>JBBGZY010000926.1:1187500-1787500 GCA_037952925.1 Lithobates clamitans | reverse complement strand
TCCTGTGTATTTCTTACACTGAACTTCTGCTATGATCACTAACATCCAGTCAAAGCCCACAAAAGTCACCGCATGACTTCAGCATGTCCAACATGCTGAGATGTGAAGCAGCCAATCTTGGGAGAGCTGGAGAAGAAAAGAGGAGGGGATCTGAAGTACACAGAATGTCTCTCTCAGGCTTGTGCATGAGATATGTAAATCACCTGTCATTCACAGCAAGGGGGAGAAACTGACTCCTACATCTCTGTGTGTCAGTTTTTATCTTACTGAAAAAAAGATAAGAGGACTGCTCAGAGCTGGATCAACTCTTTGTGGCAAGACTGGACACAGATGACAAGAAATCCTATACGGTACAAGGTGCAAGCCTTAATTTAATTTTTTTTTTCGGGTTTACATCTACTTTAAGTCTGGTGGGTACATTGTGAGTCTGCATGCGAGTGGAGAAGAATCTTTTCTATACTCACTGAGGATGTTTTTGACATGTGGGATTTATACATGGACTTCACAATTTTTATGTATTTTTATAATTCAAATGGAGATTTGTTTGTTTATTCACTATGGTGATTTATGATATATAATTTATGATATAAGAGTGTGGTTTCAGCTCTTAATTGTAGTTTATTTGTTTTTTGGTCATTGATTTGCATGGGTTTGGAACCTATTGACTGCTATATTTTCTTTTACATTGTAACTATTGCCTATGACATAAAGTATCCTCTAGGTTTTCCTATGAATGTTGGCACCTATGCAATACATCTGAAAAAGGTTTACTGTCATGAGCAGGTTAATCCTTCCATTTTCCGATCTGCAGTGACTGCTTGATTGCTTGTATGTGACACAGTTCCCATTTTACAAATTTTACATTTTTCCCATAAGAGGCCCTGTCTTAGGTAGATATCAGTGGTAACCAGTTGGAAAACTGAAATCTGTTGTACAATATTTTTGTATTGTATTGTAAAAGTGGTTGTAAATCCTTACCTATACCCAGTGAAGTGACTGGTCTCAGCTGACACGCATACGTTGTACCTGTGTATTTGCAGCCATTTGCCCTATATGTATTGTTGTAAAACTTAGGGATGAAAATAATTTTTCTCAAACTCACCAAGCAGGGGGTGGAGAGATGTAGTTAAACACTGTACATGAGCTCAGAGAGCTAATTGGAGTGAAGGGACACACCCCCTTCACACAACATACAGGAAAAAACCTGAGGCTGCCAATCAGCTGGAGGTCCCTCCCCTGTCACCTTTTTTCTTTTGGTGTCAAGAAAACTTGTCAGAAGTGACCCATGCAGATAACAGAGGAAGTAGACAGCGGATGACATTGGTGCTTTTGAGAGAGGCAAATACAATTATAGAGGGATATACTGTGGTCATATTTCATGTCTGAGGTTTACAACTAATTCCGTAAAATGTAAAACTGTCAGGTTTATGTATCGTGGCAAAAGGGAATGAGCAACTAAGGGCTTTGATAACAGTAAAGTGAACCGTGGTTGCTAACAGTTAATGCGCTTTGCGCTGGTGTGTTGATTAAGTATGCATGTAATGTGTTAGGTAATTGTAAGGTCTTTCCATGTTGTTTTGGTCCCTGTGAGTTGGGCCTCCTTAACCTGGATTAACAGACAGGCAAACACTCAGAAATACTGCACAGGGATTTTAAAGAAAATAAACACTAATATGTGCACACATCCATTTAGTAGCTCAACTATAGTGTCAACACATTCTAACCTGGAATTATTGAGTATTGGATTTTGAATTGCACATGTCTTGCAGAAGGAACACACAGACTGAGAAAATATGCAGCGGCATGTAATGATCTCTCTAAACCAGATCAACAAAATCCATTACTCTGAAGCTTCCCACACAAGTAGCATCCAGTTTATCATATACAGCATGTTACCCAAAGCATATGTCTTTATTCAAAGCATACATCAATGCTATCTTGTCTCATTTATGAAATAAGAAGCAGCTTAGAAGGGTGGAGGTAATGTATTTTGATTTAGCTAAAGCATTTGATGGAGTACCTTGAAATGCCTTTTGTGTAGCTTAAGGTTTGTTGGTTTAAATATATAACTGGGGAAGTTGTCATCATTGCAAGATTGTTTTTTAAAGGTTTAAACTGAGTTTCTCAACTTAAAGTTGAACTATGGGCAAAAAAGCTGTGCCTGCTTTGACTACAGTATGACATGGTGAAATCACAGGTAGCATGTCTTTCAGGGTAGATACCACTGCAAAATAATCCCCTAGCTTGTTGATCAGTGTTAGTTTATGCCTATCCTCGTGTTGACTGGAAATTGGGCAGTGCCAAAGGAAGCGTACATGCAATGCACTGCATACCCCCCCCCCATCACAACCAGCACAGTGTATAAGCAAGAGTACATGAGACAAGGGATAGGGCTAACTATAAAGCTACAAGAGGGGCAAGTAATAATTTTAATTTGAAAAATACTTCTTATTTACCTTTGTTACTAACAAAAAAAATGATTTGCTTGAGGGATGAGGTAAGATTATACCATATGTAACCTATCTACAACCCCCCTTCCCTTCCCTTCTCCAGTTGGGGGGGACTAGTCTTTTTCCTCCTTATACCCTTGTAATATGGTAAAGACCTAACCATTGTCTTTTCACCTGTGCATGAAAAATGTAAAACAAGAAAGCACTCATCAACAAAATGATTATTCCAATTTAGTCAAAAAAATCCACCAATAATCCACCAATAATCCAATGTCCATTACCTAGATCTGTGTCTCTAGGTTCCAGGTATGTATTTCTGGCTATACTCTGAGTACTTGCACTAAGTACTTGCACTATTTGCACTAACATACAATTTTTCAGGACATGCTTTTGGGGTATGTCCCCTTCTTCAAGGTCCAAGTGGTACTTCAAGGTCCAAGAGTACTGCTCGGACATTGAAGAAGGGGACATATCCCGAAAGCTTGTCCTGAAAAATTGTTTGTTAGTGCAAAAAAAAAAAAGTGTCAGGGACAGTACTCAATTTTCTCTGTCACAATTGCACTAATACGGCTACAATCACATCAAGTATGGCTATACTCTGTTACATGTATACAGGTACATGCAACTCATGTATTCTCAATTCATACTACTGAGAAGTGGGGTGGGCTTTTGGCTAGGGAACGGTTTTAAGCACACAGGCAACTCTGGGAATGGAAGAAGAGAAGTGGAGAGAGGCACCAGGCAACGAATAGTGTAGCACAGTTTATTGGGTGAATAACATGTAAAATCAATAACAGGTTCAGCTCACAGAACGACAGTGGTGACAGTCTATGCCAGGATGGGCTATGGGGACAATCCCACATGGGATCGTGGAGTAGTTCTTGGCACAGCCAGAGATTCTGTGGAACAGGAAAAAGGATGTTATGATCACAAGCAGATGTGGGCTGGTCGGCACCTGTCAAGCCTTGAGGAGAACAGACCAATCGGGACGCGATTCAGAGGCTAGTCACGCCTCCTTCCTCAGCCTCTGAAAAGCATTTACAATTGGTCTGTTCTACATGCACCAGGAAGATTCACCTGCAGAGATTAACTGCTTTATAAATATGACCTCTAAAGTAAGATGGTCCATTTAGTTTAGCTTAAAGTGAACCTTTCACTAACTTTACAAGTCTGCTTGAATACTTTTCTGATATGCTAAAGTCTACAGTAACATTATGCATTTTTTCAAAAAAGCTGTACTTAAATGCCATCCTTGAGCATTTATCATGTTACTTTGCCTAAACTGAGATGTTGGCATTGTCGGCATTGGTGCACTGCAAGAGGGGGGAAGTTCAATGATCAGAGCCCAACATTGTATTTTTGTAGCAAGCCACTCAACTTTGTAGCAGTCTTCTAGAGGCGGCATCAGGGACTAATCTGTGTCATTTATGAATACAGCCAAGAATTACACAGACACAAGGATTTACATGACTGATGCATCTCTGAACAAGCATCTCAGTCCAGGAAGGAGATGCTGACTCTGGGTAATGCCTGAACAAAGAGGAGACCATCCTTCTAGAATAAAAAGCAGAAAATGGTATTATGATGTTAATGATGTGGTATTAGGATTGTGTTAAATAAGTAAGCTTTACATGCAACATAATATGCATGCACTCAACATGGAAATATATCTGATGCTTGGTCCATTTCAATCTGTGCAGAACAAGCACATCCCACTCCATAAAGATTCAGTAGGTTGTTGTAGGAATGCACATCTTGAAACTTGTTCTGGATAACTTCTCCATCTACTTCACTAATCACTTTCAGACTTCAAAGACAGGAATAAATATGATCGGTGGCTGTAAAAAAGGTCTTAGTACTTGCATCAGGCTTCCTGTGTGTGAGAGGCAGCAAGGAGAATGTTCAGGTATCTTCAGCAGGTGTGTTCCAGGATCACTACGTTACAGAAAAAAATGGAGTGGGGTAGACTGCAGCACAGCACTGTCTGGTTAAAAAAATAAATTTATCACCATGCAGGCTGTGCTCCATATTTAAATATAAAGATTTAATTTTCAATTCCAAATAATGTACCTGTAGGAAAATACGATTGCATTAACACTAATGAAATGCTCAACAGTGCTTAAAATTATGGTCAAAACCAGCAAGAAAAATGCCTGTTTGACCTCACCTTACAACGATGATCTGGTCAGCCTACAATTACTCATACTCAAAACTAAACATAAAAGGCAGGTTTGGGCTTCAATAAAGGGTATTTCTGCTCTAAAGTATTTTTGTTTTGGAAAGACCAAATAATACACTGAATATCAATTTGGAAAAAATAACACACAGCACTACCTTAATTACCATGATAAATATTCCATTATCTCCAGAATAATATTTATTCATTCCAAGTCATATAAATTGGACAAATTTTATTTTCACATGTACCTATTAAACATTACCAACATTTTTGTTTAGTGGTTTTACAAAAGTTCTTTAGCAGAATAGGTCTATAAAGCATGTGAGATAAAAAATGTTCTTATGAAAGTGTTCAACATTATGTTTAGAGATTCAGATTTGGCTAAACAGGTCTAGTAGATACATTATACTTTTTATGCTCTGTATTTAAGTGTAGAAAGCATTGTGTTTCTCCATGCTGCATTTGATTAACTGATATTGCCTGAATGGGATCTCTTATAAACACTGCATTGTAATTATTTTTTATGGGAAGTTTATTTCATGTAATCATATACAGTGAAAATATTATGTATATCATATCTAGTCTAATGGAATGTACTCTTTTCTGTCTTTTTTTGGTTTTATTAGCAACTTGATTTTTTTTCTAAAGAAAAACTTAAATCTGAAATCCGGGATAAACAAATATTGTTTAAATAAAGGAGCCATGTGTATTTGTACTTGAATCTTTATCTGCGTTGTGTATTTCTTCCTGATCTAAGCAGTATTGCAGTATGAAACTGTTTAGTAACTTCTCTTTAGTAAATTCTTCTATTAAAGGCTGATTACTGCTTTTCTCTCTCCTTGTGTAGGGTGGCTGGTCTAGTATCCACCCTGTCCTATGGTTTAATGCACGAAGCCTGTAGTGGGTGGACCTGCCGAGTCCCTCCCACAGCTCGGTTCACACAGTGATTAAGTCATTGGTACTTTTACTAGGAAATATTTAGCTTTGTAAAGGTATTTGGAACACACACAGTGGATTTATATCATTTCTGGCTATTGAGGAATATATTTGAAAGTTACTGTGCCTTTAGTTTACTGTTTACAGTATCTAGTAAGCGTGCATAACAAGTGCAGGGCAGCATCTACATGATGGAGCTGAGTTTGCCTTGAGCTAGCTCATAGAGAAAGATTGCCAACTTGGGGTAGACTCCACTCACCTGCTGCAGTGCATTGGATGAATTGCTGAACTGGCAAGTTACTGATTTATGGTGGAAGTGGAGTGTGGAAGCCCATTACCCACTTGATGCTGTCTGACTTATTAATTAAATGAATGTACAGTTGTTATTTAAATAAAGAATTAACAAAAAGAAAAAAATCAGGAGTCATCCAATTTGTCAGGGGCCCACTAGTGTTGTGATTCTGCTTCACATTTTGCATCTGGGATTCTAGCTACATCCCTACTGTTTCAGAATTTATCTTTTACAGCTTTAGGATCTTCAATGTGTGCACACATGGATAAGCCTGGGAATGCACTACGGGCAATGCCTACTGCTTACATAAGTAAAGAGGGGACAGATGACCTTTTAATATATTTCTACGTGACCAACGGGTCTTCAAAGGCTTCCTTACTGTCCTAAGCAGTGATTGGTTGAAGGGAGCTCATAGGGGTACAGCCTGGAGATGCAAATGGAGGTAAGAAAACATGGTACAAACAAATAGCCTCTGCCCCTATCTATAACTGGCCTTTACAGCAAGAAGCACTCTTTGCTGTAAAGGCCAGTTATAGGTGGGGGCAGTGGCCATTTGTTTGTACTGTTATCATACTGGTGAGGCAACGCACTGGACACCGTTGCTGCCATAGTGCTATGTGCTGGGTGTCCAGTGTGCCCCAGTGCCTTTAAGGAGGGGTGGGTTCCCTCCAGACTCACCTGCCCTCTGTCTATCCATTATAATGCATGTGCTTCCATTGTGGAGGCTCTCAAAATTTAGAGTAAGGACTACAGAAAATGGGGTGTTGTGGTGGGGCTCTGTAGCTTACACATGTATTTGCAAATGTGTGCAGACTAAACCCCTGTTTTTAACGCATATTTTTAGATAATTTGTTGGTCACAGGCTGGTTGGTAAGTTGAGCTTGGATATTTCCTTGGTGTTGTAAGAAAACATGGTGGTTGGTATCTGAGAAAATGCAAGATGGTGCCCCAGTAACCATGGCATGCTAACTGTAAGCAAACTTTCTTTCCCTACTGGACACATAGTGGGGGGTTTACTAAAACCGGTGCACACAGAATCTGGTGCAGCTGTGCACAGTAACCAATCAGCTTCTAGGTTGTGCTAAAAATTTGCAAAGACACATCATCTAAGGAGGAAGGCACTGATGATGAAGCTTTCCCATGATACATCTGTGAGGCCCTAGCTACATCCCCAGTGCCTCACTCAACCAGGAAATAGAAAAAGTAATTGTTAGTGAAACAAAAAAAAAATGTTTAACTAACAAATGCAAAATCATTTTATATCAGCATGCATAGCTGTATGCTAATGTGTTTTTTAGTAAAAGGGGGAATAATCTGATTTAAATGGCCTAAAATGGTCCAATGTTATACCTTTTTGATGTAAATGTATTGGGTTAGCAGAAAAATAATAACATTCTAAGCTCTGTGGCAGATAGCCAATCAGACTACTACCATAGTCAAAATGAAAAAAAAAAAATGATGTAATTTTGCACAAGGTTATGGCATTTAGCATTGCCTATCTGTATTCTGAGGTTCATGCAAAAAAATACTAGGGAGTCTTTCCCAAAGCCAAAAATTGCATGAAAATCCTCTGATGGAGGCTATCCAATTCTAAGTCTGAAAACTCATTTATAAGTGGCTATGCCCCACCCCCACAGTGACTCTGAATAAGTTAGTCTTTTTTAGCTGAGAACAAATCAGTATGCAGGGAGTCACTGAATAGCTCCTTCCCTCTATTAGTTTTCACCAAGGGATTTTTCTTTGCAATAGGGTTTTTTTTTAGTAAATTGCATCATCATCAAATTCATAAGCAGCAAAAATACACAGTGTATTTGGGTGGGATCCTCTTGTATGCCCTCAGAAGAAGGGGTATGCCACAAAATATTTTTCTTTTCCTCTTTATTTCTACCACCTATTTATGTTATAATGATTGATGGACTTTACAAAATGTTTTGGCAAAGACCTTAGAACTATGCTGGTTAATGTTGATGTTCAAATGCATTATTGTAAACTACTGAAACAGAGTTTGAAGTACTACTGTCTAACCAGTGCACTTTGAAACCTGGGAATAGCCACACAGTTTGCTGTCACCAAGTGCTCTTTGCAATCCTAGACCCCCTGCTACTCTACATCCTTTTTATTGAGCAGATTATTCAGGGCTTGTCTAAGCCTCTCTCTGCACTAGCTTGCCTTAGCTGCTCATATTCTGATTACTCCCATTATATCTTTTTATTTGTCCCCTCTCCTGTGCACTCCTGGTACCCACTCTCCTTCCATCCCCTCCCCTACATTCTCCATATCTGTTACTGAGCGCCTGCCTCTACACTCTGACACAGCCTGTACAACTTCCAAGGCTCCTGCTGTCAGCTGGGGAATAGATAAAGATAAATGATATTATGTTAAATTCCACTTAATGACAAATTTTTAATTTTCTGAACATGGTCATTTTCTGGCTAGTGAATCAAGTGTAGGGAGCTAATTACATGAAGATCTGAGCAAAAATAACTCCTAATTTTCAAGGATAATGGAAGAGAAATGCTGGAGATTAATGGCACTATTTATCTTTTTTAAATTTCTATCTTTCTCTGTGATAGCAGTGCTCCCCAAGGAAAATATTCATAAAATGAAATTGAAGTCGTAACTTAATAGGTTATTAAAATTTTTGAGTGCATATCACTTTCCTTTCGCAGCACTGTAAATTTAAATTGAAGTTTGCGGCTCCCAGAGTCACCAGCAGAGATTTTTTTTATGATGCCACAATAGAGAGAAACATGCATCTTTGTCAGGAGGTATTTGCTATTCTAATTTTATGGCAGGCCGGATTATCAGAAAGGAATGTCAGCGTGGGGAAGCTGACAACACCACAGCCTTCAGCCATGTGTTTCCATTAGTGCCCAATGCCGTCCTGGGGTTTGTCTGGACTGTTATTTTCCATTTCAGTCTTTTATCTTGATTTAAAGTGAGGATGCTGGAAATTCAGCTCCTGTCATTTTTCTCTCTCATCTTCCTTCTTTCTTCCTACTTGACCAGTCATTTTTTTTTTTTTGCTTCCTGGTTCTGCAAATCACTACATTTGGACTTCTTGTTGGATTATTTTTCTAATAAGATGAGAAATCCTGCTTTTCAGATCCAGGGTAATTTCAGTGCAGAAGGGTTATTGATCACAGGTGAAGCAGCTTAGTGGAAGATCCTGGAGTTGCTGGCTCAGGTTTGTGCAGCGCTACATGAATCAATAACCGTTATAGAAGGGCTTCCTAAAAAGCAGAAGGTCTCATGGGTGATTTTACAGGCAGAGATTTTCATAGCAGAAAAGTACTGTGTGTCTTCCACTGAGCTGCAATAAGTCATTGTAGCGATGAATGGGCATCACTGTGCCCCTACCCCATGAGAGAGAGAGGGATCAACCTCAAACATGAGGCAATGTTCCATTCAGTTCAGAGCAGGAGGAGACATACGACACTTTCATGCTATCTCCCATCTAACCATGCTTGAAAGAGCACCTGTAATCTAGCAATAAACATAACGCTGTAAAGGGCTGTGATGGGTAGGGTATGGGTGGTGGATACTGTTTTTGGATTTAATTAACATTTTAGGATCTTGTTTTCTAAAGGTACACTTTTTACTGCCTAGGAACAGTCAAACTTTTAGACATTAAAGGGGGCTTACCAAAAGCATTATAATTTTTCATTAATAAATTCTTAACCAGTCATATACACTCACCGGCCACTTTATTAGGTACACCTTGCTGGCATAGATTCAACAAGGTGTTGGAAACATTCCTCAGACATTTTGGTCCATATTGACATGATAGCATAGGCGTGCGCACAGGGTGTGCCAGATGTGCACACCCTATTTGCCTTGTGTGCTGCATATTCCCCCCTGTTTAGACCACTGAGATTTCATCCCCCCCCATAAATGTTACACAAGCCCAAAAATTTTGGGAAAAGAAAATTAACAAAATTACACTGTCCACTGCCCTACTGACACCATCAGTACATATACACATGCATATGTATTTGAGCTTTGGGGTGCACACCCTAATGCAAGAGACTGCGCACACCTATGCATGGTAGCATCACGTAGTTGCTGCAGATTTGTCAGCTGCACAACAATGAATGAATGAATGCATGAGTAACTTGTATAGCGCTACATATGCGAACTAAATCGCCTCAAGGCGCTAAAAAACATGATGCCAATCTCCTGTTCATCACATCCCAAAGGTGCTCTATTGCAGTGTTCATCAACCCTGTCCTCAGGGCCCATTAACAGGCCAAGTTTGCATGTTAACTGAAATACATCACAGGTGATATCATTTGCTGCTAAGTGATTGCAGTATTCTAGTCTGCATCTCCCCAAGGTAATACATAAAACCTGGCCTGTTAGTGGCCCCGAGGACAGGGTTGATGACCACTGCTCTATTGGATTGAGATCTGGTGACTGTGGAGGCCATTGGAGTACATTGAATTCATTGTCATGTTAAAGAAACCAGTTAGAGATGATTTGAGCTTTGTGACATGGTGCATTATCTTGTTGGAAGCAGCCATCAGAAGATGGGTACACTGTAGTCATAGAGGGATGGACATGGTCAGCAACACTCAGGTAGACTGTGGCGTTTAAACAATGCTCAATTGGTACTAAGGGGCCCAAAGTGTGCCAAGAAAATATCCCTCACACCATTACACCACCACCACCAACCTGAACCATTGATACAAGGCAGGATGGACCCATGCTTTCATGTTGTTTACACCAAATCCTGCCCCTCCATCTGAATGTTGAAGCTGAAATCGAGACTTAGACCAGGCAATGTTTTTCCAATCTTTTATTGTCCAATTTTGGTGAGTCTGTGCGAACTGTAGTCTCAGTTTCCTGTTTTTAGCTGACAGGAGTGGCACCGGGTGTGTTCTTCTGCTGCTGTAGCTCATCTGCTTCAAGGTTCGATGTGTTGTGAGTTCAGAGATGATATTCTGCATACCTTGGTTGTAATGAGTGGTTCTTTGAGTTACTGTGGCCTTTCTATAATTTTGAACAAGTCCACCCATTCCCCTCTGACCTCTGACATCAACAAGACATTTGTCCACACAACTGCAACTCACTAGATCATTTCTCTTTTTCAGAACGTTTTTTGGAAACCCTAGAGGTGGTTGTGCATTAAAATCCCAGTAGATCAGCAGTTTTTGAAATACCAACAACCATGCCACGTTCAAAGTCACTTAAATCCCCTTTCTTTTAGTGAGATTTACTATTCACATTATTGTGCTGCTCACTTGTCTCCTTGCTGGAAAGAAAAGTGTACTTGAGGACCTGCAGTGCAAGGATTTCCATGCCCCTGCTACATTCATTCTGTAGGTATGTGCTTTCTTCATCAATCTTGCCTCTTCTTGATTATTAATCCACCAGTCATGGGCCACAGCTCTGACAAAAGCCCTGCTTCTATCAAGATTATAAAATAATTTTAAAAGGAAGTATGGTATTGATAATCAGGCAGGCAGACAGATAGGCTATAATTTCAGAATATATAAAGCAGGGCTTTTTGTCAGCCGGAATGTGGTGGAACAAAGATCCGGCACCTCTAGCAGCCCTCTCCTCTCCAAATTATGTCATGTAATACACACTAGCTTTGGGCCCCCAGGGCTGCTGCCCTCGAGTTCTTTGGGTCCCAGCACGGTAATGTACAGCTGCCTGTGTTGATTCAGGAGGCAGCTTTTGTCCCCACCTCTACTCACATTGTAGCATAGAGCGAAGGAGCCCTGAAACTCTGCCCCAGCGACAGTTCTGATAGCTACTCGATTGGCTGAAAAAAAAAAGCCTGCGCATACCATATGGAGCACTGGCGGTGGAAGGATGAGGGAGCTGTGAATGAAAAAGGGGGCGGGAGGAGGGAGCTCTCCAGAGACTGAGTTCGTGGAGAGAGGAGAACTATGAAAGAGTGGTGGGGGGGAATTGTGGAGAGGGGAGAACTGTGAAAGTGTGTGTGTGTGTGTGTGTGTGTGGGGGGGGATTTGTAAAGAGAGGAGAGCTGGGGGGGGTGGTTATTTGTTCAGAGTGGAGAACTGTGAAAGTGTGTTGGGGGGATTTGAGCACTGCGGAGAACTGGGGGGGCACATTGTAGAGAGGAGAACTGGAAAGTGTAATTGTAGGGGGGAATTTATGCATAGAGGCGAGCTATGAAAGTGGGGGGAATTTGTGCAGAGAGAAGAGCTGGAAAAGTGGGGTGGGGGGATTTGTGCAGAGAGGAGAGCTGAGAAAATGGAGGGGATTTGTGCAGAGAGGAGAGTTGGGAAATTGGGGGCGATTTTTTAAGAGCGGAGAGCGGGGAAAGTGTGGGGGGATTTGTGCAGAGAGGAGAGCTGGGAAAGTTGGGGGGATTTTTACAGAGCAGAGACCTTGGAAAGTGGGGAGATTTATACTGAGAGGAGAGCTGGGAAAGTGGAGGGGGATTTGTGTGGAGAGGAAAGCTGGGAAAGTGGGGGATTTTTGCAGAGCGGAGAGCTGGGAAAGTGGGGGGGATATGTGTGAAGCGGAGTGCTGGGAAAGTGGGGGGGGATTTGTGCAGAGCGGAGAGTTGGGAAAGTAGGGGGGGGATTTGTGCAGAGCGGAGAGCTGGGAAAGTGGGTGGGGGGGGATTTGTGCAGAGCGGAGAGATGGGAAAGTGGGGGGTATTTGCGCAGAGAGGAGAGCTGAGAAAGTAGGGGGGGGTTTGCAGAGAGGAGAGCTGGGGGAATTTTAGGAGAGAGGACAGCTGGGGGGTGGAAATTTGTGCCGAGAGGAGAACTGGGAGGGGGGGGAGCTTTGTGCATAGGTGGGAGCTGAAGGCAGGTTGTGCAAAGTGAGAGATGTGGAGGGGGGAGGGGAGGGCAGGTTGTGCAAAATGAGAGCCGTGAAGGGTAGGGCAGGTTGTACAGAGGTGAGAGCTGTATGGGAAGCTGGGGGTGCAGAGGTGAAACTTGGGGGGCGGCAAAGGTGAGAGGTGTGGATTGGGATTAGCTTTAGATGGGGTGTAGAGATAATATGAATGGGGTGCAGAGGTGAGTTGTGGACTGGGGGTGTAAGTTGTGGTTAGAAGGGTACAGTGGTGAGATGTGGATGGGGGGGTGCTAAGGTGAATTGTGGAATTGTGGATAGGGGTGCAGAGTGGAGCTGTGGACAGGGGAAAGAAAAGATGAGCTCTGGATGAAGGTTGCAGAGGTTAGGTGTGGATAGGGGACACAGAGGTAAGCAAAAAGATAAGCAGAGGTGAGGATTTAATGCCTACTTTTTGGGGGATACTTGAGGGGGAAGACCAAGGAAATTTGCTGGGGGACAGTAAAGCATACAGAGCTAGTGACCAAGAGTATATAATGTATATCACAGCAGTTGCGAGAATTTTGTAACACCTTGTACATTACATATTCAGAACCGCTATACTCTGTATGGTGTGCTGTATGTTACATATTAAAGGCCTCTGGATGGTACTCCTTAATGCTGTACTCTGTACAATGGGTTTTGCGTTACATACTCCTGAGCCCTGCACTCTATATGCTGGACTGCATATTACATACGCTTTACCACTGCTCTCTGTGTGATGGCCTCTATGTTTCATATTCCTGACCCCGGTACTCAGGGCTATATGCTCCATATTTCTAAGAACAAGGAACTAAACCCATTGAGAGAAAGAAGGAATGGACTTTATAGGCATGTTTAAAAAGTTTTACAATTTTATTTATGAAAAAAACACATAGACAGTTCTTCAAAGAACATAAATAAGTGGAAGTGACTAAAATTGGATTTGTATCTCAGGTGACCACCCAGCAGCCCAGAATCCCAAAGGACTCAATAGAGTCTATGTGTTTTTTTTAATGAATAAAATTGTAAAACTTTTTAAACATGCTTATAAAGTCCATTTTTTTTTCTCTCAATGGGTTTAATATTTGAATAGGGCATACCTTTTGTACTGTCCACAGTGCTACCCTGTGGTGACAGTCTTCTTAAAATTTTGAGAACAAGGGACGCTTTGCATTGAATGTAAGTACTATCCTGTTTGCTGATTTTTTTTCTGCGCCTTGTGTGATAAGCACTGCTCACAACTGCACAATACACACTCCTGAGCCCTGTGTGTTATGCCTTGTGTGATATGCAGTTCTAAGCCTTAACTTATTACAATTTTTTGGTGCTGCCAAAGGAAGGTGTGTCTGGGGGTGGGGTTCTTGCGTTGTTGGGGGCAGGGAGGGTGAGTTCCTGCACATATTTTCTGAGAAAAAAAGCCCTGGTATAAAGTATTTTAAAATCTTTTGAAAAAAAAATTCACCATAGCTAAAAAAAATAGTTATATTCAGCTACTGCATATCTTTCACAAGATTTTAAAAAGATAATTGTCCATCAAGTTCAACCACTCACAAACCACAGCTGTTGTTGGCCCAGAGGAAGGCAAAACAAAACTCCTGGGCAACTTGGAACATTATATTCATATGAAGACAAATATTTCTTCCTGACTCCATGGAAGCAGATTGACAGTACATATTATCATTTAGTAACAATACCTGTGAAAATCTGCTTAAGAAAGGCATCCACTTTATTGTTCATTCTTGTTCATTCTGATATTGAGTTTGCCATTAGTACCTTATGTGAAAGAACATTCCACAGATTAAAGTAGATTTAACAGATTATAACCAGTAATTAAGCCATTTACAGTATGTATTCCTCATGTTTCAATGTATTTTGTAGCAGATGGTTGAAGCTACAGCAGCAAAAGACCACACCAGGTGCCACTACTTTAAGCTAAGAATAGGAAACTGAGACTACAGTTTGCACAGGCTCACCAAAATTGGATAATAAAAGATTGGAAAAACGTTGCCTGGTCTAAGTCTCAATTTCAGCTGCAACATTCAGATAGTAGGGTCAGAATTTGGTGTAAACAACATGAACGCATGGATCCGTTCTGCCTTGTATCAACAGTTCAGGCTGGTGGTGGTGGTGTAATGGTGTGGGAGATATTTTCTTGGCACACTTTGGGCCCCTTAGTACCAATTGAGCATCATTTAAATGCCACAGCCTACCTGAGTATTGTTGCTGACCATGTCCATCCCTTTATGACTACAGTGTACCCATCTTCTGATGGCTGCTTCCAATACTCACCATAGCAGAACTCAAACTGTGAAAAGGGGAAGCAAGAAAAGTCAGTTAGGAGGAAAGATCAGAGTGATGACCACATAGTGTGTTGCTGTTCCTTTACAATTCTGTCACGGGCTGGCTCAGTTCCTTGACCAACTATATTGCTTTACCTTTAGACCACATGCCCTTACACTTGTAATTAAAGAACACAAACACTTCACACCTTCTACAGTTCTCTAGTTTATAAATGCATCTTTTATCATCTCTTCTCTGATCTCTAGCTCTATCATCCAAGAGGCTTGGGATGCCCGGAGAATCTCAGCTGTGCCAAAATTCTAAAGACACAGATAATTCTGGGTAGGAGATTCCAAAGGGTTGCCTACACACATTGCTGAGTACATGATATAACAGGAATAAGTTGTTATATGTAACCATTTTTCATATTTTTATTCCCTTCTGGTACTAGAAGTAAGTAATATAATGTTTAGGGTAGCTATATATGTTTCTTGATAAGCAGGTTAGCAAAATTTGCTCTAGTATGGTCTTATGATTTGGCTGGTGAAACATAAGCTTTATTTTTCCTATTTTCCAGTAAGGTTTAGAAAGTCCAGCCTAAATGGCATTCTTCTAGTTGGACATTTGAAAGTCACAGTATTTTATTGGGATTATTTTAGGGTATCCTAACATACAGAATTTCTTAAGCCAGCCATAGATTATTCAAATCTCAGGAGGTTCAGCAAATTCAAACTATTGGCAGGTTGATTGTACCCAAGCTGATCGATCATTCAACTTGAGTACAACCAGCCTGTTGGCTTTTTCATTTGGTTATTGCCAGCCACTACAGCTGCTAGCAATAGTTACTGTGTGTTCTCTCAACTGGGATGGTAATATACACTATATTACCAAAAGTATTGGGACACCTGCCTTTACATGAACTCTAATGGCATCCCAGTCCATAGGGTTCAATATTGAGTTGGCCCACCCTTTGCAGCTATAACAGCTTCAACTCTGTGAAGGCTGGCCACAAGGTTTAGGAGTGTGTCTATGGGAATATTTGACCATTCTTCCAGAAGCGCATTTGTGAGGTCAGGCACTGATGTGGACGAGAAGGTCTGGCTTGCAGTCTTCACTCAATTCATCCCAAAGGTGTTCTATCGGGTTGAGGTCAGGACCAAACTTGCACATCCATGTCTTTATGGACCTTGCTTTGTGCACTGGTGCATAGTCATGTTGGAACAGGAAGGGGCCATCCCAAACTGTTCCCACAAAGTTGGGAGCACAAAATTTTCCAAAATGCCTTGGTATGCTGACACCTTAAGAGTTCACTTCACTGGAACTAAGGGGCCAAGCCCAACCCCTGATAAACAACCCCACACCATAATCCCCCCTCCACCAAATGATTTGGACTAGTGCACAAAGCAAGGTTCATAAAGACATGGATTAGCAAGTTTGGGGTGGAGGAACTTGACTGGCCTGCACAGAGTCCTGACCTTCTCCATTGCTCCTCTTTTGACCAACAGAAGCCTCAAAACTAGCTTTTCCATGAGACTGTAGCCTGTCAGAGTTTGGAAAGCCGTTACATAAACTCCTCCTTAAGGTGTCCTCAAGATATTTTATCCTGTGCTCCCTTTGCAAGGGCAGGATGAGTTCCGAGACTTTCCCCTCGGTGGTAAAGGAGGGTTGCCAACCAATAATGATCCTTTTCCTTGATGCCACAATATCTCTTGTCCTTTCACAGGCTTTGAGAAATAAGGGAGCCCATATACCACAAGTTTGCAGAGGCATAAGAAGCAGAGTCACTGAGGATTGTAGTATCTAGAACTATCTCTTCCCAACCATATACTACTCCCAAGGCTTCTAGGGACTGAAAACCATCTCTTAAAGTTTGATGTATGTCTTCTTCTGCTTCTATGCCTCCAAAACTTCCAGAATCCTCCTCTTCTTCCCTCTCCTCTTGTGTGTTCTGTTGCGTCACAACAATGGTGTCTGCATAAAGAGGAAAGGAAATCCTCCTCTTCCTCCTGCTTCTCTGCCTCGAGTGCCCTGTCCATAATGCCACACAGAGTATGCTTCTGCATGAACAAAAGAGGGATTGTGTCACTGATGCATGCATTGTCACGGCTCACCATCCTTGTCACCTCCTCAGATGGTGACAGTACAGTGCATGCATCATTTATCAGCAGCCATTGGTGTGGGGAAGAAAAGCCGAGCTGCCCTGAGCCTGTCCTTGTGCCATACTCACATAGGTACTCATTGAAGGCCCTCTGCTGCATGTGCAGCTGCTGCAGCATTGCCAAAGTTGAGTTACACCTGGTGGGCAGAAACGTGCGATGAGGTCAGTGGCTAGTGAGGCACTGGCTAGTATCAGAGCCAGATACACACAGGTTACATACGCCATGAATGTTAGAGCGAGAGCAATAATTCTAGCACTAGAACTCCTCTGTAACTCTAAACATGTAACCTGTAAAAAATGTTTAAGCAAGGTCTATGGAGATTTTTAAGTACTGAAGTCTGGCACCATTCCACGAGTGTGCGCAATTTAAAAATGTGACATGTTAGGTATCTATTTACTTGGTGTAACATCATCTTTCACATTATACAAAAAAATTGGGCTAACGTTAGTGGTTTTTTTTTTTTATATTCATGAAACAGTTTTTTTCCCCCAAAAAAATTTGAAAATCTGCTGCACAAATACTGTGTGACATAAAAAGTTGCAATGACCACCATTTTATTCCCTTGGGTGTCTGCTAAAAAATATATATATAATGTTTGGGGGTTCTGAGTAATTTTCTAGCAAAAAAATTATAATTTTTACATGTAGGAGAGAAGTGTCAGAATTGGCCTGGGTGGCAAAGGGTAAATTACCATAAGTAAGTAACGTACAAATAATTATTATATATTGATTTTAAGGTAATTTACTATATTTTCAAAAACTGTACTCAAGCAGGTGGCTTACTGGACAAATTACTGAGGTTTGACGTTATAACTTCACACCAGTAATTTCACAGTAAATAGATAAATAATAAATTATTAACTGTGTGAGAAAAACATGGGATTATGGGTAAATCTTATACACATAAACCCATGTTTTTTCCTTCTAGTTAAGAGGGCTTAGGTGGAAGGGAGCATGCGTCTTTTAGACACATGCCCCCTTCTATGACACTGCAGTGAGAGGACAGCCTCCACTGCACATTTTTATTGGACAGCTTGTTCCAATGGTGCTTTACCATTGGTCCAAGACTCCAAGCTGTCCATTAAGCTCAGTGCTTCTGACAAGAAGTGACAGGCACTGTGAGCTCATCCTCTCAGTCTGCTGTAAACAGAGCGTGCCAGCTTGTATTTAAACTGACCTCTCTGTATGTAACTTCAGACAGGCTGCACAAGATTCCCCGTATCTATGGGTGGCAGGAGACCCATTTTGACCAGTGGTAGGGTGGGACGTCAGCTACCTACCCCCAAACTTGGGGTCTCTGTGACTCCAGGTCGCCGAGCTACGACCCTCAGAGCTCGATCTTTTTTTTGGTATTTTTTTTTATGTTCATGGCAGGTAAGGCCCTGCCTCACCTGTCTCCCCTGACTGCACTTCCCTGCTAGTGGGCATGTCTCAAATCAGGTGGTTTACAGACAGGTGGAATTTCCACTGAATTTCAGCCAGCCAAACACTGGCTGTGTATGACCACTTGAAGTGGCTACAGACTCTTCTGGCCTGTGTTAGAGGATCCTGAAAACCTGGGTACCTGTTTAAGAAATGCTGCACCACCAAATTGAGGACATGTGCCAGGCATAGCACATGTGTCAACTTTCCCTGTCAAAGGGCGGACAGAAAGTTAGTGCCATTATCGCACACCACCATTCCTGGCTCAAGCTTCTGTGGCGTGAACCACCTCTGGCAATGCCCCAGAGCTGATAGAATCTCTGCTCTGGTGTGGCTCCTGTCCCCTAGACAGACCAGCTAAAGCACTGCATGGCATCTTTTAGCCTAACTCGTTGAATAGCCCTTTTAATGCTTAATTGGTACTGGTGGTTCAAAGGGAAACTCCAGCAGAGGATGGCATGGAGGAGGAGCTGACAGATCTTACATCATCACCACCATCTGTATGGAGATGTTGCACCAAAATAAGCTCCAGCACTGAGCCTTGTCCTGCATCCTTCCTAGTTGCAAGCAGAGTTACCCAGTGTGCTGTGAACTAAATATATTGTCCCTGACCATGCTTGCTAGCCCACGTGTCAGTAGTAATGTGGATCTTGCCAAGAGTGGTATAGCGCTGGAATGGCCTTATGTGAAAATAAATAGTGACTGGGAACATGCCATTGTGGTATAGCATATTCTGCAAATTCATGGAAGGGGGCAGAATCCACCAGGCAGAAAGGCAGGAGTCCTAAAGCCAGCAATTTGGACAAGCTGAAATTAAGACGCTGGGCATGTGGGTGGCACGGAATGTATTTTTTTTCCGCTGCAGCAGTTGGGGCAGAGAAATGTGCTTGCTATACTCTAGAGCTGGTGGTGGGCTGCTGGCAGACATGTTGCAAGGACCTGGGACACCCTTTGCTATACCATCATCCCTGTCAGTGGAGGCTGCTGAGAGGTCATGAAATATAGCAGGCGTAGACATAAAAGGTGAGGAGTGAGGAGGAAAAGAATTGTGTCCCTTGTGTGTGTCTTTCAGGTGCTCTTGCCAACGGGCTGAGTGGTGGGAGATAAATGCCTTGTCAAGCATGTGGTACCCAAATGGCTGGTGTTTTAGCCATGCTTGATCTGCTTGTGGCATAGATTGCAAATTGCAACAGTGCGATCGACTGCACATGTGCTAAAAAAGGCCTGTGGGAAGTGGGCCGGGAGATAACAGCTCCACAATCTGATGGAGTAGGGTGGCTGCTCTTTACTGTTCCATGATGTCTGCCTCTGGAGCACATCCTGCCTCGCTTGGATTGTGCCTCACCCTCACTTTCCTCCTCTGCTCGATCTGACACCCAAGTCGCATCAGTGACCTCATCATCCTCTTCATCCTCATCTTCACTGGAGCCAAATTGGCAATAAGCTGCGGCTGGGAGAATATGACTGCCAATTTCTTGTTTATCAGTGTTCTCCCCTCTCTGTAGACTCATGTTACTCTCTTCCTCTACCTCAGAACCAACATCAGAATCAAATAATGTCTGTGCATCCTCAAGCAAGTTGCCAACGCTGTGTTCAAATAATTCAGCTGACACCTCCATGCATGATGCTGGGGCTATAGCAGAAGTTGCTGTAGACAAGGAGGCAGAATAAGCCATTCTGGCAGCAGCGGTGGACTGTGCACTAGTGTCAGCTTGGATCATAGAGGATGAGGAGTATGAGAATGGTTTAGTAAGCCAGCCCACCACCTCCTCTGCATGCTGCGACTGGATATCACGGGCAGCATCACCAAACAGAGACAACTGTGCCCTGCCTGAGGACGGACCAGGTCCACCTTTGCCTGTGGACAAAGACGCTGCTGGCCCCCTCTTAGTGGCATGGGAACATCTGCCTCTCCTTGTTGGCCTCCCAGACATGATGGGGGGGGCTTATTACAAAAAATTTATAGAAACTGGGAAATGTGTGATTGGATGCACTTTATTGAATGAAAAGTAGTATTTGGTGCACTTTAAATTGAAGACTGACGCTGACAGAAATGTAAAACTATGAAAAAATAAAAAAGGTGAAACACCAGCACTGCAGTAAAAAAAATTGCGGCTGACAATTTTAAAAGAAGGGGGCAGGCAGGGGACAAAAAAAAGAGAAAAAAAAAAAAAACTAGCAGCAACCAAAAAAAAAAGAATAAGGGTATACAGCACAAATGTTATTAAATGCTGTGTTAAACACTGCACTACACTAACACACTACACTGACACTACACTACACTGACACCCTATACTCACACACTATACTAACACTAAAATAACACTCTACACTCAGAGTCACAATAAGTGAACACACTAACTCGCTAGTAGCAAACTGAGCCCTGATCTATCTATCTCCACTTCAACACACTGCAAAAGCTTCCTATGGGAAGGAACCTTTTATAGTGATGGACAGGACTATGAGCACTGAGCACTGATTGGAGAAAGTCATCATCACTTTGTCCAATCAAGGCTCTGACAGTGCTCTGTGCCCTACTTGGCAAAGCCTTGCACCTGACCAGCAGTCAGGTGCAAGGCTTCATCAAATTAGGGCCCTAGAATGCACTGTGAAGTGTGCAGTGCATTGTGGGGCGCTCGGTGGGCGAACATCCCGCCAAGTGCCCCGCAAATTTGGGTGTTCGCTGAACGGGCAAACAGGCGATGTTCGAGCAGAACTTTTGCTTAGGAGAACCATTCGCCTAACACTAATAGGAAATCCATGCTGCAGTACAGTCAAGAATGCAGCTAAGACAACCTAGGTCTAGGCACTCAAAGGACTTGCAACAAGAGAATACTTGCAAATATCAGATGTTTACAATCCCTAAAATTTAGATGGGGCTCAAGCCATCTTTATCAAGGTATATAATATACAGTGCCTTGAAAAAGTTTTCATATCCCTTAACATTTTCCACATTTTGTCATGTTACAACCAAGAACTTAAATGTTTTTTTGGGATTTTATGTGATAGACCAACACAAAGTGGCACATAATTGTGAATTGGAAAGAAAATGATAAATGGTTTTCTAATTTTTTTTACATATAAATATGTGAAAAGTGTGGCTTACATTCGTATTCAGCCCCCTCTACTCTGATACCCCTTACTAAAATCTAGTGGAACCAATTGCCTTCAGAAGTCACCTAATTAGTAAATAGACTCCACCTGTGTGAAATGTAATCTCAGTATACATACAGCTGTTCTGTGAAGCCCTCAGAGGTTTGTTAGAGAACAAACAGTGTCATGAAGACCAAGGAACACACTAGACAGGTTAGGGATAAAGTTGTGGAAAAATTTAAAGCAGGGTTAGGTTATAAAAAATATCACAAGCTTTGAACATCTCACGGAGCACTGTTCAATCCATCAACCAAAAATGGAAAGAGTATGGCACAACTGCCAACCTACCAAGACATGGCCATCCACCTAAACTAACAGGCAAGGAGAGCATTAATCAGAGAAGCAGCCAAGAGGCCCATTGTAACTCTGGAAGAGCTGCAGAGATCCACAGCTCAGGTGGGAGAATCTGTCCACAGGACAACTATTAGTCCTGCACTCCACAAATCTGGCATTTATGGAAACGTGGCAAGAAGAAACCCATTGTTTAAATAATGCCGTAAGAAGTCCTGTTGGCAGTTTGCAAGAAACCATGTGGGGTACATAGCAAACATGTGGAAGAAGGTGCTCTGGTCAGATGAGACCAAAATTGAATTTTTTGGCCTAAAAGCAAAATGCTACTCATGGGGGAAAACTAACACTGTACATCACCCTGAACACACCATCCCCACTGTGAAACATGGTGGTGGCAGCATCATGGTGTGGGGATGCTTTTCTTCAGCAGGGACAGGGAAGTTGGTCAGAGTTGATGGAGCGATGGATGGAGCCAAATACAGGGCAATCTTAGAAAAAAACCTGTTAGAGTCTGCAAAAGACTTGAGACTGGGGCAGAGGTTCACCTTTCAGCAGGACAACAACCTTAAACATACAGCCAGAGCTACAATGGAATAGTTTTGATCAAAGCATATTCATGTGTTAGAATGGCCCAGTCGAAGTCCAGACCTAAATCCAATTGGGAATCTGTGGCAAGACTTGAAAATTGCTGTTCACAGACGCTTTCCATCCAATCTGACAGAGCTTGAGATATTTTGCAAAAAAGAATAGGCAAAAATGTCACTCTCTAGATGTGCAAAGCTGGTAGAGACATATCCAAAAAACATGCAGCTGTAATTGCAGCAAAAAGGTGGTTCTACAAAGTATTGAATCAGGGGGGCTGAATACAAATGAATGCCACACTTTTCACTTATTTATTTGTAAAAAAATTGGAAAACTATTGATAAATTTTCTTCCACTTCACAATTATGTGCCACTTTGTGTTGGTCTATCACATAAAATCCCAATAAAATACATTTACATTTTTGGTTGTAACATGACAAAAGGTTGAAAATCTCAAGGGGTATGAATACTTTTTCAAGGCACTGTATATATACTATATTTATATATACAGTATCTCACAAAAGTGAGTACAGCCCTCACATTTTTGTAAATATTTTATTCTATCTTTTCATGTGACAACACTGAAGAAATTACATTTTGCTACACTGCAAAGTAGTGAGTGTACAGCTTGTATAACTATAAATTTGCTGTCCCCTCAAAATAACTCAACACACAGCCATTAATGTTTAAGCCGCTAGCAACAAAAGTAAGTAACCCCCCTTAGTAAGTTTCCCCTTAGTGAAAATGTCCAAACTGGGCCCAATTAGCCATTTTCCCTAAGCGGTGTTACGTGACGTTAGTGTTACAAGGTCTCTGATGTGATTGGGGAGCAGCTGTGTTAAATTTGGTGTTATCGCTCTCACTCTCTCATACTGGTCACTGAAAGTTCAACATGGCACCTCATGGCAAAGAATTCTCTGAGGATCTGAAAAAAAGAATTGTTGCTCTACATAAAGATGGCCTAGGCTATAAGAAGATTGCCAAGACCCTGAAACTGAGCTGCAGCACGGTGGCCAAGACCATATAGCAGTTTAACAGGATAACTCAGAACAGGCCTTGCCATGGTCAAACAAAAAAGTTGAGTGCATGTGCTCAGGGCCATATCCAGAGGTTGTCTTTGGGAAATAGATGTATGAGTACTGCCAGCATTGCTGCAGAGGTTGAAGGGATAGGGGGTCAGCCTATCAGTGCTCAGACCATACACCGCACACTGCATCAAATTGGTCTGCATGGCTGTCTTCCCGGAAGGAAGCCTCTTCTAAAGATGATGCACAAGAAGGCCCGCAAACAGTTTGCTGAAGACAAGCAGACTAAGGACATGGATTACTGGAACCAAGTCCTGTGGTCCGATGAGACCAAGATAAATTTATTTGGTCAGATGGTGTCAAGCGTGTGTGACAGCAACCAGGTGAGGAGTACAAGGACAAGTGTGTCTTGCCTACAGTCAAGCAGGGTGGTGGTAGTGTCATGGTCTGGGGCTGCATGAGTGCTGCCGGCACTGGGGAGCTACAGTTCATTGAGGGAACCATGAATGCCAACATGTACTGTGACATACTGAAGCAGAGTGTGATCCCCTCCCTTCAGAGACTGAGCCACAGGGCAGTATTCCAACATGATAACGACCCCAAACATATCTCCAAGATGACCACTGCCTTGCTAAAGAAGCTGAGGCTAAAGGTAATGGACTGGCCAAGCATGTCTCCAGACCTAAACCCTATTGAGCATCTGTGGGGCATCCTTAAACGGAAGGTGGAGGAGCGCAGGGTCTCTAACATCCACTAGCCCCGTGATGTCGTCATGGAGGAGTGGAAGAGGACTCCAGTGGCAACCCGTGAAGCACCGGTGAACTCCATGCCCAAGAGGGTTAAGGCAGTGCTGGAAAATAATGGTGACCACACAAAATATTGACACTTTGGGCCCAATTTGGACATTTTCACTTAGGGGTGTACTCACTTTTGTAGCCAGGGGGTTTAGATATTAATGGCTGTGTGTTGAGTTATTTTGAGGAGGCAGCAAATTTACACTGTTATACTCACTACTTTACATTGTAGCAAAGCTTCATTTCTTCAGTGTTGTCACATGAAAATATTTACAGAAATGTGAGGGGTGTTCTCACTTTAATATATATATATATATATATATATATATATATATATATATATATATATATATATATATATATAAATATATATACAGTATTTTTTTATTTTATTTTTATTATTATTACTTATTTTTTCAAATTTCACACTTTCTTTTATTAGGGTAACAATAAGGTGTCCATGCAAACAGAATACCTTGATCTGTTTTCTGAAAATTTCAAAAATGCGTTCAATATATTCATAGTTCTTGCTGTATTCTTGTGTTTTGTGTGTTTAGTATATTCATAATTCTTGTTGTATTCTTGTGTTTTGTTTGTTCAGAATCACAGATAAATGTTTCAGACTGGCGATGCATTTTTTTCACTTGTCAGAGGACTACAGTTTATACCAGCAAGTCATTTCTTAAAAATGCTATATTTCTTCTTATGGTTTATTCTTACTAATAAGTTTTTTAGCAGCTCACATTTGTCTGTCATAAATATAGATGCTGCACAAATGAGTCAATCTCTAAGATGCTAGTTTGGACCAGTATGAAACATTTAGGACCGTAAGGGATGAAAAAAGAAGTGGAAACAAATGATTTTGCATTTTTTATACCCTTCTCACTTTGCCCATAAGGAATCTGAGTAACAAATGAAACACTTATCTTTGCATTAGACTGATATATATCTTTACATTTAGCAGGACCCTAGAAGTCAGGCAGGCAGAGATTGAGCTTGGGGGTAGGGGTGATGAGGTTCTATCCTATGCACTCTATGAATGCATTTTGATAGCCAATCACACCAGGACGCTGCCAGCGCTACAGCCTCTAGATAACATGTTACCTTGAACTATCATTCACAAGATGCAGACTTTCTAAGCAGAGATTGGGAAGACAGAGACAGGAGATACACAACAATATCCCTTAGGGAGTTTTGTGCCTAGACATGCGTTACAGTCATGTGTTACATTTTCTCATTTCCGTATAAATAATAATAAATACACTGTGCAGAGAGATTTCAATATGCAGAGCCTTATCACAAAGACTAGGACATCATTGGCTTGGCAGCTTCTTTCCGAGAATAAAGACAGCCTGTTTCTCAACCAACTGTCCATTGATTAATGGCCTCACTTAATTTTCCCGTATCCAATAGATTCACTAATATGAGCAGATTGGCCAGCACCCATAGGGGTGGGGAATGACCTTACCACCTCTTGCAGACAACAAGGCCAATCAACCTTTAGTAATTGAACATTAATGGACTTGGGCAAGAAGAGACTCATCTCCCACGGGGAGTCCCCAGGTGGTAACATAGTGAAGATTCTCATTCATATTCACTTGGTGATTTGTGTCGAAAGTGAGTCCCAACACACGTGCCCAGCCAAAGCAATGAGGGCTGTGGCTGCAGTGTTGAAATGTACCCCCTCCTGCATCCCACATTTACTGTTCTATTGACATTACAGTATATCTTAATTCCATAGTTTTCTTCACAGCTGTGCTCATGGGAAACCTGTGTCTTCATTGCTCTTCCTTAACCCAGGCAAGTGTCTCACCTCTAAATTTATCTTCAAGCACCTATTCTCCTACACACAATCTCCTCCACTGACACACAGTGTATCTTCATAACCCATGAAACTTAAAAAGACAACCTGTGCCGTATATCTTCATAACCTCTCCTGTCACATATGGATCCACACTTCTCCCTCCTGTCTAGAGATGGCCATTTCTGATCATGAATTTTCACACAATTACTTCCTTGGCTACATACTGTCAAACTTTTTATTATGTCTGTCCTTCCGTAACTTGGATTAACCTTCTCAATGCCACCAGGAAACCCCCTAGAAATTAGCTAGTCTATTCATCTTGTGCCTTGGCCTGGTACTGTTAGTACATATATAAAGCTTTTGACTGATAAATCAAATCATATCAAAATATTAGAGGTTTTGCACTTCAAAATAAATTGTGTCCTGTGTGCTTACAGGAACCTTAATGTCAGATTTTAACTGTGACATCAGTGTTAAAACTTAGCATCCTGTTTTTTCCAGATCAGGGTGCCAATTTGAGTGCCATTATGTTTTAGAAGACTCACAACATGTTGTGTGAATGATTCGACAATGTGTGGCTGACTATACTGGCTGGTTTCCACTAACCGTGGAAACTACTAAGTCCTCCTGTTGCAAGTAAGGTGGCATGTAATTATTGGGGGGGTTTAAAAAAAGGAGGGCAATTTTTCAGTTTAATAAGGAAACCCAAATACAAAAATACAATACAAAATAGACTTTTAACTACATGGCAATATTGGCATATACCAGACAAAATATTTTATTGCATCAACAAAATTACTGTATGCATGTTTTTGTGTGTATGCAAACGCAAGATCCAGCTGCGCGCTTCCAGCGAATTTGATGGATAAATACACAAGTAGGTAGACAGGTGGAGTCAGGTGTTAAAGCTAAACAAGCAGATACATATAAAAACACAAACTAATGTGGTTACATACTCATTAAAAATCATACAATGTATTTTGAAATGCAATTACCATATATACCTGAATTTGACAGAGAATCAGCCACCTTTAATCCATTGTATTACTGCACTTAGCATTGGAGACGAATTGGCAGCACTTAGAATTAGTTGTGCTGCAGTGTACATATGCTGATGAGGAACATGCTAACAGAATGAGAAAGAGAGAGATGACCTCATCAGTCTCCTGGAGCAGTGCTGAAACAAGGCCACCCAGCACCCAGGGCAAAGATGACAGACTGTGCCCCCCCCATGATGTGCAAGCTTAGGGGATCCTTCGCCCAGTAGTCACTCACTTGTCAAAATCACTGCTGCTGTCACTACTCTTGTCAGCCTTGTAACAAAAGGAAGGTGCCCCCATCCCTACAGTAACCCCACCCCTTGCCCCGGCCCTGACTGTTCCTACACTATTTAATCACAGTCTGGGGTCAGTCTAGGCAGTAAGAAAAGGGGGAAAGGCAAGGAAAGACATGATATGATATTAAGAAAGAGATTATAAAGGAGGGGGGAATGATGGAGGAAGCTTATGATCCATCTTGATGTAGATTATAGCTAGATGGCTGATAATTCTTGGAGTCCTGTGGAGTCCAAAGAAATTACCCAGATATTCCATGTATGTAAGTTGAGTACCTGACACTGTGAGTTCCTCTATGCATTGTATGTTTGTGATTTTTTAGAGCCACACTTAGATAGTCGGGGCATGTGTGGATTTCCAGTAGCAAGGGATTATGGTTCTTTCCGCTTGTAAGAATAATTTGATAAGGCCTTTTTTGGACATTGGGCACTGTAGCATACCCCCTAAAGAGCTGCTTGTAGATTGAATCCTATTTCCCTCCCTAGGACACACACAGGCAGGCACACAGCATTTTTGGCGTACAAAAAAAGTGTCTTGCGATGTCCATTTATCTTCGGTCACAGCGTCCGACGACCTGATATAAAAAAAAAACGGAAAAAACTCTGCCTCCATGGGAGGCTCCCGCTGACTGAAGCCTCTTTGTAATGACAGCTGTTATATAGCTGAGGGCGGGGCTACCCAGTGACATAAACGGTGACCCCGTCCCTTCCGACGTTACGTGACGGACGCTGTGATCGAAGATTAATGGACATCGCGGGACAGTTTTTTTGTTTTTTTAAATAAAGGACTACTGTCATTTTAACATCAACATGAGGACAAGGTGCTTTGGGGGACTCCAAGGCATCCTCCCCATGTTGAGGGCATGTGGCCTGGTACAGTTCAGGAAAGGGGGCTCTCTCGTCCCCCCCCTTTTCCTGCGGCCTGCCAGGTTGCGTGCTCGGATAAGGGTCTGGTATGGATTCTGGGGGGGGACCCCTACGCCATTTTTTAAAAATTTTGGCTCAGGGTTCCTCTTAATATCCATACCAGATCTAAAGGGCCTGGTATGGATTTTGGGGGGACCTCCACACAATTTTTCTTTTAATTTGGGTGCGGGGTCCCCCTTAATATCTATACCAGACCCAAAGGGCCCCAAATATTATATATTTTTTTTAAAGCAAAGGCCCTACAGATTAAAATGGTGGGTGTTGAAAAAAATTTTTCACAGTATTTGCGCAGCGATTTTTTTCTAATGAAAATTTTTTGGAAAAAAAACACTTTTTCAAAATTTAATGCACTAAAACACACTATATTGCCCAAATGTTTTATGAAATAAAAAGATGATCTTATGCCAAGTACATGGATACCAAACATGACATGCCTTAAAATTGTGCACAAACGGCGGCGACAAACTACATATATTTTTCAAGACATTTAAAAGGCTTTACAGGTTACCGCTTTAGATTTACAGAGGAGGTCTACTGCTAAAATTACTGCCCTCAATCTGACCTTCACGGTGATACCTCACATGCATGGTGCAATTGCTGTTTACATATGACACCAGACCGACGCTTGTGTTCACCCTAAAGGGCCTGGTATGGATTTTGGGGGGACCTCCACACAATTTTTCTTTTAATTTGGGTGCGGGGTCCCCCTTAATATCTATACCAGACCCAAAGGGCCATTGCCATGCCATTTTTTTCAATGATTTTCATCTATATTGCCGGGACCCGACAATACATTATAGCCGCGAGTAGTTTTAAATGACATTTTTTCCTTTAGAAATGTCATTGTGCTGTGATATTGTTCTAAACATGGGAAAAATGCGTTACTTTACAGGCATACTAAAGACACTCCCCAGACACAATATTTAAAGGAATATTTGATGTTTATTGTTTCACTTTAAGCATTATTAAAATATTAATATTAAAAACAGCCATTTTAAAAACTTTTTTTGCATTTAAACATGTCCCCTGGGGCAGGACCCGGGTCCCCAAACACTTTTTATGGCAATAACTTGCATATAAGTCTTTAAAATGAGCACTTTTGATTTTTCATGTTTGTGTCCCATAGACTTTAACCACTTCACCCCCGAAAGATTAGGCTGCTCAATGACCACAGCACTTTTTACAGTTTGGCATTGCGCTGCTTTAACTGGTAATTGCGCGGTCATGAAATGTTTGAAATGTTGTACCCAAACTAAATTGGCATCCTTTTTTCCCCACAAATAGAGCTTTCTTTTGATGGTATTTGATTGCCTGTGCGATTTTTATTTTTTGCGATATAAACGCACATTTTTTTGTTATAAGAAAAATCCAATAAACTAAATTTTAGTCATACATTTAGGCCAAAATGTATTCAGCCACATGTCTTTGGTAAAAAAAAATGTCAATAAGCGTATATTTATTGGTTTGCGCAAAATTTATAGCGTCTACAAAACTATGGTACATTTTCTGGAATTTAAGCAGCTTTCAGTTTGACTGCCTATCTCATTTCTTGAGGTGCTAAAATGGCAGGGCAGTACAACCCCCCCCCAAATGACCCCATTTTGGAAAGTAGACACCCCAAGGAAATTGCTGAGAGGCTTGTTGAGCCCATTGAATATTTTATTTTTTTGTCACAAGTGATTGAAAAATGACTAAAAAAAAAAAAATCACACAAAGTTGTCACTAAATGATATATTGCTCACACATGCCATGGTTATATGTGGAATTACACTCCAAAATACATTCTGCTGCTTCTCCTGAGTACAGAGATACCACATGTGTGAGACTTTTTGGGAGCCTAGCCGTGTACAGGACCCCAAAAACCAATCACCACCTTCAGGCTTTCTAAGGGCGTAAAATGGTGATTTTACTCCCCTGAAATGTCCAGATAGCACAAAACCCCCCCAAATTACCCAATTTTGGAAAGTAGACACCACAAGATATTTTCTAAGAGTCATGGTGAGTATTTTTCAGCTCTCATTTGTTTTTGAAAATGAAGAAAGAAAAGAAAATGTATTTTTTTTCTTTTTTCAAATTTCAAAACTTTGTGACAAAAAGCGAGATCTGCAAAATACTCAACATGCCTCTCAGCAAATAGCTGGGGGTGTCTACTTTCCAAAATGGGGTTATTTGGGGGGGGGGGGGTTGTGCTATCTGGGCATTTCATGGCCTCCGAAACTGTGATAGGCAGCAAGGAGTGAAATAAAAAATTTACACCCTTAGAAAGCCTGAAGGCGGTGATTGGTCCTGTACGTGGTTAGGCTCCCAAAAAGTCTCACGCATGTGGTATCTCTGTACTCAGGAGAAGCAACAGAATTTTGGGGTGTAATTTCACATATGCCCATGGCATGTTTGAGCAATGTATCATTTAGTGACAACTTTCTCTCTAAAAAAAATTAAATTTTCCCGCAACTTGTGGTAAAATATAAAATATTCCATGGACTCAACATTCCTATCAGCAAATAGCTTGGGATGTCTACTTTCCAAAAAGGGGTCATTTGGGGGGGTTTGAACTGTCCTGGCATTTTATGTACAACATTAGAAGCTTATGTCACGCATCACCCACTCTTCTAACCACTTGAAGACAAAGCTCTTTCTGACATTTTTTGTTTACATGAAATAAACATTTTTTTTTGCAAGAAAATTAATTTGAACCCCCAAATATTATATATTTTTTTTAAAGCAAAGGCCCTACAGATTAAAATGGTGGGTGTTGAAAAAATTTTTTCACAGTATTTGCGCAGTGATTTTTTTCAAATGAAAATTTTTGGGAAAAAAAACACTTTTTCAAAATTTAATGCACTAAAACACACTATTGCCCAAATGTTTTATGAAATAAAAAGATGATCTTATGCCAAGTACATGGATACCAAACATGACATGCCTTAAAATTGTGCACAAACAGCGGCGACAAACTACATATATTTTTCAAGGCATTTAAAAGGCTTTACAGGTTACCACTTTAGATTTACAGAGGAGGTCTACTGCTAAAATTATTGCCCTCAATCTGACCTTCACGGTGATACCTCACATGCATGGTGCAATTGCTGTTTACATATGACACCAGACCGACGCTTGTATTCGCCTTTGCGCATATGCACATGGGGAGGGGGGTGCTTTTTTTTAATTATTTATTTTGCTTGTTTATTTTATTTTTAAACTGTTCCTTCCATTTTTTAAAAATCATTTTTATTGTTATCTCAGGGAATGTAAATATCCCCTATGAGAGCAAAAATTAGTGACAGATACTCTTTTTAAAAAAAATTGGGGTCTATTAGACCCTAGATCTCTCCTCTGACCACACCAAGATCAGTGTGATAAAATGCTTTTCCAATTTCCCAATGGCGCTGTTTATATCTGGCAAAACCTAAGTCATGAAAATAGCTTCCGGATTCTTAGGCCATAGAGATGATTGGAGCCATTCTGGTCTCTGATCAGCTCTATGGTCAGCTGGTGGAACCACCGGCTGCATTCTCGGGTTCCCTGTTGGGACAGGAGAGCCCGAGAAAACGATAGAAGACTGTGGGGGGGGGGGCACACTTCCTCCGACTGCTTGTAAAAGCAGTCTAGAGGCTAATTAGCTGCTAGGATTGCTTTTACGTGAAAGCCTACCGCTGGCTAAAAAGAATGATACCAAGATGATACCTAAACCTACAGGCATCATTCTGGTATAACCACTCAAAGTCCAGCAAAGTTGCTGATTTACGTATCGTGGGAGCAAACGCTGTTGCTGTCAAGATAAATAAATCAGCTGCAGCTGAATGGCGTACCTGCTAAGCAAATGATGGTTAACAATAAAACATTAGTATGTAACATTACAGTATAACATTACAGTATAACAGTAAGACATACCATACCTGCAAAGCAAATACAACAAAACATAGTAAAAATAAAACATTACAGTTCTAAAATACAGTAACAACAGAGAGAAAACAATAGATATAGAACAATAGTGAGCGGACAGTAGAGAGCGAAAATAAGAGAGAGCATTAGAGAGAGAGAGAAGAAAAATAAAACCACTATAACTATATAACTATTTTTGGCTTTTTTATGTTATATATTTTTTGTGTCCTGATGGGCCTGGTATGGCTTTTGGGGGGGGTTCCACGGCATTTTTTTTGTTATTTTTGGTATTTTTATCTATATTGCCGGGATCCGACAATACAGTACAGCCGCGAGCAGTTTTGGATGAAAATTTTTCCTTTAGAAATATCATTATAAACATGGGAAAGATGTGCTACTTTACAGACATACTAATGACACCCCCCAGGCACGATATATAAAGGAATATTTCATTTTTATTGTTTCACTTTAAGCATTATTAAAATCACTGCTCCCGAAAAAACAGCTGTTTTTAAAAAATTTTTTTGCATTCATACATGTCACCATTGGGCAGGACCCAGGTCTCCAAATACTTTTTATGGCAAAAATTGCATATAAGCCTTTAAAATGATCACTTTTGATTTTTCACATTCGCGTCCCATAGACTTTATTGGGTTTCATGTTTTGCCTGTTCGCATGTTCTGCTGCGAACCGAACCGGGGGGGGGGGGGTTAAGCTCATCCCTACTGATTATCAGTCCATGGACTTAAGAAATAAAATGTTACCCTTTATTGACAAGGTTAAAATTTTAAAACTGCCTTAATGTCCCTTTTATTCACCCAATTCTGCAGTCACATGACATTCTGATCCTAAATCTTCTATCTTCTTTTCTTTACAGGAGGTGAGGTACTTCTTTCAGTGCTTAAATCATTTCCTGCATGACATGGGCACTTCCTATTGGCTGTCCAGTGGGGAGGTTCTCCCAGGATCCAGAGGAGGTGTCAGTCACATCAGTGCTAGGGGACTGTTGTGCAGGGACATCTTCAGCTCTGGATTGCCCATGCCTGCACAACCTGGACAAATGTAAAATATTGAAAGTAGAATAATTCTCTCCCCTTCCACACCAAGGAGAAGAGGAGAGTGAAGAAGGAGACTTTAAATGTGCCGTAATCATTAATGATATCAACTGCTAAATAACAACATCTTTATTACCAGACACAATAAAAAAAAAAAAAATCTTTAAAACCATCAGACATAAACATAAAGTCTTATACATGCTGTCATGTACCAGGTGTGAGGCTGAGGTGCTGAAAGGGTTCCCCTTGCGGCTGAGTGTAGCGCACCCCTAAAGGTGGTACAGGGATTGTAGTGCCCAAAGAAGCATGGTTTGCCAGTTACTGAGGTCTGATGAGCTGATCACCGGCGAGTAGCCGGAACAGGCAGGATGAGCTGGTAGGCAGGGGTGCTTGGGTGGCACCAGACGTACTTGGTGATGGAGCAGACTGGGAACAAAACCAGGAGCCAGGCAAAGGGTCATAAACAGTAGATCAGTCAGAGGCTACAAGATGAAAGATTTACTGGCCAGGTAAATTAAATTTGTTATTGCAAAGTCAATTCAAGAAACAAGGGCAGCAAAATCAACAAGAAACCCCAGAAATTAGAGCTCCAACATCCAGATAAAGGAAAGAATTAACCATAACAAGAACAGAAACAAACATGAAATGGGGAATGGTCCATTGAGGCTAACAGCATATAATATATCCTACCTTTAAACAACATGGCTTCCAGACATACTCCATCGAACCAAAGCAACAGTTCACCATCTAGAGGACCTCACAGTTTCTATAATGTGGTTAATCAATGTAAACGCCAACTGGCCTCCTGTCCCCCACGCCCTGCCTCATGGAGGCACGTACACGATGTACGCCGATGGCGTCACATGCGGCAGCAGCGGATGTGACGTAATGACATCACCTACAACACGCCAGAAGAATTCATCTGCCATGCTGGAAAAAGGACCCGAACCTGCCGCTGTCAAATGGATCGATAAATAAAACAGCACCCGCCACATAGCAATAATGGGGACTCATTACCAAACAGAGAATACACAACTCAAACCAACTCCAAAGACAACCATTGCATAATCAGACCATCGTGCGGACTTGACTTTCTCCACCACATTACCCATAACAAAAAATAAAATGACATAAAAAATGGGCAGACTCGATGGAATACTTTTTTATTTTTTTCTGCCGTCACTTTTCTATGGGTGAGTATAACTTTCTTTATACAATAAGAAAAAAAAAGCTGAATGTGAGGGGTGGAAGGGATGGGTGGGAGTTGGGTTATGCTCATCCTGGAGATAGGCTTTAGGATTCCAATTTTGCAAACAAATAGGTTTATTCATCAGGCACAATCTCTTTTAAAACAGGTATATTGCCTAATGCACATACATAATAACATGTTTTCAAAGCATGTATCTTATGCCGCGTACACACGGTCGGACGATTGTGTGTGGGCCTCATCGGACTTTTTTTTTTCGAAAATTCTGATGGACCTAGAAATAGTACATGTTATAAATCTTTCCGGCGGAATCAGTTCCTATCGGGAAAACCACTCGTCTGTATGCTGTTCCAACAGACCAAAAACGACGCATGCTCTGAAGCAGGTACGAGACGGCAGCTATTGGCTACTCACTATTGAACTTCCGCATTCTAGACGGTCGGACTTTGGTGTGATCGTGTGTAGGCAAGACAGTTTCAGCAGAACTCCGTCGGAAAAACCTTCAGAGTTTATTCCGACGGAAAAAACGGTCATGTGTACGCGGCATTAGAATCTAAAGTTAAGCCAATGAAAGGTATCGGTTTAACTTTAAAATTCTGCATTTATCAGTGGATAGCAAAGTGTAACAATACTGTTGTGTGCGTGGAATAAGGACTAATGTCCTTGGTGACAGTTTAGAAAGTATTATGCAATGAAAACACCAAAAAATTACAGTACAAATTGTTTAAGGTCTGTGAATGACTTAGATTTTGTCTGGTGAGTTCAGCAGACTTTAATAACAGCTCAGCAATTTTAGGGGTTGCATGCTATACTATTCATTCATATTACAACCACTTAAATATGCAGTTACATTGCAGTATATGATTCTTAGTACTGTGGGTAAATTACCTGAGATCAGTGTCTTACTGCAATAGGGCATTGCATTTATTTTCTTGGCAGAACAGCTGTTTTAATATAGTGACTCCTGAGGGAATTGATCTTATAGGCAGCTGATTAAATCCACAAAAAGATCATTACAACAGGCCAAGGTCAGTGCACAATGGGCCCAGGCATTGCAAACACAGTGCACAGGTTGCTTCTGATTCAAAAACGTAAAATGTGTGTATAGTAGGGATGAGGGAAAGTTTTATTTGCCTAAATATCAGCAAAAATCAGGACATTTTTGAGAAATTCTGCACTTTTTGCCTTAATGGTGTGCAGTCAATAGAGAAGGTGAAATTAGGGTTGCCTTTAAGGGTGCAATGGGTTTAAATGTCTTCTAAGGGTTAGGTAAGATGCTTTCAAATATCTTAGACCTGCTCTTGTGCCAAACAATAACTCCTTATTAACCTTGTGGTTTTATCTTTTTTACAGAAATAAAGAAACAGACATTGAGAAAAAGTAAACAAAACTGGAAACGTGTAACGCACAGTATGAAGAACACTAAATAAAGTGAACTAAACCACCATAAAAATATCCCTTACTAAAACACCCTCTAGATAAATTAAAAAGAAAAAAAAAAGAATTTTGAGCAAATTTTCCTCAATTTTCCTCAATAAGCAAATTTAAGAGTTTATCCAACTTAGTGAAATTTTTGTAAAATACATCAGAATACTGACGCAAAATCAACTTCTCTGAAATACACTTTGCTCATCCTTCAAATAGAAGAGGGCATTCAGTCAGCAAAGTAATTGTTCAATTAGCTTAGTAAATAAGGTGAGGCTGGGTTCACTTTGGATACCCAACCATATACAAAAAATACAGAAATTCTGCTTTCTACAATTAAGCACTGTAATTGGGTGAAACATGATGGGGTTTGAAGGATTTTAAAGAGGAGACAATACCTTTTAAATTAATAATGTTAGTGTGGCCATAAGAATATTGTGATTTGTGAGGTTTCTTGCTTTTACACAATTGTACATGATTGCATGAATAAATAAACACAACTACACCTTATTTATTAAACTAAAGGAACATTCAATTTGCTGAGTAAACAGTCTCTATTTTATTAATAAATCAAACCCTATGAATAAGCAAATATAGATGTATAGTGTATTATAATTCAAATGCAAGGGCCATAATAGCAGATAGAATGTTCTTTAATTAGTGTAACTTGTAACTTTGTCACACTGCATTGAAATGGGAAATACTGACAGCATTCTCTGAACCCTTGAGTCTCAGTCTCCATGACAACTTTACATTCATGACTTAAAGTTCAACTCTAGGTAAAATTTGTAATACCAGGCTCTCAGTTTTATGCCCCACATATACAGTATTTGTCTACTATCCTCCTAGATCACTCACACCACAAACAGGTGTCAAAATTTCAGTTTTGTTGGCCACCTCTAGCCTGCTATTTGAATAATAAAGGAGCATCAGCACAATGATGAGATGATCTGTCCTCTCTCAATTTTTGTAAGCAAGATCTTAGCATTAGATTGACAGCACTCTCCCAGAACATTTGCTAAGTGGAAGAGTGGGTTTGATAGTAAAGTTGGCAGTGCCTCCATCCAGGGCAGGACCTTTATGGGCAGAAGGATGTCTGTTCCTGGGAAATTAACCAGTAATCTGAACAAAGTAATTGGGAACAGAATAACTACTGCAGCCAATATATAAAATTAAGCATATGTATACTGAGGCACCCCGGTATGGAAATAATACAAGCTTTATATGATAAAAGATTAATAATCGCACATATACTATATTACCAAAATTATTGGGACGCCTGCCTTTACACGTACATGAACTTTAATGGCATCCCAGTCTTGGTCCGTAGGGTTCAATATTGAGTTCACCCACCCTTTGCAGCTATAAAAGCTTCAACTCTTCTGGGAAGGCTGTCCACAAGGTTTAGGAGTGTGTCTTTTGGAATGTTTGACCATTCTTCCAGAAGTGCATTTGTGAGGTCAGGCACTGATATGGACGAGAAGGCCTTGCTCACAGTATCCGCTCGAATTCATCTCAAAGGTGTTCTATTGAGTTGAGGTCAGGATTCTGTGCAGGCCAGTCAAGTTCCTCCACCCCAAACTCACTAATCCATGTCTTTATGGACCTTGCTTTGTGCACTGCTCCAAATCATTTGGTGGAGGGGGGATTATGGTGTGGGGTTGTATTACAGGGGTTGGGCTTGGCCCTCCAGTGAAGGGACCTCTTAAGGCATCAGCATAACAAGACATTTTGGACAATTTCATGCTCCCAACTTCGTGGGAACAATTTGGGGATGACTCCTTCCTGTTCCAACATGACTGTGCACCAGTGCACAAAACAAGGTACATAAAGACATGGATGAGCAAGTTTGGGGTGGAGGAACTTGACTAGCCTGGCTTCAACCTGATAGAACACCTTTGGGATGAATTAGAGCAGAGACTGCGAGCCAGGCATTCTTGTCTCAATCAGTGAATAACCTCACAAATGCGCTTCTGAGAAAATGGTCAAACATTCCCATAGTAAATTAAATGGATTTTAAAGCGTATCAGCGCATAGTGGTCATGCGGATACGAACTAGGTTACAGGTGCCACGTCTTATTTTAATGGATTAGAGGACATAGGGCAATAGTGGGCTCAAGACTTTATAGGCACAATAATAGCTTGATATATAATTAAAATTCTGTTTTATTTAGAAAATATTAAAAAAAGAGATAAAACAAAGAAACATATATAGTTCAATTCCTAGTTACACAGTTTTACAAATTATGCACTCCATACATAGCTGAATGGGTAAGTTATAGAGATTGAGCAAAGTTTAGAGTAAAAAAAAAGAGACTTTTTGATCAATATATTTACAGTACGTTCCGTTGAACCAAAAGCTATGCAGTGGTGATAATCAGATTCTGTATAGGCTCGACATGTTACGCGCCACATGCGCTTCTTCAGGAGCACAGAATTGAATACTGTAATGAACAATACATTTATGATAAATACATCATGGTATAATATAGTTGAATGAAAAAAATATATAGACAATATGATAGAATAGTGAGAAGAGGCTGTTCCTAAAATCCAAGGAGGTATGTCCGTCCTACAGTGTCCCAGCAGAGCGTAAGCAATGTGGGGACGTATGTAACATCATAAAAAATTAATCATAGGAAAGTGGGGTGAAGTATGGAATGCGAAGTAAGCCATATAAGCCCCTCCTCCCCTCACCCTTCCCCTCCCCCCCTTTTTTCAGCCCTTTCCCCCTTTCCACCCCCCCCCTCCCCCCCTCTCCCTATCCCACCCTTACCTGATTATATGGCTTACTTCGCATTCTATACTTCACCCCACTTCCCTATGATTAATTTTTTATGATGTTACATATGTCCCCACATTGTTTACGCTCTGCCGGGACACTGTAGGACGGACATACCTCCTTGGATTTTAGGAACAGCCTCTTCTCACTATTCTATCATATTGTCTATATATTTTTTTCATTCAACTATATTATACCATGATGTATTTATCATAAATGTATTGTTCATTACAGCATTCAATTCTGTGCTCCTGAAGAAGCGCATGTGGCGCGTAACATGTCGATCCTATACAGAATCTGATTATCACCACTGCATAGCTTTTGGTTCACCGGAACGTACTGTAAATATATTGATCAAAAAGTCTCTTTTTTTTTTACTCTAAACTTTGCTCAATCTCTATAACTTAACCAATCAGCTATGTATGGAGTGCATAATTTGTAAAACTGTGTAACTAGGAATTGAACTATATATGTTTCTTTGTTTTATCTCCTATTTTTAATATTTTCTAAATAAACCAGAATTTTAATTATATATCTAGCTATTATTGTGCCTATAAAGTCTTGAGCCCACTATTGCCCTATGTCCTCTAAAACATTCCCATAGGCACACTCCTAAACCTTGTGGACAGCCTTCCCAGAAGAGTTGGAGCTGTTATAGCTGCAAAGGGTGGGCCAGCGCAATATTGAACTCTATGTGCTAAGACTGGGATGCCAGTAATGTTCATATGTGTGTGTAAAGGCAGGAGTCATAATACTTTTGGTAATATAGTGTATATCCAAAGTACAAACAGGTATTATCGGCAAAGGGCTCAACAAGAGCCCTGGTGGAATTGTGCATATACTGTATTCACAGATATACCATATATAGTTTTAAATAGAGATTCCTCCAGATGAATGTTGTAGCAAAGTTCAGGATCAGTTCTCACCATAGAAACGCATTCTGGATGCATTTTGGATGCGTTTCTGCTTGTAAATTTTTGATGCGTTCTGGTGCATTTAGGTGCATTCTGGTATATTTTTTATGCATTTTACCACATTCCAGTACAGTTTCAGTGCAGAACTTCACTGCTGGTTTCTCTTACTTAAGATGTCCGTGTCTGGACCCGAAGCCGATTGAAGTGTTAGCTTGGGCTTTGTAGCTGCTGACTTAATTTTTCTGGGGGAGACTGGAGCTCCTTTTTAATGCCTACCTGTCAAGCCAGGCAACTTGTTAATCTGACAGTAGGCATTGAAAGCAGGCAACTATATCATTTGCAGGAGCTCCCCAGATGCACTGCTGTTATGCAAATTTGGGAATTCAATCTCTAAAATACCCCTCCTACCTCCTGTGCCTCACTATTGGTCAGCAAGGCTATCTGCAACTCTAAGGCACTATTGTAACTTATCTTTCTATAGTAGGGGCACTCTAGCAAGCATCTAAAGCAGGGGTCTCAAATTGGCGGCCCTCCAGCTGTTGCAAAACTACAAGTCCCATCATGCCTCGGCCTGTGGGAGTCATGCTTGTACCTGTCAGCCTTGCAATGCCTCATGGAACTTGTAGTTTCGCAACAGCTCAAGGGCCACCAGTTTGAGACCCCTGATCTAAAGGGTCAAGTATGTAGGTTGCCATTTAATAGGTTAACTATTATTACCATTCTGCTTGAAATACAGTATAATTGTAATTCTGTGTAGCAGTAATTTAATAGTTTGGGACCTTAAATAAGGTTATTTAAATTAGGTTATTAATTCATGGGGGTGAAATAATTTGAAAGTATATTTAATTGGCATATTGAGTGTAACAATACATAACAATAATGCACATAGTAAAAATGATTTCATATATATACACACACATACATGGTGTGGACTTCATGGATACATATACATATCAAATTGACAGCATATAGAATTGACAAAAAATTTGTATGGATAAAAAATAAATGCTAATTCATATATATATATACACATGTCATCTGATCAGCACTATGCAGTGTGGTAAATGGTAAGGAAGACAGTATGATCGTTTTTGGTTGTAGATGATGAGTCTAGATAGGTTCCTATTAACAGGCATGAAAATGCATCCTGAGAGCTCGAAGCATTTCGTGTATGTAAACACTTCCTCAGGGGCGGACTCCTTTACAGTTATCATTCGTATCCACCACTTCCGTTTTACCATGAAGATCGGTAATCTGTGTTCTGGGGGTGCTCTGTGTGCGCCTTGCTTGTACGCTGCTTCAGTACACCTCAGCTCCCGTGAGAGACAATTCTCTGGTCCTGGCCCCATGTCTACTACATACCATTGCATTCCACTCTATGTAAGTATTCAGGATTGGTAACTGCTTTTTCCTGTTATGCCTAGTACCCCACTAGATTAATCCTATTTTATTCATTGTAGATTAAATTTGAGCATCCGCCCCTGAGGAACTGTTTACATAAACGAAATGCGGCGGGATGCAATTTCAGGATGCATTCTCATGCCTGTTATTAGGAATCTATCTAGACTCATCATCTACAACCAAACATGATCATACTGTCTTCCTTACCATTTATCACACTGCATAGTGCAGATTAGACGACATGTATATATATATGAATTTGCATTTATTTTTTTATCCATACTAATTTTTTGTCAATTCTATATGCCGTCAAATTGATATGTATATGTATTCATGAGGTCCACACCATGTATGTGTGTGTATATATATGAAATCATTTTTACTATGTGCATTATTGTTATGTATTGTTTCGCCCAATATGCCAATTAAATATACTTTCTAATTACTTCACCCCCATGAATCAATAACCTCATTTAAAGTCCCATTTTTCCCTTCTCTTATACTTGAACCAGGGATGAAGGCACATACCGTGTGCTTAATCTAAAGTCACAAATTCCCCCCATTATTTTATATGCAACGGGGATGGAGGTTTTATGATTATTGGATTGGCAGCGTTCCCCTGCCATCCATGTGCGGGGTTACCTATGTCCTGGGTGTTAATGTACCAAATACGGGGTCCACACACCCAGGCCATTCACGCCACCATGTTCACTAGCTTCTACAGCACACTTTGCATTGCACTATTAGATTGTGTGGGAGATGTGGTTGCTCACGGGGCTGCTGCACGTCTTATATCTGGGAGCTGTGATGCACTCTGTGTGCCCGCCCCTTTCCCCTTCTGGGGGATCGGGCGGTTACTCACAGTGCATCAGCGCCATGGATCGTTTCACATGTGTCGTCACCAGTGGGCGTCATGGCGGGGGCACGTTCATCTCCATCTTAGCTGACACAGCTAGGGCACATGGGCGCCAATCTTGTGTGGTGTTCACCGCCCAGGCAGGGGCCCTGCACATGTTATGCTAGCACAGGGGCGGACTGACCATTCGGCCACTCGAGCACTGCCCGAGGGCCCCGGGCCACTAGGGGGCCCCATCAGGGTTGCCAGCCTAGGTAAAACCAAGGACAGTATGTAAAAATCTGTGGTTTTTTTGTACATGTCTCTGAAATGTCTCTTACCGACATCCTTTTGGTCTAAAAATCCTGAGATTTTAGCTGCCCCACCTCTCCAGTACCTTCTCAGCCAATAGAAACATGTCTGTGTATACTGTGTGATTGTATACTGTGTGTGTGTGTTTGTGTATACTGTGTGGCCCCATAATCTCTGATTGTCCGAGGGCCCCATAATCTCCTATTGCCCGGGGGCCCCATGAGTTGTCAGTCTGCCCCTGTGCTAGCATGACGCTGGTGTGAGCCTGCATTGATGCTGGGCACCTCCCCAAACACAGTCTCTCTTGCCATACACTCAGAGATGCTACGTGTCACTGGAGCGGTTAGGCTCGGTTCACACTGGGGCGACTTGTCAGGCGACCTAGTTGCCTGACAAGTCGCCTCCCGTTCTGTGCTATGGAACCGTTCTAATCGGAGCGACGCAAGTCGCTCCGACTTAGAAAAAGGTTCCTGTATTACTTTGGGGGCGACTTGGGGCGACTTGCATAGACTTCTATGCAGAAGTCGTCTCGCAAGTCGCCCCGGCAGTCGTTTGCAGGTCGCCTCGCTGAGGCGACCTGCAAGTCGTGCCGCCCATGTGTGAACCGAGCCTTACTCCTATGTTTATACTTAAGGTGACTACTACGTTTTCCTACCCTATTGTTTATTTAGCCAATCACTCTCTTGGTAAATGATTCTTGGCAACCTGGTACTACCTTGAATGGTTCTGAATATATCTTCTCTTTATTTTACTTACACTTTCATATTTTGTTTTATGTTCACTATCACCACTTCACTCATATTGATTTCACCCTTTTATAATTCTCACTTGGCTACTCTTATTCACTTTCTCACTGAGACTATTCAATTTATGGATATCACTTTTATCCAGACAGACTCCTTGGGAGTTATCACTTGTATCCACCATTTCTGTTTTAACATGAAGATCGGCAATCCGTGTTCTGGGGGTGCTCTGTGTGCGCCTTGATTGTACGCTGCTTCAGTACACCTCTGCTCCGGGTAGAGACAATCCCCTGGTCCTGGCCCCACGTCTACTACAAACCATTGTGTTCCACTCTATGTAAGTAATCAGGATTGGCAACTGCTTTTACCTGTTATGCCTAGTGCCCCACTAGATTAATCCTATTTTTGTTTGTTGTAGATTAAATTTGAGCATCCGCCCCTGAGGAAGTGTTTACATAAACAAAACGCATCAGGTTTCAGGATGCATTCTCATGCCTGTTAATAGGAACCTATCTAGACTCATCATCTACATCCAAAAACGATCATACCGTCTTCCTTACCATTTACCACATTGCATAGTGCCAATTAGACGACATGTATATATATGAATTTGCATTTATTTTTTATCAATACTAATTTTTTGTCAATTCTATATGCCGTCAAATTGATATGTTAATATATTAATGAGGTCCACACCATGTATGTGTGTGTGTATATATATATGAAATCATTTTTACTATGTGTATTATTGTTATGTATTGTTACACCCAATATGCCAATTAAATATACTTTCAAATTATTTCACCCCCATGAATTAATAACTTAATTTAAAGCCCCATTTTTCCTTTCTCTTATACTTGAACCAGGGATGGAGGCACATACTGTGTGCTTCATCTAAAGTCCCAAATCCCCCCCCCCCATTATTTTAATATAATAGTTTTATCTAAATGTCTCCTGAGTTGCATTGGAGTTTCTGCGTGCCTATGTAAGTGGGTGCTTTCCCATCATCTCAGCTCATTCCAGGCAATTAGTAATTAGAAATGTAAAAAGTAATTTAACCCAAGGCAGCCAATTCAGTTTTCACTGATCTGAGTTCAATAAACACAAATCTGATTGGTAGTGCAATATTCAGACTTTCTTTGATGTTAGAGTCACTGAATAAGCTTTCAAGTTCTTGGCTTTTCTTTTTATACATTGAAAATGTTGGGATATACAGTATCTAACATTTCCTCCTCTGTAGCAGAGATTACAGTTATATTGTCTATAAAAATATATATTTTTGATACAAACTCTACATCTTTTGTGGCAGGTAACAAAGGAGAATTAACATGAGCAGCATTATTGAGGAAAATAAACAAAATACAAGCAAGTATTTAGTAAACTAGATGGTTTATTGTACGCATAAATATATTCAGCTAGAAAGTTTGGAGTGCAAATCGTATTTCTGCTTTTGAACTTTGTGAGTGCTGGTCTCTGCATGAGTGTGCCGGTAAACAGGAAGAAGGAATTAAAATTGGTAATTAAAGTGTTTTCATCAGGCTTGTGCTGCCTATTAAGTTGTGCAGTTTTGCAGAGAAAATCATTAATATCTTTAATGCAGGCAGAATGCAGCCGGGGAAAGGGGGCTTGGCTGCAAACCAATAGATCAAACGCATCTCTTATTCACGTGAGGCATGTTACTGGTGAAAATGAGATAGCAGAAACTGCACGGTGAACATAACTCTATGGTTATTTGGTTTAATCACCTCACTGCCCAAGTGCATTAAGCCTTCTGCCAATATACACCTTTGAAAATTGGAAAGTGTTAGAACACACTTTAGTCTACCCTGTTCTCAAAAAGATAAGAGATTGGAGTAAAGAGGCACCAGTGGTGCAAGTACAGAAGGAGAACACAATAATACAGCACAAAAAAATTGGAATTTATTCAGTTAAATGTGGTTTTGGTCCTTGTTTGCTACAAAAAAAGTACGTAGCAAATATGGGCAAAATGACCACATAAATGTAATGCTTTCAAGATGGACATTATAAAGGTCAAGACAGAAGTGCTGGATATACATCTGTTTATTTTACATTTGTTTTAACAACATGGTCTTTGTAACATTTATAGATTTTATTTATTGGTTTATTTTCATTGGCCATTTGCAAACTGGTCATGTATAATGGTCAAGGCAAAAGTCCTGAATATAAATGTATTTATTTTATATTTGTTCTGCCAGTAAGTAAAGGTGGTCTTCATTGTATATTTCTTTAATTATTGTTTTTCATTGTCTATTCACCTATGTATTTATTTTATTTATAAAAGTCTGATTTCATTACCTTTCACTAAATTTGTCCTTATTTTGTATTGGGGGCAGCCTAAGTGGGAAAGTACAGACTTCCCATCCAGCTGTTATGACATAACACACTAATATTTCAGGGTCAGTTAGAAGATATAGTCGTGTTTTGAGACAGCCCCAGGGTCTCCTGTCTGTTGTATGTTCTGGGACCAGCTTCAAAAAAGTATTCATATAAGATGCTTAAACAACCAACATCATGTAGCCTTTTATTATTATTATACAGTATTTATAGCACCAACAGTTTGCGCAGCGCTTTACAATGTAGAGAAGGGGGAGTACAATTACAATGCAGTTCAATACAGAAGGAATGGGGGGGCCCTGCTCATGGAGCTTACAATCTAAAAGGAGGGGGAGGTGGTACAAAAGGCAATAGCTGCGGGGGATGATCTAGTGGAGGTGGCTCAGTATGGTCCTTAGGTGGAGGTGGGATAGGCTTACCTGAATAAGTGAGGACATGGTAGAGGCTGACCGGACATACTGGGGCAGGGAGTTCCAGATGGAGAGGCTCTGGAGAGGTCCTGGAGGCGAGCATGGGAAGAGGTAATAAGAGAGCTAGTGAGCAGGAGGTCTTGGGAGATGTGGAGAGGACGATTTGGGTGATATCTGCAGATAAGGTTGATGATGTAACTGGGTGCAATGTTGTGGATGGCCTTCTATGTTGATTAGTAATTAACATTTTATATGGTGGGGTAGGGGAAGCCAGTAAAGGGATTGTCAGAGAGAGAAGGGTAACAGTCGCGGATTGGTTAGTAATGTGTACAGGGGGTCCCCGGGTTACAAACAAGATAGGGACTGTAGGTTTGTTCTTAAGTTGAATCTGTTTGTAAGTCGGAACAGGTACATTTTTTAGTGTATCTCCAGCCAAAAAAACTATTTTTAAGCTTTTTGGATAGCATAGGGAAGGGTTAACACCCCTGTAACATTTGTTTTGCTGTCTGTACCCCTGTTAAGAAGATTTCACCTCACTTTCTGTCGCAATGACAATTGGATTTTGAAAATTTTGGGTTGATGTGGAAACAAGCCTTGGTGATAAAGCATCTGTGGAGGTACCTTTTCCGCATATTAGCTCTTACATGAGTGAATTTCCCTTCCTAGGGGTAGATTTCCTCTCACTTCCTGTTGTCTACCTCCGTTTGTAAGTAGGAGTCGTTTGTAAGTCGGATGTTTGTAACTAGGGGACCCCCTGTATTAGTTTAGAAGCAGCATTCGTAATAGACTGAAGAGGGGATAGCCTGTGTAAAGGTAGGCCAGTAAGGAAAGAGTTGCAGTAGTCAAGGTGGGAAATAACCAAGGAGTGAATAAGTTGTTTTGTGGTGTCCTAAGTCAGGAAGGGGCAAATTCTGGAAATGTTGCGAAGGTTAAGGCTGCAAAATGTAGCCAGTGATTGGATGTGGGGGCTGAAGGAGAGGTCAGAGTCTAGGATTACACCCAGCACACTGGCGTGTGTGGAGGGACCAATGGTTGTGTCGTTGTTCTTAATGGTAAAGTCATGAGGGAGGGGATCAGGGAGAAGGAAATATTACAAGCTCAGTTTTAGAAAAGGTTGAGTTTTAAATTTTTATTCCAGAAGCTTTGATAGAAAAAGTAAAATATAGCATTTTAAAAATCTTTAATTAGTGCAAAAAACAAAGCTAAGCTCACAAAGACACTATTTTAACTTTTATAACCCATCTAGTACATTTACATATTTTGCATTGCCTGTATTAAAACATACTGTATGGGGGGGGGTGTGGCTTTACAATGGAGGAGTGTGGATGTGCATCTCCTCAGCTCCACTCTCTGCCACTATATCATCAGCACACAGGGGGGATATCACCCCTAAAACGGCAGAGAACATGTCCCAGGGACAGCGGGCACTCTCCCAGCAGTTGAGGATGGATGGGACCTGGCAAGAGCAGCTGGAAGCTTTTTTCAGTGGGACCCGTGGGCCGGGACATGAGGCCTCCAAAATAGCACCGGTTCTAAAAGCTTCTAAAGGCTGAAAAGACTGCGCAGCGAGCTGAAGCCCAGCAGCACCAACTCGTGGCATCCCAGATCCCCTCTCTGAGGTTGGTGAGTGACTCTGCCCCCCCAGTCTCCCCGGGATCCTCATGCCTCACATGATAGGGGCTCTGACATGGTGGACTTCTTAGGGGATGAGGACATTAAACACCACATCTGGTCCTTCCCCACACGGAGGACCTAGAGAAATTTACCACCAGGGTTGAGAAGGCCTTTAAGGAGGGCATAACCCAGCTCAAAACTGATACTAATCAATTGGGGGTCAGGGTGGAAACCTTGGAACAGTGACTTGATGAGGCCCTGCCTGCCATCTCTATGCTCCAGGACAGATGCAACACCCAAGATCAGAAAATTGAGACTTTACTGTGTCAGTTGGATGACTTTGAGAACCGCAGTCGGCAGGCAAATATCCTCATTCGGGGCCTACCAGAAGCCTAAAGATATTGTCCCTACTCTGAAGGATATATTCCGGGAAATCCCAGGGTTGCCTGCTACAGCGTCCATTGAGATTGATCATGCCCATGGGGAACTCAGGCCTCATTCCCAAGATGTGGATGACCCTAGAGATGTCATTTGTACTTCACAAATTATGCAAAAAATGCGTGGGAAACCGTGCTTTGGTTTCGATGGGGTGCATCTTTTATTTTAACAGGACATTTCCAGGTAATGCAGGAGAGAGCACTCCGCCCTCAGCTAGAAGCTATCCAAAAAGCTGGCCTGCCTTACCACTGGGGCTTCCCCTTCTACCTTTAGGTGACCAAAGTTGGCAAACAAGTTACGCTGCGTACCAAAGATGACCTCCCACACTTCCTGACCAACCTGGGGCTAGAACCAGTTGACTTTCCAGACTGGATGGGACCTCAGGAATAACCCCTCATTAAACTCCCTCAGCCCTGGCTTCCAGCCAATCGCAGAAGTTGCAAGAGAGACCACAGACATCCGCCCTCTGTCTCTCCCCCAGGTCCAGTGTCTCCAAGGGACTGAAAGAACACTCTCTAGCATTCCTCTCCCCATATATGTTTTTGTCTTTCTTATTTTTTTCTATTTTTTTCTCTCTGAGAGAGGTCTAGGCCCTCAGGGGCTGCCCCCTGCCTTGGGCCTGGATATGGACTCCGCCAAGAAGTGTGCCTGTGAGTGAATCCCCAGTGGAATATACGGCACTACAAGTTAAACAGACTATGATCTCCCTTGTTGCCTTTTGGAGCTGGCCTGAGGCTTTGGTCCCTGTCTATCACACCCCTTAGTGGCTGCCCTAGCTCTAAACATAACCCCTCAGTTACGCCACAGTGCTCCCCCCCCCCATGTCAGCAGACAAACAGCCGAGGGGCGGTGGTGGACAGGGGCTGAACCTCACGACCTTCCCTCTCATGTTGGCCCACATTCCCCATGTAGGCAGTACCTTACTAGGTATATTTCCCTGGGATGTGGGGTCAGGGTCCGGGAGCTTTGCCCTAGTGGTGTTGCGCCCGGCACCTGCCTCCCAGGTATTTCATAATGTGGTACTGTTACCAGTGACATGTTATTTTTTTTATGTTCTGATGTTTATAAATGCTTCTTCTCTCCCCCTCATTTCCTTTCTCTTGCTCCATACATCTTCACAGGAACTTCCTCTTGCTCCACCTGTCATGCTGTGCCCACCATCATAGCACACGACTTACCTGTCCCATCAATCCCCTATGGCGTGTCTTAAGGTAACTTCCTACAATGTACGTGGTCTCTGTTCTCCATGCAAGCATGGAGTGGTGGGATTTGAAGCGGTTAGGGGCTCAGGTGGTTTTCTTGCAGGAGACACACTTCACCCCCAGTCGATTCCCAAGCTGCCTACTCAACTGTAAAGCCAGTGGTTCTTGAGCAACTCACCGGTGGCAAAATCCAGGGGCACGGCTATTGCTGTACACAAGTCTTGCCCCTTCCAAGCCACAGGGAACAGGGTGAGTCCTCATGGTCTTTACATCTTCCTAAAGACGACTAGCGCGGGACATTTACTACCATTTATGCCCCAATACCAACCAACTTACCTTTATAGACAAAACTCTAGATAGCTTAGCAGACTTCAGAGAGGGCTCTTTGATTTTGGGTGGCGACTTTAACGTTAGTCCAGACCCATTGCTTGACATGTCGCACCGGCATCCCTCTCACTCCCACGCTTTCCTCAAGCACTTTTGCAGATCCCTACAGACTCACCTTCTGATAGACAGCTGGCGAGTTCTTCACCCCTCAGACAGGGACTACAGCTACTACTGGAACATGATGTACCGTATATACTCGAGTATAAGTCAAATTTTTCAGCACATTTTTTTGTGCTGAAAGTGCCCCCCTCGACTTATACTTGAGTCAAGCACTTTTCTGCAGCAAAAAATTTCATTTTCCGAACCGACTTTGGGGCCCCATATCTCAGGACCACTTGGTGCTAGGAACCCCAAATTTGGTGTGCAAACCCAGTGGAACCGGTACCATAACATATCCAAAGCTAGGGTTCCTAGCACCAAGTGGCCCTGAGATACGGGGCCCCAAAACCGGTTCAGAAAATGTCATTCTCTGCTGCAGAAAAGTGCTTGACATTTTCTGAACTGATTTTTGGGGCCCTGTATCTCGGGGCCACTTGGTGCTAGAAACCCCAGCTTTGGAAATTTTATGGTGCTAGTTCCACTGGGTTTGCACACCAAAGTTGGGGTTCCTAGCGCTAAGTGGCCCCGAGATACGGGGCCCCAAATTCGGTCAACTGTGTCCATCTACAGCAATGTCATTTCAGGACCCTTTGGGTTCAGAGACCCCAAATTTTGGCTGCAGCTAGGGGGCATCTAGGAACCCTTAACTACCGAGTTTGAAGTTCAGGGGACCTATGGCTGCAAATGGGCACAGTGAGGCATGCAAATGGGCACAGTGATGCTGCAAATGGGCATTGTTGACCCTCTTTTCCACTTACAGTAGCTGTGCATTTCTTACCCTCGTCTTATACTCGGTCAATAAGTTTTTCCCATTTTTTTGTAGTAAATTAGGGCCTCGACTTATACTCGGAACGACTTATACTCGAGTATATATGGTATATACCCGTATAGATCTTCTCTGTGTGGACCATCTGACCCTGGAGCTGTTGCAGGCTTCGTCCATCAGGGATATAACTATTTCTGATCATGCCCCAGTGACAGCCACACTAGCTTTGCAGGTAGCCATAGGGCCTGGTCGTGACGAGTGAAAAAATACCTGTTGGACGATGCGCCCGTGGTTTCTGGAGTCACAAATGTCCTGACCCATTATTTTAACCACTTGCTGCCCACCCACCGTCAAATGACGGCGGGGCGGTGCTGCTCTCATTCTGGGTGGATGTCATAGGACGGCTTCCCAGAATGGCCGCTCTTGCGCACTTACGCAGCCACGCCATAATGCTGGGACACAGCTTGACCCCGATCTCTGTAAAGAGCCATGGATCTTTAACCATGTGATTGGCTGTGTCCAATCACAGCTGGTCACATGTAAACACAGAGACGTCACTGACAGAGTGTGAGGAGAGGAGAGCCGATCGGCTGCATCTCCTCACAGAGGACATCTAGATGTGTAATCAGGGCACTGATCATTAGTGCCCTGATTACAATAAAGCCCCCACAGTGCCAGCAATAAGTGCCCACCACTGCCAGCAATCACTGCCCACCAGTGCCAGCAATCAGTGGCCACAAGTGCCAGCAATCCGTGGCCATTAGTGATGCCAGTCAGTTCTGGCTATCAGTGCTGTCCATCAATGCCCATCACTGCTGCCCATCAATGCCACCCATCAATGCCCATCAGTGCCAACTATCCGTGTCACCTATCTGTGCCCACCAGTGCTGCCTATCTGTGCCCACCAGTGCTGCCTATCAGTGCCCACCAGTGCCACCCATCAGTGCCCACCAGTGTCACCCATCAGTGCCGCCTATCAGTGCTCATCAGTGTCACATATTACTGCCACCTATCAGTGTCCATAAGTGCTGCATATTCGTGCCTCCTCATCTGTGCCTCCTAATCAGTGCCCATAAGTGCCACCTCATCAGTGCCCATCTGTGCCGCCTCATCAGCGCCCATCAGTGAAGGAGAAAAATTACTTACAAAATTTACTGACAGAAACTCCCCAGGGTTCGGTGCTGGGACCAATCCTATTTAATTTGTTCATAAACGATCTGGAGGATGGGATAAACAGTTCAATCTATGTATTTGCAGATGATACTAAGCTAAGCAGGGCAATAACTTCTCCGCAGGATGTGGAAACCTTGCAAACAGACATGAACAAATTAATGGGGTGGGCGACTACATGGCAAATGAGGTTCAATGTAGAAAAATGCAAAATAATGCATTTGGGTGGCAAAAATATGAATGCAATCTATACACTGGGGGGAGAACCTCTGGGGGAATCTATGATGGAAAAGGACCTGGGGGTCCTAGTAGATGATAAGCTCAGCAATGGCATGCAATGCCAAGCTGCTGCTAACAAATCAAACAGAATATTGGCATGCATTAAAAAGGGGATCAACTCCAGAGATAAAACGATAATTCTCCCACTCTACAAGGCTCTGGTCCGGCCGCACCTGGAGTATGCTGTCCAGTTCTGGGCACCAGTCCTCAGGAAGGATGTACTGGAAATGGAGCGAGTACAAAGAAGGGCAACAAAGCTAATAAAGGGTCTGGAGGATCTTAGTTATGAGGAAAGGTTGCGAGCACTGAACTTATTCCCTCTGGAGAAGAGACGCTTGAAAGGGGATATGATTTCAATATACAAATACCATACTGGTGAACCCACAATAGGGATAAAACTTTTTCGCAGAAGAGAGTTTAACAAGACTCGTGGCCACTCATTAAAATTAGAAGAAAAGAGGTTTAACCTTAAACTACGTAGAGGGTTCTTTACTGTAAGAGTGGCAAGGATGTGGAATTCCCTTCCACAGGCGGTGGTCTCAGCGGGGAGCATTAAAAGCTTCAAGAAACTATTAGATAAGCACCTGAATGACCGCAACATACAGGGATATATAATGTAATACTGACACATAATCACACACATAGGTTGGACTTGATGGACTTGTGTCTTTTTTTAACCTCACCTACTATGTAACTATGTAAATATATAACTAAGAAAAAATTTTTTTTTTTCAAAATTTTAGGTGTGGTTTTTTTTTTTTATGAAAAAAATAAAATTTACAGAAGTGAGTAAATGTGACCAAAAGAAAGCTATATTTGTGTGAAGAAAATTTTAAAAAAATCACATGGTTACAGTGTAGCATGACTGCACAATTGTCATTTTAAAGTGTGACGGTGCTGAAAGCTGAAAAATGGCCAGGAAGGGGGTGAAAATGCCCTGTATTGAGGTGGTTAAAGAGAATAACAAAGAAGTTATTAGTAAGGGGATTATCTGGGAGGGTCATAAGGCAGTGGTGAGGGGAGAACTGATCTCTTCGGGCTCCAAGCTCAAGAAAGCCCGTCAAGCTGACTTAAACAGGGTACTTCAGGCCCTCCAACAGGAGGAATTTTGGCATAAACATGGCAGAGACCCAGAGGCTCTGACAAAACTGACTGAATTGAGAGAACTATCCCTATGCTTAATAGATTGACAGGCACAAAGAAAATTATGATACATGTTGCATAAATATTATGTGCACTGATGTATGTACATAAGTTTTGCCTATACTCTGATGAGCTCTCAGTCAGGTCCTCTCAAATTGCATCTGGGTTTCGTGATTATTATGCTACCCTTTATAACTTAGATTCCGACCAGACCCCAGACGCTCAGGTAGCGAAACTGACTGCCATTCAAGCTTACATGACCGCTTCTGGCCTTCCCCCGTTGACTGACAGGCAGTGCTCTACTTTAGAGTCCCCCATTACCCCTACTGAGATCAGTAGGTGAAGTCCTTGCCTAATGGCAAGAGCCCTGGCCCTGATGGGTTCACCAAAGCATACTATAGGTTATTCCTACTCCTGCTATCGGAATCGATGTGTAGTTACTTTAATTCTATAGCAGATGGCACTGCAATCCCCACAGAGGCATGGTTGGCTCATATCTCAGTGATCCCCAAAGATGGGAAGGACCCTACAATGCCCCAAAGTTACCGACCTATACCATCCTTAACATATATTAAGATTTTTGTGAAAATCCTTGCGACCAGACTGAAACACCTTGTACCACTTATTGTTCACCCTGACCAGACAGGGTTCAATGCGGGTCGAGAGGCTAGAGACAACTCCATCAGGTCAATATAACTTAGCCACTGGGCACGTACTTCCCCGGACTCCCCACCCTACCTGAACTTGTCCACACATATGCTGATGTGGATAATGGCCTTGTATTCTGACCCGAGTGCCTCAGGTCAAGGTCAATGGACTCCTCTCCCCCAGATTCTCGATAAGAAACGGCATGAGACAGGGGTGCCCGCTCTCACCCATTCTTTTTGCCCTGGTGCTTAAACCCTTCCTACGCACAGTGCGGGCGAATGTAAATAAAAAGGGCTTGACGGTTGGTAATACAGAGCACAAGCTCTCGGCATATTGCCGATGATGTGCTATTCTACCTCAAGGACCCCATGCTCTCATTGCCTAACCCGAGATCTTTCTAACTTTAAAATTAACTACATCAAATCTGAGATACTCCTTATTCAGTTGCCACCCTCCCTGGCTAACAGGTTACAAGCGGCCTTCCCATTCACCTGGGCTAGGTCATCCCTAAAAAATCTGGGCATTCAACTAATGGATAGATTTGACACCTTATACACAGCCAATTACCCTCCCTTGTTGGCAATAGTGAAAAAGTTTTGCAAGCAGATGATACCTGTCCCTTTGCCTAGAGGTTTTTTCACCCTAATGTCCAGCATGCTATCAGGCCTTGCCTGGAACAATCGGAGACCAAGAATTGCGCTTAGAGTGCTGAGCCGCCCAAGAGTCACAGGAGGTCTAGGCCTACCAGACATTCATAGGTATTATAGGGCAATTGTCCAAACTCTGTGCCTCCCTGGAGAAATACATGGTGGGTAGAAACCTGTCTTACGCCCCGAGGCTGGCTCGGGAACACAGGGGGTTGTCGGAGTTTACCTCCCCATTGACGACTCATGCTCTGGCAGCCTCAACTCTAAGCTGGCCCTGGTACCCCCTGTGCCCTCATTGGCCCTGCTGAGGGGTTTTTATGGTTCCCTCCTGGGGAACAGGTGGCGTTTTTTGGCCCCTGGGTGGATGATAGTAACACCAGCTGTGGTAAACTTCTGCAGCATGGTAAATTATTACTCTTGGAGACCCTATGGGACAGACACAGGAGTTTCCCTATGGACTTCTGATGGTATAGGCAACTTCACCACTTTTTTCAAGTATATGGACGCTCCATATGGGATATCTCTACCCTTACGCCTCTTTATAGTGGAGGACATATGTTTTCCGATTTCGATTTGGCTGTGCCGCTTCCACAGCTAAGCCCACATACAGTAGCTCCCAAAAGTGAGTACACCCCTCACATTTTTGTAAATATTTTATTATATTTTTTCATGTGAGAACACTGAAGAAATTACACTTTGCTACAATGTAAAATAGTGAGTGTACAGCTTGTATAACAGTGTCAATTTGCTGTCCCCTCAAAATAACTCAACACACTGCCATTAATGTCTAAACTGCTGGCAACATAAGTGAGTACACCCCTAAGTGAAAATGTTCAAATTGGGCCCAAAGTGTCAATATTTTGTGTGGCCACCATTATTTTCTAGCACTGCCTCAAACCTCTTGGGCATGGAGTTCACAAGAGCTTCACAGGTTGCCACTGGAGTCCTCTTCCACTCCTCCGTGATGGCATCACGGAGCTGGTGGATGTTAGAAACCTTGTGCTCCTCCACCATCCATTTAAGGATGCCCCACGGATGCTCAATAGGGTTTAGGTCTGGAGACATGCTTGGCCAGTCCATCACCTTTACCCTCAGCTTCTTTAGCAAGGCAGTGGTCATCTTAGAGGTGTGTTTGGGGTCGTTATCATGTTGGAATACTGGTGCGGCCCAGTCTCCGAAGGGAGGGGATCATGCTCTGCTTCAGTATGTCACAGTACATGTTGGCATACATGCTTCCTTCAATGAACTGTAGCTCCCCAGTGCTGGCAGCACTCACGCTGCCCCAGACCATGACACTCCCACCACCATGCTTGACTGTAGGCAAGACACACTTGTCTTTGTACTCCTGATTGCCACCACACATGCTTGACACCAATCTGAACCAAATAAGTTTATGTTGGTCTCATCAGACCACAGGACATGGTTCCAGTAATCCATGTCCTTAGTCTGCTTGTCTTCAGCAAACTGTGGGCTTTCTTGTACATCATCTTTAGAAGGGGGGGGGGGTTTAGGTCTGGAGACATGCTTGGCCAGTCCATCACCTTTACCCTCAGCTTCTTTAGCAAGGCAGTGGTTGTCTTAGAGGTGTGTTTGGGGTCGTTATCATGTTGGAATACTGGTGCGGCCCAGTCTCCGAGGGGGGAGGGGATCATGCTCTGCTTCAGTATGTCACAGTACATGTTGGCATACATGCTTCCTTCAATGAACTGTAGCTCCCCAGTGCTGGCAGCACTCACGCAGCCCCAGACCATGACACTCCCACCACCATGCTTGACTGTAGGCAAGACACACTTGTCTTTGTACTCCTGATTGCCACCACACATGCTTGACACCAATCTGAACCAAATAAGTTTATGTTGGTCTCATCAGACCACAGGACATGGTTCCAGTAATCCATGTCCTTAGTCTGCTTGTCTTCAGCAAACTGTGGGCTTTCTTGTACATTATCTTTAGAAGGGGCTTCCTTCTGGGACAACAGCCATGCAGACCAATTTGATGCAGTGTGCAGTGTATGGTCTGAGCACTGACAGGCTGACCCCCCACGACTTCAACCTCTGCAGCAAAGCTGCCAGCACTCATACGTCTATTTCCCAAAGACAACCTCTGCATGTGATGCTGAGCACGTGCACTTGACGTCTTTGGTCAACCATGACGAGGCCTGTTCTGAGTGGAACCTGTCCTGTTAAACCGCTCTATGGTCTTGGCCAGAGTGCTGCAGCTCAGTTTCAGGGTCTTGGCAATCTTCTTATAACCTAGGCCATCTTTATGCAGAACAACAATTCTTTTTTTCAGATCCTCAGAGAGTTCTTTGCCATGAGGTGCCATGTTGAACTTCCAGTGACCAGTTTAAGAGAGTGAGAGCGATAACACCAAATATAACACACCTGCTCCCCATTTACATCTGGGACCTTGTATCACTAACTAGTCACATGACACCGGGGAGGGAAAATGGCTAAACGGGCCCAATTTGGACATTTTCATTTAGGGGTGTACTCACTTTTGTTGCCAGCGGTTTAGACATCCAGCTCCCGAGACTTAATCCCGAGCTGGACGCTTATTGCTGCCACCTCTGGGTAAACAGTATCCGGTAGTCTGACCTAGCCGTTGGTAAGTATGGGGACTTGTGCCTCAGACCCCCTTGACCATTTGACACAATACCATCATTATGCAGATACCTATTTGATTTTTCATACTTTTTTACAGATGTAATACACACGCATTTAACCCGATGAAGCGAGAATGGTCTTGCAAAACATGTAGGGTCACTTTTTATGTCTGTGTATATTGCTATGTACATTTATACTGCTATACGTGTAATGATACTGTTTTACACTGTATGTATCAGCTGACTGGCTTAGCAATGTTTTGTTGTTCATGTATGTATGACAATTTTTTTATAAACTTTGATACTGTATTTACTTGTGTCATGTGACTGGCTAATCACATTCACCTCATTTAAAGTCCCGGGCCAACTTTTTTTGTGTTTTGTTGTATATATGGGGATGGAGGTGCTTTTCGGGTGACACCAGACCATTTTTCCTTTTTCTGAAGTCTCCCAAGACTATACATTTTATATGAGACATACAGTATGTGAACTGGAAATTAAACTTACTCACACTCCTTATAGGATTGTGGGCCCAGCATACTCCAGTCTCCAATCATTGTTAAAGTGGTCTTACACTCACTGATTAATGACAATTTTGCATGTTTTTTAGCTTTTAATACGAAAACAAACAAACAAAAAAAACAAATTTGAATCTCTTGTCCATTGTTTCAATAATTTCCGAGTTTATTATGAAAGATTAATAATACATCAACTGAAACCACCACAAAAATTTGCAAGTTGCTGCTACTAATCAATCCTGTGCGATGGAGGTAAGCGTCTAAAATCTGTATAAACATACATGACCAGTGTTATGCACGGTACACACGGTCCGATTTTCCGACGGAAAATGTGTGATAGGACCTTGTTGTCAGAAATTCCGACCCTGTGTAGGCTCCATCACACATTTTCCATCGGATTTTCCGACACAAAGTTTGAGAGCAGGCAATAAAATTTTCCGACAACAAAATCCGTTGTCGGATATTCCGATCGTGTGTACACAAATCCGACGAACAAAGTGCCAAGCATGCTCAGAATAAATAAAGAGATGAAAGCTATTGGCCACTGCCCCGTTTATAGTCCCGACGTACGTGTTTTACGTCACCGCGTTTAGAACTATCGGATTTTCCGACAACTTTGTGTGACCATGTGTATGGAAGACAAGTTTGAGCCAACATCCGTCAGAAAAAATCCTAGGATTTTGTTGTCAGAATGTCCAAACAAAGTCTGACCGTGTGTACGGGGCATTACAGTCCTGCTTTTCTCTGTACACTGACTCCCTGATCCCAAGTCAGCTATATGTCTGACAACACTTCAAGATTCTTAAATCAGGACAACTTCAGGGTCTACTACCCATCCAGCCAAGGTCATGTGATCTTACAGATCTAAATCTGTACAAGAATTTAAAATAATCCTGCTGAATTTTGGAGGCAAATATGTGTAACTGCCCAGCAAAAATATTGATAGTTTTCTGATGTACAGTTACATTAGTCGTTGGTAAAACCTTTGATAAAAGTATTTGTTTTCCATATGGAAATGAATTGACACAGAAACAATGGCATTACACCCTTTAAAGTAAGAGCCAGCATCCCAATTACAACTCATCTGAAACAAATTTAATGACCAGTAACAACTTGGAGAAATGTCAAACCTTACTCAAATAGCGCTTGAAGTTCTTTTTTGGATGCTAGTACAAAAGTAAAATGTGCATTGTTTTATTTTGAGTTAATACCTCAGTCATCAAGGAACACAATGTAAAAATCCCTTAGCGTGGAGAAAATTATTGTAAAATAACAGACACCCTGTTTTGTAGATAGAAGCAATGAGCAGAGAGGAATAAACCTTTAAGCTGATTATCACTGCAGCCACACAATGCGATTTTCCCCATTATTTTAGTATCGTTCAGCTACCTGGCTGTATTTCAATGAATGACACAAGCTCACTGTTATGAGACTGGAAAGATTCAGTCACCCGTCTTCCACTCTTTCCAGGCCCAGCTGAGTTGTATCCATCACTGGCTCCCCAGCCACAACGTCTCGTTAGAAAGAAATTAAAAGCCACTCAGTTTTGGCTAATATCCCTCTGTAGGCCTTTAACTCCACCTGTGACTAACCCCTTCATAATAGCTATGGCTTACTGGCCTAATCTGTGTCTCAATTAATTTACTATGAAAGATAAAGGTGCAAGGTTCTGCCTATCCACCCAATCTTCACTCAGCCAATACGTAAAATTGTTTAGACTTGCCAATCACTTATGTATCTTGTTTGAGTACTGTTCTTGTCATAAGTCCCAGCATCTTATTTTGAGTCTATAGTGACATATAAAGAACAGGCATCTACAGTAAACTACAGCAAAGAAACGCCATATAATTTGTTGGCCAATAATAAGTTGCTGCATCCTGATTTTTGATTGGTTACTATAAATTATGACCTATAACTGCTCCCGAGGTGTTCTGTTTGTTTAAAGATTGTGTTTGCACATTGTGAAGTGCATAAAATTGTTGTGCAATTGACCTTTTCAATGGGGACTATTATAATTGATGTGGCAGTGTAAAGCACACTGCACATTTGTCCATTAACTTCAACCTTTATATAATACTTAAAAATGGAGATCTGCAAGAAACGAAACAGCTTTATAACGTGCTGACCTAGCAAAAGAACTAGTTTAATTTTCAAAGCTACAATAGACATAAGGCAGTTCACCAGACAACTTATTTCGTTCTATTGTGATTGTGTGACAGTTGATCCACATCTGAAACATTTGGCTTAGGATTCATCAAATAATCAAATGCAATCTTTAGCATCAATTACAGGTCAATTACAAAGCTTAAAGAGGTCAAGCACTAAGCCTAGTGCACACTATCAGTTTTGTTTTCATTCAACCCAGCGGGCTGAACAAAAAAAAAAACTAAGGAGCTCAGAAGGAGTTTGCTGTACTAACTATGCAATGTTAGTACAGTGATCTTCCTGCTGAGTTATTGTGTTCTGACAGAGGGACTGCTCCCCAGCAGAACATACTGGTCAGCGCTCACAGCCATTGGCTGCCAGCGCCGAGCTGATGCCGATCAGATGCTGGTTCTCAAGTCCATTTGACAAAAGCCAGCTTCTGTCGGACAGGCTGGTGTACACACGGGCTGAATGCCGGGCGGTTTTTGTTGAACCAGCCGATACCGGACGATATTCAGCCCATGTGTATCAGGCTTTAATGTTGTAAAAAAACTAGACTGAAAAATGTAACCCACACAAGTGCCACCATAGCAAGCGGCTTGCTATAGGGGTACTCAGCAGGGGGGATGAACCAGGAGTGCCAGGATCGGGGCTGCTCTGTGCAAAACCACTGCACAGAACAGGTAAGTATGACATTTTTTTTTTTTTTAATCCTTTGGAAACACTTTAACTGCTTCCCGACTGGCTCCTGTATATATACGGCAGCAGAATGGGTCTGCTGTGCGAATCGCCGTATATATACTGTGGCCGCTTTAAGAAACGTAGCAGGTGTGGGACCTGATGCACATGGCCGGCGGGCGAGATCCCCGCTGTCCACCCGCGATTGCGGGCACGGGAGCAGGAACGGGGATTTGTGTGTGTAAACACACAAATCCCTGTCCTGTCAGGGAAGGAGAAACAGATTGTGTGTTCATACTAAGTAGGAACAATGATCTGTCTTCTCTCCCAGTCAGTCCAATCCCCTCACAGTTAGAACACACCCAGGCAACACACACTTAACCCCTTGATCGCCCTCTAGTGTTAACCCCTTCCCTGCCAGTGACATTTATACAGTAATCAGTGGCTATTTTTAGCTCTGATCACCGTATATATGTCAATGGTCCCAAAAAAGTGTCAAAAGTGTCCGATTTGTACGCCGCAATATTGCAGTCCCGATAAAAATCGCTGATCGCTGCCATTACTAGCAAAAAAAATTTTAAAAATAATAAAAATGCCTAAAATCTACTCACCTATTTTGTAGACGCTATAACTTTTGCGCAAACCACTCAATATACGCTTATTGTGATTTTTTTTTTTTACCAAAAATATGTAGAAGAATACATATCGCTGAAACTGAGGAAAAAAAATGTTTTGTTTTTTTCTTTAAATTTGGATATTTATTATAGCAAAAAGTTTAAAATATTGTGTTTTTTTCAAAATTGTTGCTCTTCTTTTTTTGTAGCGCAAAAAATAAAAGCCGCAGAGGTGGTCAAATACCACCAAAAGAAAGCTTTGTTGGAAAAAAAGACATAGTTTTCAAACAGTTTTGAAATCTTTCTTGAAGTTTTAAGTTTGCAAACTTTGAAGCAAACCCCATTGAAGTCTATGAATATTGTTATTTAATCCTGACCAATCGTATTTGTAGGGCTACTAGACAAGCTATTGTCAAACAAACGGCGTGGGAAGCCAGGCACTTCCATGTGGGACATGTACAAATGCCAAAACTAAATAAATACATAAATAAAAAACAGTATTTATTCCTCCATAGAATTGTCAGCACTCTTTAAAAGCTCCAACGCAAACTGAAAACATGGCTACTGTGAATTTGCCACAAACCCATGGTAGTGGTGAATCCGAACCCTTGTGGTCACATAGCTGCCATGTCCCCTCATTTTTCCTTTAACTTAAAAGGGGTGAAGGCAAAGACTCCTAATGATAGTCGGTCACTTCTGCTGATGGGGGGCATGTCAGCTGTGGCAGGTCTACAGACACATCATGCACTGGCACTGCATCTTATATGACCCATGAAAAAAGAATGGGTGCAAACTAGCCACACTAACATGGATATGCTTTCGTGGTTAGTGTGCTCAGAAATCAACAGAAAGCATTGCATTGAGGAAAGGGCTGGCAGGGTCACAAGTAATTTTAATAGTTTTTTACCACCTTACCAACTTCAATGCACTTTGAAGATTCTGACACCAAACGATATGTCTGGCGGAAATCCAATACAGCTCACCATCCAAATAACACCATTCCTACAAAAAAGTATGGAGTTGATAATATCCTGTTATGGGGGTGTTTCTCTGCAGCAGGGACTGGGGCACTTGTCAGGATAGAAGGAAAAATGGATGGGGGAAAATACTATCAAATTCTTGACGAAAATCTGCTGCCCTCTGCCAGAAAGTTGTCAATGGAAAGAAGGTTTGCCTGCCAACATGACAATGACCCAAAGCACACAGCAAAAATGACCACACAGTGGTTGAAGGAGGAAAAGGTTAATGTCCTTGCATTGCTTAGTCAGAGCCCAGACCTAAACCCCATTGAAAATCTGTAGAATGATTTGAACACTGCAGTCCACAAATGGCCACCTTCAAATTTAACTGAACTTGAGAAGTTCTACAGAAAAGAGTGGGCAAATATTGCAAAGCCTTGAAGTGCAAAATTAGAAGAGACATATCCCAACAGACTAAAGGCTGTAATTAAGGCAAAAGGTGGTCCAACAAAATATTAGGGGTGTGATTCTTTTTCCAGCTCAAAAAATTCTGACATGGTGTTGTTATATCTTTCACTTGGATGTTATAAGTTGCACGAATAAATGCAGCAGGATAAAACAAAACTGTCTGTCTTCAGGCTGCAAAGCAACAAAATGGGATTATTTTAAAGGGGGTTATTCTTTCCTATACCCACTGTACATTGTACCCAACTTTAATGAAAGATTGGTACAAACACCATCGGCTGATTAGCAAAGATGAGAAGCATAAAACTTCTGAGACAAGTATAGAAATTTTCAGTATACTCACAAAGCTATAGAAGCATTTTGTTTGAGCTTAAAGCGGGATTCCACCCAAATTTTGAACAATATCTGTATGTATTCTCTTCCTTGCCTAGATGCTGACATGCCGTTTAAAAAAATTTAAATCGCCGTAATTACCTTTTGTTTTTCTATTCTTCTTTGCACTTCCTGGTTCTCCTCCCGTGGGAGTAGGCGTGTTTCTAGCCTCTCCCAGACTTCTGGGAGCTAGTCTCAGGCTTCCCAGGATGCCACTGAGCATGTGCGGGAACGAGCGGTGAATGCTGGGAGCACAGCATTCACCACATCCAGGAAATAAATGCTTGTGGGCTTCAAATGCCCACAATGAAGATGGAAACCGCCTGCAGTGAATAATATAAGTTATTCTTTCCGACGAAATCTGACACAGGCGGACATATTACACACAATATGTGAGTATGTAATGCTGAGAAGAAAAGTTTGTGAATGAACTCAAAAAAAAAAAAAAACGATAGATAGGTGGACCCCCGCTTTAAAGAGTATTTCCACTTTTGCTGAGAAAAAACACTCCCCTCTGGGTAATATGTGTACATTGTAAGGGTTTTAAAAAAACTTTGTTGCAGATTCCTCACTTTTGTTATTCTGAAGAAATAGCTGTTTGTTTGTCTGGGTCCATGAATGTGAATGAGAGGGACTTTTTCATTAGTGATCAGCTGCTGAACTTGCTGGGCTTTAATGAGGAAAGTGGCAGGATCTTTCGTCCCTTTAAACATAATTAACCCTTTGGGAGTATCTAACCAAAACTGAAATGTTTGTTGCAGAGGATACGAGGATGACCAAAATCTGATTTGTATCTTAGTACCAACTTCTAGGAAAATCAGTGAGCCAATCACACAAGCAGAAATGACATCTTTAGGGGTGTTCCATACACCATCTATGTACAGAACACCTCCTGGTTGCCATATTGCATTTCATTTTACAGAAAATTACAGCACTGCAAAATGAAAAGAAAACGTAATTTGCAATAAAGTTATATTACAATATGGCTTGTGTTGCAATTGTATATGCTATTTTTTCTTTCAATTTGCAATATTTTTTCCCACAAACCCCAAAGTGAAGTTACCCTTTTTTTTTTCATAGAAAATGATACAACAAAATGTGGAAATGGACACATGCACACACACACACACACGTGGTTATAAGTATTTTATTCCCCAGATGCAAAATGCTGCAACAGTACTGCTTACGTCTGCATGTATGCATACTGATTCATGCCATATTTAGAGTTAGGATTAATGGTTTAATAAAGGTCAGGGTAATACTGTATACTCTTCACAGAGGACTATCCCACAGTTACGTTTGATAAAATATTCTGAACTGCTTTTGATATTTATATGTGATCACATAAATGGCTATTTGTGTATTGGTCCCTTTGCCCCATTATCATGTGTTCTCCTCTATTTCCTCTCTAATGACTCTTCTATTCTTCCTGTCACCTTAACACCTTTTCTCTGTATCTGCTCATTTTACTTTCTTTCTGCCTCATTCACCTCTGCTTCTTCTCTGTATCCATCCATTCCATTACATCTCCTCTGTATTGTCCCTTAAAAGCAAGAGCACCTACCCTACTATAATGTTCCACCTAATAGGATTGTTTCACTGCCTTTATAAATGCAATACTGCATGTTAATAAAAAATAAAAATAAAACAAAGCATGAAATAAAAAAATGAATGTGCCTTTTTTTTTAAATGCATTACAAGCAGTAAGTGGTAGTGTTGATTAACCCTTTAAATGCTTGGCAAATTATAAGTGAAAAATGCCTGGTCTTTAATATTTTATTAATACAGTGCCTCTGTGATGTGCTCGTGGCATTTTTTTTTTGTATTTCAGCATGTTCCGGTGTTGATACTTTTTATGCATCCAGTTTAGAGTTTGGAGTCTAGGTCAAATCTGTACACACTTCAAGACCGCAATACAGCTTTTAAAAAGTTCATGTCCAATGCCCTGTACTGTGAAAACATGCCTCTAGGAGATATTTGTATGTCAATTTAGATATAAAGCCAATTAATAAAATCTTGTATACTCATTAAAAGTCATTTAAAAAGTTTTTGTGTTTAAATTTTCATTAAAATAATTAAAAAACTACCTGGTGGTTCCACCTTGAAAGTCTTTGTTCAGACAGTCCTTGCTATGGAGTGACAACAGCTGTGTTCCTGTGTTGTCATCTTGAGATATGTGATCTTGATTATTAGTTTTGGTGTATTTTATTTTAAAGTGATACTAAAGTCTAGTTTTTTTATTTCTTTTAGTTAAAAATAACAAACATGTTATACTTACCTGCTCTGTGCAAAACCAGATCCTCCTTTTCTCAGGTCCCTCTTTGGTACCCCTGGCCCGTCCCTCCTGTTGAGTGTGCCCCCACAGCAAACAGCTTGCTGTGGGGGCACCCGAGCCAAGCCGCAGCTCCCTGTGTCCATTCAGACATGGAGCCGCGGCGCGGCCCTGCCCTGCGCTGCCCCTTTTCTCTTCTCATTGGCTCACTGACTTTGAGAGTCCCGGACAGCCGAGTCTTTCTTGCAACATCGCTGGATCGAGATGGGCTCAGGTAAGTATTAGCAGGGCTGAGGGTGACTGCTGCACACAGAAGGCTTTTTAGCTTAATGCATAGAATGCATTAAGCTAAAAAACCTTCTGCCTTTACAACTACTTTAAGTAGATCTAATCCTAATTCCTAAAATCTCCTAAGCATGCAACAACTGTATTTTCAAGGTTCATTTTTAACATTTTTAAATCAGCAGCTTTTATTAAAATAATACCTGGAGATTCTACCATGATGTTCCTTGTTCAGATACGTCATGTTATGGGGTGACAACTGAGTTCCAACTGTGCTCCTGCACCATCACCCTATGACATGCAACCCTGGTGAAAATTACAAGTAATCATGGTGACACACATTGCACAGGCTTGGTCCACCATTGTCACAAGAATCTGGTCAAAAGTACTGATGTGCAGCCAATACTGGAGCTGATACATGAAAGTGGCTTAAAGTGATACTAAAGCTAAAAACATTTTTTTACCTTGATGTATATAAAAACATGTTATATTGCTCTGTCCTCCCTCTTCCCTGTGTGAAGGGGAAGAGAGGGGAGAAGAAATCCAGCACTGTGCATGGCTGCACCTCTTCTCCCCTCTTCCTTTTTACACAGGGAATCAACAGCAGTGAGCAGGAAGTTCTGGGCAGGGCTAAGCCCCGCTGTGTGTGTCTATGGAGTGCAGCACCATAAACAAACAGCTCAGGAGCGAGCAGTCATTGTATGCTCCCATAGCAAGCTGTTTGCTATGGGGAAACACAAAGAAGTGGAGGAGCCAATATCGCTGGTGGGGGACCTAAGAAGAGGAGGATCGGGGCTGCTCTGTGCAATACAATTGCACAGAGCAAGTCAGTATAACATGTTTGTTATTTTAATAATAAAAATGTTTTTAGTAACACTTTAAAGAGGCAGAAGAAGATCATCAAAACTGGGATCCAGAAAATATATGAATGAAATCAGTATTACATGAAAAAATGACAATTGTTTATTTTTCTTTACAAAACTACTCTAATACTCATCCTGACAGGGTTTAGGCCTATTTTAACCACATAAAAGAAACCAACATACTGTGAAAACGAGTTAACATGCCTGTATCAGAATATTATATGAAATGGAGTATTAATCCAGACATTGGCATAAACATTGAAAACACATTCCTTTTTTTAATACGTGAACCGCTGCACGTGCATTCATTCTTTTCTTGACAATAGTTAGGTAAGGATGAATGAATCAGCCTGGGTTTGGCTTGCAGACCATCTGTCTAATACTCTAACCCACTGTACAAGAATGTGAACTTTAATTCAAACCCTACTGACGTCTATGGGGGACAGAACATAAAATAACCACAAAATAATTGTGTTTATTGGTTAGCCATTTTCCAGGCTAACCAGCAATGGATTATAAAAACGGGCATGGGGTACTGAATAATGCTTTGGAGGACATGTGCCAATGCAAAAACATAATAAAAAATACAGTACAGCAGGGAGACATGGGGAACAGGAGGGGGAGGGGGAACATTCTATAGTTAATGGGAGGGACAGGCAGCAGAAAAAATAAATGTATAATTCTATGGCTATAGGCTGCCATACTTTCTACAATCAACATCATTTTTTTCTAGCCTCTAGTGACTTTGTCAGCAACCACACAAAAAGATAAACCTTTTCTTAAAAAAAAGTACAAAATGTGTTTCCTTAATTGTATATCACATCATAAAAGATCTACCACAGAACCTTACTGGGTAAAGAGAAAAATGCCCTTGAGAGTGGATGATAAGCCCTTAGTGACTCCTATCTTGATATTTGACTTGGTTGTTTATTAAGTTTTGGCTTTGTATTATTGGCATTGATGACTCTAAATAGTTATATGATAGTTATATGAACATTATGATGACCCATCTTTTTGTCTGTCCATCCACTCCATGGATGGTCTTTTGGGCTAATAAACGTCCCTTATTAGAATGATATGGGATGGAGGTATGAATATGGTGGGTTGAATGTGGGGGGCGGTCATGTGTGGGAGGTGTACTTATAGAATAAATGGTTAGATGTGATATTGGAGGGATATATGGTATGGTAGGGGGTGATGTCTGGTATTGCTGGGATACATTTAGGCATGGAAGATTTTGTGATAATGCAGGTGGATGATTTTGTATATTTATTTATTTAGTTTAGGTACTTGTATAGCACTGTCAGTTTACATATACAGTGGGGACGGAAAGTATTCAGACCCCCTTAAATTTTTCACTCTTTGTTATATTGCAGCCATTTGCTAAAATCATTTAAGTTCATTTTTTCCTCATTAATGTACACACAGCACCCCATATTGACAGAAAAACACAGATTTGTTGACATTTTTTCAGATTTATTAAAAAAAGAAAAACTGAAAAATTTAAGGGGGTCTGAATACTTTCCGTCCCCACGGTATATTGTACATTTACATAATATAGAGTTGGGTTGATGAGTTGAGTAAAGAGGGGGGAGGGATCATTGGGTATTGGATCCCAATGGGATTTAAATGATAATTTTTAACCTTACATATTTGTAAAGATCAGACCTTCTTTGATCTACTAAGAGGGGCACTACAATGCCCATGTGTTCTTTTATTAGAATTAGAATTGTCCTTCTTTGGCTCTGTTGCATGTGGGCTCGCTCTCTCCCCTTCTGCACGATGGGTTCACTTGTTGGATGCTCCCGAGGATCATAGGTTGCGTCAGAGTTGCATATGATGTAAGCCTCTATTTGGTGTTCATTTATTAAATTTATTAATTACGATATAATACAATTTTTTTGATTGTGATGTTATTGTTTCTCAGTGTGGTATATCCCTGATGAAGAATATCTTATAATTTCTGTTCGAAACATGTTGGATAATTCCAGTTGAAAATTTATTGTGCAAATTACAGCTCAGACAGCAAATGACAACTGGTTGTACCACTAAACATCAAGTGTACTTTTGTGATGTAGATCCTCTGTTACTTGTATAATATATCTGTACAAATTGCCTTTACTATGCCACAAGTTCTGTGGTTGATGTTTCATGATGTTATTATGATGATGTTTATTTACAAGTAAAGAAAGAATTTTGTACTTTTTTTAAGAAAAGGTTTATCTCTTTGTGTGGTTGCCGATGTTGACATAACAGGGATGGTGGCAACTAATACCTACCTTTGAAGTGGTATAACAATATTTTACACTTCCTAAGATCTTCCTATGGTGGGCAGTCTGGATCAGCCTCTCAGCTGTCATAGACTGGGTTTTGTGTTTGTAATGGGTATACATTTAGTTTACATGTTATTTACTTAATTATACATAATAAAATTAACATTTTATACATTTTGTTTTACTTTTTTATTTATTTAATTTTTTTTTAATTTGTAAGGCTGTTCCTACCCTGGTAAAGTAAGCATGAGCAGGGATCACAATGCAGGTATTTTCCTATATACTGCCTTGTTCCTATGCAAAAATAAAAAAGGCTGCCTGCCGTTTCACAAATAAGGGGCAAGGGTAGGTAGCAGCAGATGGATGTGGGACATTCAATAGTTAGCAGAATCGGCAGACAGCAGCAAAATTTGCGAAATCTTTTGCTCATAGGATGCCCGCCCTTCCCCAAATCTCTTGTCAATTATTACAGTCATTTCAGAGAGGCAGTATGGAAAGGCGCAGGAGCTCATTTCTTTCAACTCATCATGGTGCAGGTGATAGTGAAGAGTCTGACAAATAGTTTCTTCTTTTAATTATCCCAGGCTCAGAGGAACCACTTACCTGCAAGTGATCCCAATGCTCCCTTCACTCCAGCTGCCTATATCAGCTATTTTATAAGGTCTCCTAAGGTAGCCTGTATTTCCTTCTCCTCAAGGGCACATAGTATCCATTTATTATTGGGCTGCTAATGAAATCCTTTTGTGTATCCTGTGGTACAAATAGCAGATATCCATCATTTGAACCAGAAGGTCCTGAGCTAGCACCATTTTTTGTACAGAAGGCCTCTTTCCTTTACCTGCACGTGGTATGCATTAAGGCAGCTGGTACGGCTCAGGAGGGGGGCGCTCGCTCGTCCCCATCCCCTTTTCTGGCCGGCCGGGCTGCATGCTTGGATAAGGGTCTGGTATGGATTTTGGGGGGGACCCCCACGCCGATTTTTCAGCATAGGGGGTTCCCCTTACAATCCATACCAGACCTAAGGGCCTGGTATGCCCCTGGGGGGGAACCCACACCGTTTTTTTATTTAAAATTTAGCGTGGCGTTCCCCCTCAGGATTCATACCAGATAGCTGTCAGCACTGCCTGTCACTCATCGGGAAAGGAAAACAGTTTTCCTTTCCAGATGAGCGAGTCAGAGCGACATGCAGAGTACCCTGTCGCCGAGAACCAGCGCGATGGTATCGCGCTGGAAACACAATCTCGCGGTCAGGTACTGTAAAGGATGCAGTGAAGTGCTGTGCAGCTCTTGAACTGACTGCCAGCAACAACTATCTGATGCAGCTTAATTAACCCAAAGCTAAATGATATAATTGAAATGATAAATAAAAATGATCAATACAATTTTATATATCATTAAAAATATTAATAAAAAGAGTATATTATTTCAGAGACAACATCCAGAAATGTTATACATACTCCACAACACAGTCCACAGTATACTGTATAAGCACTTTTGCTAGACCACAATTTAGGTGGGACAGCCAACCCTTTAATGATGTGCCACTACACAATTAGGATAACCTGTAGCTTTCTGTGGCCAAGTGGCTACAGGAAGTGAAACTTTATTCTTACCTAGGAAAGAAACTAGGAAGTAGAGGAAAATTTACACAATATTGAGAGAGGAGGGGATTTGGGATGAGATGGCAGAAAGTGGCTGTGGAGGGTGAAGGTCCATTTTAAGCAAGAAATCTAAATTATATTGTATTATTTTACAGAAAAAAGCAAGAATAATTGTACTCAATGCACATTATGTAAGCTGTCATAAAATGAGAGGTTGACCCATCTTCTTTGTGCAGCAGCTTCCTCTGAGAATGGAACTTAAGGGGTAGTTGGTTTCGTGCCCCCAGGGGAGGTGCAATAGAGGCTGCAGGTATAGCAGAGGATGTGAGTGCAGCAGAAGCTATGGGTACAGCAGAGGACCAGCAAAGACTGTAGGTAAAGTGGCGATGCAGTGGAGACTGTGGGTGCAGCAGAAGTTAGGCTATAATGCAAAGGTGAATACTGTCTTCAGGCTAAGAATATGAACAAGAGTTACTCACTAAGGGGTGAACCTCTGGGGGATTCCAGGAAGGAAAAAGATCTGGGGGTCCGAGTAGATGACAGGCTCAGCAATGGCACACAATGCCAAGCTGCAGCAAGCAAAGCCAGCAGAATATTGGCATGTACAAAAAAGGTATTTATTCAAGAGATAAAACTATAATCCTGCCACTCTATAAAACACTAGCTTGGCCACACATGGTGTATGCTGTTCAGCTCTGAATCCTCAAAAAGGATGTGCTGGAGCTGGGGAGAGTCCAGAGAAGTGCAACAAAATTAATAAGGGGACTAGAGGACCACAGTTACGAGGAAAGACTACAAACATGAAATGTATTCTCCCTGGAGAAGAGACGCTTGAGAGGAGATATGATAGTGATATACAAATACATTAATGGTAATTCTAGCGTTGGGAGGAAACTATTCAGTTTCAGGGAGTATAAGAAGACATGTGGTCACTCAATGAAATCTGAGGAGAAGCAGTTTAATCTTAAATGCGTAGGGGGTATTTCACTATCAGGGCAGTAAGGATGTGCAACTCTCTTCCACAATCGGCGGCGTCAGCGGGAAGTATTGATAGTTTAAAAAACCTCCTAGATGGGCATCTTTGCCAGCACATTGTACAGGGATATGGGATATGATTTTTGACCTGAGCACACACACACCCACACAGGTTGAACTGGATGGACTGTGTCAGAGAGGTTACCTGGTTGGGCGCCGGTGCGCGCCGGGGCGCGTTGGTGCTCGTGTCTCCGTGCGTGCTGGGGCGCGTGTCCCAGGGGGCGCTGGCGTGCCCGGTCTGACCAGCCGTGGCGTGCGGGGTGGCGTCCGGGCGGATGTGCGTACGCGCGTTCGCGCTAGCGCGCGTCCGCGCTGACGTGCGTTCGCGCTAGTGCATGTTTGCCTATGGGCGTTACCGCAGGCGTGCCCGGTGGCGTTGGTATGCACGCTGGCGTCGGGGGCGCGCTCGGGCGTGCGCGGGGGCGCGCGGCGCTTTGGCGAATCGGCGTACGCACGTGCGCGGCGTTTTGGCGCCAATCAGCCTATTTAGGCCTGCCTCTGCCCCTGTTCGGTGCTGCCTGATCAACAGCTCTGTGTCTTGTTCCTGTGATCCTCCCTGTGTTCCTGTGTTCCCGAAGTTTGACCTGTTGTGACCCGGCTTGCCTTTGGACCTCCCTTGATTGCTGCCTGAACCCGACCCCGGCTTGTTTGACCTTGTTACTGCCTGCTCCTCTTGTACCGTTGCTGCCAGCCTGCTGCCGACCTCTGCCTGTGTGTGACCACGCTGTCTAACTCCTGCTCAGCATCAGTTCCAGCCTACCTGAAGCTCTACCAGTTGCCAGTCCAAACCATCCTGCTCCAGGACTCCACATCAGGCCCTCGTACCACTCCGCATTCGTGGGCTTCCTGTTTACTCTACCAGGGGCCCCGAATCGGATACGTAAGGGAGCCTACCCTCTGCCCAAGCGGACTCACCTGTCTGGTAAGTGTGGGACCTGACAGTATCAGGCAGCCATGACTGAGTCCGGGCAGGGGGCCTCCCCCATGGATGAACTGTGCAGGCACCTAGCGGGCCTCACTCAAGCCGTTAAAAATCTGCAAGAAGGCTACACCAGATTGGAAGGGCAGGTCCAGGCCCTCTCAGCCTCTCCTTCAGGAGCAGCGTCCAATGCGGCTTCAGCACCCTCTGTAGTGATGCTACCACCAGAGCCCAGAGTACCTCCACCCGAGAAGTTTTCAGGAGATCGCAGCAAGTTCCAAGCGTTCCGCAACGCTTGCGAACTGTATTTTGCCCTGCAACCCCGTACATTCTCCCTGGAAGCTACTAAAGTGGGGTTCATCATATCCTTGCTGACTGGCGAACCTCAAACCTGGGCCCACAATCTGCTGAAACAAAAGGCTCAATCCCTTGATTCCGTGAGTGACTTCTTCCTAGCCATATCCCAACTGTATGAGGACCCTCAGTTAACGGCAACGGCTGAAGCCACTTTGCATTCCCTCCAACAAGGTCGCAGAGCGGCTGAAGATTACGCCGTGGAGTTTAGGCGTTGGAGTGCCGACACGGAGTGGAATGACGCTGCCTTGCGTCACCAATATCGGCTGGGATTATCTGACCCTCTAAAGGACGAGCTGGCACGAGTGGGGGTTCCCCAGACACTAGAGGAACTCATCAATTTATCTATCCAAATTGACCGTCGCCTCAGGGAAAGACGCTCTGAAAGATCAGTTGGTCATCCACGTCTTGCCTGGATGTTGCCCAGGGTCCCTAGTGCCCCGCACCAAGCTCCATTGGTCTCATCCGCTTCTGCCCAGGAAGGCTCGGAGCCTATGCAGTTGGGACTGCTCCGTCCCTCTCTTACCCCAGAAGAGAAGACCCGAAGACGCACACTCAACCTGTGCTTGTACTGTGGAGAGCCCGGTCATTTTGCAAGAGCATGCCCCAATAAGAAGCGTAAGTGTCTACCGTCTTCCTCATTGTGTGCACCTGTCCTACCTAGTACCGGTAGCCATTTAACACTCTCCATTGTCTTGCAGTTACCTGGAAGGAGCATCCCAGTACCGGTCATCGTTGATTCAGGGGCATGCAGTGGATTTATTGACCGGACCTTCATTAAGAACCATCATATTCCTATTCAAACCAAGGCTCAGGGGTTAGCAGTTTTCTTAGCGGATGGTTCCTCTCTCAGCTCCGGCCCTGTTACCCAGGAAACTGTTCCTCTACTGGCCACCATTGGCCCGGAACACCAGGAACTTTTACGCCTGGATGTCATCTCCTCTCCCCTCTTCCCAATTATCTTAGGAATGCCCTGGCTACAGGCTCACAATCCCAGTATCAACTGGTCCACAGGCGAAATACAGTTTTCATCGGAATATTGCAAGCAACACTGCTTACAAGGAACCCCTATGGCCTCCTCTCATTGCCTATACCTAGACTCAGAAGTCAAGTCTCATCAAATTCTTCCTGAACCTTACCGAGATTTCTTGGATGTCTTTAGCAAAAAGGGGGCAGAAACTCTTCCAGTACACAGACCCTATGACTGCCCGATAGAACTCTTACCAGGAACTGAAGTTCCTTTCGGGAGGATTTTTCCGTTGACTGAGCAGGAGTTGGGCACCTTGAAGGTCTATATTGACGAGAACCTGAAGAAAGGATTCATTCGTCCCTCTACTTCTCCAGCAGGGGCAGGCATCTTTTTCGTAGAGAAGAAGGATCACTCCCTACGTCCCTGCATCGACTACAGGGAGCTCAATAAAATTACTGTAAAAAACAGATACCCGCTACCGCTGGTTCCTGAATTGTTTCAGAGACTAGGATCTGCTACTGTTTTCACCAAGCTGGATCTCCGTGGAGCCTACAATCTAATCCGTATAAGAGAGGGGGACGAATGGAAGACGGCCTTCCGTACTCGATTTGGGCACTACGAGTACCTCGTTATGCCCTTTGGTCTGTGCAACGCGCCGGCCACTTTCCAGCACTTTGTTAATGACGTTTTTCGGGACTTTCTTGACCTATTTGTCATTGTTTACCTAGATGATATCCTGGTTTTCTCTGCTTCCCTGACTGATCACCGCAAACACGTACGAAATGTACTCACCCGGCTCAGACAACATGGGCTTTACGCCAAGCTCGAAAAGTGTGAGTTCGAGCGCCAATCCATCCAGTTCCTAGGCTTGGTCATTTCCCCTGACGGTATCAAGATGGATCCGCAAAAAGTATCCGCTATCTTGGATTGGCCTGCACCTATAGACAAGAAGGGAGTACAACGCTTTATTGGCTTTGCTAATTTCTATAGGAAGTTCATTAAAGGATTCTCTTCAATTATCACTCCCATTACGGGACTTATCAAACAAGGAACCCGGTTCTGCTGGACCCCTCAGGCGCAAGCGGCCTTCGAAAGACTCAAAGCTCTGTTTACGTCAGCTACTATCCTCAAGCATCCCAACCCTGCCTTACCCTTCGTCCTGGAAGTAGACGCTTCCGAAGTCGCGGTGGGAGCCGTGCTCTCACAAAGACAAGGTGCCAAAGCACTCCTGTACCCTGTGGGATTTTTCTCACGAAAACTCTCCCCTTCCGAGAGAAATTATGATGTGGGAGATCGGGAACTTCTAGCCATTAAAGCAGCCCTGGAGGAATGGCGCTATCTCCTGGAAGGTGCAGCTCACCCCATTTTGGTCTACACGGACCATAAGAACCTAGAATACTTAAGGACAGCCAAGAGGCTGAAACCCCGGCAGGCCAGATGGGCACTTTTTTTTTCCCGATTCATCTTCCACATCACCTACAGGCCCGGATCCAAGAATGTCAAATCCGATGCCCTTTCCCGGATGTTTCTCGATTCTGAGAAGACCCTGTCTCCGGACACCATTCTCCCCTCTGGGAATTTCCTGATCTTACAGGAGGATCTAATTTCTCAGATCAGACGATCCTCTATGGGAATGTCACCACCGGCTGAAGCTTGTACCAAAGATGGTCTGTTCTGGTATAAAGATAAAATCGTGGTCCCTGAGGAGCTAAAGGTACGAGTATTAAGCCTATGCCATGACCACAAATTGGCCGGTCACTTCGGCACAGGGAAGACAATTGATCTTGTCCAACGCACCTTTTGGTGGCCCCACCTGACCAAGGATTGCAAGGAATATGTCGAGTCCTGTAATACCTGCGCCAGAAGCAAGAGTAGCCGGGCAAGAGCTTGGGGTCTGTTGAGACCACTACCAGTCCCAGAGAGACCATGGGCCATGATTTCAATGGACTTTATTGTCGAACTCCCTCCATCAGAAGGTTTTTCTTCCATTTTCGTCGTAGTAGACAGGCTGTCCAAAATGGCTCACTTCCTCCCCATGAAGGGTACCCCTTCGGCTATAGAGACTGCTACCATCTTTATTAAGGAGATCATCAGATTGCATGGAGTACCAATCAATATAGTTTCTGACAGAGGCGTCCAGTTTACCTCCAGATTCTGGAGAGCTCTTTGTGGTGCCCTGGAAATCGAATTATCATTCTCTTCGGCTTATCATCCCCAGTCAAATGGTCAAACTGAGAGGACGAACCAGACCTTGGAGCAGTATCTCCGCTGTTTCTCTGCATTCTCGCAGGATGATTGGGCTTCCCTGCTTCCCATTGCGGAGTTCTCGTACAACAATTCACTACACTCAGCGACCAATCAGTCACCATTTTATGCCAACTATGGTTTCCACCCATCCTTCTTACCTGGATCTATCCCCGAATGCCCTGTTCCTGCAGTATCCAAAACTTTGGACTTTTTCTCAAACAACAACAAGTTGCTGCAGGATACCATGACTAAAGCTCAAGAAGACTATAAGAGAATTTTTGACAGGAAGAGACGGGGAGAACTTGTTTTGGAAGAGGGCAATTCTGTCTGGTTATCTACTACTAACCTTAAGTTGGCCTGTCCGTCCAAGAAACTGGGCCCTAAATATTTGGGTCCTTTTCCAATTAAGAGAAAAGTCAACAATGTGGCATACGAACTTGAACTTCCTAACTCCCTGAGGATACACCCAGTCTTCCACGTGTCCCTCTTGAAGCCGGTTACCCCCAACTCTTTTTCTGGCCGTAGTATTGGGCCACCTGAACCTATCTTGGTTAACGGTGAGGAGGAGTTCGAGGTGGAAGCAATTTTAGATTGCAGAAGAAGACGCAATCAGACTCAATATCTGGTAAAATGGAGGGGCTACGGACCCGAAGACAACTCATGGGAGCCAGAAAGTAACCTGCATGCTAGAAAACTTCTTCAGTCTTTCAAAACCTCTCATGCCGCAAAGATGGCCCAGCTAGGCATCCGGAGTCTGCCCTTGAGAGGGGGGCACTGTCAGAGAGGTTACCTGGTTGGGCGCCGGTGCGCGCCGGGGCGCGTTGGTGCTCGTGTCTCCGTGCGTGCTGGGGCGCGTGTCCCAGGGGGCGCTGGCGTGCCCGGTCTGACCAGCCGTGGCGTGCGGGGTGGCGTCCGGGCGGATGTGCGTACGCGCGTTCGCGCTAGCGCGCGTCCGCGCTGACGTGCGTTCGCGCTAGTGCATGTTTGCCTATGGGCGTTACCGCAGGCGTGCCCGGTGGCGTTGGTATGCACGCTGGCGTCGGGGGCGCGCTCGGGCGTGCGCGGGGGCGCGCGGCGCTTTGGCGAATCGGCGTACGCACGTGCGCGGCGTTTTGGCGCCAATCAGCCTATTTAGGCCTGCCTCTGCCCCTGTTCGGTGCTGCCTGATCAACAGCTCTGTGTCTTGTTCCTGTGATCCTCCCTGTGTTCCTGTGTTCCCGAAGTTTGACCTGTTGTGACCCGGCTTGCCTTTGGACCTCCCTTGATTGCTGCCTGAACCCGACCCCGGCTTGTTTGACCTTGTTACTGCCTGCTCCTCTTGTACCGTTGCTGCCAGCCTGCTGCCGACCTCTGCCTGTGTGTGACCACGCTGTCTAACTCCTGCTCAGCATCAGTTCCAGCCTACCTGAAGCTCTACCAGTTGCCAGTCCAAACCATCCTGCTCCAGGACTCCACATCAGGCCCTCGTACCACTCCGCATTCGTGGGCTTCCTGTTTACTCTACCAGGGGCCCCGAATCGGATACGTAAGGGAGCCTACCCTCTGCCCAAGCGGACTCACCTGTCTGGTAAGTGTGGGACCTGACAGACTGGTGTCTTTATTCAACCATACCAACTATGTAACTATATCAATTGAGCCCAAATCCTGATACCTTTCAAAACTTTCTCTCAATGGCTATTTCTTGTACCTTTTAGAAGAACAAAACACAATAAGCAAAGTGATATCAAGACACCACACCTGCCCAAAGGCAATGTACAAATTACATACTACATTACCTTGCTTATATTACATCAAAGAAGTTATCATGTAATCTCACTAGTCGCCTGTGTAAAAGAGGTTAAAACCACATGGTATGTGCACAGAGCGAGCCCGTTCAGTAGGTAGGCAAAAAGGAGAGCTCAGCAGCCACAGGGATCCCATAGGATCACTGCATTGATACAGGAAAACAAGAAGTTCTTAAAAAAATACCCCCCAAAAAACCCAAACCTACAACAGAGCAAACAAAAAAAAAGAAAAGAAAAAAGGAGCACCCATTAAAAAGGGCTCAAATGGCAAAACATCCAAACAGGAGGTTCCTATGAGGAAGTACAAAGCATCAGCCCGGGGCTACATGATGTAATTACGCCGGAAGTTTATGGTCGGCCATCTTTCTTTCTGATTATCGAATGGATGTTTATCCTTAAGGGGGCAACTTGTATATATATGAAAAATGTGATTATTCTTGTTCACTAATGTAGTAACTTCATTGTGATTAGTATTCCTTTATGTTTTATTAAATGCCATATGTTTTGGATACTACACTATGAGAGTTGGTGTAATATAAGCAATGTAACGTAGTATGTCATTTTTACATTGCCTTTGGGCAGGTTTGGTGTCTTGATATCACTCAGATTATTGCGTTTTGTTATTCTAAAAGGTCCACAAAATAGCCCCCGAGGAAGAGAAAGTCTCAAAATGCATCAGGATTTGGCCTCAATTGATTCTTGGTTGTTAACAGCTTCAAAATCACCCCCTGGGTTGGGGGCAAATACAACCCATTGCAATGGTTATGCACAACATTGTTATAAATATGTTTTTAAAAATGCAATGCGGCTCAAATCAGATGGCCTGATGGTCATATTTTTAGCACCTTATGAATAAAGAATATACATTTTATGTATATCTGTGTGGTACATTTGGTACTCTAATAAGCCCCTGCCACCTGCGCAACCAATTGATGACTGTAAATATGGAAGTTTTCAACAGCAGTACTGTATATATTGTAATACCATAGAAACAACTATCTCTTTCTGCAAACATTCTGGGATGTCTCCTTATCTGTCTGTCTATCTAACTGACTGTAAATATAGCAGTTTTAATTAGCAGTACTGTGTAAAGTTTTAGTATAACAGCAAATAATTATCCCTGCAGACATCAATCTCTTTCTGCTCTAGGTCTTCTTTAGCCGCAACCATCTCTTCCTGCAAACACTCATGCATCCTCCAACACACATTGACAAAAGGGTACTGGGAACCCATGAATTTTATAGGGAAGGGATGGAAAATAAGAACACTCCCATGACTGGCTCTTTTAAATCAACTGACCATATTTCAGAAGCCAGAAGAGCATTACTGGTACTTTGTTGCCCATGACACAAACAGTCATATTAGTTTGCCATTTTCTCAACCTGTTAACAACTTGGGTTTAGGTCGAACTCCATGTTCAACCCGAACCCAAAGCTCATCCTTATGAATATGTTAAGTGAAGTTTATACAGTGCCTTGAAAAAGTATTCATACCCCGTAAAATTTTCCACATTTTGTCATGTTACAACCAGAAATTTAAAAGTGGCACATAGTTGTGAAGTGGAAGGAAAATGATAAATGGTTTTCAAAAATGTTTACAATAAAATATCTGAAAAGTGTGGCGTGCATTTGTATTCATCCCCCCAGGTCAATACTTTGTAACCACCTTTCGCTGCAATTACAGCTGCAAATCTTTTTGGGAAGTCTCTACCAGCTTTGCACATCTAGTGAGTGAATATTTTGCCCCTTCTTCTTTGCAAAATAGCTCAAGCTCTGTCAGATTGGATGGAGAGTGTCTGTGAACAGCAATTTTCAAGTCTTGCCACATTTTCTCAATTGGATTTAGGTCTGGACTTTGACTGGGCCATTATAACACATGAATATGCTTTGATCTAAACCATTCCATAGTAGCTCTGACTGTATGTTTAGGGTCGTTGTCCTGCTGGAAGGTGAACCTCCACCCTAGTCTCATGTCTTTTGCAGACTCTTACAAGTTTTCTTCTAAAATTGCCCTGTATTTGTCTCCATCCATCTTCCCATCAACTCTGACCAGCTTCCCTGTCCCTGCTGAAGAAAAGCATCCCCACAACATGATGCTCTCACCACCATGTTTCATGGTGGGGATGGTGTGTTCATGGTGATGTGCAGTTCATTTTCCGCCACGCATAGCGTTTTGCTTTTAGGCCAAAAAGTTAAACTATGGTCTCATCTAACCAGAGCACCTTCTTCCACATGTTTGCTGTGTCCCCCACATAGCTGCTTGTAAACTGCAAATGGAACTCCTTATGTCTTTCTTTCTTCTTGCCACACTTCCATAAAGGCCAGATTTGTGGAGTGCACGACTAATAGTTGTCCCGTGGACAGATTCTCCCACCTGAGTTGTGGATCTCTGCAGCTCCTCCAGAGTTACCATGGGCCTCTTGGCTGCTTCTCTGATTAATGTTCCCCTTGTCTGGCCTGTCAGTTTAGGTGGACGGCCATGACTTGGTAGGTTTGCAGTTGTACCGTACTCTTTTCATATTCGGATGATGGATTGAACAGTGCTCCGTGAGATGTTCAAAGCGTGGGATATTTTTTTTATAATCTAACCCTGCTTTAAACTTCTCCACAACTTTATCGCAGACCTGTCTAGTGTGTTCCTTGGCCTTCATGATGCTGTTTGTTCACTAAGGTTCTCTAACAAATCCCTGCAGGGCTTCACAGAACAGCGGTATTTATACTGAGATTAAATGGCACACAGGTGGACTCTATTTACTTAATAGGTGACTTCTGAAGGCAATTGGTTTCACTAGATTTTAGTTAGGGGTATCAGAGTAAAGGGGGCGGAATACAAATGCACGTCATACTTTTCAGATATTTATTTGTAAAAAAAATTGAAAACCATTTATCATTTTCCTTCCACTTCACAATTATGTGCCACTTTGTGTTAGTCTATCACACAAAATCCCAACAAAATACATTTATGTTTTTGGTTGTAACATGACCAAATGTGGAACATTTCAAGGGGTAATAATACTTTTTCAAGGCACTGTATTCATTCATGAAATTTAGCATAAAAAAGATATTGTCTAAAGCAACCAGTCAAATGTAATATTCATTTCCCTGGGCTGCTTAGAGGAAGAACACTGCCTGCTATAAGCCACTTCCACATTTTCTTTTCTTCCTGTTTTATTAATTAAGCCCCTTGTGTTATCTATGTCAACCAATCAGGTAGAAGGAGTCATTTTCTAGAATTGTTTAGAAAATGGAAGTGAACATTGAATTGGTCACTGCACACAGCCAAGGCACTGTTTCCTCATAATTTATTGATCTATAACAATGTGCAAAATGTATCCAGTAACACAATATGTGAGAGTCTAAACATGATTATTTCCTACAATTGAATCCATTTACATTGAAAAAAAAATTGGATTAAACAATGCAGTGTTACAGTTTACTTCTATTTGTTTTGTTTTTCAGCAATTTGCCTGTTTTTTTCCAATTTCATCTCAATTATTAATGCTAAAAGCTAAAACATCACATCAGTAATTTCTGAGTGAGTTTTGCATGGAAATCGGGCCTTATCAACCTCTCCCGGGTACCACAAATTTTACTTTTGCAATTTCACGCCTTTGGTTATTATCAGACTGCTCCATCCCTGCTCCATCTCTCTCTCTTCCCTCTCCCTCCTTCCCACCCTCTGGAGAGAGTACTTAAACTTGTTTTCATTCCCTTATTCTTTATTTTTTTTAATGTCCACTCTCTCTGGAACTGGTAATGTTCCTCCTCTTTTTTTCTTCTCCCATTTTGTGTTAATTCTCCACCATCTGCCTTAGCATCTGTTAAAAATAAAATTTCCCTCACAATGAAAAGGCCTCCTAGCTTCTTCATTCTAGCCACTGCCCCTCCTCTCCTTCGCTGTCCCAGTCCGAGCCTGGCAATTGGAAGTTCACATACACTCATTACCTCACTTTAATAGGAATCATATTGCAGGATTCTTCTGATAAAACCTTTGTGCGTCGTTTTACAGTATCAAAATGTGGTGTGTGAAATATATATATATATATATATATATATATATATATATATATATATATATATATATATAAAGTACAACAAATTGCTGTACATTCCATACTCAATAACACATATACTATGTATGTCTACCTAGCTATACACATAAAACAATATAATTACTGATAGTAAGACATCCCAGTTCCTCTTTAATAACTTTCCTAACTTATATTTGCTGGTATTTGCATATTGCTGTTCAGCTTGTTCCTAATACATTTTTGAATAAATATTTGACATTAAAATATGACATGTCTCATGTTCACCAAAGCAAACCTTGGCCTATCGAAACTCAAGAAAGACTGGACACCATGGTTAACCTTCTCCAATCTGGATATCTCATCCTAAGCTCGCTAATAGTGCTAGCTAGATCCAAAAAAGGCTGACACTTCCTCTTTAACTCATATCCCTATCTGCCCTCTATGATTACTGGCTAAAGCTACTTACAGCTAAATGCCTTTCCACACCACCACCCTCATTCCCTTTCTTTCTCTCCTTGGTTCCCTGGTTCTCTTTGGTTCCTTGGTTCTCTCCTTGGTTCCTTTCGAAAGTTCTCATGGACTGCGATTCACAGGTCATTGAAACTACTACAAGTTGTTTGAACTGTACCTTTGTACCACTCTTGATCTCCGGCCTTATCTACATGTAAAATGTATAAAACCTTAATATTATTTATTTATTTCAGGTACTTATATAGCGCCGTCAATTTACGCAGCGCTTTACATATACATTGTACATTCACATCAGTCCCTACCCTCAAGGAGCTTACAATCTAAGGTCCCTAACTCACATTCATAAATACTAGGGACAATTTAGACAGGATCCAATTAACCTACCAGCATGTCTTTGGAGTGTGGGAGGAAACCAGAGTACCCGGAGGAAACCCACACAGGCACAGGGAGAACATGCAAACTCCAGGCAGGTAGTGTCGTGGTTGGGATTTGAACCAGCGACCCTTCTTACTGCTAGGCGAGAGTGCTACCACCACACCACTGTGCCGCCCAATAAAACATTAAGTTACAATATATATATATATTGATCCCCCAGCAGTCAGCATCAATTGACTCTCCAGCACACTTTGCCATAGAATACATTCAGTGCTGGAGGTATATATATATATATATATATATATATATATATATATATATATATATATATATAGATATAGATAGATAGATAGATAGATAGATATAGATAGATATATATATCTATATATATCTATCTATATATATATAGATAGATATATATAGATATATATATATATATATATATATATATATATATATATATATACCTCCAGCACTGAATGTATTCTATGGCAAAGTGTGCTGGAGAGTCAATTGATGCTGACTGCTGGGGGATCTTTTGTCACTGGGGATCTATTTTTTGTGGGGGTCTATTGTTGCTGGGGTGGTATTTTGTTATGGGGCATCCATTGTTGCTGGGGGGAGGTCTGTCGTTGTGTGTGGGGGATCTATTGTTGCTGTGGTGGGGTCTGTTGCTGCTTGGGTGGGGTCTATCAAATTCCATACAATTTAGTAGCACAAAATGATATTTGGTTCTGTATTCTCTAAAAAGGGGTCGTACTGGGAGGTGAGTAGGGGGTGGAGCTAAAAGACAGTGCTCGGAGGTGGGTAGGGGGGCAGAGACAAAGGGTGACTCATAAGGGGTGAGTTCCTGCACCTATTCTTTGAGAAAAAGCCATATATATATATATATATATATATATATATATATATATATATATATATAACACGTCTGTACCTTTCCATTGCCCTTAGTACTATCCCCAGTAAAGCACTGTGTTTGCCTACAAAAATGTACACTATAGTGTATCTGAAGAAGGTGCAGAAGGCGTAAGTACCAGAGCTGGATCATTCAAAAGGCAACCTAGGCAGAAGCCTATGGCCTTTAAAGCCTGACTCCACTTTTGTTGAGAAAAAAAACATTCGCTTCTGGATGAGCTATGTACATTACAAGGATTTTACACAAACTTTGTTGCAGATTCCAACCTTTTGTTATTCTGAAGAAATCCCTGTGTTTGTCTGTGTCTATGTGCGTTTAATGGGAGTGTTTTTATAATTATCAATCAGCTGTACAACTGCAGGGCTCTAATGGGAAAAACTGCTGGGCCTGCATCCCTGTAGACGTGATTTCCTAATGCCGCGTACACACGAGCGGATTTTTCGACCGGACTGGTCCGACGGACGTGTGTGGGCTTCATCGGACCTGCAGCTGATTTTTTCGGTCAAAAATCTGACAGACTTTAGATTTGGAACATGTTTCAAATCTTTCCGACGGAGTCCGGTCGAAAAATCCGCTCGTCTGTATGCTAGTCCGACGGACGAAAACTGACGCTAGGGCAGCTATTGGCTACTGGCTATCAACTTCCTTATTTTAGTCCGGTCGTACATCATCACGTACGAATCCGTCGGACGGTGTGATCATGTGTAGGCAAGTCCGTTTGTTCGAAAAGTCCGTCGGAAGTCCGCTGAAAGTCCGTCAGACCAGTACGGTCGAAAAGTCCGCTCGTGTGTACGCGGCATAACTTGTATCTTAGTGCAGACTTCTGGGAAAATTGGCGAGCCAATCACACAAGCAGAAAATGATGTTTCTGTGTACAGAACACCTCCAGGTAGCCACATTGCTATAACCATCTTCCTTTTCTAATCTATTATTTTCTATTCTATATTTGAATTTTGGGAAATGGTTATATTATTTATATTCTAATCTATTCTATTCTATTCTTTTTTTAATTATACTCTTCTTTTTTTATTTGTTCTATTCTATTCTATTGTTTTTTTAAATTCTATTCTTTTCTATTCTATTATAGTCTATTCTATTCTTCTTTTTTCTATTCTATTCTTTTCTATTCTATTCTTTTCTTATGTATTCAAATTCAAATGCATTCTATTTGAAATTTGAATTTCAGAAGATGGTTATATTCTTTATATGTTATACTATTCTATTCTATTTGTTTCTATTATATTCTAGTCCATTCTGTGCTTTTATTTTCTATTCTATTTTGTTCTGTTTTACACTAGTATATTCTATTCTTTTATTTTCTTTTATATTCTTTTCTAGTCTAGGCACTGTTTCAACTTGATGGTAACTTGCAACAGTATTAAAAAATGGCTATATTTTAGGGATTCAATACTTCAGTACCACCACTTATTTGATTCTCCCTCATCATTTTCATTTTCCTTATCATCATCATCACCATCATTCTCCCAAAGTCAGTCCACATCAATAAACAGCTTTTATAGAGAATTAAAAAATTATGTTATACAATCACATTAAGCTTTCTGAAAGGCCATTTAAGCTTGCAAGCTGCTTGTTTACAGTGACAACCAACACTCCAATTATGATCTCGGTTTAATGTTCCCAAACCTGAACTGAAGGCTGCTTTATATTCCTTATGAAATTTGCTTGAAGCTTGCTGAATGCTTTGAAAATGTTTTATAAAATCTTTCTGTACAAATTGATCTTCTATAAACGGAAGTCCATGTGTACATTTTCTTCTAACTTTGGGAGTGTATTTAAAACCATAGCCTGTATTTTACAGCCCATTCATAAAATGTAGGCCATGGTTTGGGGCTTGCAGAGTTTCACAGAGTTCTCTTTGAATATTGCAGCAAAGCTCTATGATTGGAGGTGAGACAGTCATATGATGTAGTTCTCCTCCTGTTTTTTTCTTCTTTCTATTCATTTCTATTGTACTCAGATGAGTTCAGTCTCCCAAAGCTAGGACAGTACAATGCACATTTGTAAAGTATCCCTTGGTGTCCCTGTAGCTTGAGTGTCAGTGAACTTGCAGCTCCTAGTCAAAACAACAATGGTTGTTTTTTTATTTTTTTGCTTTTTTGTATTTTTATACAATTTCAGACCCATGTGTTATTTTCTCTATCTGCTAGTTATATAAAAACCTTTATTTTACACATAACCATTCAAGGCCTGGTTCACACTGATGCAAATCTGATGCAATCCGAAATGATTAGATTTGCATGTCATCTGAAAATACATTGTTTTCTATGAATGCCGTTCACATTGATGCAACGATTTTTATCTAATTAAAAAAGGGTCGAGTTTAGTGCGGTGCAAATTTAATCTCCAGCTATCCCCTCAGAAATCTCAATAAATTTTCACCTGTCTAAACACACGTAACGGGTGACCCCGCCCTCCTCTTACGTCACGGGGAAAGCCTCAGGGAAGTCCCCGTCAAGTCCCTGTGCGTCAGAGGGGCGCAGGGTCACCGGGTGGCCCTGCCCTCCGTTATTTAAGAACCGTCAGAAGATGAGATGTGTCACACAACGGGAGCCTCCCATCATGGATGCGGAGCAACCCGAGAACGAAGAAGGGAAGAAGACGCCGCTGAGGAAGATGCCTGTCTCTTGTCATTTTTAACATTTTTGACACTTTTTTGTGAAATGGTAGGGGTACTTTTGTACCCCCTTACCATTTCACACAGTGGGGAAGGATCTGGGGGTACCCTTGTTAAAGGGGGCTTCCATATTCCGATAAGCCCCCGCTCGCAGACCCCCACAACCACCGGGCAAGGGTTGTGGGGATGAGGCCCTTGTCCTCATCAACATGGGGACAAAGTGCTTTGGGGGGGAACCCAAAGCACCCCCTCAATGTTGAGGGCATGTGGCCTGGTACGGTTCAGGAGGGGGGGCGCTCTCTCGTCCCCCCTCTTTTCCTGTGGCCTGCCAGGTTGCGTGCTCAGTTAAGGGTCTGGTATGGATTTTTGGGGGGACCCCACGCAATTTTTTTTTTTAAATTTTAGAGCGGGGTTCCCCTTAATATCCATACCAGACCTGAAGGACCTGGTATGGAATTTAGGGGGACCCCCACGCCATTTTTTTTTTTTTTTTTAATTTTTTTTATTCCCTGTGGGGAAATCCCATGCCGTTTTTATCAATGAACTTATATGTCTATTGTCGGACTGACAATTCATATAGCTGCGAGTACTTTTAAATGACTTTTTTTCTTTTGAAATGTCATTTTGCTGTCAGACATGCGCCCCTTTACAGGCATACTATAGACACCCCCCAGGTACGAAATTTAAAGGAATATTACACTTTTATTGTTTCACTTTAAGCATTATTAAAATCACTGCTCCCGAAAAAACGGCCGTTTTTAAAACTTTTTTTTGCATTGATCCATGTCCCCTGGGGCAGGACCCAGGTCCCCAAACACTTTTTATGACAATAATTTGCATATAAGCCTTTAAAATTAGCACTTTGGATTATTTATGTTCGAGTCCCATAGACTTTAACAGTGTTGGCATGTTCGAACAAATTTTTTGCCTGTTCTCATGTTCTGGTGCGAACCGAACAAGGGGGTATTCGGCTCATCCCTAGTGTGAACCAGGCCTAATACAGAATGCAACAATGACAATGGTGTAACAGAGAACTATATGTTCTTTTAGAGCAGGAAAAACTCATTTTTTCAAGGCTGTCATTATTTATCTGAAATTCTATGCAACCCATGTGAACAGAGCCAGCAGTGTAAATTTGCGCTTGAGCTATTGAGCTCTTTAACCACTTGCCTACCAGCTGCCATCATTATACTGCGGCAGGTCGGTACGATCCTGCGAACCATCGTAGCTATACGTTGGTCCCTTTAGAGAGAGAGATTGTGAGTTCCTACGAGCTGGGAACCATGATCTCTCATCTCCTATAGTCAGTCCCATCCCCCACAGTTAGAACACACACCCAGGGAACACAGTTAACTCCTTGATCGCCCCCTAGTGTTAACCCCTTCCCTGCTAGTGACAGTTACACAGTAATCAGTGCATTTTTATAGCACTGATCGCTGTATAATTGTCAATTGACCCAAAAATGTGTCAAAAGTGTCCGATGTGTCGGCCATAATGTTGCGCTTTCTATAAAAATCCATTACTAGTAAAAAAAAAAAATTAATAAAAATGCCATAAATCTATCCCCTATTTTGTAGACGCTATAAATTTTGCGCAAACCAATCAATATACGCTTATTGCAATTTTCATTACCAAAAATATGTAGAATACATATCAGCCTAAACTGAGAAAGAAATTAGCTTTTTTTTTAAAAAAAATGGGGCTATTTATTACAGCAAAAAGTACAAAATATTGTGTTTTTTTCAAAATTGTCGCTCTTTTTTTGTTTATAACGCAAAAAATAAAAACCGCAGAGGTGTTCACATACCACCAAAAGAAAGCTCTTTTTGTGGGAAAAAAAGGACGTCAATTTTGTTTGGGTACAGCGTCACATGACCGTGCTATTGTCAGTTAAACTGCTGCAGTGCCGAATCACAAAAAATGGCCCGGTCATTCAGCAGCCAATTCTTTCAGGGCTAAAGTGGTTAAATACTTTTTTTTTGCAAGACAGTTTAGCTGGGTAAACATAATAAAATGAGCAAAAGTTTCATTTTCTGAATGGAGTTATAATTCTGAAACATTGACATAAGAAATAAAGAAATCTAATAAATCACTCCCAAGGCCTCCTACCTTTCCCTCTCCACCGATCAATTTTTAACCAACCGCTGTCCCATCTTAGTGCTTACTGTCACTCTTTTCTAGACCCTGTTCTACTAGTTTACTTTTAAACCATTTTTAAAGAACTGTATATTGTCATTTGTAATTCTTGCTTTAGTCAAATGTTGTGGCCCCCGACCTTCTTAAATGCGTTCTTACCTAAAATATAAGTAAATAAATAATTTATGTTAATTAATTCTTTTATATAACAAATTGTATAGAATATACTGTGACACATTACATGCAATAAATGAATTGTTTATCGTTTTTGCTCTGCCAGATATGTATGTCAGTCCCTACCTTCAAGGAGCTTACAATCTAAGGTTGGACTTGATGGACTTGTGTCTTTTTTCGACCTCACCTACTATGTAAGGTGCACACACCCACATTTAACCTACCAGATTACTGGAATAAAACCTATGCAAGCATAAGGAGAACATGAAAACTCCAGGCAGACAGTGTTCTGGCTGGGATTTATTCCCCGCTAAAGTGCTAACCACCAGGCCATTACACTTCTCAAACAGTTATATGAATTTTTGCACATTTACATCATCAACATTACTTCAGTATACCTGCAAAAAAGTGCAAATTATTTAATAGTCTCGTTTATATAACTGGAATGTGTTTATTTGTTTCTTATTTGTGTATCGCAAGTGTATCGTTTTATTTTTCTTCAGTTCCAAAGACTTGAATTGCAACGCTTGCTTGTATTTTTTTAGCATAATTTTCCATTACTGAATTTCATTTATTATTTATTTCTGTTTATAGTAACTATTTGGTGCCAATCTTCTGATCAGCATGGAAATTGTACAGTAATATAATACATTGTGTATCATTCATTGCTTTTCTTTTATATGAAAGAAGGCTAACTGGCATGACGTGATAGTGAAGACTAATGAAGCAGCACACTTTAAGCTATAAACTTTATTGACAGGTGTTTGTGTTGCTTTTTTACATGTGTGCACTGGAAAGAACATATGTGCAGGGGTCAAGGGAGGGTGAGTAATGCAGGGTAAAAGGTGACAAGCGTCTAGAAAGAAACCATTAAAAAAGGAAAGTTATTCCTTCCGGTTCCTATTTCCTATCTTGCTGCTCTGCCAATGTCCAAATTCAGCCTGAGCAGAGAGCCTGTGAATCTGTCTGCTAACAAAGCCCTGATGTGACTTTGATAGAAAAAAAAAAAGGAAAGCCCTCCACCACGTTTCTCTCTGAGCTTGCTCACCAGCCTCTCTGCTACTTTCTTCCATTCTCTTTGAGTTTGCCGACAAAAGTCAGGCCTGCCACGGTGCCCATCACAGGCCAACCAGTCAAACAAAGCCCCGCAGAGCTTACAGGAATTCTTCAGAAGACTTGTGGTTGCTGAGGAGAGGACTGGGACCCTTGTCACTACAATCGCCATCTCGCTACCTCGGCCTCTATTCTCCTGACTCATGTTTGACAGACACTGAGGCACAATAATCTTTCCCTCTTCCCTGAGGGGGTCAACAGCATTTGTGAAACAGATTTTTACAAACTGATTTGACCCTTTCAAGCCCTTTCGAGCCCACCGCCTTTCATCCTAGATCACTGGCTGTATCAATGTCACATAATTAAATCAGCCTTCTTATTTCCCTCTGCTTCCTGCTAATTGTTTGCTCACAGCTAGGATTAGTGGGAGACAGAGAGGAAGAAATAAGTTGCTGCCCATTTACAACTAGGGAGAGCATAAATAAAGGTGCCAGGGATGGAGAAGTCTGTTAGATAGATAGATAGATAGATAGATAGATAGATAGATAGATAGATAGATAGATAGATAGATAGATAGATAGATAGATAGATAGATAGATAGATAGATAGAAATCGAGTTTAATAAACAACACCGATGGCACTTTTTGTATGAATATTGAAATAATATAAAGCTTTTAAAAACAAAAAGTGGGACATAACACATGTTGAATAAAAATAAAGCAAGACCCTGGTGTTGCAGAGCAGCCCATGATATGGTAGAAATTAGCACAGCACTACTGAGTAATTTGGAAAGTCAGGTTTTGGTAAATATGTAGAAAAGTTCATGTAATCTGCTTGATTGATAGCAATTGAGCCATTTTAATGCTAATCCACACAATGGTTACTGGTTACATATAAAAGTGATATATTCAATATTTCTGGTGACAGGTTCTCTTTAAGGGGAATGCATAGTGATTTCATACATAATTTCTGTATTTAATAATGATCAGGGCTAATTAAATAAAAAGGTTAATATATATATATATATATATATATATATATATATATATATATATATATATATATATATATATATATAATATATATATATATATATACACAGTCTCCGCTCTAATTCATCCCAAAAATGTCTTAGTATGCTGATGCCTTAAGAGTTCCCTTCACTGGAACTAAAGGGGCCAAGCCCAACCCCTGAAAAACAATCCTACAACATAATCCCCCCTCCACCAACTTATTTGGACCAGTGCACCAAGCAAGGTCCATAAAGACATGGATGAGCGAGTTTGGGGTGGAGGAACTTGACTGGCCTGCACAAAGTCCTGACCTCAACTCGATAGAACACCTTTGGGATGAATTAGAGCAGAGACTGCGAGCCAGGCCTTCTCACCAACATCAGTGCCTGACTGACAGTCATATATATATATATATATATATATATATATATATATATATATATATATATATATATATATATATATAAATATATAAATATACAATATCTCACAAAAGTGAGTACAGCCCTCCCATTTTTCTAAATATTTTATTATATCTTTTCATGTGACAACACTGGAGAAATGACACTTTGTTACAATGTAAAGTAGTGAGTGTACAGCTTGTATAACAGTGTAAATTTGCTGTCCCCTCAAAGTAACGCAACGCACAGTTATTAATGTCTAAACCACTGGCAACAAAAGTGAGTACACCCCTAAGTGAAAATGTCCAAATTGGGCGAAATGTGTCAATATTTTGTGTGGCCACCATTATTTTCCAGCACTGCCTTAACCCTCTTGGGCATGGAGGTCACCAGAGCTTCACAGGTTGTCACTAGAGTCCTCTTCCACTCCTCCATGGCGACATCGCAGAGCTGGTGGATGTTAGAGACCTTGTGCTCCTCCACCTTCTGTTTGAGGATGCCCCACAGATGCTCAATAGGGTTTAGGTCTGGAGACATGAGTGGCCAGTCCATCACCTTTACCCTCAGCTTCTTTAGCAAGGCAGTGGTCGTCTTTGAGGTGTGTTTGGGGTTGTTATCATGTTGGAACCCTGCCCTGCAGCGAAGGGAGGGGATCATGCTCTGCTTCATTGTGTCACAGTACATGTTGGCATTCTGGGTTGACCAGTATAGGAGAGTGAGAGCGATAACACCAAATTTAACACACCTGCTCCTCATTCACACCTGGGACCTTGTAACACTAATGAATCACATGACACCGGGGAGGGAAAATGGCAAATTGGGCGTACTCACGTTTGTTGCCAGCAGTTTAGACATTAATAAATGTGTGTTGAGTTATTTTGAGGGACAGCAAATTTACACTGTTATACAAGCTGTACACTCACTACTTTCCATTGTAGCAAAGTGTAATTTCTTCAGTGTTGTCGCATGAAAAGATAGAATAAAATATTTTCAAAAATTTGAGGGGTGTACTCTCTTTTGTGAGATACTGTATATATATACATATATATATATATATATATATATATATATATATATATATATATATATATATACACACGCACACACACACATATATATATATATATATATATATATATATATAATTTTTTTTTTTAAATCAAGTATAAACTAAATAGTACATATTGACGTAATGTAGTCTTTCATTCAGCAGGTTAAGCTCTAGTTTCACTTTTATGTGCAATGCATGGTATCATCTCAGTTGTGCTAAAAGAAGCTGTAGGTTTATAGAAATGGAATAAGTTACTAGAATAGTGAGTGGTCCTTTAAGGTATGTCTGAGTCGAATGTTGCTATCAAACATAAGGAGCTACAAAGCATGCTGCTCTGCTGTGAAGTCTTGTTAACCATTTTGCTCTGGAAATCCTTTGCTATGTATCAAATATTTATATGTAAAAAAATATATATATAAATAGACAGTAAAAAAACAGATACACAACAACAGGCTTATAGCTTAAACAAATGATCCAAAACTATACAAGTCTCCCTGTAAGTAAGAGTGATGTGACTAATAATAGCAATTTGTAATCACCACAACCTATAAACCACACTGAAATTAACTCCAACCAAGAGGAAAGATAACATTGTTTAAGTCCAAAAAACCATATTAAAAGATCATATCAAATCTGCTACATGCATATATAAATTCTCTTTATTCCACTACTACAGCATTGTGATTTTTTTTCTCAGTGGGTTATAGGGTACGGGGATGCATTTAATTTCAGGGAGTTGGTGTTACAGAGAAATCTTCAAAGGCTCACAAGATATTATACAGGACTGGTCTGAAGTACAGAAGGCATGCACTGACACGTTATAGTACTTATGCTTTTGTGCCATTGATTCTTTATACTTTTTTCTAATGATAGGTTTATTTTAACAATAAGTTGCAGATTGCAAAATGTATACTAATACTACTACTATTGGTGCATTTATAATAATACATTTTGATATCAGTACCACCCTAAAGAAAACAACTTAAGTATAACACATCCCCTTTGTATTTAAATATGTGTGTGTTTGCACCATCATGTCATTGTTTCAAACATTGGCACATGTACTGTATATGTTAATACTTATTCTTCATGCTTAACATAAAGCTAAGATGAAAAAAAATCTGACCGGCACTATATAAACTGCAAGAATAATCAAAAAAATTGCATTCTAATTGTGTTGAGATATATGTAAAAACTAGCCAGAATGATAATAAACAACAGTGTTAATGCATTAAAGGCTTTTATGACTACCTAATGTAGTTCATGTACATAAGGAGTAGAGGGTGTTCACTTAGTACAGTAAATGTACACTTTACAAATTAAATGTTGGTAAATAATGTGAACCTGTGTACATGTATAAGGTGGATTAAACAAGAAAGCAGGATTCTCTTGCAGTTTTGAACATGCAGTTTTCAAGGTGAACATTCAGTTTGCAAATTAAAATAAAGTATGACTTTTTTAACAAATATTCACCTAGGTGGATGCAGCATTGATTCAATGCTGCATCTGTGCCGTGCCAGCTCTGCGGTGAGAACTGAGAGATCAAACACCGTTGATCGCTGAGTTCTTCCTCTCCGCTTGGAGCAGAGAGCCAGGACTGTCCTTCCCTGGCTCTCTGCTCTTCCCTCCAGCACTCTCTGGAGTGCTGGGCTGTGAGGGGAGCAGGATGGGCCAACTCAGGCTCTTGGCGAATCACTGAGAGGCTGAGCCAGGTGCCGGTCCAGCGTACTGGGTGGATCCCGAGCATATAGTATATCAATAAAGTTGGCATTTTTTGCCTTTTATATATATCTACTCTTTTCCTGCCCTATAAAGTCCAAAGGGGCGTCCCCTCCATGAACTTTGCTGCATACACTCTTTGAAAGTTTACTGAAGGAGCAAAGACTGCTGATTTAGCAAAGTGAATGTTCATATTGTTTAGTAAACAAGTAAACAAGTAAACAAAACAGGAGTTTCAATTACACATGATGATGTAGGCCCCCTTCACACGATCGGACCGTTTAGGTCCGCCTGTCAGTTTTGACGGCGGACCTGAACGGGCGCTCCATGTTAGCCTATGGAGCGTCGGATGTCAGCGGAGACATGTCCACTGACATCCGACCCCGTCCAATCCGCTAAAAGCAGACGGATGGCTCTACGTCCAGGTCCGTCACTGGCGGATTGGATCGGGTGAGATCTGACGAAAAGGGACATGCTGTCCGTTTTCGTCCGATCCCTCCATAGGCGGCAGCGGCGCCTGACAAACCCTTCCCCGCTCAGTGAGCAGAGAGGGACCTGTCATCCGCCAGCTCAGCGGAGATCAACGGACTGATCTCCCGCTGAGCCGGCGGACCTAGGCGGGCTCCGTAGAAACGGAGTCCGCCTCGTGTGAAAGGGGCCTAAAGTGAACATAATGTTACCTGCTTCACTAACCTAAATGAACATACACTTTACGAGTGAACATGCTCTATTTATTTATCAAATCAACCCCAATGTCTTTAATAGTTCAGTCACTGACCTGGAACAAATATGCAAATCAGAAGGTCTGACTTTACCCCAACCTTCACTTGCCCACCAACAAGACCCCTGGTGGCGACATGCTCCCAACTGAAATAGATGAAAACTACTCCTCTGTTACCTTCCCTGTATTTCTAGAGACTTTTAACCAGGCATCAGAGAAGGAAAGTCTCCCTGCCTTCATATAAGAAGCCAGTGTAATACTCCCTAAACTGGAAAAGTACTCAGTTAAGACACACTCTTACAGGCCAATTTCTTTAATAACTATATATACTAAAGTACTGGCCAAGGTTTTTGCTTCTTCTTAACAAAGTAATTATAAGCAATATTCCAATCAATCCAGCTTTCTCCTGGAGAGATCAAGAGACTTGCACTGGATCACTTGAATGCAGGAGAATTCTCTTGTGGGGGTCAAAAATATATATTTCTAGTGTGTTTGTAATTTTTACACTCACTGGCACTGCAGTTTTTTTTTTCCTAATTACTAATTTTTGCTCCCATTGACCACCAACGGTGGGACCTTTTTTTTTCTCCTACTAACTAATGACAATGACAATTTTTATTTTCTCCTTCTGACCAATAACACCAATCAATTTCGCTTTCACTGGCTACCAATGGGGGATTTTGTGCATACTGACCAATGAGGCCAGGATTTTTTTTTACTTCCACTGACCACTGATGCCAGAAATTTTCCTCCCATTGACCAATGATGAAGGGAATTTGTTTCTCCCATTGACCACCAACATCAGAGATGTTTTCCCACTCAGAAATTAACAGTGTAAGGGGCACTATGTTACATTATTCTAGTTCCTGCACTTCGTGCACTGTGCTACATATTCCTGACTACTGTACTCTATAAAGTATCACATAAGTTAGACAGATGCATTCTGTAAGCTGGACTGTACATTACATACTGCTATTTAAAAGTGTATATTGTCTCAACAATTCTCGGTTGATAAGGAGCCCTCAAGTGTTTTAATGAACAATGAGTTCTTCTTTAAGATAATCTCAGACAAAAAATGCGTATGTAATTAGAGGGTGTTTAAAAATGATCCCTGGCCCTAAGGTTTATGCATATCTGTAAAAACATTTCCTGTGGCAATATAATTACAGAGTATATTGCGGGTACAAGGACAATCTCACATACAGTGTGTACTGTGAGTAGGCTCAAACTCTATTTAACGATGCCCCTCTAAAGCATGCCCGGTATTGCTTTGTATTCTTGCCCACTTTTTCCACTTTTTTTTTCCTTTTATCAGGTGGACCCAAAATACCCCAGGCTGACCCTGGCTATTAAAATCCTCAGTATATTATTGAATTCTGTATACACATTTCCTAAGAATCATTAAATGGTAGAGCTTTGCTGTCTCTGAACACTGCGAAAGCATTCAACCAACTCCAACAGAAATACTCATAGAGAATTTTACACCAGTTTGATCTGGGTGAAAAATATATTAACTGGGAAAACTACTATATGCTTCCCTAATGGTTAGACCAGGTATCAGTGGGACCCCCTCTGCCCTGTTTCCAGTTTAAGGGGGAGGAGACAAGGATATCTTGTATCTCCCCTCCTATTCACTCACAAATTAGAACATTTTGGCCACACCTATAGGGGCAAACACATATATTAGGGGTTTAGAAAAAGATAGGGAAAATATGCTGGTATGATACACAGATGAGGCATTACCATTCCAAAAGGACATTCAGAACTCCCTTGACACTATTATGTTGCCTATACAAAACTTCGGCTATTTGTCTGACTTCGAGATAAATTTGGAACAAATCAATTCTGATGCCCTTGGATCACCTCCAAGTAAATGGAGGGGGGGGGATTTTGGGACTTTTAATGAGGCAAGTGACTTGATACATGTAACTTGATAGAAGTTTAATGGTGTGTTGACATATTGGATAGATATAAATACATAGCGTAGGCATATAACACGTACATACAGTAAGTAATTTCATGTATATACACTGTATAGCATAAACCATCATATTAACATCCATGTACATACACACATGGATGGCAGCATAATTGACTTTGCAGCACACATAGCAGCCTTGAATAAAAATTGATAACAGATGTGTAAGAGGTTTGTATGGGAAATGATGAAATTGGTTGGAATAACATAGTTATATCTGAATGGGATCGTTTAAAATAACATGTAGCTACATCCTAAATTCCCGACGTGTTTCGTGTATAAAAACACTTCTTCAGGGACGGATGCCTAGGAGTATCTGCAAGAAACAGAATATGAGTATATCTAGTTTTAAACTAAACTTTATAAGAAGAAACCACAGCCCTATTTGTACATGTCTTCTACTTAAGCGTTCACTCTGGTATCTAGTTTCCACTCACTCCTACTTTGTCAAACATAATATCTGATGGATATACTATTTATTCATTACAGACCGTTCTGCCAAACTCAAATTGTTGTCATCGCGTCTTATCACATTATGGAGATTGGTACTCCTTTGTTTGGGGTAGTTGTACGTGTGTCACCTTACCCCTATTGATACCTAATGTAATGAAAATTTGAAAAAACTGGATTAGATTACCTTTATCTGTGGTGGGTATGGAAAACCTTCTGAAAATTATTTGGATGCCCCAGTTACTACACAGTCTACATAATTCTCCGATATGGATATTGCACCACTAGTTTACTGAAATGTCCTCAATGTTTAGGGATCTCTTTTTGAAGGGGGAGTAAAAACAAGTATTGGACTCCAAATACTACAATATCCTGTTGATGACAGCAGTCTGGCAACCCTTGACCAAAAATTTAATTTGTCATTGTCATAGCATCTGACCCTACATCTGCAAGACAAATTATGGGAGAGTGTTTAAAACTCCTATGCTATAATGATTATACTAGGTGTACTCCCTTATATAATAATTATATTTTAAGGAAATTCCAATTAATTGGAGGGATCAGAGTTGAGGTGTACAGTGATAATATTCTCAAGTTTTTGTTTTTTCGACTGCTATTTTATCTTGCCCAAGTATTTTTTCAACAGATTTCTGCAGTTACAACATGCCCTAACTGCTCAACAAAAACTTACTCATTTGTGCCTGCATTCTGCCCACCAATACATTTTATTAGAGAGACACAATCCAAAAGAGGACTCATAAATAAGATATATAACACTTTAATATCTACTTGTTTATTGAACTTTGCTTTGTATTTTAAAGGTCATTGTGAGAAGGTTATAGTAGGTTCTGAAATTACTACTGGTTTACCTTTAATATCCCTCTCATCCTCACAGAAATCCACACAATTATTAATGTTGCACAGGGTATGTAGAACCCCTCAAAAGGACCACAACCATACCACACCACATGCAATCAAAATGGGGAGGATACCTTGCCAAGGAGGACCAACCTGCCAAGGCACTTTCTCTGTATGTTGATATAACCCTACTCATTAACCCCTGTAACCCTACTTGTAAAATCTGTAAATTGTAAATAAACACACATACTTTTTGCAAGTCCTTTTACTAAAAAAAATCCTTCCTTGAAGATGCATTGTCAAACACATCATGCAGCAATGGAGATCCATGTAAATCACTTGGAATGACACCCTTTGGCCTTCTGAAACTAAATGCATAACTACATGTCCACACCCACTATCTACCACATGTCAATTACAGTTCCCTGAGCTGTCATCTGGAATGTATACAAGGGATGGGGATAATGGATGGCATCATTGATAAAATATGGTCATAGTTAAGCTTGGTCGATGTCAACGTGGCCATATTTAGGCAATGATGTCAGCCACTAATCCTGCCCCCTTGTCCATAATGCTGTTGATTCCTGGCCAGCAACGGAATTGGGCTGGGTGATGTCACTGGTCGCTATAGATGAAGTGGATGCAGGAACCCACTGCTTCCTTACTAGCCTTGCACCCTTTAAAACTAAAAATCTGTAACCTATCCGTAACCTATCTTGTCTTCTTCTTCTGGTGGTTGGTGGATCCTAAACACGGCATAGAGAAGCACACCATAATTATGTGCCACTGCTTCCTGCAGCATTCTCCTGTGAGTCCAGGGGACGCGGTGATAGACCCTCAGCTCTTAGCTTATAGAAGTATGTTGAATGGTGCTGGAAGAGTAGCAATGCAGCATTAATAAATCAACTCTATGAAGTGTTTAGAGGTTCCCAATGTTAGTGTTTTAATATGCTTTCTTATTGCAAATATGGGAGTCAAAAAGTAGACTGGTTGCTTTGCAAAACATATGCACAGCTTTTTAAAATAATCCCAGTATGCATAAATATTTTACATGCCATTTACAATTATACTGTATTTGTTGCAAAAAAAATATTAATTAAAACAAGCCTATCTGGAAATGAAAGGGGTGGAGTACAAAGCTACCCCTTATGACTATACAAAACAAGATGTTATGAAATTGTACCATAGCCCTACTTTCAAATTTCTTAAGATTAATTGCATACTTTACAGAAATATTTATATTCATCCTCAGGTTTGTAGATGTTAAGCAATAAACCTCTCTAAGTCCCATTTTTAGGAGATTTTGTTTATCTGTTCTATCACACAGTATTTAATGTGCAGCTATTGATTGCTTTAAATAATTCCTCTACCAGTGTTTGCTATGCTGTGGATTTATCCCCTTACCTCTTGACGTTTATAGCTCCAAATGTCCAATCTTTGCACGTTTTCTTCTTTCAGGAGCTCCATGTGCCTTTAATTGTATATATTTTAACATAAAATCAATATTACAATTCTCCCAATTTATAACACTATACAAATGAGTAAACAGATTAGTATTTCTGCAGCAATAACACAATGATGTTTTTGGAACAGTTTTTATGGCTGTTTAATGATATAGATCTTTTCAATCCATAGCACAAATTAATAGGTCATTGACTGGCATTAACACACATTTATATATAATGGTAATAATGCTCATGTGTTGTTAAATTTAACTTACTCTTCTATTCCATTTAGTTTAAAATATCTTCTTTTCTGGTTCTGTCCAGGGTGCTGAATTGCAGGCTAGGCATAAGTTATAATGCTACGGTAGTAACCAAACAAAGGTAAAACTTGGAAGGACCATCAAAACATTGGTATGACATATTTCACTATTCCTAAAATAATTTTTTAATACTGTAATCAATCTGATTAAAACAAACAAACAACAAATATGAGCTATTAAAAAAAAACTGATGCAAAGAGTAGCAAACAATTAATAGTCTGCTATTATTTTCAAATCTTCACTAGAAAAATGGCATTTGTTGTAACAATTTTATCTGAGCGTGACGCCTCCTCTTTCCAATGCATGTGTATTAATCAACAATAAATTTGGTATATACTATATTAATTGGTATGAAAGATAATAATATGCTTGACAAGAAATATAAACTGTAACAACTAATGGAAAACAAAAGTGAGTTGTTGCCTATAGTCGCAAATCAGATCACTTGTTTCTTTTTCGCAGGTGATGAAAGAAACTTTATTGGTCACTATAAATAGCCATTAAGCTCTGAGGAGCAGGGCCCTCTGATTCCTACTGTATCAAATTGTATTGTATTTGTACTGTCTACCCTCAAGTTGTAAAGCGCTACGTAAACTGTTGGCGCTATATAAATCCTGTATAATAATAATAATAATAATTATATGTGATAGTTTTTGTAACTACCTAGAAGGTCCATATCTCTTTAGTCAAAGGGTAAACTTACAACACTCATATGAATGTATGTATATGCCATCCAATAAAAACAGCTCCTATGTTAAAAAGGTTATGGTGCAGTCCTCTCAGTGAGTCCTGGAGTCCTCTCCATTATGAGAACCTGTGGGCACCAATCCAAGTAACAAAGTACGTAAATTTTAGATGGGGTAAGAAAATCACTTAACCCTATACATAGTAACTACATAAAAAGTATAACAACCCCACCTCAACATGGCCTCAAATTCCATTCATAGGTGCCCACAATGCATCATTACAGATGTAGCCCTCATATCAATATATATAAACTGTAAGTAAACAGGTAAAAACCGCCCAAACCCGAACTACCACCTCTGCGCTTGACCGAATGAAAGACGACCCATTTGGAGCTGCCACTTTAAATATAAAATATGTAAACTGAATCCACCCCTAAAAAAGTGAAGATGAATAGTGGCACTATCCCCACTCACTGTGGGAGTGAGACAGGCACTAACGCACACCCTGATGGCGTGGAGTGAGTTGAGAGTGCACTGAATCACAAAGACTGTGTATATAGGATGAGTTTAAAGTGAACAAACAAATTAACATCCCCTTTACTATAGCATATAAAATATGTAAACACCTTGATATAATGTGACACTATAACACAAGTGAATAAATGAAAATGATCAGACAGACAATATGACTGAAATGTGAAATAAGTAACCTATAAATAATCCACCCCGTGACAGTTCTGTGTAACTGGTATATTAGTACAAGCATTAAAAACTGGGCTAAAAGAAAAAAATCTGATATATATGAATACACTAAAAAAATATTGCAAATCAAAAACAGTCCACATAAACGGTGGAGGCATGCAGAAAAGTTCCAAAAGTGAGGGTGTCTCCAATCCGCTGTGATCCAAAAATCCACCACACCTCGGTGACATGATTTCACTCCCTTCTGAAGTTCAAACTCACCAGCTATTAAGGCCTCCCACTCTCGTGTTTGGCCGAACAGACCCTCAACCCACTCTCATGGGGGTTAGCATGCGACCATAGATATCCACTGCTATATAAACCGAACACTCTCCTTGAGGTAGTGATTCCACATATAGCATGAAAAAAATGCTCTAATAGTGTAGTACCATTTAAAAATTTAATCACAACTAAAACAACACCGATGCACTTACATTTAAGATAAAAATAGTAGGCAAATCACTTCACAGCAGTTAGGAAATATCACAGCACAACATACGGTAGTATTGAAAACACTACGAACGGCCACGGAGGACCCAGGGAGTATGGATGCTGGCGATCGTCTCACCAGTTCGTAGCAGACGTCCCTCCACTGATCCCCGCTCCGTCACCCGTCACTCCTTCCTCTAACACACGTGTAGGATTGCCGTGTAGCCACGCCCCGACATGTTTCGTCACTGGGACTTAATCACTGTCACTGATTAAGTCACTGATTAAGTCCCAGTGACAAAACATGTTGGGGCGTGGCTACATGGCAATCCTACACGTGTCTCTCAACTCACTCCACGTCATTAGGGTGTGCGTTAGTGCCTGTCTCACTCCCACAGTGAGTGGGGATAGCGCCACTATTCATCTTCACTTTTTTAGGGGTGGATTCAGCTCTCATATCAATATACCCAAGGGTCATACCTCTTCAAATAAGCCTCACTCCTAATTATGCCCCATATAGGTATAAGTGTAGGTATCGGTAAAGCAGGTCTAATGCATGCATCATTGCTCTTAAAAAAAAAAGAAAACTGATAAAAGAGTTCAGATGTAAAAAAGATCAAATATTTGTGTATATATAAATACATGCACCCCATACAATCAAGAGGGGCTATACACATATCCGTAAGAGAGACTACACATACCTTAACGTGTGAATATCAAAAGGCCAAAAAGCTCAGATAATGCCATGCAGGGGTGTTACACCAACCTGGTTGTAAATACAAAAATATGTGAGGTACTGGAAAGCCATTCAAAAACCTATGGGGTAAGGAAAAACAAAGATGGGACCTGTACATTCAGGTTCCCGCCGTGATGTGGGAGTATGACGTCAGAGGTGCACAGAGGTGCCAGCACAATAGGCATCCCAACCAATGGATGCATCTGCGCCATGGCAAGGAGGTGAAGACACCAGGGCGGCACTGTTGATGGAAGAAAATCCAGGAAATCCAAACCAAGACCAAGAGGCGGAGCCAAGGACATACTCACCCATGTCATTGTCCACAGCTCAATACTATGGACAAGTGGACAACCTGGATACAACCAACTCGGAAGCCATAATCCAGGATGCCACTGACACCACCAACCAAGGAGGGTCACGGAAACAGGCTGTCTTCATATGGCTGTACAATCCAATAGGAACCAAAGTTAGACACAGTGCTCTCAGTAATGAACTCTTAGTGACAGAAGTGGTCTGACACGCCCTCTTCCCTTTTCTGCAATGCAAGTCTATGTGCTAAGGGGTGTGGTTTGATACTCAGCTATACCAGCACAGGACATTGCAAAGTGAGAACAGAAAAGTGCATTTTTACAAACAGAAAATAATATTTAATGGCGTTTCCTAGCTAAATTCACTAAAAACTAAATCATTCACATGTTAGGGAACACCACTATAAAGAATTAAAAATGTTTGAGACATCAGTTGGGCTTTAAGTAATAGGACAGCAGGCTTTGTTGCACTTAATTAATTGTTTTCATCTAAATACATATTCTAGGCCACCATCCATGCAGACTAACTAAACATAAGTGCATTGTAATAAATAAGGGTCATCTTTCTCCTTTTGTGTTTTTTTTCTAAAAAAAAAACAAAAAAAAAAATACAGTACTAATTTAAAGCTGAGCGAAAAGCCCTTGCTGGAGTCAAGAAATACTTCTTCTGAACATTTGCCCTTCATGATAGAAAATGGAAGGTGCTTTAATTGAAAGAAGTGAGGCTTCTGAACTCAGTTACAGGCTAATGGGAAAGGTAGGATTGATGACAGTTCGCTGTTAATATATTAGCGAAGGTCTAATTCTAGCAGTATGGGATAACTAACCCTTACAATGGCCTTTCCTGCTTTATTAGCAATTGTTCTGTTCTCATGAAAAGAAATCAATCCCTACACTGGAGTTGCAGGGATGCTGCAATTACTCAGTTAAAATGCTGAATGTGAAATGGGAAGAGTGAACAAGACTTGGGGCCATCCGTGTTACGGAAATATCATTCCCAGACATACGAATACATACGAGTCAGTTCAGATCACTAGAATCACAGCACAGGAGACCATGGTAAAAAGTATAACCTTAAAATAACATTTTACTGAAAGTGCCACTGCACTAAACTTCCAGGGAAATACTGGAGTTCCCTGCTTTGTACTGTAAATATCTATAATTTCATTTCATAGACTGCAGATAATTAATCTATAAATATACAATTACTAAAATAACTTTTAATATGAGTGAGAACTAGATGTAAACTTAAAGGAATGACATGTAGCTTGTAAAAGCACTATGTGTTAAAAACAATTGAAATATTTGAAAATAAAATAGTTGATTTCACCTTTTTTTTCATCCTTTATTGCTTCCCAGTCCTGCTGAACCCATGCAGCCTTTTTACATACACTTTCTGTTGTTCAAGATGTATTTATTGAAAAAGAAAGTTCAGATATGTTAGGCTCTTTCAACACATATTCATGCCTGAACCATGTAAGTTTAGACAACATCTGTAAGTCAAACAGAACTCACAGATAATGAACAATGAAATATGAAAAGAAAAGAGGCATGTAGTTTATGCCTAGAAAGGAAAGACTAAAAGAAAATGAAGGGGGGGGGGTTCTGCCCCATGCAACTAGTACCATGAGTAAGTAAAGCACAATAACCATTAAAACGTTCAGTCAGGGACATCATTTCTGCGTATGTAGATGAAAATTTGACGGCGAACCAGCAGGCCCATATCTTGTGTGAGGTAGAAGCTAGATCTCTAAATTCGTATGTAAGATCTTCCATATGATAGATATGGTCTACAACCTGTAGCCATTGGCGTAGTGTAGGTATAGCAGACTGTTTCCAATATCTGGGTATAAGTGACTTTGCCGCATTCAAAAGATGTGGGGTGATAAACTTTTTATATCAGCCTAGTAAATGTATTACTCCTGCGCTGTCAGATAGAGATTAAGGGTACACTGCAGAAAACACCTGGTAAGCTGATCCTTAACAGATAAAGTGATAAAAATAAGTAAAATGGTGATATTGCGCTGTGAACCTACTAAGGTTACTAAAATGACTATTATTAAAATAAAGTGCTGGTGCAAAGTTAGAACACAATGCATATCAGTGCAATCTTGCTGCGTGTTAAAGTGCAAAGTGAAACAATGTTCAACAATAACAGGTGATGATAACTTAAAAATAATCACATCAACAGTGAAATAAACTGCCGTGCAATCTTAAAATGAAATCTTAAACTGCTGTGCAATTAGGATTGCATAGCAGTTTATTTCACTGTTTATGTGATTATTTTTAAGTTATCATCACCTGTTATTGTTGAACATTGTTTCACTTTGCACTTTAGCACCCAGCAAGATTGCACTGATACACATTGTGTGTTCTAACTTTGCACCAGCGCTTTATTTTAGTAATAGTAATTTTAGTAGGTTCACAGCTCAACATCACCATTTTATATCAGCCTACTGGTTTTGTTTTTCGCAAAACTGAACAACACAATGCAGGGATCATTGATTACCTCTGAACCTTGGATTTCCTTAATCCAATACTGATGACCAATAGGGGCAAATAAGCGAGCATTGCCACCAGATGTGTGCATGCGTTGCCACCACACCCCCTCCAGTAAAGTTCAGAGACATCAGAAAACACCTTTTGAGGAAATTCTGGTGTATAGTGCCAGTTGGCTATGAGCTTGTAGTTAGTCTCAGTGATTGTAGATGAGACGGAGGATGTATGTGTTAATTGAAGAATGGTAGAGCGTTAGTTATCCGGTAAAGGGTGATGTAAGTCCACTTCCCATTTTGTTAAGAAGGTAGGCCAGGCATTAGAGTCTGAAGATAATAAGGCTTTTTAGAATAAAGAAATAACTTTCTGTGGAACCTGTGCTTGGCCCAGAACACTTTCCACTGGTGTTAGATCTGCAAATGTGCGTAGTGGTTTCGGGAGAGACTTAACCAACATAAAAAGTTGACTGTATCTCCAGTGATTCATAGTTGCAACTGTAGTGGAATTTAGTATAGAGGTTAATGCGAGTAAACTTTTGGAGGATAAGACATGATGGAGCAGATTCGGCTGTTGAGGTAGCCAAGTGCGGTATTGTGGTTCCACTTCCCCCGGTGGGAAGAATGAGTGACCTGTTTTGTGCATCAGGGGTGAATTATAAAGCTATTTGCACGACTTACAGAGAGAGTCCCAAATCATAAAGTTAGACTTGGTGTCAGGGCTGGGCTCAGCCCTTCCGTCTCTGAGCTGGCTGCTCAGCTGTCAGCTAATTGCCAGCTCCTATCTCTCCACAGTGACTTACCTGTTGATGATATCCAGATGATCTCTGCCTTCGTCTTGGTCACATCTCTAGAGATGCTCTCCTGTGTTCCTGTTAAAAGACTTGCTTGGCTGACATTCCTTCTGGCTCCAGATCCTGCTTGCTGTTCTACTACGCTCATCTCTGGCTCCCTGATCTCTGGCTAGCTTGTCTGACTATCCGTTCCAGTTCCTGAACTCTGGCTATGTTTTGACTCCGTTTACTCTGTTTACCTTTTTTTTTAATTATTATTAAACAAGTGAGATTTAACTAAAACACTGTCACGTGACATTAAAAAAAAGTATCAGTAATTGGTATCGGCAAGTACTTAAAAAAAAGTATCAGTACTTGTACTCGGTCCTAAAAAGTGGTATCGGGACAACCCTAGAGGTAAAACTCGAGTCGGGTGCCTGCACAGTGACTGGAGCAGCAGCAGCAGGGACGGACACAGGTTGTTCTGGAGCAGCCACAGTGGGAGATTCCAGGTGAGCCTTGCAACTCAGGAGCATTTGTAATGCCATGGCAAACTAATCCATGCGGTCTAATCCATGCGGTGATCCTGCTCATCCAATCTAGAAAAAATATTACCAACAAGTGGATTGACTGCATCTTCTGAATTCATGGCCTTCACCTACTGTCAGAAACCATGAATCAGACTGAGACAGAAGTACAGTTAAATCTCACTTGTTTAATAATAATAAAAAAAAAGGTAAACAGAGTAAACGGAGTCAAAACATAGCCAGAGTTCAGGAACTGGAACGGATAGACAGACAAGCTAAAACGTCAGGGAGCCAGAGATGAGCGTAGTAGAACAGCAAGCAGGATCTGGAACCAGAAGGAATGTCAGCCAAGCAAGTCTTTTAAAAGGAATACAGGAAAAATTTAGGGGGACCCCCACGTCATTTTTTTTAAAATTTTGGCCGGGGTTCCCCTTAATATCCATACCAGACCTGAAGGGCCTGGTATGGAATTTAAGGGGACCCCCATGTCATTTTTTTTTTAAATTTTGGTTCGGGGTTCCCCTGTGGGGAATTCCCATGCCATTTTTATCAATGAACTTCTATGTGTATTGTCGGACCGGCAATGCAATAGCCGCGAGTAGTTTTAAATGGGTTTTTTCCTTCGAAATGTCATTTTGCTGTCAGACTGTTCTAAACACAGGAAACATGCGCCCCTTTACAGGCATACTATAGGCACCCCCCAGCTATGAAATTTAAAGGGATATTACACTTTTATTGTTTGACTTTAAGCATTATTAAAATCACTGCTCCTGAAAAAACGTCAGTTTTTAAAACTTTTTTTGCATTGATCCATGTCCCCTGGGGCAGGACCCAGGTCCCCAAACACTTTTTATGACAATAACTTGCATATAAGCCTTTAAAATTAGCACTTTTGATTTCTCCCATAGACTTTTAAAGGGTGTTCCCCGGCATTCGAATTTGCAGCGAACACCCCAAATTGTTCGCTGTTCGGCAAACTTGCGAACAGCCAATGTTCGAGTCGAACATGAGTTCGACTCGAACTCGAAGCTCATCCCTAGTTACCATCCTTTCTGGTCATGTCAGTCAAGGGCTTGACCAGAGACGAGAAGTTATGAATAACTTCTGATATTAAATCTATCAATGGATCCACGCTTCAGACTATTAAACAACTGCTGCCCCCTATGTAAGTAGGGAACACCTCAGTGTTACCCCAAAGAGGTTAGAATCAAAATATAGGGAATGGCGCTGTGTTGAAACAGAAAGTGTAACTATAAACTATAACTAAATTTTAAAAGTGACAAGTGTTCTAGTGCGTGGTCCAATCCCTTCATAAAAGTAAACAAAGGGTGTAGTATTAAACAACCAAAAATCAACATATATTCTGAAGTGATCAATCCTTAATTAGTGGCGGAGGGGATTGTCAGCTGTATATGCAAGCAATAACAATCTCATCTAATAAACAGACACAGAATTTACATTATCAACGTTATAGAGCATGTGTTGAAAATGAGTTATATAAATCCACTGATTAAAAAATAGGCGCCTCCAATGACGTCCGTATGACGAAACGCGTAAGGCGGGGCTATCTTGGCACGCACAACGTCACTTCCGTGTATCGTGGTTCCGGAAACCTGACTGGTGGGACTCAAGCGGCGGTTCATAGTAGCGCTGCGTCCCCGGATCGTGTGGAGAGTTTATGAGCCTGCGAGCTCTCTCTCCTCTTTTAACATACCATTTTTTAAAGCATTTTCACTTGCTAGTGTGGATTCAGTCTTAGTGTTGGACTGTTTAACACAAACAAATTAATTATTTATAAACAGAGTCACGCTATGTGGAATTTTTTATTTTTTGTTTAACACATCAAAGTGGATGTCCAGCTGGGATCTGTATCATAGCAAGGGACGGTGAGTCCCCACCTCCTCCCTCTCTGCGAGCCGTGGATTTGGATTGGGCCACGTGGAAGGTTACCGGTACCCGTAGAATCGGAGAGATTAACATCATACGCTCACACCCCTAAACACGTTATATGATTCCTATGGGAATTCGGTGCACTGCACATTGTATTAATGTTATGAACATTTTTTATTAAATAGTATATGGGACTTTTTTTGATATACAGTTGAGGATTTATACATCAACTATGATTCACAATTTTTAATGTTTTTTGCACAGTATTGCACAATGTTTTGATAACCATGGCTTTTTATATGTAGCACAATTTGGCACTTGTCACTTTATATATTTTTTAATCAGTGGATTTATATAAGTCATTTTCAACACATGCTCTATAACGTTGATAATATAAATTCTGGGTCTGTTTATTAGATGAGATTGTTATTGCTTGCATATACAGCTGACAATCCCCTCCGCCACTAATTAAGGATTGATCACTTCAGAATATATGTTGATTTTTGGTTGTTTAATACTACACCCTTTGTTTACTTTTATGAAGGGATTGGACCACGCACTAGAACACTTGTCACTTTTAAAATTTAGTTATAGTTTATAGTTACACTTTCTGTTTCAACACAGCGCCATTCCCTATATTTTGATTCTAACCTCTTTGGGGTAACACTGAGGTGTTCCCTACTTACATAGGGGGGCAGCAGTTGTTTAATAGTCTGAAGCGTGGATCCATTGATAGATTTAATATCAGAAGTTATTCATAACTTCTCATCTCTGGTCAAACCCCTGACTGACATGACCAGAAAGGATGGTAACTAGGGATGACCTTCGAGTTCGAGTCGAACTCATGTTCGACTCGAACATTGGCTGTTCGCAAGTTCGCCGAACAGCGAACAATTTGGGGTGTTCGCTGCAAATTCGAATGCCGGGGAACACCCTTTAAAAGTCTATGGGAGAAATCAAAAGTGCTAATTTTAAAGGCTTATATGCAAGTTATTGTCATAAAAAGTGTTTGGGGACCTGGGTCCTGCCCCAGGGGACATGGATCAATGCAAAAAAAAGTTTTAAAAACGGACGTTTTTTCAGGAGCAGTGATTTTAATAATACTTAAAGTCAAACAATAAAAGTGTAATATCCCTTTAAATTTTGTAGCTGGGGGGTGTCTATAGTATGCCTGTAAAGGGGCGCATGTTTCCTGTGTTTAGAACAGTCTGACAGCAAAATGACATTTCGAAGGAAAAAACCCATTTAAAACTACTTGCGGCTATTGCATTGCCGGTCTGACAATACGTCCGATAAGCCCCCCGCCCGCAGACCCCCACAACCACCGGCCAGGGTTGTGGGGATGAGGCCTTGTCCTCATCAACATGGGGACAAGGTGTTTTGGGGGGCTACCCCAAAGCACCCTCCCAATGTTGAGGGCATGTGGCCTGGTATGGTTCAGAAGGGGGGGCGCACTCTTGTCCCCCCCTCTTTTCCTGCGGCCTGAAGGGTCTGGTATGGAATTTAGGGGGACCCCCACATCATTTTTTTAAAAATTTTGGCCGGGGTTCCCCTTAATATCCATACCAGACCTGAAGGGCCTGGTATGGAATTTAGGGGGACCCCCACGTCATTTTTTTTTTAAATTTTGGTTCGGGGTTCCCCTGTGGGGAATTCCCATGCCATTTTTATCAATGAACTTCTATGTGTATTGTCGGACCGGCAATGCAATAGCCGCAAGTAGTTTTAAATAGGTTTTTTCCTTTGAAATGTCATTTTGCTGTCAGACTGTTCTAAACACAGGAAACATGCGCCCTTCATACTATAGACACCCCCCAGCTACGAAATTTAAAGGGATATTACACTTTTATTGTTTGACTTTAAGCATTATTAAAATCACTGCTCCTGAAAAAACGTCCGTTTTTAAAACTTTTTTTTGCATTGATCCATGTCCCCTGGGGCAGGACCCAGGTCCCCAAACACTTTTTATGACAATAACTTGCATATAAGCCTTTAAAATTAGCACTTTGGATTATTCATGTTCGTGTCCCATAGACTTTAACGGTGTTCGCTAACCCGCAGGCACCTGCCTGTGCCTTCCTTCCAGGTTGGGGACAAGGTCTGGCTGTCATCTCGCAACCTCCGACTTCATGTTCCCTCTCTGAAGTTCACACCTCGGTTTACTGGGCCTTTCCGTATTCTTTGCAGGATTAACCCGGTGGCTTACACATTAGATCTCAGCCCTTCCTTCTCAAAGCTGGCCGCTCAGCTGTCAGCTAATTGCCAGCCCCTATCTCTCCACAGTGACTCACCTGTTGATGATATCCTTCTCGCCAGTCCTGCCTACGTAAGCTGTCCAGTGCGAATGATCTCTGCCTTCGCTTGGTCACATCTCTAGAGACGCTCTCCTGTGTTCCTGTTAAAGACTCCCCTGGTTGACATTCCTTCTGGCTCCAGATCCTGCTTGCTGTTCTACTATGCTCATCTCTGGCTCCCTGACATTATGGCTTGTCTGACTATCCATTCCTGAACTCTGGCTATGTTTTGACTAAGTTTACTCTGGTTACCTTTTTTATTATTATTAAACAAGTGAGCTTTACCTGTGCTTTTGTCTCAGTCTGATTCATGGTTTCTGACACTTGGTCAGCGGAGAAGTACTTAGAGACAACGTGTGAAAGCTCCAGGGTATCCAGAGCTGTGGGAACAACTCAAGTCATGCTCCAGTTGCACCCAAAGCTTGGACCCTCTGTGATGTTTCCAATCTGACATTCTATTCAAGATGATCACCAAAAAATATTTTTTAAAATCAGGAAACCCTCCTTCAGACTTTTATCTAAAAAGTTAAGCGCGTGAGACACAAGGGTGCTTATATGCCATATGTACTTGCACACCAAAGACGTCAGCACCGTAAAGAAACTTGGAGGAATCTTATTAATCTTATAAAACATTAATCTTTATCACACTAATTCTTCCCACCCATGAGTGGACCATCTGGTTCCATTTTTGGAGGTCATAGCTTATGGAATTTAATAGAGGAATGTAATTTTCCCTAAACAGAGAGGCTGGGTTAGGCATAAGATAGATTCCTAGATATTTCTTACAGGGTTTCTAGAAAAAGGGGAAAATAGGTTTTAAAAGAGAGGCAGTTTTATGGGGAACAGAAATATTCAGAATTTCAGATTTATGCCCTGTACACACGGTCGGATTTTCCAACGGAAAATGTGTGATAGGACCTTGTTGTCAGAAATTCCGACCTTGTGTAGGCTCCATCACACATTTTCCATTGGATTTTCTGACACACAAAGTTTGAGAGCAGGCTATAAAATTTTCCGACAACAAAATCCGTTGTCGGACTTTACGATCATGTGTACACAAATCCGACGCACAAAGTGCCACGCATGCTCAGAATAAATAAAGAGATGAAAGCTATTGGCTACTGCCCCATTTATAGTCCCGACGTACGTGTTTTATGTCACCGCGTTCAGAATGATCAGATTTTCCGACAACTTTGTGTGACTGTGTGTATGCAAGACAAGTTTGAGCCAACATCCGTCTGAAAAAATCCTAGGATTTTGTTGTCGGAATGTCCGATCAATATCCGACTGTGTGTACGGGGCATTAAACAGGTTGATTTTAAATTTGGAGAGAGAACCAAAGATTTCAAAAGCCAACATAAGGTTAGGTAAGGTGACATTGGGCTGTTGGATATAAAACAATATATCTTCGGCATAGGCCGCGTATTTATGTTCATAAGTTCTGACTGTAATGCCATGCATATTGATATTACGTCTTATTGTCGCTAAGAAGGGTTCCAGGGAGAAGGCAAATAATATTGGTGATAAGGGGGATCCCTGTCTAGTCCCGTTGTATAAAGTGAAGGTGCTGCTTAGGGTACCATTTATACGAAGTTGGGCTGTGGGGGATTTATAAAGGGCCGAAATCCTATCTAGCATATTAGGTCCTATTCCTAAGAAAGATCGACTTGACATCAGATATTCTCAGTCCATCCTGTCAAAAGCTTTTTCAGCATCAGTGGAGAGAAGAAGGGTGGGCTGGGAAGATCTACGCACATGTGCTATTAAAGAAAGGGTATGACAGGAATTATCACGTGCCTCTCTGCTCGGTATGAAACCTGTTTGGTCTCTCGAGACCCATTGTGGTTTTAGGGGGAGAAGTCTCATTGCTAATGCCTTAGCTTATATTTTGGCATCTAGGTTTAGTAGGTAGATTGGTCTGTAACTCACACATATACTAGGATCTTTACCAGGTTTGGGAAATATCGTAATGTGTGCATGAAGTGTTTCTGGTCTTAGGGCATTCCCTCCTGTAATGGTATTAGTATATGCCGTTAGCCGAGGTAGCAATATCTCCTGAAATGTACGATAGTACGCTACGATAAGGCCATCTGGGCCAAGAGCCTTACCTTTTGCCATAGATTTGAGTGCTAACCACAGCCACTTTCTGTTGACAGGAAGATTCTCCAGTGATAGTTACATTTCTTGACTTGTTTCCAAATAGTTGGTAACAGTAGTAGGCCATGCCTATGGAATGTGTGATAAAACAGCCACTTGTAGACTCCATCAGAAACCCATGGGACAAAGTGACAATGCAAGAGCACAACTGGGAGAGTGTTGTCACCCTAAAGCAGGAAGTGGCTACACAAGAACCACGCCTTGCCTTTCAGGATCAATGGGTATTTTAGTGAAACATCCAGATTTTGAAAACATTTTAAAATTGACATGCTAAGGCTTCTGTGAGATACAGAGTATAAAAAGGCCAAACTTTTTTTTTGGATAGGTTTTGGAGTAGGTAAAAAAAAATCTTTTCTGTTTTTTTTTTGCCCTGGATGTTCTGTTGGGGAGATTTTCCTTTACTTCCTGTTCTGGTAACCCAACAAATGTAAACAAAGAGAAGTTCTAACCTTTAGCCACTCTAAAAATAAACAACGTTTTGGATATTATTACACTTTAAACTCTATAACTTGTGCTATATTATATTTTTAGTAAATTATACATAAAATGGCATAACTGAGGCTACAATAATCAAAGATAATCAAATATATTTTTGAAGCACTTTATGGTAGAAGACTGGGAAAATATCACAAGTGGTTGTATGCCCTTACAAAAAAAAAAAAAAAACACCTCTAAGGCAAAGGCATAATGAGCTAGTATGCATCCTGCGAGTCCTTCGTTCCAGTAAGGAGCTCTCAATTTCCATTACGATCTGACCGGACCATCAGAGCGCATTGGTAGTATTCCAATTTTGGTGGATGTATTGAGATTCCCTCAGCCAAGGTCTAATACATGTAGCCTTTACTGTCTGTATACACTAACGTTTGGCGTTATTTTTAAAGCCCAACTCCAGGGAAAATAAAAACCCTCCCTTTTAGGGGGCTTACCCTGGACTGCAAGGATGTAATGCTCATTTAAGCCTACGGGACAGGAAAAGCAGTTTTGCTTACCTGATCCTCTGATCCCACAGCAGACAGCACTCTCCTTTTTCCCCTATGCTCCAGCGGTGGATTGTTCCTTGGTGTCCTCACATCCAATGCATGGCTATTGATTTTACATTGGTCATGATGATGCCAGAGGACCTTCAACCAAAGGGACATTGGGGAGGAGAGGCTGCAGTACCAGACTGGCAGCAGAGAGTGTCTGTGGAAGCTGAGGATTGGGTAAGTGAAATAGCTTTCCTTGTTACCCTAGATCTAAATAAACATTTAACCCTTGTGGTGTGGTCATAGCCCCACTTCAAGGGAGGATTTTTACTTTCCCTGGAGTTTAGCTAAATCTTACCAGAAGGGCCAGAGAAGAGTAGTAAAAGATTGGCTGTGAGTAGGGATGAGCATATTTGAGATATGAGGATATCTGGGATCAGTTCACAGAAAGTTTTGTGAATTTTGTTCAAAGTTTGTGAACTTTGCAGTGAACCCAATGAAATCTATTGGGTGTGAATCTTGTTTTTCAATTCTGGAAATTTTTAGAGCTAATAAGCAATATGCTATTGTCAAACAATGCCATGGATGACATGCGCCAATGTCAAAATTAAAAGCACAGTATAGCACAGTGAGGTTGATTTACTAAAACTGGAGAGTGCAAAATCTGGTGCAGCTGTGCATGATATCCAATCAGTAGGGATGCGCGAACAGTTCGACCCGACCATAAGTTCGGGCCGAACTTTGGTTGTTTGGATGTTCTGCCAACACCGAACAATATGCGGTGTTTGGGGCAAATTCGAAAGCCGCAGGAACACTGTTAAAGTCTATGGGACATTAACATGAAAAATCAAAAGAGTTCATTTTAAAGGCTTATATGCTAGTTATTGTCATAAAAAATGTTCGGGGACCTGGGTCCTTCCCCAGGGGACATGTATCAATGAAATTTTTTTTTTAAACGGACGTTTTTTCGGGAGCAGTGATATTTTTAATGCTTAAAGTGAAAAAATAAAAATGAAATATTCCTTTAAATATCATGCCTGGGGGGTGTCTATAATATGCCTGTAAAGTGGCACATTTTTCCCATGTTTAGAACAGTACCACAGCAAAATGACATTTCTAAAGGAAAAATTGTCATTTTTAAACTGATCGTGACTGTAATGAATTGTCGGGTCTCGGCAATAAAGATAAAAATCATTGAAAAAAATAGCATAGGATCCTCCCTCAGTCCATTACCATGCCCTTTGGGTGTGGTATGAATATTAACCCCCCTGGCGGTATTCCCGAGTCTGGCTCGGGTTGGATTTTTTATACCAAAAGCGGTATCCCCGAGCCAGACTCGGGCTTGCATCGCAGGATCCAGGAAGAGTTTACTTACCTTGTCCCCTGGTTCCTGCGATGTCTCCCCGCTGTGATCGGCGAGCCGCCGTGTCTCGCTCGATTCACAGTGCCGAGCTCCGTTCCCTGCGAGCGCTGCGACGCACGGGGACAGAGTTCGGCGGTAAATTCAAAAGTAAAACACACAGTATAGATACAGCATACTGTAATCTTACAGATTACAGTACTGTATCAAATAACTACACATCCCTTTTGTCCCTAGTGGTTTGCCCAGTGTCCTGCATGCAGTTTTATATATATAAAACTGTTCTTTCTGCCAGAAAACTGAAGATTGTCCATAGCAACCAAAACTGTCCCTTTACATCAAAAGTGGTTTTAGAGCAGCTAGAAAAAAGCGATAATAAATTAGAATCACTCGCAGAATTGAGCGATAGTGATTTGTGGGGAGATCCGTCATCAAACACTAAAAGTAACAAAAGCTAAAATTCTGCAACTGAGCAAATTTCAGTGTTTTTGATTTGATTACATTATTATATAATTTTTATTATTATTATATTATTATTTGTTATAATTATTTATAGTTATTTATTATATTATAATTTTTTATTTCGTTTTTCAAACTTTATCATACCCGGGATGTCTACTAGACTCTTGTTTGGACAGATTTAAGTGAACTATTCCTAAGAATTACAGGCCTACAATATAAAACGCCAAATTTCTGTGCAAAATAATTGTACCGCTTTCAGCACCTAAAATCAGAAATAATCATACCGCCAGGGAGGTTAAAGGAAACTCCGAACCAAAATTAAAAAAAAAAATTGCGTGGGGGTCGCCCTAAAATCCATACCAGGCCCTTTGGGTCTGATATGGAAAATAAGGGGAACCCTGCGCCAAATTTAGCAAAAAAATAGCTTAGGGGTCCCCCTCAAAATCCATACCAGACCCTTATCCAAGCACGCAACCTGGCAGGCCGCAGGAAAAGAGGGGGGGACGAGAGAGCGCCCCCCCTCCTGAACCGTACCAGGCCACATGCCCTCAACATGGGGAGGGTGCTTTGGAGTAGCCCTCCAAAGCATCTTGTCCCCATGTTGATGGGGACAAGGGCCTCATCCCCACAACCCTTGCCCGGTGGTTGTGGGGGTATGCGGGCGGGGGCTTATCAGAATCTGGAAGCCCCCTTTAACAAGGGGATCCCCAGATCCCGGCCTCCCCCTGTTTGAATTGGTAATGGGGTACCCCTACCATTTCACAAAAAAAGTGTCAAAATGGTAAAAAAGACAATAGCTGGTTTCTGACAATTCCTTTATTAATAATGTCTTCTTCTTTCCCCTGCTTTTTCCTCCATATTCTTCTGGTCTTCCTTCGGTTTTCTCCTTCTTTGTCTTCTTCTTCTTATTTACGTAAACGGGTGACCCCGCCCCCCTCTGATGCCACGGGAGAGCCAATGGGAAGTCCCCGTGGCGTCAGAGGGGGCGGGTCACCGGGTGGCCCACCCATAGTTATATAAGAACTGTCACAAGCACAGAAGCATCACACTGTGGGAGCCTTCCATTGAGGCTGATTGTCCGGAGGACGAAGCAGGGAAGAAGAAGCCGGAGGAAGATGGAGAAGACCGGAGGAAGAAGCAGAGGAAGATGGAGGAAGAAGCGGGGGAAGAAGAAGATGGAGGAAGAAGGAGAAAACCAAAGGAAGACCAGAAGAAGATGGAGGAAGAAGCAGGGGAAAGAAGAAGACATTATTAATAAAGGAATTGTCAAAAACCGGCTATTGTCTTTTTTACCATTTTGACACTTATTTTGTGAAATGGTAGGGGTTCATCGTACCCCATTATCAATTCACATGGGGGGAGGCCGGGATCTGGGGGTCCCCTTGTTAAAGGGGGCTTCCAGATTCCGATAAGCCTCCGTCTGCATACCCCCACAACCACCTGGCAAGGGTTGTGGGGATGAGGCCCTTGTCCCCATCAACATGGGGACTAGGTTCTTTGGGGGGCTACCCCAAAGCACCCTCTCCATGTTGAGGGCATGTGGCCTGGTACAGTTCAGGAGGGGGGTGCTCCCTCGTCTCCCCCCTTTTCCTGCGGCCTGCCAGGTTGCGTGCTTGAATAAGGGTTTGATATGGATTTTGAGGGTGACCCCTACACTATTTTTTTTTAAATTTTGGCACAGGGTTCCCCTTAATTTCCATATCAGACCCGAAGAGCCTGGTATGGATTTGAGGGGGACCCCAATGCAATTTTTTTTTTAAATTTTGGTTCGGGGTTCCCCTTAATATTAATATTAATATTCATACCAGACCAAAAGGGCCTGGTAATGGACTGGGGGGAATCCCATACTTTTTTTTCAATGATTTTTATCTATATTGCCGAGACCCGACAATTCATTACAGCCGCGATCTGTTTTAAATGACAATCTTTCCTTTAGAAATGTCATTTTGCTGTGGTACTGTTCTAAACACAGGAAAAATGTGCCACTTTACAGGCATACTATAGACACCCCCCATGCATGATATTTAAAGGAATATTTCATTTTTATGTTTCACTTTAGGCATTAAAATAATCACTACTCCCGACAAAACGTCTGTTTTTAAAAAGATTTTTTGCATTGATACATATCCCCTGGGGCAGGACCCGGGTCTCTGAAAACTTTTTTATGACAATAAGTTGCATATAAGCCTTTAAAATGAGCACTTTTGATTATTCATGTTCGTGTCCCATAGACTTTTACGGTGTTCGTGTGTTCTGCCAAATTTTTTGCCTGTTCGGTATGTTCTGATGCGAACCAAATGGGGGGGTGTTCGGCCCATCCCTACCAATCAGTTTACAATTTTAGCTTGTTCACTTAAGCTTTGACAAAAAAACCTGGAAACTATGGTTGGTTACTATGCAGAGGTGCACCATATTTTGAACTCTACAGTTTTAGTAAATCAACCCTAGTACGTCTCCCTATACAGAACTGTCAACTCTCCCTTGGAACAACAATACATTCTGACAATATGGCTGCTGTAAGAGCAACCTTCTATAGTGAAAAGGTTAAGTCTTCTATTTCTTTAGATCAGCTGTTGTGATTGAGATGACTGCAGGAAGGTTATACACTGCAATGTTTTTATTTTTCATTTTTTAGGCAGCAAACCTACAAAGCTTCTAGCCAAAATTCATGAATTCAGCGACCCAGGGATTCACTGCGAACCCCTAGTAGCAGAGAACCAGAACCTCATCTATAACCCTGAGAGCTGCTGTGAATTGTTTAGTGTTACTTTGTCCAGTTTTATAGAAAATTTACATTTGTTTAACTACAAAACAAATAATGCTCTTCTTTACAGTTTATGTAGTTGACCCATTAGTTGTAATACATACATACTGCCAGGGCTTTTTATCAGTGGGGGAATGCAGTTCCGGTACCTCCAGTGCTGAATATATTCAATGGCTAGGGGTGCTGGGTGTGATGGCGGGTCTACTGATGCTGGCTGCTGGGGTCTATTGTTGCTGGGAGGGGTCTATTGTTGCTGGCTGCGGGGGATCTATTGTATTGCTTTTCTTGTTATCATTACTAAATTCCATACAAATTACTTAGCATTACAAAGTGATACTTGGCTCTATATTCTCTAAAAGGGGCCATACAGGGAGCTGGGTAGGGGGTGGAACCAAGGTCGGTGTTTGGAGGTGGGTATGAAGCGGAGACACAAAGTGACTTATAAGGGGGGAGTTTCTGCACATACTGCCCTGTGTTAGACTGGCTCAGATACAGCTTAATGTCAGTGTTTAGTCTCTACTTACCTTACTGAAATATCCACAATAAACAGATTGCATGTGAACTTACAGGTGTAGAGATACTTTAGGTAAAAACATCACAACAGCAGTATGATCAGTAAGAACTGCTTAATAATAAGGTCCATATAATTAAAGGAGATGTATAACCAAAGCTTTTTTGGCTGTACTTTTCCTATGGATCCCAGAAGTGCAGTTCGTTCTGCACTCCTGTGATCCATTTTTAGCTGAAAGTCTGTATCTCTACTTGGGAGATTTCCCCTCAATTCCTGTCTCTGCGCCAGGATATGACTCTGTGTGAGCGATACAGAAAGTGAGGGGAAATATCCCCAGTGGAGACTCAAGGAAGAATAAAAAGCTGACATAATTTCTTTCACTTGTGCTCCAAAAAAAGTGTTTTTTTGCTGTTGTTGTCTCCATCCCAGTAGTAGGGGGCAGAAAGTGAGGGAAATTTGCCCATCAGGGGCACCAACAACATTTTAGATGGACTGGTAATTTGAATCGTACTCACACTCACATCCAAAAAAAAATGTCAACTTGACTTTAAAATGTATGTTACCCTTTGCAGCTCACTTGATTTAAGCTTAACCCTGCTTCAAATGGTACCCTCCCTCTCCTAACACTTATCCTGCGTACACACAATCGGATTTTCCGACGGGAAATGTTCGATGGGAGCTTGTTGTCGGAAATTGTAGGCTCCATCGGACATTTTTCTTCGGAATTTTCGCCAAACAAAATTTGAGATCTGGATCTCAAATTTTCCGATAACAAAATCCGTTGTCGGAAATTCCATTTGTGTGTACACAATTTCGACGCACAAAATTCAACGCATGCTCTGAATCAAGCAGAAGAGCTGCACTGGCTATTGAACTTAATTTTTCTCGGCTCGTCGTATGTGTTGTACGTCACTGCGTTCTTGACGTTCGGAATTTCCGACAAGGTTTGTGTGACTGTGTGTATGCAAGACAAGTTTGAGCCAACATCCGTCTGATAAAAACAATGGATTTTGTTGTCGGCAAATCGGATTGTGTGTACGTGGCATTACGCTTACTAACTCTGTAAGAAAGATGCATATACTTACCTATTTTGAGCTCACTCTGGTCCAGTCATGTGATCTCTCCTCTATTTGCCAGCAGTGGCTCCAGTTGAGAAGACAGAGTGCTCCAACAATGGCTAGTAAAGCCTGGAACGATGATGTCACCCATAGGTTTCAATGGCCCTTCCAATGTCAATGTTGCCCCCTCTCCTCTGAAGCAGGGTTTTCACCTGACCAGACCAGAGCAGGCTGAAAAAAGGGAAGTATATACAGTGGTACCTTGGATTACGAGCATAATTTGTTCCAGAAGAATGCTTGTAATCCAAAGCACTTGTATATCAAAGCAAGTTTTCCCATAGAAGTCAATGGAAACTCAGATAATTCGTTCCACAGTGACTGCTATTATATGCAGTACCGCATATGGCCAAAGGTGGGGAGGGCACCGAAGCCACTCAGAAACACTCTGAGACCGCTCGGAGCCACTCGGATGCACTCGGAGACACTCAGAGAGGCTCCGAGACACTCAAGAACGGAGTGTTTCTGAGTGTCTCCGAGCAGCTCCGAGTACATCCAAACGGTTCCAAATGTCACCGGCGCCCCCACACCTCTGGCCAAATGCGGTATTGCACACCTTATTGGCTTGAATCCTGCTCGTCTTGCGAGACAGCGCTCGCAAACAGACTCAGGATTTAAAAAAAATAATAGCTCGTATTGCGAAACACTACGTTACTCGCAATCCGAGGTATTACTGTACATCTTTATTACACAGGCTAGTTAACATAGGTGTTAGGAGGGGGAGGGGACAGTTTTAAGAGTAGTTAGGGTTAAGCTGGAATTCCACTTTGCAGCTGAAGTTTATCTATGGCAATTTTTTTACATAGCTACATTTACATATTTGATGAAGTGGAGATCATAACATCACTACCCCACCTGTCCACCTTGTCCAATCAGAGAATGCTTTGCATTCTTTGAAAATGTGCAAAGTGTTACCTGAATGATCCCCATGCCGAGTAAGTGACCTCTCATATTTACAATGCAACAGTGCAGCTGCTCAGCACGGGGCCCAGAAACTAGTGGGGATCAATGTAGCAGCAGTGCCTACTTAAGTGATTTCCAACTTCCGTGGAGAGCCCACGGGTATGGCACATACGTACTTCCATTGGTCCAAGCTGGACCAGTGTAACTATGTAACAATTGCCATACCTGGAATTCATCTTAGGTTAAAGTCATATATATATATTTATTTTAACATTTATCTTATACTTCCATATTTTACATGCTTTGCTACTAACAATTTTCTTTTTTATTTTTCATTTCTACTGGCCTAATGTAATGACAAATTCCCTGCATGTATTACTTTTCGCTGTGACTGTGGTACACTGTGGACATACTAACAGGTTATGATTACCTTGAAGCTATTTTGTCATTTTTGTCTATACATACACAAAACCTTAAAAAGTGGGAGGACATGAAAAACATCAAAATAAGTCATGTTAGATTCGATTAAAGAACACGCAACTAAAATATATTATAGTGTAAAATAGGATGGAAGGTTGAACTTATACTATAAAGTATTGTCCCACATAAAAGTGATATGTCAGCTATGGGTGGACCCTCGTATACAACATCATTCACTAGTGTCTTATACCTCCTAGGAATTCCAGTGGCAAGCTTTCTCAAATAGAGTTTTCTGCTATGCTCACCACTTGCAGTCATTGCAAAGCTATAAAAGGTGACACCATTACTGTACATCATATTAAATATGAAATCTATAGTAATTACCATGGATAAGGGATATAACAGGAGCAAAGATAGTGAGATTCAAGGGTCCCCAAAAAATCTAAAAATAAACCAGCAGATGAATCTATCCTCCAGCATCCACAGTAAACAGAAATATCAATTTAAAGCTGAACGATAGGCAGTTTTTTTTCCATTTTGGATAGAGTAAGGGAGAGTCATAACCCCTGTCAGTTTATTTTTTGCTACCTGTGTCCCATTGGGGAGATTTCCCTTCACTTCCTGTCCCATAGCCAAAACAGGAAGTGAAAGGAAACCCCTGCAAAATAAGGGAATTCCTTGTGGACCCCCAGGTTACCGGAACTAGTATCCCCATAGGAAGAGTTCTCCTGTACTACTTGTCTAGGGACAACCCAAACTGTAGGGTTTTCTTTTACTTTCACTTTCAATGATAAAACAAGAACAAATAGAGAGGGTGAATCTCCCTAAGGGGGGCACAAAAAGCATTAAAAACTAGGGGTCGGCTGATTATCGGAGGCCGATATCCACTTTTTTTGAAGAATCAATATCGATAACAAACTTACCAATATTACCAATATTGCTTGAAGTGGTTGTGCTGGGTTGATGCAGGCATCACCCCAGTACCATTCTTTAGAGTGGACAGTCGGCTTTCTTGTAATAACAACCGATGGGGCTAAACAGCCGCTCGCCCAATATCACAAGAAGCAGGAGGAGATGCCTCCCCCTCCTGTTGCCTTCCGCCACTCAGCCCTAGTTTCCCGTCCATCCGGGAGGCCTGAGTGACCAGCCAGCACATCCGCCGGCTGGGCAGAGACCCGAACAATGCCGATTGCTTTGCTTTGTTCGGGTCTCGGCTCTAGTAACCCGGAAGCGATGTCATGACATCCTAAATGCGCCAGTTTTAAAAAATAGAAAGTATTCAAAAACGCTGATCTTGGCGCTTTGAATACTTTTAAGTCAGTGGTGGGGTTTGGGGTTTATAGACCCCAGATCCCTCCATAAAGAGTACCTGTCACTGACTATTGCTGTCACAAGGGATGTTTACAATCCTTTTGACAGCAATAAAAGTGATAAAAAAATGTAAAAGGACAGTGTAAAATAAAAACTTTAAATCTACAGAATGTTGGCACCTGATAGCGGCTATTGGCCTTAAAGGCAGACGAAAAATTGGTATCGGCCCTGAAAAAATGATATCGGTAGACCCCTATTAAAAGCTGGCAGGTATTCTAATCCCTCTTCACTCTATACAAAATTGAAAAAGAAGTTTTGCCTTTAGTTGACTGATTCCTTAAACATAATAAAGGAATGTGTTTTTATTTTATCTTAATTATCATTGCCAGTACTAGTATGGGTATTTGACCATCAGGTTCTGAGAATAAGCCAATGAAATGCATAGCATTAACTCTAAATTCTTCTATTATCTTTCTCCAGGTAGGCAAAAATCTTTAATGGGTCGTTCAGCAGAGCTGTCTTTTCTACCTCTGACACAACGAATAAATCATATATATTTATGATCTTATGCCAGCAATACAACAAATTTCTTTTTATTACACATTTCTAGTTAAACATTCTTTTTAGCCTTTCCCTTAGAAACACCTAGCTGAGCTATATGTATGTTTATCTGCTCAGTACTTCATTATATTACCATAGTAAATTAGACTTAAATGAGTCTTTAGAAAAAAATAAATCAAATGGATAATGCTACCATCTTTTTATCTCATTTGTTCCCATACAATTAGGAGTTTTACTGCCCTGTTGTGACAGGTGACTGTGTTTGACCTTTGCCGCTTGGTTGGCTGACTGGTGCTGAAACTAATGAAGACCCTTTAATGGATTGGAGTGTGCATGGCTCTCAGTTCTAGGTGAGGGAAACTGAATGTTGCTGCAGTGCAGACAGAGTCCAGAGAAGATCCTTCAATTAAACGTGAAGTCTATTAGCCAAGAAATATTGGGTAGGTTGAGAGTTAGAAATGATTTAACCATAAAGCCTTCCAGGTGATTCTTTAGAATTAAAATCATCCTGTTACTTATTAGGCTGAGTGGGCAGACAATGATATTGGCCATATACAATTATCTGGCAGAAGTCTCTTCACTGTCGCTTAATAAATGAAGCAAAGTTTAACAGGTAATGAGTAGTAAAATAAGCAGTTGCAAAGATAGCTATTGCCTTATGTTTGTAACATGTTTGGCTCAGCAGGATCCATTGTCCCAGTAAAATGAGCTCACTTAGAAATATAGGAGCAATTTTTAAGAGTATAATGAGCTGTATAATGAACTAATGAAATCTTTATACGTGCCTGTGCTTGATTTGAGAATTGGTTGTGACCATCAAACAAGAATTGGGTTATGCAGTGTTTCTCTAGGGCAGCCTTCTTCAACCAAGGTTCCATGGAACCCATAATGCTCCTCCAGAGTTTGGATATACAAAAAGAAGGGGGTTGTGACCTGTCCATACCGATATTTAGAACGCTGACATGTGTCCATCCCAATTATTATGAAAACAGAAAAGGAGAAAAAAAGCGGGACTTTGCGTGAGACATGTCGGCGCATAAATAATAATTAATTGGTCAGGCTCATATTGAGTTGGCCTGTATCCAATGCAAGTATATAATCCAGCAATCATTAATAATAATAGTAATAAAGAACCATGGGCGTAATCACAAAGGATTTACATCAGATATTCATATAAAGTATCATTTTAATACATCATTCAACATAGAGGAATTAAATGTAAAATCAGTCAATGGACATAGTAGGTACAAAAAATACAGTTACAGTACAGGTAGTTGTTAAAATGGGGGCATCCGTTAACTCAACGCGTTTCTTGGCTTACAACCAATCATCAGGAGTTCAGATGCATAATAACTAAAACGTAATAGGGCAGCCAGTAATGATAGGCACATAAATATTGAAAAAACAAAAGCTACAATAGTACTCATAGATAGATGGATAACCAATAAAATGGGACTGTCAGGTGGTCTGGGTCTGCAAAGTCTCACCCGGGGTTGAGGCAAGGACCAGCCCCCAAAAATCCCAAAAGACAGAGGTCGCCATCCGGGCCGGGACACCCCACGTAACCATTGCCCAGCGAGAAGGGAGGAACCTGGCAAAACGCATGTGGAATGCTGTAGAGTGAAAGGAGGGAATGTGAGTGAAGGTGGAATGAGGAAGCCATCCATGACTGGGCAAGATCGAAGGAGTGGGGTATGTGATATGGGAACATGAAACATAGAGGGGATATGAAGTACAAGGTGATCAGTGAGGAAGTATATGCGTGTCACATAAGTGGTATTGGGAGTGTGGAGGCATGGATGGCTGTGGGGAGGTGGAGGGAATATACCTGTGAAGTGCGAGTGGTGCGCAAGCCGGTCATCCCTACACAGGTTGAGGCAGTGTGTGGAGCAGGCCAGCCAGAGGCCGCTGCCATATACCCCAGGCTGGGGGTGTGTCCCCGCCAACGTAATGAAGGGGCGTCAATACGGTGCGCAGGGAGAAGGGAAGAGTCCATCCATGATCAAAGCAATCAGGGTGGAGTCCCGTCCCCTTGCCGCCATGACCCCTGGCAGAATGGATCACTGACGCCCACAATGCAGCGTCGTAGGACGCCGCACATCGGGCGTGAGATCATGACACCGATGCGTCGAGGTCGCGCCCCCCCACCGTGGTGTGGGGTGGGTGAGGGGCCGCGAACTGGGCGCATCGCAACCCCGGAAATAGGACCCAACAAGACTCCAGCCCCACCACCCATTGTTGAAGTAAACCAGTGAGTAGTTAAAAAACACATAATGAAGTAGTTAAAGTATGAGTAATGGAAAAGATGTATGCACTGAATTAAATCAATATGCATGAAGTGGTCAGCAAATGTCTAGCTGATGAAAAAGAAAAAACAAGAGAAAGATTCAAAAAGCCATGATAAACATAAAAAAGTATGTAACGAAGATGATACAGTGGGTTCTGAGGTATGGTTGGTCAGGTCACGGAAAGCGGGTGTTTTCCACCCAGTATTTTGGATATACAAAAAGAAGGGGGTTGTGACCTGTCCATACCGAGATTTAGAACGCTGACATGTCTCCATCCCAATTAATATGAAAACAGAAAAGGAGAACAAAAACGGGACTTTGTGTGAGACATGTCGGCGCATAAATAATAATTAATTGGTCAGGCTCATATAGAGTTGGCTTGTATCCAATGCAAGTATATTTTCCCTCCTTTCCCTCTACAGAATTCCACATGCGTTTTGCCAGGTTCCTCCCTTCTCGCTGGGCAACGGATACGTGGGGTGTCCCGGCCCACATGGCGACCTCTGTCCCTTGGGTTTTTTGGGTGCTGGTCCTTGCCTCAGCCCCCGGTGAGACTTTGCAGACCCAGACCACCTGACAGTCCCATTTTATTGGTTATCCATCTATCTGTGCGTACTATTGTAGCTTTTGTTTTTTTGATATTTATGTGCCTATCATTAGACTAATGGCTGCCCTATTACTTTTTAGTTATGCATCTGAACTCCTGATGATTGGTTGTAAGTCAAGAAACGCGTTGAGTTAACAACTTATGGATGCCCACATTTTAATAACTACCTGTACTGTAACTGTATTTTTTGTACCTACTATGTCCATTGACTGATTTTACATTAAATTCCTTTATGTTGAATGATGTATTAAAATGATACTTTATATGAATATCTGATGTAAATCCTTTGTGATTACGCCCATGGTTCTTTATTACTATTATTATTATTGATGTCTGGATTATATACTTGCATTGGATACAGGCCAACTCTATATGAGCCTGACCAATTAATTATTATTTATACGCTGACATGTCTCACGCAAAGTCCCGCTTTTTGTTCTCCTTTTCTGTTTCCTCCAGAGTTTGCCAGGGGTTTCTGAGCTATGAACAGTGGCAGAATAATCTCGCACCTAATGGTGCCTGCAGGGTTCTGGCACTTACATCATTGTACACTAGAGCTGCACGATTCTGGATAAAATGAGGATCACAATTTTTTTTGCTTTTTTGAATAAAGATTACGATTCTCTCACGATTATCGGCATAACATCATCTTTCACATTATACAAAAAAATTTGGCTAATTTGACTGTTTTGTTTTTTAAAATTCATTGAAATTTATTTTTTACCAAAAAATTGCATTTGAAAGACCGCTGGGCAAATACAGTGTGACATAAAATATTGCCGCCATTTTATTCTCTATGGTCTCTGCTAAATATTTATATATAATGTTTGTGGGTTCTAAGTCATTTTTGGCAAAAAATACTGATTTTAACTTGTAAGCAACAAGTGTCAGAAAAAGGCTTAGGCTTTAAGTGGTTAAACTGACCTAATTTACAGACCGAACTTCATCCTTTTGATCTCTAAGACCCCTTTCCCACTGGGGCCGCCCGTGCGTTAGCGGTAAAGTGCCGCTCGTCTCAGCGGCGCTTTACAGCTGTTTAAGTAGCGATTTGCAGCCGCTAGCGAGGCGCTTTTAACCCCCGCTAGTGGCTGAAGAAGGGGTTAAAAACGCCTGTGTTGCGGCGCTTCCGAATCGCTTTTCAGGCACTTCAGAAGTGCTGCCCATTCATTGCAAACCACACCAAAGATGCTGCTTGCAGGACTTTTTCTAACATCCTGCAAGCGTACCGCCCCAGTGTGAAAACATTCGGGCTTTCACATTCGGGCGGCATGGGAGGCAGTTTTCAGGTGCTTTACAGACGCTATTTCTAGTGCTAAAACACCTAAAAACTGCCTCAGTGTGAAAGCGGTTTAAAAAAACAGGATACAATGTTTCTTTTTATCTCTCTTTCAGCTACTGTGAGCAGGAGAATTGCTCTGCACTGTTTACACTAATCCTGGAAATGCTGGATTAGGATTGTGATTGGGGTTGAATCGAGATCACGATTTTTTAACGATTAATCCTGCAACTCTACTGTACGCACATCGCTGACATTGAGTGAGACCACTGGAGCCCCATGTCTTTCAGGTAAGTAACCTCTGACACCAGTGATTTTTCTTTCTGTCTGTAAGGCAACCAATCTTCACATTGGCAAATAGAGGCATAAAAGGAAACTTCTGAGCCATATTCTAATATCAGGAAAAGAAGCAAATGCTGACCTAATCTTCACCTATAGTGAGTGATATTTCAGTGCAGCCAAAAGATCTTGCTGGGCATATTTTGTTATCATTACCTTTTTTGTGCCATATCGTGGTCGTTAAGTTATTATTGGCAAGGAACAGTTTAGTTTAGTTGAGTTTTGTTTCATGTAGTGTAATATACTGTACATGGTATACTAGACTGATAATGCATGGTAGGTCTGGTTAGTTTTTTCTAAACACAAATTCATAAAACTATGGAAGGGAGCCTCCCTGTCACTCCGCATCAAGAGTGAACTGCACCAGACCCCCTGGATTTTGGACCAGTAGAGCAAATAATCAACTTAACTACCCCAAATCACCAAAAGAGTGGATTAGTAATTCACCTTTACCAAATGCGTTGTGATTTAGGTTGAGTTCACACTATTGCGAATTGGATGCGGCTTTCATCGCATCCAATTCGCATGTCAGGAGACTGTGACCAGCTCTCAATGGAGCCAGTTCACACAACTCTGGGATGGCTGTGGAGCGAATTGAACATGAGTCATGTGCGTGTTCTTGTTTCCTGTCCATTTCAGGTCAGAATTCAGCCAAAAATTTGGACCAAAATCGTACCTGTAACGGTGAACAGGGACGCACAGGACCACTGCTGCGAGCCGCTCCGCACCGCAGTGTGAACCCAGCCTTACACTTATATGCATTCACTGTTTGTTGTATTAGCTGCTTAAATAGTACTCATTAGGGATGAGCCGAACACCCCCCGGTTCGGTTCGCACCAGAACCCGCGAACGGACCGCAAGTTCGCACGAACGTTAGAACCCCATTGACGTCTATGGGACTCGAACGTTCGAAATCAAAAGTGCTCATTTTAAAGGCTAATTTGCATGGTATTGTCCTAAAAAGGGTTTGGGGACCCGGGTCCTACCCCAGGGGACATGTATCAATGCAAAAAAAACTTTTAAAAACGGCCGTTTTTTCGGGAGCAGTGATTTTAATGATGCTTAAAGTAAAAAAAAAAAAGTGAAATATTCCTTTAAATATCGTACCTGGGGGGTGTCTATAGTATGCCTGTAAAGTGACGCGTGTTTCCCATGTTTAGAACAGTCCCTGCACCAAATGTCATTTTTAAAGGAAAAAATCTCATTTAAAACTGCTTGCGGGTTTAATGTCATGTCGGGTCATGGCAATATGGATGAAAATCAGTGAGACAAACGGCATGGGTACCCCCCAGTCCATTACCAGGCCCTTTGGGTCTTGTATGGATATTAAGGGGAACCCCGCACCCAAATTAAAATAAGGAAAGGTCCCTATATACTCTGAACAGCAGTATTCAGGCGGTGCAAACAAGACAGGGACTGTAGGTTTGTTGTTAAGTAGAATCTGTTTGTAATTTTGAACATTTTTAATGTGTTTAGCTCCAGCCAAAAAATCTTTTCTAAGCTTTTTGGAAAACATAGGGAAGGGTTATCACCCCTGTGACATTTGTTTTGCGTCTTTCCTCCTCTTCAGAAGATTTCACCTCACTTTTTTGTCCCAATGAAAAATGTTTTTGGAAAATTTGGGTTTTTTTGTGGAACAAGGATTGGAAAGCATCAGTGGAAAGGAGAAATTGTTTTCCCATATTAACTCTTACAGGAGAGAATTTCCCTTCCTTAGGGGTAGATTTCATCTCACTTCCTGTTGTCTCCTTCCGTTTGCAAGTAGGAGTCGTTTGTAAGTTAGATGTTTGAAAGTAGGGTCCTGCCCTATATACTCAGCAGAAATTTGGGCCTTAGGTGTTGCTGTGGCCAAAACACTGTAAGCCCTCACAGGGCCCTGCTGTGAAATATTAGATCAAGAATTGTAATTACATGCCCCTGTTGAACAGGAGCTGAAAAATTAGGCCTTAGGCACTGGTGCTGGTGCCACAACACTGCAACCCCTCACAGACACTCTAGTTGGAACGCAGGAACGAGCCCTGCTGCAAAGTATTGCATCAAAAATTGTAATTACACGCCCCTGTTAGACAGGGGCAGAAAAATTGGGTCTTAGGCACTGGTGCTGGTGCCACAACACTGCAACCCCTCACAGACACTCTAGTTGAAACGCAGGAACAAGCCCTGCTGCAAAGTATTGCATCAAAAATTGTAATTACACGCCCCTGTTAGACAGGGGCTGAAAAATTGGGTCTTAGGCACTGGTGCTGGTGCCACAACACTGCAACCCCTCACAGACACTCTAGTTGGAATGCAGGAACGAGCCCTGCTGCAAAGTATTACATCAAAAATTGTAATTACACGCCCCTGTTAAACAGGGGCTGAAAAATTGTGCCTTAGGCACTGGTGGTGGCGCCCAGAACCAAAAATGTTCTTACAAGCTATCAGCGTGATGATTGAGGAGGAAGAGGATAATTACTCAGGGATAGTCACTCAGCATCAGCATAGGCAGTCTTTGAAGGGATCTGAGATTTCAAAAAAAATTATTCGGTTACATCTGCATCAGGTGCTTGGTAGCTGGTGGTGATCCAAGACTGATTCATTTTTATGAAGGTCAGCCGATCGACCGAGTCGGTGGACAGACGCACCCTGTGATCGGTTACCACGCCTCCAGCAGCACTGAATGTGCGTTCCGAAAGAACGCTGGATGCAGGACAGGCCAGTAGCTCAATTGCATACTGTGCAAGCTCTGGCCAGTGATCCATCCTCAAGACCCAGTAACCCAGAGGATTTTCGGTGGGAAAGGTGTCCAAGTCTGATCTTGCCCCTAGGTATTCCTGCACCATGTAAAACAGACGCTGGCGATGGTTGCTGGAACCGATCATACCTTGGGGCTGCGGACCAAAAAATTGTCTGAACGCATCGGTCAGACGGCCACCTTCTCCACCGCTCCTTCTTTGACTGACCGAAGCCTCAGCAACACGTTGTCCAGAAACAGGAGTTTGTAACCTCCCAGTCTCTGGGAACGCGTTGCGCAGACCTTTCTGCAAGGCCTCCCGAAGATGTTTCATCCTCTGCTCCCTCTGCGATGGCAAGATAAGGTCCGCAACCTTACCCTTGTAACGTGGATCAAGGAAGGTTGCCAGCCAGTATTGGTCCTTCTCCTTGATACCACGAATACGAGGATCCTTACGCAGGCTTTGCAGGATCAGGGAGGCCATGCAGCGTAGGTTTGCTGAGGCATTCGGTCCGGAGTCCTCTGGGTCACTAAGGACAACAACGTCCGCAGCCACCTCCTCCCAGCCACGTACAAGTCCATGTGTTCCTTGGGACTGATCCCTTAAAGACTGCTGATGCTGAGTGCCAGGCTCCACCTCCATACTGACACAATCTTCCTCCTCCTCCTCCTCCTCCTCCTCGTCCTCTTCCTGTGTGATCGGCGGGCACGCAGGAACACTGTCTGGATAAAGGGGGCCTTGAGAGCTAAGGAAGTCCTCCTCTTCCTGCCTCTGTTCTGCCTCAAGTGCCCTGTCCATTATTCCACGCAGCGTGTGCTCCAACAGGTGGACAAGGGGGACAGTGTCACTGATGCATGCACTGTCAGTGCTCACCATCCTCGTGGCCTCCTCGAATGGTGACAGGACAGTGCATGCATCCCTGATCATGGCCCACTGGCGTGGGGAAAAAAAACCAAGGTCCCCTGACCCTGTCCTGGTGCCATAGTCGCACAGGTACTCATTGATGGCCCTCTGCTGCGTGTGCAGCCGCTGCAGCATGGCCAACGTCGAGTTCCACCTGGTGGGCATGTCACAGATTAGGCGGTTCTTGGGCAGGTTAAACTCCTTTTGGAGGTCCGTCAGCCGAGCACTGGCATTATATGACCGGCGGAAATGCACAGAGACTTTCCTGGCCTGCCTCAGGACATCCTGTAAGCCCGGGTACCTGCCCAAGAACCGCTGCACCACCAAGTTAAGGACGTGAGCCAAACAGGGCACATGGGTCAGTTGTCCCTGTCGGAGGGCAGAGAGGAGGTTGGTGCCATTGTCGCAAACCACCATTCCTGCCTTAAGTTGGCGTGGCGTCAACCACCTCTGAACCTGCCCCTGCAGAGCTGACAGAACCTCTGCCCCAGTGTGGCTCCTGTCCCCCAAGCACACCAGCTCAAGCACCGCATGGCATCTTTTGGCCTGCGTACTTGCGTAGCCCCTTGAACGCCTACGGAGCACCGCTGGTTCCGAGGAAGAGGCCATGGAGGAAGAAGAAGAGGAGGGGGTGGAGGAGAGAGGTGTGTCACAATCAGCATTTTGGAGGCGTGGTGGCGGAACAACCTCCAACACTACTGCACCTTGTCCTGCATCCTTCCCAGCTGCCAGCAGAGTCACCCAATGCGCCGTGAAACTTAAGTAACGTCCCTGTCCATGCCTGCTGGACCATGAGTCAGCGGTAATATGCACCTTACCGCTGACCGCCCTGTCCAGCGAGGCATGGACATTGCCTTCCACATGCCGGTAGAGAGCCGGAATCGCCTTCCGTGAGAAAAAGTGGCGTTTGGGTACCTGCCACTGAGGAACCGCACATTCCACAAACTCATGGAAGGGGGCAGAGTCTACCAACTGAAAAGGCAGCAGTTGAAGTGCTAGCAATTTTGCCAAGCTAGCATTCAACCGCTGGGCATGTGGATGGCTGGGAGCAAACTTCTTTCGGCGGTGCAGCAGCTGGGGCAGGGAAATTTGCCTGGTACAATCTGACGTCGGTGTACCAAAAGCAGATTGCCCACAAGTACTTGGCTGTGACACACCTAATTCTACACCTTCATTCCTCTCACTGCAGGTCGCAGAGAGGACTGAAGGTCTAGTGGGGTTGGAAATCTCAGCTGATGAGGAGCAAGGAGAGATCGTCTTTGTTCTTTGGTGTGGGTCTTTTAGATACGCTTGCCAACGAACTGCATGGCAGGTCAACATATGTCTGGTCAAGCATGTGGTACCCAAGCGGGAGATGTTTTGGCCACGCGAGATACGCTTGAGACATATGTTGCAAATAGCAGCGGTGCGATCTGATGCACTCGTCTCAAAAAAGGCCCACACCAAAGAACTTTTTGAATAACGCGCAGAGACTGCAGCGCCCTGCACATGTGGAGCTTTGGGGTGTGATGCAGTCAATGTGCTGCCCTTAGGCTGGCCCCTGGAGGGCATCCTGCCTAGTTGGTGATGTGCCACCTCCTCCTCCTCCTCCTCCTCCTCCTCCTCTCTCCTATCAGGCACCCACGTTGAGTCAGTGACCTCATCATCCCCTCCCTCCTCATCACTGGAGCAAACCTGGCAGTATGCTGCAGCAGGGGGAGCATGACTGCCAGATTGCTGTCCTTCTTGGGCACCCCCTCTGTCCGTGCTCATGTTACTGCCTTCATTGAGCTCAGTATCATCATCAGAGCCTTCCAAACGCTGGGCATCCTCCTGGAGCATGTACCCAACACTGTGGTCAAACAGTTCGAGGGAATCCTCATGAGGACATGGTGGAGCTAGGGAAGGAGTCACTGATGACATTGAGCTGAGGGAAGAGGCCGCTGCTTTGCCAGACAAAGCACCCTGGGCATGGGTGAGAGAGGATGAGGAGGATGAGGACGGCTTGGTCATCCACTCGACCAAGTCTTCCGCATGTTGCGGCTCAACACGGCCAGCTGCCGAAAAAAAGGCCAAGCGTGTCCCATGGCCACGTGCTGATGAGGATGCACCGTCTCCACGACCAGCACTAGACACAGAGCCTGCTTGCCCTCTCTTATTGGCTTGTGACTGTCTGCCTCTCCTTCTTGGCCTTCCAGACATACTAATGGCCTGTAGCTGCACTAAGCTGGGATAGAACACCTGTAATTTTCTTCAGGTAGCTTTATATACTGTAACCAGACAAGCCTGCCTGTCAGTAGGAAGATAACAGGAACGGATCTAGCTGAACACTGTGAGCAGGACGTACTGCACTAAATGTATATAGCAGGAACGGATCTAGCTGAACACTGTGAGCAGGACGCACTGCACTGAATGTAAATACCAGGAACGGATCTAGCTGAACACTGTGAGCAGGACGCACTGCACTGAATGTAAATAGCAAGAACGGATCTAGCTGAACACTGTGAGCAGGACGCACTGCACTGAATGTAAATAGTCTAGCTGCCTGACCGTGGTACTAATAGGATCAAAAAGAACACCTGTAATTTTCTTAAGGTAGCTTTATATACTGTAACCAGACAAGCCTGCCTGTCAGTAGGAAGATAACAGGAACGGATCTAGCTGAACACTGTGAGCAGGACACACTGTACTAAATGTAAATAGTCTAGCTGCCTGACCGTGGTACTAATAGGATCAAAAAGAACACCTGTAATTTTCTTCAGGTAGCTTTATATACTGTAACCAGACAAGCCTGCCTGTCAGTAGGAAGATAACAGGAACGGATCTAGCTGAACACTGTGAGCAGGACGTACTGCACTAAATGTATATAGCAGGAACGGATCTAGCTGAACACTGTGAGCAGGACGCACTGCACTGAATGTAAACAGCAGGAACGGATGTAGCTGAACACTGTGAGCAGGACGCACTGCACTGAATGTAAATAGCAGGAACGGATCTAGCTGAACACTGTGAGCAGGACGCACTGCACTGAATGTAAATAGCAGGAACGGATGTAGCTGAACACTGTGAGCAGGACGCACTGCACTAAATGTAAATACCAGGAACGGATCTAGCTGAACACTGTGAGCAGGACGCACTGCACTGAATGTAAATAGCAGGAACGGATCTAGCTGAACACTGTGAGCAGGACGCACTGCACTGAATGTAAATAGCAGGAACGGATCTAGCTGAACACTGTGAGCAGGACGCACTGCACTGAATGTAAATAGCAGGAACGGATCTAGCTGAACACTGTGAGCAGGACGCTCTGCACTAAATGTAAATACCAGGAACGGATCTAGCTGAACACTGTGAGCAGGACGCACTGCACTGAATGTAAATAGCAGGAACGGATCTAGCTGAACACTGTGAGCAGGACGCACTGCACTAAATGTAAATACCAGGAACGGATCTAGCTGAACACTGTGAGCAGGACGCACTGCACTGAATGTAAATACCAGGAACGGATCTAGCTGAACACTGTGAGCAGGACGCACTGCACTGAATGTAAATAGCAGGAACGGATCTAGCTGAACACTGTGAGCAGGACGCACTGCACTAAATGTAAATACCAGGAACGGATCTAGCTGAACACTGTGAGCAGGACGCACTGCACTGAATGTAAATAGCAGGAACGGATCTAGCTGAACACTGTGAGCAGGACGCACTGCACTAAATGTAAATACCAGGAACGGATCTAGCTGAACACTGTGAGCAGGACGCACTGCACTGAATGTAAATACCAGGAACGGATCTAGCTGAACACTGTGAGCAGGACGCACTGCACTGAATGTAAATAGCAGGAACGGATCTAGCTGAACACTGTGAGCAGGACGCACTGCACTAAATGTAAATACCAGGAACGGATCTAGCTGAACACTGTGAGCAGGACGCACTGCACTGAAAGTAAATACCAGGAACGGATCTAGCTGAACACTGTGAGCAGGACGCACTGCACTGAATGTAAATAGTCTAGCTGCCTGACCGTGGTACTAATAGGATCAAAAAGAACACCTGTAATTTTCTTAAGGTAGCTTTATATACTGTAACCAGACAAGCCTGCCTGTCAGTAGGAAGATAACAGGAACGGATCTAGCTGAACACTGTGAGCAGGACACACTGTACTAAATGTAAATAGTCTAGCTGCCTGACCGTGGTACTAATAGGATCAAAAAGAACACCTGTAATTTTCTTAAGGTAGCTTTATATACTGTAACCAGACAAGCCTGCCTGTCAGTAGGAAGATAACAGGAACGGATCTAGCTGAACACTGTGAGCAGGACACACTGTACTAAATGTAAATAGTCTAGCTGCCTGACCGTGGTACTAATAGGATCAAAAAGAACACCTGTAATTTTCTTCAGGTAGCTTTATATACTGTAACCAGACAAGCCTGCCTGTCAGTAGGAAGATAACAGGAACGGATCTAGCTGAACACTGTGAGCAGGACGTACTGCACTAAATGTATATAGCAGGAACGGATCTAGCTGAACACTGTGAGCAGGACGCACTGCACTGAATGTAAATAGCAGGAACGGATCTAGCTGAACACTGTGAGCAGGACGCACTGCACTGAATGTAAATAGCAGGAACGGATCTAGCTGAACACTGTGAGCAGGACGCACTGCACTGAATGTAAATAGCAGGAACGGATCTAGCTGAACACTGTGAGCAGGACGCACTGCACTGAATGTAAATAGCAGGAACGGATCTAGCTGAACACTGTGAGCAGGACGCACTGCACTGAATGTAAACAGCAGGAACGGATGTAGCTGAACACTGTGAGCAGGACGCACTGCACTGAATGTAAATAGCAGGAACGGATCTAGCTGAACACTGTGAGCAGGACGCACTGCACTGAATGTAAATAGCAGGAACGGATGTAGCTGAACACTGTGAGCAGGACGCACTGCACTAAATGTAAATACCAGGAACGGATCTAGCTGAACACTGTGAGCAGGACGCACTGCACTGAATGTAAATAGCAGGAACGGATCTAGCTGAACACTGTGAGCAGGACGCACTGCACTGAATGTAAATAGCAGGAACGGATCTAGCTGAACACTGTGAGCAGGACGCACTGCACTGAATGTAAATAGCAGGAACGGATCTAGCTGAACACTGTGAGCAGGACGCACTGCACTGAATGTAAATAGCAGGAACGGATCTAGCTGAACACTGTGAGCAGGACGCACTGCACTGAATGTAAATAGCAGGAACGGATCTAGCTGAACACTGTGAGCAGGACGCACTGCACTGAATGTAAATAGCAGGAACGGATCTAGCTGAACACTGTGAGCAGGACGCACTGCACTGAATGTAAATAGCAGGAACGGATCTAGCTGAACACTGTGAGCAGGACACACTGCACTAAATGTAAATAGTCTAGATAGAAGATAACAGGAACGGATCTAGCTAAACTGAATACAGTGTATATATATATATGCAACACCTGGGATGCATATATATACACAATACACTGTAAGTGCAGCTAACTGACTGACTGTTCTGCCTAATCTATCTAACTCAAATCAAATGACACTGTCTCTCTCTCTCTCTATCTCTCAGCACACCGGAACACACACTACACAGGGCCGCCGTGCAGGCGGCCTTATATAGTGTGGGGTGTGTACTAAATCCCCTGAGCCATAATTGGCCAAAGCCACCCTGGCTTTGGCCAATTACAGCTCTCTCTACTGACGGCGCTGTGATTGGCCAAGCATGCGGGTCATAGTGCATGCTTGGCCAATCATCAGCCAGCAATGCACTGCGATGCCGCAGTGAATTATGGGCCGTGACGCGCCACACGAATTTGGCGCGAACGGCCCATATCGTTCGCAATTCGACGGACGGTCGAACAGCCGATGTTCGAGTCGAACATGGGTTCGACTCGAACACGAAGCTCATCCCTAGTACTCATTATTTACTTTGACAAAAATAGGTGCAAATACTCTTGCTAGTGGCTTTTTGTTCTGTATAAGCTCCTTCCTTAAGAAATGATTTTTTTGGAGCGCATTCTGCTAATCATGAATAAAGGGTTTAAGATTTGACTAAACAACACAGAATAGATGAGCAAAGTAGTTTTAAGTTTTCTATCAAATACAGACTACTCACAAAACAGTATGTTGCTATTTTTAGTTTATACAGTGGGGATGATTGCTAAAACTGGAGAGTGCAAAATCTGGTGCAGCTGTGCATGGTAACCAATCAGATTCTAACTTCAGCTTGTTTAATTAAGCTTTGAAAAAAAAAACTGGAAGTTGATTGGTTTCTCTGCAGAGCTGCACCAGATTTTACACTCCGGTTTTAGTAAATCATCCACACTTTGTATAAGCAGAAAGGTGGGTCACTCTATAAACCACAGCCCTTAAAGTAAATTCATACACAACAAAGCAACAGGTTGATTTTAATTCAGATCTCCACAAACGTATATACTGTATGTACCTTCACTTACACTGTGCATATCCATCTTTTGGCTGATTCCCAAAATGCCATTGTTTTGTACACAAAAGTGCCTCCCTTTAATTTTCTGGAAAGATTGGCAACATATAAGTACAGTACATGCTTATGTACAGACTGGTGGGGTTTTTACACAATTTTTGAAATGTATAAAAACAGTTTGGTTATTATATCACAAATGTATTTAAATGTATTTTGGGTGCGGCAATAATACTTTTATACTTCAATTTCATAATGTTCTAGTAGATTCAATCAAATTTGGAGCCTACACAATGGGGTTGATGTAAAAAAGGATTTGAGAATGTTCACATAACATTTGTGAAGATTCTCTTTGATTAATTGATTCTCTGATTGGACAAAGGAAAGCTTCACATGTTATTGTGCGAACATTTTCAAATCCTTCAGTAAATCGGCCTAATTTTGTGTATGACTATAACATTGGAAGTATTTTGGAAGAGTCACAGTGCAGTCAGAGTCAATGGAATTACTACCATAGTGGCCACAGCTGTATGTAAGTGCCTTAAGTAGGTTCAGTTTAGAGCTGGATCATCTACAACAGTGGTCATCAACCCTGTCCTCAGGGCCCACTAACAGGCCAGGTTTGTAAGATAACTGAAATACATCACAGGTGATATCATTTGCTGCTCAGTGATTGCAGTATTCTAATCTGCATCTCCCCAATGTAATACATAAAACCTGGCCTGTTAGTGGGCCCTGAGGACAGGGTTGATGACCACTGATCTACAAGGTAACCTATGTAGGAGTCTCTAGGACCTATTTGATGCCCAAGGGCCCAGCTACAATATTCATGCTCCTGTAGTAAGCCAGGAATCTAGAGCATTCGGACAAAGTTGTGCAGCTACCTGTCAATTCCCAAGGGAGGATGTACTTGTAGGCAGTTAGTATCTGATAGGGCCAGAAAGGAATAATGATAGACATACCGCATTCTGGGTGAGATGCTATGACTTTAGAAAACATTAAGGTATGCTAAAGATTCATTAAAACACGTGCTGCAAATTTTCTACAAACTATAAAAATGAAATTTATTTGCAGACCGTAAATTTTTAATTAAGAGTTCACTGTTAAATTTTTTTATAGATGCCACATAAAGTTTTGGATGCCATATGACTTGTGTCCTTAAAACATATTGCATTTAGTTAATTAGTGTTTCAAATCGCTTAATATAAAAAGTCTGCAGCATGATTCCCATTTGTACAAAAACTCAGCCATTTTTTCTTAGAGCTTATATTATGTGTTAGTAATCTCTTAAACTTTATGCACATGGGTTTTAGAAGGACAATAATATGAACTAGTCCTTTTCTAAATAATAATAGTGTGTACTTTTCGAATAGAGCATGTGCACACATTTGCCAGCATTTATGCACAATGGCAATCACCTTAACTACACGGTCACTCAAAAGATCCCTGCTAGCAATAGCTGGTTATCAAAGCACAGAACATGCTTGTTGTGCATGCACATTGACTGTGTTATATTTTTAGAAGGCATGGGGAGTCTTTACAAGACTTCATTTTTTTGCCACAAGACTTTGGAAAATGAGTTAAAACTGAAAATATATTTTTTTTACATAAAGTTGTCAAATGAATAAGATATTTCTTATACACAGCATGGGCATACTTAGAATTACACCCCAAAACACATTCTGTTACTTCTCCTGAGTAAAGTGATATAACATGGGTCAGACTGTTTCACAGCCTAGCCACACAGAGGGGCCGACACCCAAGAAGCACCTTAACCACTTTCAGTCTAGGCCAATTCTGACATTGTTCTCCTACATGTATAAAACATCTTTTTTTTTGCTAGAAAACGGCTTAGAACCCCCTCAAATTATATATATATATATATACACACATATATATATTTTAAGCAGAGGCCCTAGAGAATAAAATGGCGGGTGTTGCTTATTTTTATGTCACATGGTATTTGGGCAGCTTTTTTTGGGAAAAAATACACTTTAAAGTGTTAGTAAACCAGTAGTAGTAGTAGTAAAGTGGAGTGATCAGGATGCTGGTATGGCATATGGCAGTGATCAGGATGCTGGTTTAGGGTATGGTGGTGATCAGGATGGTGGTATGGTGGGGATCAGGACATTGGTATGATCTATGGTGGTGTTACTGTGAGCACTGGTGACACTGGGACAAGTGACATGGGGTTAGCTGCACTCTTTATTAGTATTATATTGGGGCAGTGAAAAGGGACATACTGAGACCCATTTCACACTGGGGTGTTTTGGCGCTTTAGCATTAAAAAAAGCACCTGTAAAGCGCCTGAAAGAAGCCTCATCTGAAATCCCAATGTGAAAGCCTGAGTGCTTTCACACTGGGGTGCTGTGCTGGCAGGGCGTCAAAAAAAGTCCTGCAAGCAGCTTCTTTGCAGCGCTTTCGTGTTTTTGCCACCGGGCTGATTGCGCTGATGGACCGAGCCCTTTCACACTGCCAGCGCCTGAAAAATGCCCCAGTGTGAAAGGGGTCTTAAGCGGTACTTTACCAGCTTTTTTCAGGCGCTGGCAGTGTGAAAGGGCTCGGCCTGTGACATTGGGATTGCAGATGAGACTTCTTTCAGGTGCTTTACAGGCGCTTTTTTTAACGCTAAGTGTGAAAGGGGTCTAAGTGTACATGCACTGTGACAGCCTGCTGCAACGGTTCTCTCTGCTCTCACAGCTGTTCTGTGTGAGAGCAGAGAGAACCGAAGTTTACTTTCTGTTTCTATTGTTTACCATGTCACTGCTGTGATTGGACACAGCAATCACATGGTACAAGACCATGTGATCACTCGGACACAGTGGTAATGTGATGCGCTGTGTCCGGGGGACACACCGATCACTGGGCTCCAATGAGGTGTGATGCAGGGATATGTCAACCCTCATCGACACTGCTCACGTCCTGCTGTTTACGTGTAGTGGGCAGACGGGACGCAGTTAAACGAAACTATATACACCCAGTCATAAAAATCTCATATTAACACGCTGAAGTGATTTTAAGGCTACTTTCACACTGAGGCGCTTTTCAGGCATTTTAGCGCTAAAAACAGCGCCTGTAAGGCACCTGAAAAGTGCCATGCCATCCCAGTGTGAAAGCCCCAGTGCTTTCACACTGGGGCGTTGCACTTGCAGGATGAGAAAAAAAGTTCAGCAAGCAGCATCTTTGGGGTGGTGCTGGAGTGGTGTATACACCATACCCATATATCATACGTAAAGCCGTAACACAGACTCTTCTAACCCTTTCTTTGGCTGCTAGCGGGGGTTAAAAGCACCCCGCTAGCTAAAACGCTGCTACACGTTACCGCTAACGCCGGGTGCTGGGCAGTGTGAAAGCACCCTAAATTTAATTTTCAATATTTTTAAAGTTGTTCTAAAGGCAGAAGGCTTTTTTTATACCAATGCATTCTATGCATTAAGATAAAACACCTTCTGTGTGCCCTATCTCGATCCAGTGATGTTGCAACTTCGGCTGTCCGGGACTCTCCCTGCTGATTGGCTGAGAAACAGCAGTGGGCACCATAGGCACTGAAGAGAGAGAGGTGGTGGGGCTGAGCCGAGTCTTGTGTCTGAATAAACACATAGAGCAGCGGCTCGGCTCGGGTACTCCCCTAGCAGAGGAGGATCGGGGCTGCTCTGTTGAAAAACCATTGCACAGAGCAGGTAAGTATAACATGTTTGTTATTTTTAAACTAAAAAAAACAAAACTATAGTATCACTTTAAATTTTTTAATTATATAATACCTAATGATCCTGCCATGAAGGTCACTGTTTAAACATGTCCTGTTTTAAGGGTGACCCTGCTCTGTCCCTGTGTGCCATTTATGCTCCCATTCTGTCACTCAGGCTTCTGATGAAATAATGTTGTCATCAATGATGAGTGGCCTTCTCATCGTAATCAATGGCCAATATACTAAATATATAAGGCCTGAAGATTTTCTGTGAAGAGGATATTTGGCACCGATCAACCCTGCAGCCAGGATCTTCATAGATCAAGAAAAGGTAAATGGCAGACTTGAAGGGTTTGTTGGGTAACTACATTTTAAGAATAATTTAAAGGAAAATTATCCTTTAATCAAAGAAACTTAAACTATGATACATGGACCATAACTTGTTCATCCCTTAAAGCTGATCTCCATGTTTCATTTAACTTTAAATAGTTAATTGGGACCAAGCTGGTCCAAGCAAACTATTTACTTCACTAACTTCACACAAACTATTTACTTCTTTAACTTTACTTCACTAACAGTTGCAGTGACTGTGGGCTGAATATACTGTTTGTAGCCTCAGCCAGTGGCTGCTGGTGTTTTTTTGGGAGAGGCGGCAAGCAACCACCCCCCCAGACGGCCAGCAACACCTCCCCTCCACTCGCCCAATGTCTGCCGGTCGGTCCGGCACTTACCCCCTCTAGGTGGCGGGTGGCGGCCATCGGGCAGTGGCTCCCATGTCCTCTCCTCCATCACGCAGCTTCTGCCATGCGTCTCCTCCCTTCCTCCTAGGCATCCAATAGGATTGCCTGTCATTTCAGCCAATTGGGTGACGGGTCTCAAGACCCGCTTCCTGATTGGCCAGGAGGAGGATCAGTGTTACAATACCAAAACTTCATTCGTTACCGTCACACAACTGCGTGGGCTCGGTTCGCAGTGCTCTGCATCCCAAGCCCACCCTATTTTGAAGCTTATTAGAGCCTCTGGCTCTAATCAGGTGCTTCAAACCCCCCCATTGAAATCCATGCATCTGGCGTCCTGCATGGGGACCGGACGCATGCATGGGGGGGCGGCAGCCATGTGCCCTTAATGTACAGGTCGCCCCTAGCCTCAGCTACTGTATATACAGTATACAGTGCTGTGTTCTGGCAGCGGGGCGAGAACTTCCCATCCCACTCCTAGAACGAAATCAAATCAGGGTGAGCGTTGCTTTCTCTGAATGGCTGAGGTAGAGAGGTGGACAGATGATGTCACAACATTTACATTAGCCAATCTAAGGAAGCCATTGGTAAAATACAAGGCATCCTTTGAACAGGTGAGCAGCGCTCAGCTCGACTCCATTTTGCTCTGGGAGCAGGAAAGAAAGTTCTCATCCTGCTGAACACAGCTCTGTATACTGTATGTATCAAAGGCTACATACAGTATATACAGCACTGACAGCCAGTGCAACTGTAAGTGAAGTACAGTAAAACCTTGCATTGCGAGCATAATTCAATCCAGGAACATGCTTGTAATCCAAAGCACTTGTATATCAAAGCAAATTTCCCCATAAGAAATAATGGAAACTCAAATGATTTGTTCCACAACCATTTATTCAGAAGTCCTGCAGTTTAAAGGCCATATAAAAAGATTATAGCAATGTGTGTAACCATAAAATGTCCATCCACAAATGGAAGCCTCCACAAGGGGATGAGAAGCAAACTCCAACAGAAGCTACAGAGTATAAAAGAGAAGAGAGGCGCCTCTAAGTGTAGTAATATGGTTACATTTAATGAAGGTACAACATTTAGCAACTCACATTGTTGATGATTAAAAGAGGCACATCAGTATGCAGGCATCCGGGGTAAAGCTGTCCACATAGACCATACCCCACACCCCTGGCTCTCACCGCTGTCAGTCTGCAATCGTGACCATGAAGACTACCCTGCAGTAGAAAGATTGAAGCACTCGTGGAGCGCAGCGTGGAAGGGACAATGTAGATGGCGGTGTCAAGGATGGTCTATGTGGACAGCTTTACTTCAGATGTCTGCATACTTAGATGTGTCTGTTTTAATCATATCAACCATATCAGTTGCTAAATGTTGTACCTTCATTAAATTGAATCATATTGCTGCACTTAGAGGCACCTCTCTTCTCTTTTATACTCAGTTGTGATGTGACGCTACTTGTGTATCAAGACATCGCTTGTTTATCAAGTCAAAATTTATTTAAAAAATTTGCTTGTCTTGCAAAACGCTCTCAAACTGTCAGAGAGGTTACCTTGATGGCCGTGGTGCCGGCCGCTCTGGTGCGTGCTGACGCGCGCATTCCTGTGCGCGCTCCCCTGTGGGCACTGGTATGCATTGTCCTGTGGGCACTGGTGTGCTTGCCGGTGTTTGGGCACATGCGGGTGTGCGTGCGCCTGTGCGCGTCCGCATGCGCGCGTGCACGTTCGCATGCGGTGCACATGCGCAGCATTTGGTGCCAATCAGCCTATTTAGGTTGTCAGTGCACTCTGCTCGGTGCTGTCTGATCATCAGCTCCCAGTGTCCTTGCTCCTATTAACTGTACTTGTGTTCCTGATCTCCTGACGACCCGGCTTGCTACTCGGATACCCCTGACTTCTGCCTGCACCTGATCTCGGCCTGTCTTGACTCCGCTACTGCCTGCTCCACTGTACCTCGCTGCCCGTCTGTTGCCGAAACCCTGCTTGTGTCCAGACCTGCCTGTCCTGCTCATGCTCAGCACCTGTTGCCTGTGTTCCAGCCTGCCTATCTGCTGCTTGAAGATTATCTACCTTCCTGCATCTGGATCCTTACTGCCAGGCTCTCATACCATTCCGCACTCCCATGCCTCCTGTTTTTTCTACCAGGGGCCGCGAGTCGGACACGTAAGGGAGACCACCCTCTGCCCAAGCGGACTCACCGGTCAGGTACGTAGAAGTCTGACACAAACCAAGTTAAATCCTCTCAAACCAAGGATTTACTGTAGATGGTTCGTTTGGACCAGCTTGGTCCAAATGAACTCTTTAAAGCTAAATGAAACATGGAGATCAGTGTTAAGCCCATCACCAACCCATATTGCAATAAAATATACCTATGCAAAATGTATTGGAAACTAAATGATCACCGCTGGCAGTAATACATACAGTAGTGAAAAATGATTTATTTATGCTGGGCTTTCAATTATTAGATCTTGTGAAAAATGAATTAGCAAAAAATACATTCTTGGAAAATAATTCTTTGAGAGTTTGACAATATTTTCTTGATCCATAAATAATTTGACACTATCCATAAATAACTGACACCTCAAAGTGTCAGGAGAGATAAAAAAACATTTCTGTCAGCTTTCCCATAATTCCAGCAACTTAATACCCCTTCGTATGTTTAGCTCTCAGAATATGTTGATGTAAAAAGAGCATGTTATGTTCAACTGCTAACATTGTAATTTAATTAACTGCTTTTGTGCGTTATGTTGTACTATTATCCTGTTTAGAGTGTCAAGGCTTTTGCAGAATTCTCATTTATTTTCCCACATAAATGTGCCCTTTTTATCTTCTTCCCTTGGACATTATTCTCTATGCCGCACACTACGTTTTCCCTAATCTCTCTGTGGCCTTTTTAAATTCTGGTTGCCTATTTTATGGCTAGGATTGTAATGGTTATCTTCCAGCCCTGCCTCTGGCAATCGCGTAGGGAATAAACAGAAGCTGACACAGTAATTTACTTAAATCTTCTTCGCACTTTTGCAGCATTTTACTCTAGAGGATACTCCTGAAACAACAATTATTTTAAATGTCACGCGTTTCTGCCCTTAGGCTACCGACAAATGAACATTAAATCTATTAACGACAGCAAAAAAAAAAAAATTAAATGTTTACTTTTTAGAGTAGGTGAGTGAAAATGAGAGCCTGCTTCTATAAATTCTTCTTCAATAATAAAGAGGGGTACTTAATGTTTCTGTAAGAGACAGTCTGCTCTGAGTCTATAAGGATACACGTGTTTGTAGGAGCTGCTTGTTTTTTTAATCAGTAAATGTAGTATGCTTTAACATCTGCTCGTCTGTTGCCTGCTTCGATTTATCTTAAGTTTCTTTTAAGAAAAGTCACAGAGAATGTTTTTTTTTTTTCTTTTTATGCTTCTTGTCTTTAGTTTGGTTCTTTATTTCATTGGGAAAGTAATCTGGTGCGATAATCAAGTCTAACTTCAGGTCTAGTCCCCAGAGGTATTGTAAAACAGCCTTAAACTGTGCTATGCCGGCTGCAAGATCTGGCAATAGAGACTGTAGGCTTGGCAGCCATCCTTTCATTTTGAAACTAAGTGAAGAGACATCTACAGAGAGAATTTTTTTTTTCTAAATTCTGCACTTGCAATTAATATATAGAAGATATTGGTCCACATCATGGAGATAGATTATATATTGCAATGGTGCTAACCTGAAAGGTCTGTGGGTTTCAAAATCAATGTGTAAATGTAAATGTTGTACATTTCATGTAATGTAAATTCCCGTTTGCCTTTTAACAGCATATTTAGGTTGGACTTGTAGAGTATAATTTTTACGTGAATGAATGAACTTTTATTTTAAATCAAACATGTGGCATTACAAGTGAAATGGTAAAGCACGGTTCCAAGTTTTGTAGAAAAAAAAAGTGCAATTTTTTTTTTATAAGCAAATATTCTTTAATAAATGCATGTGAAGCCATTCCTCTTACCACCCCTGAGATAAGGTAGCTAGAAGAAATGCTGGCTCAAATTTTACTGGGTCATATTTTAAATCAAACATGTGGCATTACAAGTGAAATGTTAAAGCACGGTTCCAAGTTTTGTAGAAAAAAAAGTGCAATTTTTTTTTATAAGCAAATATTCTTTAATAAATGCATGTGAAGCCATTCCTCTAGCTACCTTATCTCAGGGGTGGTAAGAAGAAATGCTGGCTCAATTTTTTCTGGCTCATACATGGCTCAAATTTTAGCTGACTCCAGCTGAATCACATAAGTTGAATAAAAAATTGAAAGATCGTGGTGGAAAATGAATGGCCTAGCTGTGGCTGCATCCTATCAGGGTATTCAGACAGCCACGAGCACAGCAGCTGCTTGAATACAATAGCTATCACGGGAGATCTTTCCATCCATGCCGTTTAGCATGGATGGGGGAATCAATGGATTTCTTTCATTTGGCTTGCAAGGCTGAACAAGAGAAATCTAACTATGTATGGCTAGTTTAAATGGGAGTGAGAGTGGTGTGGACACTGGAGAAAAATAATTGTGAAGGTGTTGCTCACAGCACCCAGACAGACTTCAACATTCTAATTTCAGGTATAAATAGAGAATGCTATCACTAACGCATTTTTTAAATTTTCCCTTTCTTTTTAATGCGCCTCCAAGGCTTCTAACAGAATTTATTTTCAAAATGCCAAAAATAGATCAGATTTTAAAGTATACCGAAATGCAAAACTTTTTTTAGATTGGATAAAGTGTTGAGGGGTTTCAACCTCTCTAATGTCTTTAGTGCAGTCTCTGTCCATTTACTCCCCATAGTTATCCTGATCACCAATGTCAAAAGGAATAAAAAAAGAGCGTAAATTTGGAATTTGTGAGTTGCCACCAGAACTGGAATAGAAGGGAAATCCTTGTTCCCGTGGTAACTGAAGGGGATTTCCCTCATATTGGAAAGATATTCTCTTATTTCCTGTTAAGCCTACAGGACAAGAAGTGAAGAGAATTCTCTCTAATGTGGGACACAGATGACAAAAAAAAAAAACTGACAACGATTTTAACCCTCCCCCACTCTATTTAATGAGAACAAAATTGGGCTTTAGATGTACTTTAGCCTCCCTAACGGTATTCCCGAGTGTGGCTCGGGATGAATTTTCATTACCAAAAGCGGTAACCCCGAGCCACACTCGGGATTGCATCGCAGGATCCAGGCAAAGTTACTTGCCTCGTCCTCAGGATCCTGTGATGTCTCCCCGCTGTGTGTGAGGGCTGTGTCCTCCGCTCGATCTATCACAGTGCTGGGCACCATTCCCTGCAAGTGTCGCGACGCACGGGGCGGAGCCCGGCGCCACATTCAAAAAGTGAAAAACACAAAACACATAGAGTACACTGTAATTTTACAGATTACATTACTGTGTCAAATGATTTCACCTCCCTTTTGTCCCGAATGCTTTATCCAGTGCCCTTCCTGCAGTTTTATATTATATATACTGTTCTTTCTGCCTGTAAACTTGAGAATGCCCATAGCAACCAAAAAGTGTCCCTTTACGTCAAAAGCGGTTTTAGATCAGCTAGAAAATAGCGATAATAAATTAGAATCACTTGCAGAATTGAGTGATAGTGATTTGTGGGGAAATTAGTCATCAAACACTGAAAGTAATGACAGAAACAATTCTGCACCTGAGCAAATTTTAGTGTTTTTGATTTGATTACATTATTGAATACATTTTATTATTATTATATTATTATTTGTTATAAGTATTTATAGTTATTTATTAAATTATAATTATTTTGTTTTAAACTTTATCCTACCCAGGATGTCTACTAGACTCTTGTTTGGACAGATTTAAGTGAGTTATTTCTAAGAATTACAGGCCAAGAATATAAACCGCCAAATTTCCATGCAAAAGAATTGCACCGCTTTCAGCATCAAAAATCTGACATAATCATACCGCCAGGGAGGTTAAGCCAGTTTCTTGAGGTGCTAAACTGTGACTGTTAGGTGAAATCTATATTTATTTTTTGTTTTGTGCTGTCAATTATCTAGCCCCCAAAATATTTTTTCAGTACATCAAGCACATTGTGAGTGTCATAACACTATTTTCAGTTTCCTTTTTATGTATCTTTAATAAAGTAATGTACCTATTTATTTAGGTGTAATGCTGGCTATAAACTGCTTGAATTTCACCGATACCGCAGGAATCAGATGAAATGTAAACCATAGGTGGCCCTGTGCCACCACCTGGCTTCACATAAGTCGAATAAAAAAAATCTAAGAAGCCAGGGGAAATATTGTTAGTCTAACAGTGACTGCCTCTGTCAGATACAGTCACTGTTCAGATATTCAGACAGCCACAAATATAGCTGCTAGCGATAATCACTGTCTTCTTCCGGCGAGCACAGCTTCCCCCGCCCGCTCCCGCCCTCTGCCGGGAGAAGACAATTGCTTGGCAGGAGGGATTCCCCTGTCAGCACTGTCTGTGTTGAGGGGGGAATCATGTGAATTTCTTTCACGCAACCAGTGGCGGCTGGCGCTCTATTTTTTTTGGGTGGGCGGCAAACAAACCACCCAACCCCCCCCCCATTCGTTGGTTGAGGTGCCCCGAGCCCACCCTTTTTTCTAAGCCAATTAGAGCCTCAGGCTCTAATCACGTGCTTCAAAAAAAAAAAATAGAGATACCGCGCTCAGACAAAACAACTCAATAAACAAAAAGCAGCAACAATAAACCATCTAATACCTAATGGTGCTAATATAAAGACTTGTGTATAAAAAAGTTGCACTGTATTAGGTATTTCTCTGTGCAGAAAATAACATAAACAAATGACATGCAAAGATTGAGAACAAACCCGGATCGGGAGTGCACACTGAGCTCAATCAAGTGAATAGCACATAAATAAATAGCGAAATCAACAATATAGCAGCAATTGAAATCAATAGTGTATAAATTAATTAATAAGTAAATTAGTGTCCATGTAAGAGATACGTGCAATAGGCAGCGTCCTTCCTTTAAATGTGGTAGATAAACGTAAAAATGTGGGTATTATGATCCACAGCAGGTATCAGGGTCCGGATGATCAGCCTTTAGTGCCGAAAATGAGAGACAACTTTAGTGTAAAGCTCTGTATGTGATAACCCTTACCGGAGCAGGTGGACCCCCTAAAGAGCGGGGTCATATGAGCAGACAGATTAAGCCCTTTGCGGGGACACTTGGAACCTCCAATTTCTCTGGTCCTTTGGTTGCCTTGAATAGTCAGCAAGGATTTCGCCGGATAGCAATGAGTGCTCATCAGCTGGATATCCCCAATAAACATTAAAAAGTATGTCCTGCAGAGCTCCAGTACTTCCACCATGGAAGGCGCATAGGAGGGTTTTCAATAAGAACACTTTAAATCATTCTATATGGGGATTCTTTGATATATTTTTGTTCCTCTATATGTAGGGCTGCACTTTGAACACAAGAGGGAGGGAGCAAAAAAACCCCATTGAAATCCATGCGTCTGGCGCCCTGCATGTAGATTAGGGGCCGTTAGTTAGTCCATATTTTTTTTGTATACACAGTAATGCCCTTCCGATGGAAAATAGTCCCGACGTACGTGTTTTACGTCGCCGCGTTCAGAACAATCGGATTTTCCGACAACTTTGTGTGACCGTGTGTATGCAAGACAAGTTTGAGCCAACATCCGTCGGAAAAAATCCATGGATTTTGTTGTCGGAATGTCCGATCAATGTCCGACCGTGTGTACAGGGCATAACAGAACAATTGAACTAGAAAGACTGGCCTACACCCAAATTAAATATAGGTTCTCACCCAGATAAGTGGGAGCAGATGCAGAAGTCCCAATAGCAAATTTTGCAGGGGGGGCCTTAATACACAGAGCTCTCAGTACAGTGGTCAAGTGCTCCAACACATCCATACAGCAAGAGACTTTATTTTCTTCTGAAACATAAGAATATCAATTAAAGTAATTTTTCACGTAGGCTAGTGATATGTGCTTTAATTAAAGAGTTGTTTGCAAGGATTCATTTTTTATTTTAATACAACCATGTGCACAACTGGGTGTGTGCAATAAAATCAGGTCCTCTGCCCCAACAGTAGCAATTACATCTTTAGTAAATAAGCCTATAAATGTAGATCACCCATAGAACCTGTGCCTGATTAAGCCACATATTTAAATAGTTTTAAATGTTTTTGCTACAGCTGTGTTTTTTTAAATGTATTCCTTTAAATCCATAATGTAAAAATGCTAACATCATAAAGGCAGGCATACCTGTTTGTTAAGTGTTTATAAGGATGTGAATTGCATAATTACTGGAAAAAGCATGCTCAGTGACTTTCTGAGAACCAAGAACTGGAGGTCATCCAGAGAGAGCAGAAGCATCTTGTTTTGAGGTTGGGAGACCCTGTTGTCAATGGTAGTCCATTGGACTATTTTACCAGCTCACAAAAAGAAGTGGCTTTGTCCACATACAGATTGGCTTGTGTTTGGAGTGAACAATTGTTTCACCTGTCTAGATGTATGTGTGTCAGATTCGATAATCATTTCCCATATCCCTGTATGTTGTGTTCACTAAGATGCACGTCCAAGAGTTTTAAAGTATCAATACTCCTAGCTAACACCACCAATTGTGGAAGAGTTCCACATCCCTACTGCCCTGACAGTGAAAAACCCCCTATGCAGCTTAGGATTAAAGGATAAACCTCTGCTCCTTCAATCTCATTGTGTGGCCCTGTGTCCTCCTACACTCCCTGAGAATGAAAAGTTTTCTTGTCTGCCAACAGTTGGCCGCCAAGAGTTCTCACTCACACAAACCAGGTTACAAATTTTTAATCTTATTTCAGTCGAGTGCTAAGATTACTACATGTTTTTGAGAATGCTCACATAAACTTGACTAACCACCACTCAGGTAACACCAAACCCGAAGCCATACTAAGGTCATGCAAATACAGGGACTAAGAAACATCAAGTAAAACACCAGCACAATATCCCAATACAAACATATTCACCAAAATTACAGTTACTATTTTTAAAAGTAAATATTTGATTTTATTGCTCTCCAGAGGAAAGCACCTTGCCTTACAGTGGTCAGTCTTTTTTGGGGGGAGGATATAGGTTACATTTTTATGTAATTATTTGTATTTAATTGTTATGGTATATTGCTAAGATTGAGAAGGGTGGTAGTGGATCACTAAGGTAATAGGTTATTATATTTTTGTATATATTTGTGAGTGATGTAAATACTATGTCAATTTTGCTTGTTTTGTTAAGCCTTTGTTTTTTTTTTTTTTTATTGTTTTATGTTTTTCTCTTTTTGATTTAAATTTTGCCTGTTAAAACAACTATTTATTTATTGATATTTTAAAAATGTGGTATTGGAGCTGATTTACTAAAAAAAATAGAAAATGTTCACCTAAATTAAATTTTTTCTTAGCTTAGTGAATAGAGTGAAGCTGTGTTTACAATCATGAGCTGGGCAATTTAAAAAACAGGATTTGCAATACAGAAGATTACATTAAAAACTGCTTCACTTTATCACTTTATCCTCTAAGCTACTCTTTTTTTAAATCAACCCCAGAAAGTTAGTGCTTTATTTGTATACCCTTAATTCATACATAGATGTACCATCATGTACTATATGCATATGTAATTCAGGTAATTATTAATTATGAATCTATTTTTTATAATGTATAAATCATATAGTATACTCCTTTTGTCTCATTAAAGATGTATTACAGGAAAAAATACACTACAATCAAATAAATAAAATGTTTGGTTGCTATCTCAATACATACAATTTTTCTTTTTGATGTTTTAAAAATAGCTTTGGCATTTATTTAATTCCCACTGTTACTAGCTTTGTAACACAGAAGCATTATGGGAAAATCTGCTCATTCATTCACACTGCAGATTGTGTTGGGTATTAACTCATATACAGTTAATCAAACCAATGGTAGATCAATGCACTGGCAAGCAAGGCATATGATATTTTATTAATTATTAAAAAAAATAAAAAATAAATAATAATGTGGTTGTAAAGCTTTTTTTCAAATTTATATATACAGGTATATGGGAAATTATTATCAACATGAACACACACCCACACAGGTTGAACTGGATGGACTAGTGTCTTTATTCAACCTTACCCACTATGTAACTATGTAACTATGCAATGGTAAAAAAACCTTCAGTGTGCAGCTCCTCCCCCAGTCCCGTCCCCCCCGCAATACTAACCTGAGGCCGATCTCGATCCAGCTCTATGCATGATGGGCAGTGGCTCTCTCTGCTCTTCCTTTCCTCATAGGCTCAGAGACAGGAGCGGGAGCCATTGGCTCCCGCTGCTGTCAACCACAGCCTGTGAGGACAGAGTAGGGGATGGGGCTGAGCCGTGGTCTGTGTGTTAATAGACACACAGAGTGCAGTCAAGAGCAAGCCCACATGAGTGTCCCCCTAAGCAAGCGGCTTGTTATGGGGGCCCCCAGCAGGGTGGAGGAGCCAGGAGCGCCGGCGGGGGACACGAGAAGTGGTGATTAGGAGCTGCACTGTGCAAAATCATTGAACATCAAACTATGACATGTTTAAAAATAAAAACTGTATGTTCACAATCAATTTAAACATTTACAATTTAATCTTTATTTTATTTTCTGGCAAAGAGAATTAATGCTAAACATACTGGGTGTGATTTACGAATGCGGTTGTTTTTGCGCATAGTCCAGTGAACCTGTGTTCAGGGCATTCTAAATAGTAAGAACACCTTTTGGACATGATTGGGTGTAAGAAGAGAACACAGATTCAAAAACTGCTTTAAGAAACCACTATTCTTGTAGAGAAACACGCTCAAAGCATCCCAGATTATCCAAATTCAACTACTGAATGAATGTTTAAAAATGGATGAATTGATATTTTGAATCGAGTTGCATCATTCTTTTGGAAATAAAAGTATTAAATAGAAACAGTACATACATATTAAACTTGCATGACATGATTCTCTATCATGGTTATCAAATAAATGCATTATACAGTAAACATGGCAAAACGGTCATCGCTGCTTTGATCCTTATGTACTGCGTCTCGCCATTTTCATTGTGCATTGTCTCAGATCCCTTTAAAGTCCTTTCTTTTATTTCCATCTCTTTTGCATAATGAAAAAGTTTTTTTTTTTTTAAACTCTGTGACAGAAGTTAAAAGGAATGCTTTAAAAAAAATAAATAAAAGACGCTGTTAGAAAGAGAAATGTCATTCTCTGATTTAATCCTGTTTTCAGTTCTTGTGTCTGTCAATTGCTCTCCTGCCAGTCTTTTTGTTGCTGTCTTTTCTCATTTCCGTGTTTCCCTCCATGGTTGTGTTGTTGGAGGTTGCTAAGGAGAACGGAATGCCGTTCAGTGCAGACTGGGTTTAAGGTTTACTTAACTTACGTCACCTCTCCTGCTAACTAACTTATACTTCTAAGGGTCAAAGTTCAAGAAACTGGCTCTAGAGGTATGATTTCTCAAAACTTTTATTGCTACTTTGAGTGGAGAAGCCCAATATGATTTTCCAATGAGAACCTTCTACAATGCTCCATTTATGTGTCATAATAATGTCCCTTTCACCTTAGTACAAACTTTTAAGAACAAATTTCAATCAACATCTGCATTAAAAATGCTCCAGTCAAGTCCACAAACCAAGTGAGCAGTATTTGCTCTTTCCCATATGCATACAAATACGTGGTTTATGTAGCCTCGGTGGGTCGTTGGCTGATATTTGTTGACGTTGGTTACTCCAAGTAGTTTTGCAAATAAATACAAAATTAATCATTCCAAAGATCAGATTTACACATAAATATATTAACAAGAAAACAATTAAAATCATTGTGTTACCTAAATTGTGTAGCTGTTTTTTTAAATTTATTTTTAATTTATTTTGTATTTTAAATTTGGATAAAGTAAAAAACAACCCCTATAAAACGTGTTTTATTTTCTGGCACCCTCTCAGTGGATGCTTCAGTAGGGACACCTGTTTCAGTGACAACTGTCTAAGATGGAAATGATCCTTATTCCATAAGAATTGGGTACCAAAGATTGTTTCTCGGATATTGGAGAATATTCTAAAGTATGTATAATATGCTTTTTTTTTTGCATCAACTTGCAATGACTGTTATTTGTTCTGATTTTCTTTTTTATAGATCATCACATGTGTGATTGATCACATTTTTATATGTCTAATAAATATTGATTTTATTCAGTTTGGTAGTGTTGTTGCCTTTTAAAATCCCACTCAGGGGGGATCTCCTATTTCAAAAGAACTTTCAGTTGCATCTTAGAAACAGAAAGTAAGGGACACAGACAGCAAAAAATAAAATACAGGGGTTTTGACCCTTCACTACTTTATCCAAATCAAAAATGATTGGCTATACATACACTTTAATTGGTGTGTACCCTGCCATCTGCACACAATAACAACAAAAAATATCACATGTATTATAACACCAAGTGGCATGCACGTGAGCAGTTAACTGCAATATGGGAACAATTTCAAGATTGAAGCTTCTTGGGCATTATTTTCATTTACACACAGGCAAGCATTATGAATACCTGCATGCTTCATTTAATATATATTTTTTAAAGAATAATACTTCCTTGTTAGATGTATTTTGTAATCTGGTAGAAATCTGGTAGAAATTCAACCCAAAATCCCATGCATCCCTATGACTCTGTTGCTCCATGGAGTTCTTTCTGCTTAACACAGTACAGAAAGCACTGTGATTGGAGGAGAGTTGGTTATTTGACTTTTGTGCTTGTTTTTTTTTTCAGCCAGCTAATAGATTTATTGTAAGAATATTTGGGCTGCATAGCCACCTGATCACTTTTACAGTGCTGGCTGTGCCACCCCTTCCTCCGTGGTTCCTGGGCTCCACCACTCTTCCCGGGAGGCCAAGACCACAACAGCCTTCGGCTGCTGTGGCCAGAAAAGCAGTTAATCAAGTACAATCTGATTTACTAAAGCCTAGTACACACGATGAGATTATCGGATGAATGATCGTCTTTTAAAGTCTGAAAATTCTTGTACGACAGAATAAAAATTTGGAAAAATGTCATGTTTTTATATTGTATTTTTGGATGAAAACTGTATGGATTCAATAAAATTTGTACAATCTGGTATCGTACCAGGAAAATGTTCATATTTGCCCCATTCGGATAATTTCGGACGAATGCTGTGTACTAATGATCAGATTATCATACAATCACTTTGAAAGCGGTTTTTTTTGTACGATTTTCTGATTGTGTGTACGGGCCTGGTGCAAACACAATCTGGTGCAGCTGTGAATAGTAACCAATCAGCCTCCAGGTCTTATTGTCAAAGCTTAAAGTAGAATTATGGGCAAAACTTTATTTTTATTTTGTATAGAGCAAGGGAGGGTTAGAATTCCTGTCACATTTTTTTCACCATCTGTGTCCCGTTGCGGAGAATTCATTTCACTTCCTGTCTCAAAGCCAAACAGGAAGTGAGAGGAAATCCCTGAAAATGAAGGGAATTCCTTGGGGATCCCCAGGTCACCAAAACTAGTGTCCTCATTGGAAGATTTCCCCTCTGTTACTTTTCTGGGGACAACCCAAAATTTGGGATTTTCTTTTACTTTTACTGATAGTGGTAAACAGGACAAATAGAGAGGATGAATCCCCCTAATGAGGGCACAGACAGCAACAAAAACTGAAAGGTGTTTTAATCCCTCTACACTTTATCCAAAACTAAAAAAAAAAGTTTTTCCTTTAGTTGCATTGTAATTGAACAAGCTGAAGTTAGAAGCTGATTGGTTACTATGCACAGCTGCACCAGATTCTGTGTGCACCAGTTTTAGTAAATCCCCCTCCTGATGTCTCCATAAAGAGAAAAAAAGAGAACCTGACACTTGATGTGCTATCACATAGGGTGCGTACTAGGCCCTTGTTTAAATAATAAACTTGAATGTTAAAAAAATAAACAAAAAAGGAAAAATGTTTTAATTATAATCAAATCAATCAAATCAATCAAATATAATAAACAAAAATAACCAAAAAAAGAAAATTCAAAGCAACCACATCGCCCTGGACACGTGTATGCAAACAGCAATAGTAAACACACATGATATATAAAAATCAAATTGAGAGCATTTATTCTAGGTCCCTCATTTATGGTTAACTCAAAAGTGATGAGCTGTAAAAGCAATAAAGCGTCAACTATTGATAATTTTGCATATTGTAATTTTTTGCCAGTTTGTGGGTACATGCAATTTTGGGGCTTGAAATATTTGGTGTCTATTTACTTGACACAACCTCATCTTTAATTCTGTACAAAAAAAATTGCGGAATAATATTTGTGTGCAATAAAATACATTTTAGTGTTTTTTAGTGTTTTTTTTTTCGGAAAATATAAATTTGATAAACAGTTTTGCAAATATTATGCCTATCTATTTATATGTTTAGATAGATTTTACCTGTTACATGGTCCTCGCGTTCAGAAAATAAATAATGTTCTGGGGGTTTCAGATAATTGAATAGCCAAAACTGCAAATTTTGCCATGTGTGTGAAAAACTGAGGAACGGTTCTAGAGCGGAAGTGGTTAACTGTCCCCCAGTATATATTCCACAACTGCTTGTTTAAACTGGCCATACATGGATCAAAATTCATCAGGGTCAGCAGGGATCAGTCGAATTTCGATCCATGTATGGGTGCTGTTGTTGTACAAAAGTCGATTTACCGATTGTTTTCTGTACAACTGCCCTCTTGGGTTGTCCATGCTCAATCACCTATAGCCTACATCAAGCAGCGGGTTGAAGGGAAAAAAAAACCAGACTCATCTATGGGCTGCTTTACTTTATTAGGACAGTCATAGTCTGTTCCTTCTCTCTATTCTCTTCATAGCAGGCTGTGCCTGCACAGTGTATGCACTTGTATGAGGCCATCTCCTAAGAATATGGCCTCAGAATATGGTTTTATACAAGTATGTGGGTCTAGTTTATTAAAGCGTATGTGTGCTTCAGGCATTTCAACCATTTATGGACAAGCAAATCATTTTTTTTTTTTTAACTTTCCCCAGAGTTCAGTTTTATAGGGCCCATTCACCCAAAATTGATATTTTAATTATGGGTGGAACCTGACAAACTGAATAATCAGTATTGGGTGGACTGAGCCTTTAAGGTGCTCATAGGACTCACAACTTCTGCAGACACCAACATGGCCAACTGAAAATGGCATTGGCTTGGAGTAAGATTATATGGGGTTAATTTACTAAAGGCAAATTGACTGTGCACTTTGCAAAGTACAGTTGCACTCTGCAAGAGCAGGTGCTTCAAAGCTTAGTAAATGAGCAAAAGCTCTGCTGACATCCATCATCCAATCATGTGCAAGCAAAAATGCAGTTTTTTAAATTTTCCTTGCATGTAATTGGGCATTCTTTGCAAAGTGAAGCCTAACCTCATTTACTAAGCTCTGGAGCAATTGCACTTGCAGAGTGCAACTGCACTTTGCAAAGTGCACAGTCTAGTTGCCTTTAGTAAATCAACCCCTAGGTGTATGGCAAGGTTTTTTGACAAACATGATCTGTCAGATGTTTGATAGGTCCTAGTGCCCTCTGTGGTCTATGGGTATCCTTGCTGGTATTACAGACAAATCAGTGTGCTTTTCTGAACCTACCAGGAAAGATCTGTTTCATTATTTAGAGCAAATATGTATATTCTTATTAACCGTACAGGAAGGCTACAAGCTGCTTTGGAAGCTGATTTTAAATGAGTTATCATCGGGTTCTGGTTTTCCCCTGGAAATAGTAGTGTCCCTTTTCTATTTGCATTATTTAAATCCTGTAGGCCCTTTGCTTAAAAGATTACCTAGGGACATAAGCAGCTTACATCCAAATTTGCATATATTTGGAATTAGTGCAGACTGGCACAAAAGAAATGTTTCTTGTGGCATTATGTAGCTAATTGCATTATCATAGGGCTAATCTTCTAAGATATGTTAGTTTCTGCTGTCATTATAGTTTATCCCAAAGCAGGTCCCTCTTCTAAGGTGCATTTAGTAGATAACATGACAGCCGTTAAAGCTTCTTCTAAGTGTTGTGTTGGTAGACGCTGCGCAGTAAAATAAAAAAAAAAATAGGAGACTGAAGTTATTACTAGAGTTTGTACTTATACCTAATCTTGGAGGAAAGTTGGTCACCCATTTTTAATTTTTTGATCTCTTTGTCCATTGCAGGAGATATCATGTTTGGTTAATACAGGTTTGTGTAACAAAATCGGAATTAGGATTTTCTGGAAAATAATCTTGCAAAAAGTTTTGAACCATATCCTTCACATCACAAGCAAGAAGTGTAACTGAATCTCTTTTTTTTAAATTAAAGGTACTTATATAGCGCCGTTAATTTGTGCAGCGCTTTACATATGTATTGTACATTCACATCACATCAATTGAATCTCCAAAAAAAAAAAAAATACAACATAAAGGCTAATTTTGTGTTATGTTGTTGTCACTATCGTTCTACCTGTAAGTGTATAGAAAAATATATAGGGGCCTTGTGTGTATGGATACTCATATTGATTTATTGTAAATGTGTGTGTGTGCAAATGTGACTTATTTATCATTAATGCATGCAGTTTTGTATGTTCTAATGACTATCTATGTCAGACAAAAAAAAAAAAAGAAGGAATCTGAGCATGCTGGCAAACCTCTGCCAAGACATAATATTATCCTTGGATGCGTTGTCATTTGTCACACTACTTGGATCCATCACTTTTTTCCCTGTTGCATGATATGTGAACAAGGCACATATCTATTGGCAGTCTCCTTCCTTTTCCTTCACAGAAAAGTGAACAACTGGCACTAAACTCTGCAGTAAGCAATGTCCACAATTCAGAAGTGCTCATTCTTGCCCCCTAGGGAAGCTTTGTGTGGCTTCATCCTCACCCAGTTGTCTAAGAAATGCTCACTTTGGTGCTTGTATGACCTCCTTCACACTGACATAGAAAGAGCAGCAAAGAGCAATTGCAATGCAGCACTGCAGAGGCAGCACAACTAAAGTATAAACTGATGCATCAAGTTCATCCATAATTTAAGGTACATGTAAAGACTAATGCCCCGTACACACGGTCGGACTTTGTTCGGACTTTCCGACAACAAAATCCTAGGATTTTTTCTGACGGATGTTGGCTCAAACTTGTCTTGCATACACACGGTCACACAAAGTTGTCGGAAAATCCGATCATTCTAAACGCGGTGACGTAAAACACGTACGTCGGGACTATAAACGGGGCAGTGTCCAATAACTTTCATCTCTTTATTTATTCTGAGCATGCGTGGCACTTTGTCCGTCGGATTTGTGTACACACGATCGGAATTTCCGACAACGGATTTTGTTGTCGGAAAATTTTATATCCTGCTTTCCAACTTTGTGTGTCGGAAAATCCGATGGAAAATGTGTGATGGAGCCTACACACGGTCGGAATTTCCGACAACAAGGTCCTATCACACATTTTCCGTCGGAAAATCCGACCGTGTGTACGGGGCATAACTGAAAAAGGAACAACTGAATGAAATTGTGTGTACTAAAGCACTAGATCTCATAAACAAATGCTTTTGTTTAAAAAAAAAAAGTTATTTCCTGTTATTCGTCTTTTGCATTTCAGTGCTGCTGATCTTCTGAAGCCTCTTCACAGCCATTTCCGGTTTATGTGGATTTACTTTAGAGAGGTGGCTACATGATATTTCTCAGGCCAGGCTTTAATCAAGAGTTTCCAGTAATATTAGGTCTAATTATATAAATATCCCCTTTATACATGGAAAAGTATACTGTGAAATAAGGCAGTGGGTTTATTTCTGTGTAATAATGACGAAAGGTGGGCAGTTGGCTGAACATTTCCAACCAGCCTGATTTTACAGATTTAGACATTGTTTGTTCTGAACTGTCTTATTTTAGCCTCAGCTTCTTTATGCATGTTACTTTGATATAACAACCAAAAATATCCGCGCTAATGAATGATAACGTTAATAATAGCAACACAGCTGCTGACACAAATCTCCTGGCAAAAAGACAAAATGACATAAATCACAAAGTGCAGCGCTTAAAATGAATAAAAAGTCCCAATGTTTGAGGAAATATAACATCTCAATAAAAACAGTCCAATAGGTGTAGGTCCACACAAGGGAAAGTGCTGGGAAGAATCCATCCCCAAGAAGGAAAGGTTCACACCGACTCTTACCCCAATGATCGGACTACTTAATCAAAAGCAGTTACTTTGATAGTTCATGGACAGTTGCGACTGGTGTTTTTTTTTTTTGGGGTGGGTGGGCAGCAAACATTGCACCCACAGCCACCCCCCCGGTCGGTCGGGTCACCCGCAGACCACCCCTCCTCTCCCATGAGTCGGTTGGTTCAAGTCGGTCGGCTCAAGTTGGTCAGTCGGCCCTGCACTTATCCCAACTATGGCACGGCAGCGCTTACCTCCGGGCGATGGGCAGCGGCTTCTACTGCGTCTCCCCCTTGGCATCATGGCGGCCGTGCATCTACTTCCTCCTCCTCCTAGGCCAATAGGATTGCTAGTTCTTTCGGCCAATCAGGAAATGGGTCTCAAGACCCGCTTCCTGATTGGCCGAGAGGAGAATCAGTGTGACAATATTGAATATTTGCTATTGTAACACAACTGGATGGGCTTGGGGTGCAGTGCTCTGTGCCCCAAGCGCACCCTTTTTTTAAGCCTATTAGAGTCTCTGGCACTAATCACATGCATCAAAAAAATAAAATAAAAACATTGGAACCCATGCGTCTGGCACCCCACATGTAGTATAGGGGGCCGGATGCATGGATAGGGGGTTGGGGACCCGGCGCCCTGCATTATGGGCTGCTAACTGTAATTAGGTTGTGGGAAAGTTAACTGTTATCAGCACCAGAACTGACATCATAGGGAGACATTAGCATGCAATGCCTCCATAAAATGAATTATGTACCCCTCCTACATATCTTACAGGCAGCATTTGTTATCTAATTTTATAGTAAGTTTGGTTACTCATACACCACCCTCTAGTCAGCATCTGGTGCCATCTCTGACCACCACTGAGGCTATAAGGTGCTAAAGAAACAAAAGAGGAAAGAGAAGGTAAATAAAGAAAGCTAAAGGGGAAGGACAAAATCTAGATGCTATGGGATTGATTTACTAAAACTAGAGAGTACAAAATCTGCTGTAGCTGTGCATGGTAGCCAATCAGCTTCTAACTTCAGCTTGTTCAGTTAAGCTTTGACCAAAAAAAAAACCCACCAGATTTTGCACTCTACAGTTTTAGTAAATCAACGTCTATGTATCAATAATTTCAGCTTTTTTTTGTGGTTCTATTTCTTTTATCATTAGCTCCACATCATATCTAATCTTACCACAACCTAATGGGCGATACACATGGGCCAAATATGGGTTCAATAGAAACTGGCCAACATTTGGCCCATGTGCATGGAGTATGACTGAAAAAGGTCTGCCGATCAGCACCCGATCAGTGTTCTCAACCAATGGCTCAGAGTGCTGTCTGGTGTGTTCTGGTACTGGGGTCATCCCCCTGTCAGAACACAATAGCTCAGTGGTTGAGATTGCTGTACTAACATCGGATAGTTAGAACTGTGACTCCTCTTGAGCGCCTGCTTTTTTTATTGTTTAGCCCTCTGGGTTGAACGAAAAAAAGACTGTTAGTGTGCACCAGGCTTTAACCATCTATTCCAACATGGCAACATGCAAACGGGGACAGGCTTTACACAACTTTTTCAAAAATATGTGAAGACTAGGGATGAGCCGAACACCCCCCGGAAAATTCGAACAGGCAAAAAATTCTTTCGAACATGCGAACACCGTTAAAGTCTATGGAACACGAACATGAATAATCAAAAGTGCTAATTTTAAAGGCTTATATGCAAGTTATTGTCATAAAAAGTGTTTGGAGACCTGGGTCCTGCCCCAGGGGACATGTATCAATGCAAAAACAAGTTTTAAAAACAGCAGTTTTTTCGGGAGCAGTGATTTTAATAATGCTTAAAGTGAAACAATAAAAGTGAAATATTCCTTTAAATTTCATACCTGGGGGGTGTCTATAGTATGCCTGTAAAGTGGCGCATGTTTCCCTGTTTCCCTGCGGCCTGTCAGGTTGCATGCTTGGATAAGGGTCTGGTATGGATTTTTGGGGGGACCCCCACGCCATTTTTAAAAAAAAAATTGACGCGGGGTTCCCCTTAAAATCCATACCAGACCTGAAGGGTCTGGTATGGATTTTGAGGGGGACCCCCTGCCATTTTTTTTTATTGTGGCGCAGGGTTCCCCTTAATATCCATAACCAGACCTGAAGGGCCTGGTATGGAATTTGGGGGGATCCCCACGCATTTTTTTTTTTACATTTTGGTTCGGGTTCCCCTTAATATTCATACCAGACCCAAAGGGCCTGGTAATGGACTGTGGGGGAATCCCATGCTGTTTTTTTCAATGACTTTTATGTGTATTGCCGGGACCGACAATTCATTATAGCCGCGAGTACTTTTAAATGACTTTTTTCCTTTAGAAATGTTATTTTGTGCAGGGACTGTTGTCATGCGCGAATTTACAGGCATACTATAGACTCCCCCCAGGTACAAATTTTAAAGGAATATTTCACTTTTATTGTTTCACTTTAAGCATTATTATAATCACTGCTCCAAAAAAAAAGGGCTGTTTTTAAAACTTTTTTTTGCATTGATACATGTCCCCTGGGGCAGGATCCAGATCCCCAAACACTTTTTATGACAATACCATGCATATAAGCCTTTAAAATCAGCACTTTTGATTTTTCCCATAGACTTTTAAAGGGTGTTCTGCGGCTTTCGAATTTTCCGCGAACAAATTGTTCGCTATTCGGCGAACACCCGAACATTGGGCTCATCCCTAGTGAAGACCTTAAATAAACTATATTGTCAAAAGTATTGGAACGCCTGCCTTTACAAGCACATGCACTTTAATGGCATCCCAGTCTTAGTCCGTGGGGCTCTATATAATATATTTCAATTCTTCTGGGAAGGCTGTCCACAAGGTTTAGGAATGTGTCTATGGGAATGTTTGACCATTCTTCCAGAAACAATTTCCATAAAGACATGGATGAGTGAGTTTGGGATAGAGGAACTTGACTGGCCTGCACAGAGTCCTGACCTCAACCCAATAGAACACCTTTGGGATGAATTAGAGTGGAGATGGCGAGCCAGGCCTTCTCATCCACATCAGTGCTTGACCTCACAAATGCGCTCCTGGAAGAATGGTCAAACATTCCCATAAACACACTCCTAAACCTTGTGGACAGCCTTCCCAGAAAAGTTGAAGCTGTTATAGCTGCAAAGGGTGGGCCAATTCAATATTGAACCCTACGGACTAAACTAAGACTGGGATGCCATTAAAGGTAATGTACGTGTAAAGGCAGGTGCCCCAATACTTCTAGTAATATAGCATATATATATATATATATATATATATATATATATATATATATATATATATATATATATATACTCACAGTATATATACAATATATATATATATATATATAAATAATATATATATATTTTAGAACACTATTTTGTATTTTGAGGAGGAGAGACACAAGCAAACACACAAACAAACATGAAAAACGAGAACTTGCTTCTTTTTTTCCCGCACAACTAAAAGACTAGAAATGTCAATAGGCATCCTTGATGTATAAATTAAGGAAGCAATTCTACCTTGCCAGCACTCTATTTATTTCATAACAAGCATAATCTATAATCATTGGAACAGCAATGCATCAGCAGTGACAGGGAATAACTTGGCCCGCATTTACCACGTTTGGTCACACTTTCGAGAAAATGCTTTCTGCCATCCTAAGTGAAACCTCTCCTATACTTAGGAGCTCTGATCATGTAGACATGTCGCTTATGTTATGCAAAGCCAGTTATTATGAGTTAACACATTATTCCTCAGAAAAGGAAAAAACAAAATCTAAAAAGTGGAAAAAGTATATAAACTATTCTTTTATGGTTCATGTTCACAGTTTGTTTTTTAAACTTTCTTTTAACAGACTGTTCCAAACATTCAAAAAAGTTTTTAAATCTGTTACTTTCTCCTGGAGTAAGCATGTTTTTTTTTTCCATAAAAGTTTTTTATTGGAAAAAGATTAGCATACAGGCATATACATTGGTACAGTCACTTTCCAAGAGTCATTGAAAAAACAAAAAGCAAACCCAATTACATCTTACACAAAAAAAAAAAACAATACAGTACTAGTATATCAGTATTTGAAAAAAGTGCATTGTGGAAGAGTTAAAAAGAACAGAAGGGATGCATGTAAGAAATAAGGATATCAGCAAATCAAATGAGGGCGAAGCACCCTTTAACCACCTCCACTATTATCCCGGGTGGATGTCATATGATGTCCTCCCAGTTGCGCAGCGAGATCTGTGACCCGCTGTGTCCCCCAGACACAGTGAAACACAGACAGGTGTACCAGCCTGCTGTGCATGGCCCTGGTACCATGTGATCTCTGTGAGCAAATACAGCGATCACATGTCAGTTGTCACCAGTCAGTGTCCCTGATTACCACCACATCGGACATATGTTGACATTGTACTGCTCTGGTGACAGTATGTATAATAAAAAAAAAATTTTTAAAAAATACATTTTATTTAATTTCTTCATTTTCCAAAAAATTGTGACAAAAAATTACAACCTAAAAAAAAAATCACCATACTTCCTATTAAATATCTTGGCATGTCGACTATCTAAAAATGGGTTATTTGGGGGGTATTTGTACTGTCCTGCCATTTTAGGACCTCAAAAATGAGATAGGCCATTAGTACATTAGGACTGATCAATTTTGAATTGTATATACCATAGTTTGTAGACTTTATAACATTTACAAAGACTAAATGATATGCACTGATTTTGGTTATTTTTAACAAAGAAATGTAACAGAATAAATTTTGGCCTAAATTTATGAAGAAAGATTATTTATTTGTAAAAACAGAAACTAAGAAAAACAATTTTTTTTCCCCAAACTTTTCAGTATTTTTTCATTTATATAGCAAAAAAATTAAAAGCCAGTGGTAATTAAATACCACCAAAAAAAGCTCTATCTGTCTAAAAAAAAATATATGAAAATTTCAATTGGGTGGGTATTGCACAACAGTTGGCAATTAAAGTGTGACAGTGCTGGAAAATGAAAGTTGGTCTGGGCAGGAAGGGGGTGAAAGTGTCCAGTACTAAAGTCCCTGTCTGGTTACATATTAAAGAATAAAATAATAAAACAGAAGGAGAGAGAAGGAGAAAAAATGGGTTGGGGTGTTAGGGGAGGGAAGGAGGAGGTGTGAAAAGTGGTACTGCTCAGGCTTAGAGAGATCAAATCGGGGGGGGGGGTTCAGGGGTAGAAAGTCGATGTAAGCAGAACTTAGACCGGGAAGGAGAGACTAGGCAAGGTAGCATCAAAGTGCTCCCCCAAATGGCACAATACTGGGGGTTCTCCTTCCGTTGTTTCTCTCTAACCTCTACCCTAAAACAAATTAGCTTATTCAGCATTGGATCTGTAGTGAATCCAGAAAGCCCAAATCATATGATAATGCGAGTTTCCAGTTTGTGCAATATGTATCTGTTCCTCCATGCCTGCTACTTTGTTAATGTGGAAAACCATTTTGCGATAGAAGGTGGTTGTGGAGGTCTCTACTGGACGGGGGACACATAGGCTGCGTTCACCATGTGCACTGCCAATGATTTAAAATATTGGTGCTTGAGACTAGTATGGTGTAGCAAATATAGGGTGGCAGTAAATGTAGAGGGAAGCTTGTAACAAACAAAGCAATATGATGGACCTCACTCGAGTGGGTGCTGAAAGGAGAAGTACAGCCAAAGCTCGTTTGGCTGTACCTCTCCTGTGGATCACAGGAGTGCAGTTCGTTCTGCACGCCTGTGACCCATCTTCGGCTGACAGCGGGCTGAAGTCCGCTGTTGGCTGACATCTGCTGTTGGCTGATGTCCCAGAGCTAGTACAGGCTGGGGGAAGATCGTGAACATATGGTGGGGATCCACCCATGAGTCTGGACCGGCACATTTCAAACAAAGGGCATGGGGAACTGGGAAGTGCCAGAGAAGACATGTACCAATGCAAAAAAAATGTTTTTAAATAATACCAATCAGCAATGATTTCATAAAACAACATGCCTCGGGGATGCCTTACACCCGCCTGTGCAATAAACGAAAGCAAGGAGGCACACGTGTAGGATGTACTACAGAAAAAATATTTTATTATATTTTGAAAGAAAAAAAAAAAAAAAACGAAACAAAGGACATGCAAAGCTGGGTACTGACCTGTACCAATTCAAAGTTTTTCGTAAAAAAACAAAAAAAAAAATCCATTCAGCAGGGAGCAGCTCTTTTACACAATTCCTTTTTTTAAGATGCCTGGGGGTGCCTTAAATCTATACATGAGGTGGCACATTTGTATGATGTACTAAAGCAATAATATTTTTACCCTTCCCATGGCTTTCACCCACAACTATTAAGCAAGGGTGACATCATCTTTTTTTCAGGTAGATTTTGGCAATGAGTAGCCCAAATCTCATGAGAAAAGGAGCTTGCACTTTTTTTTACATTTTATGCAGTCCTTCAACAAAGGGGAGGTTGTGTGAAATGTAAGATTTAAATGGAAACCCATCATGAGAGATATATGGGGGCTGCCAATGCTGACTTTCTTCTGAAAATGCTAGCTTCCTAACTGTTATGCTAATCCTCTGCCTTTAATACTTTCTATGTCTGATTTGCAAAAGATCAGATATGCAGTTCAGGAAAGTCAGAAAAAGTCCTAATCTGCATACATGTTCTAGGTCATTGACTCAATGTACTGAAACCAGATCACCAGTATGATAGTCAGACAGCTAACCTTTATAGAAGCAGCAACCTCCATGGTTCCTTTACCAGCTTTAAATCTGAAACAATATTTTATTTTTTTCGCACATACATGTTAAAAATCTGACTTTATTATTTTTTTGCTAGTGACTTACCCTCCCTCCCCCCATCCCCAAACAATTACATTTTTTTGAAAGCAGACTCTGTAAAATAAAATAGTTGCAATTTTATATGTTGCGTGATTATTTAATTTTTGCACAAAATATTTTCAGGAAAAAATACACTAGATTAATTTTAGTGCGCAAAAACACTATACAATACCCATTTGTTTGTAAAATATAAAAGATAGGTTCTTCACAGTAACCATAAAAGTGATTGGGCAGCTCTATAGTCATCTGGATCATTTTTACTGGCTAGCACGGAGCTAGATGGACAAAATAGTACCAAGCAATATGTGGGTGTAAATGTACATTAAATATTAATATTTTATTCCCTAAAATCACATTATTTTTATTTTTGTATTATTAGTATTAATTTAGTTTGTTCTGGTATACCAGTAAAATGTTCTTAGGCTGTCTGTAAAATCCATATCTCAATATCTAGGAAATTCTAATGGTTTGTCAACAGATAAGACACAGTGATACATCTTTTTTTGCATAGGTAATTAACTTTATGTAGAGAACATACCTCATGGCAGCAAAGAACTCACATACATGCACAGTGCCGTTTGACAATGCATGTCCCAATCAGTGACTTTTAACCATGTGGAACAGGTTCATTGTTACAACAAACAAAATAAATGACAGTTGTGTCACTGGTATCACTGGTAATGACTCATTTCAAACTGTTCAGCGGATTGGCTGGAATATGACATTAAAAGGGGCTTTTTCCATTTAACATACAGAGTGACATATTAGGGTTCTCTTCCGGCTTCTCTTTGTTTCCACGGTAACAAAAAAAGCTTTGAGCAGCAAATGTCCTTTATAATTTATATGCGTAACACCATATTACTCACGAGAACAATTATTATTACTATTATTATTATACAAGATTTATATAGTGCCAACAGTTTGCGCATCGCTTTACAAAATGAGGGCAGACGGCACAGTTACAATAAAAATGGGTGAATTTTTGCTCTACTCAGTGTATAATTAATAATGTGAATATTATTAAAAAAATACAGTAATCAAAATGTGTACAGCGATCAAAAGGATAAAGCTGCCAACTCCTGTAGTGTCACCACATACATCAACAGTATATTATTATATTAATGGAGAGGTGCTACATTTAACAACGATTCAATATAAAACAGCAAAGAGAACTATATCATATATATTAATAAATGTACTAAAGTGAAATATAATATAATGCATACATAGAATAGAATGTCAAACAAAGTATCCACAATAGATGGCGTTGCAAAAGTTCAGTGCAAAAAAGTGAATAAACACGATAATTAAAGTTCTTGCTTTTAAAATGCTTAATAGTGCTTCCAAACAATCCGGGTGAGATATGAGAAATCACATAGTCCACTGCTCAATACAAGAAAAGAGACAAACTCCACCACCATGTGCAATGGCTGCTCACTTTCATTTCAAAGGTAACAAGCATCAGTTGCAAACTTGATATCTGTATAGTGTATGTCATTCAGCAGTTGGTAGCAATCAATCGGCTCACACATGTAATAAGAATAATTATCTTCATGGTCTAGTATTATCAGCAAATTTATTAAAAAACAAAGGCAGACTTACAGTTAAAATAACTGCTAGGTATACAGCAGCTTGGACAGTGGGGTCACACACAGGCAGAACGCTGTAGAGTCCGAACTAATAAATTAACCACTTGACCTCTGGAAAGGTTTTACCCCCTTCATGACCAAGGCATTTTTTGCTATTCAGCACTGTGCTACTTTAACTAGCAATTGCTCCATCATGCAACACTGTACACAAATTAAAATTACAGTGAAACCTTGGATTGCGAGCATAATTCATTTTGGAAGCATGCTTGTAATCCAAAGCACTTGTATATCAAAGCGAATTTCCCCATAAGAAATAATGGAAACTCAGATGATTAGTTCCACAGCCATTTATTCATAAGTCCTTCAGTTTATAGTACATATAAAAAGATTATAGCCATGTGATAGGTTGTGTAACCATAAAAGGTCCATCCACAAATGGCAGCCTCCACAAGGGGATTAGACGCAAAACCCAACACGAGCTACACAGTATAAAAGAGAAGAGGGACATCTCTAAGTGTAGCAATATGGTTACATTTAATGAAGGTACAACATTTAGCAACTCACATGGTTAATGATTAAAAGAGGCACATCTAAGTATGCAGGCATCCAGGGTAAACCTGTCCACATAGACCATCCTCCGCACCGCCGGATCTCACTGCTGTCAGTCGGCAATCGTGACCGGGAAGACCACCCTGCAGTAGAACAAACTGAAAGCATGACTTGGAGCGCAGGGTGGATGGGACAATGTCAATGGCAGTGAGGAGGATGGTTATGTACATCTTTACCCCAGATGCCTGCATTCTTAAATGTGCCTCTGTTAATCATCAACCATGTGAGTTTCTAAATTTTGTACCTTCATTGAATGTAACTGTATTGCTACACTTAGAGGTGCCTCTCTTCTCTTTTATACTCCGTTGTGACATGAGTTTTTCTTCATTTTTGTTATAAAATTTTGTGAATAAATAACCTTTATTCATAAATTTAGGGCAAAATGTAGTCTCCTACATTTCTCTGGTGAAAAAATAACCCAAATCAGTGTATATTATTTAGTTTGTGTGAAAGTAATAGACGCCAAAAACTATGGTATACAGTATATAAACTAGTCTTTTAAAGTTGTAATTTTTTGTCACAATTTTTTGGAAAATTAAGAAATTAAATAAAACTTTTTTCACAACTTTTTTTACAAACTGTCACCAGTGCAGTACAGCATCATCATATGACTGGTATGGCGGTGATCAGGCATACTAACTGGTGACAATTTGTAAAAATTAAATATATCCATTTTTTTTTTGTAACACTTTTTTCTTTTTTTTTTTTTCTTTATTTATTCTTTTTCTTTTAAGATTTTTCTTTACATACTCTCTACAGAGTAGTACAGTGTTATTATTATTATTATAATTATTTATATTATACAGGGTTTATATAGTGGCAACAGTTTGTGCAGCGCTTTACAACATAGTGACATTGTACTACTCTGGGGGGTGATAAGGGATTTTTTTTACACTGTTATAAGCAATAGTTTTGACTGTCATGAATGGATTTTATTCATGACAGCTTGCTTATTATTGTGATCTGTGATTGGCTACACCTAATCACATGGTACAGGGTGCCAGGTACCATGTGATAGCTGTAGGCCAATCACAGCATAACAATAGTAAGCAAATGGAAGCCATTCATAACTGTTTTGTTTACATGTAATCATGTGATCACTATGATTGGTTATAGTGATCACATGATACCCCAACTGCCATGATCCACTGTGTTCACTGGACACAGAGGTCATGGGTCACACCGCTGCACACCCAGGGGAGGCCAGTGTGTATGTGCGCTGCAACGTACCAGTACGTCACAGTGTCCGCAGCTGCCACCTGCTCTCAGTAAATGTACTATGGATGGGCGGCAAGTGGTTAATTATGGAAAGTGGAAAATAGTGATGGATTTGTGAGTTTATCTTATTGGTACTTCTATTTTAATATAATGATGTTGATCAGAGGTGTAGCTTAAAGCTTGTGGGCCCCGATGCAAAAGTTGACCTGGGCCTCCCCACTACTTCCAATGTGTGTGCAAATACATCCACCGCACGCCAAGATACTCAAAGTGGCTTAAGAGTTTTGAGTTCATAGAGTTCCTCTTTACATCAGAGGACAGGGATTACCGCTGGAGAATCAGAGAACAGGGACCCCTGGCAGGTCACTTGACAGGGCTCCTTTCCCATCCCAGCACTGTAAACAGCTCCCCCCACTACACAGGGCTGAAATCACATTCTTTTACACACAGTCTGTCAGTCTTCACAGTGTGTATCTGGCTTGCACGTTGCCCTTCTGACCTGTGAAATTCTCTGGTTGGAACAACAGTGTAGTTGCAGTAGGCAGATACAGCCTGTGCAGATCATGGCTAACTGGCTGTGTTGTAAAGGAATGTGATTTCAGCGGAGGAACAGTATAGAGTGCTGTAATGGCAAAGGAGCTCAGCAGCCGGGCATAGCATGAAGGGTGGAGAGGGTGGTCAGGGGGCTTTGGGGGGGCAACTTAGATCTGGGAGGGCAAAGCCATGTGACACAAAATCTGAAGGCTGCAGCCCCCCCCCCCGCGGAGGTGTTGAGGGATTTGTTTTAGCAATTTCTGAAGGTTTAGCTTTGCCCATGATGTTGATGTAGGTGATCTGGTTCCCTACAGGCAGCTTCCACACCCCAGAAGATCTCCACAGTCTCCTTGGCGTGTAGTGTAATGTAACAAAAAAAAAGTGAATTGAATCGCTGCCGAAGGGTTCAGATATTACTTACCTTACTATTCCAGTCACACGATAGGATTTTCCGATGGAAAATGTTTGATAGGAGCTCGTTGTCGTAAATTCCGACCACGTGTAGACTCCATCGGACATTTTCCATCAGAATTTCCGTCACACAAAATTTGAGAGCTGGTTCTCAAATTTTCTGACAACAAAATCCGTTGATGGAAATTCCGATCGTGTGTACACAATTCCGACACACAAAGTTCCACGCATGCTTGGAATCAAGCAGAAGAGCAGCACTGGCTATTGAACTTAATTTTTCTCAGCTCATTGTACGTGTTGTACATCACCGCGCTCTTGACGTTCGGAATTTCCGACCAACTTTGTGTGACCGTGTGTATGCAAGACAAGTTTGAGCCAACATCCGTTGGAAAAAAAACATGGATTTTGTTGTCGGAAAATCCTATTGTGTGTACAGGCATAAGGGTCAGTTGAGAAAATCAAAAAAGTATCAAACACATTTTGGATGGGGGGGGCAACAAAAACCTTCAGCAGGGCTTAAGATAGAAAATTGGACCTTGGTATTTCTTACAGTGTGATTATCTGCAAAAGTCTTGTCAGCAGCTGGTTTGGTAGCCTAAAGGTCCAGTCAACTTCTAGTCCATATACGTTGTTTTATAATTTATTAATGGGGTACCCTTTAACATAATTCACTTAAAAGGATACAAAATACTCTTGAACTTCTCTCAGGAATGACAGTTAAATTAATAATGCTTATGTAGATGGTATGTTCACTTTGCAAAATTATTGTTTACTTAGCCCAGTGAGCAAGGTAAATCTGTGCTCACATTATCCATCCAATCATGTGCAAGCAAAATTAAATACATATATATTTTTTTTTTATTTGACCTTAAAAGTGGAAATTCACTTTAACCAGTTCCGGACCAGCTGCCGCAGTTGTACTGCAGCAGGTTGGCTCGGCTGGGCAAAAAGACGTTACCTTACGGCGGCTGCGATTATCCGATTTGCTTCAGAACCGATCAGTCTCCAGGCCAATGATTTCTGACCTGGACCTGGTGATTGGTTCTGGCGAATGAAATCCTTCCCCTGTCTGTGTAATGCCCTGTACACACGGTCGGATTTTCAGACGGAACATGTGTGATAGGACCTTGTTGTCGGAAATTCCGACCGTGTGTGGGCTCCATCACACATTTTCCATCGGAATTTCCAACACACAAAGTTTGAGAGCTTGCTATAAAATTTTACGACAACAAAATCCGTTGTCGTAAATTCCATTCGTGTGTATACACTTCCTGTCACTGTGTCACCCAGTGCAGTGTTCATATTTTTCTTTGATTACTGTACTGGTGTCATTTGTGACAATAATCAGTGTTAGGGTACGTAGTAGTAGCCCCAGATAGGTCTAGGGACCCCCCTAAACCCCCTAATAAAGGTTTAACCCCTGGATCACCACCAGTGATCACCGTATTAGTGTCACGGTACAGTAGTGAAGAGGCCTACACGTTTCTGAGCCTGACAGATGAGAGTGAAGAGGAAGTCACCCATCTGTCCGATTCTGGCTCAGAATAGCTCTGATGACGGAGTAGTGGTCCCTGCCAAGGTCAAGCGTACCCAACCCCATTCTTCTGCTATTGGTAAGGTGCAAGAACCGCAGGGCTCTCGTATGGAGCAGAGAGCCAGTAGTAGTGCCGCTTAGACATGTGCACACTGAAATATTTTGTTTCGGAATTTTGTTTTCGTCCGAAAAATACATTAATTTAGTTACTCCCGAAATTCGTTTTTATTTATTTTTCATAAAAAATTGCATTCATCTGAAAATCCAAATTAATTAAGGTCGTATCTGGGGGGCGTGGCTTCGGCATGCACGAGTGGGGGCGTGCCTTCTCAGAGCTCCGTGAGACCCGCACCGAACCTAGCCTGAACGGCAGCTTTCCCGGGGGGAAATACAGTCCAAAGGATGCCACCGAAGCGCAGGATATCCCCGCAACCTCAGCGGACACCGCGGAACCGGTCCGAATCGCTGGACAACTTTTTTGGAGCCCGCAGAAATCCGGCAAGTAAAACCAAGATGGTGCCCGGCTCCCATGCGGCCAGGGATGCGTCCCCCATCAGCTCTCCACACATGCCTGTGCTGACCCTGCCTCCCCCCTCCTCTCCCTCAAGCTCAGACAGCGCTGAAAGACACACAAATGGAGGTGATCCCTGAGAGGATAGGGATATTAGATCTCACATTCTATCTCTCCCCACCAAGGCTGACTTAGAGCAGTTTGCTAATAGAGTGGAGAAGGCCCTGAGACAGGACATCGAGGATCTGCAGGCAGACACAGCACACTTGGGGGGTAGAGTAGAGGCCCTGGAGACACAATAGGAAGAAACTACCCCCACTCTGCAGGCCCTTACTGAGCATTGTAAAATGCAGGATCGCAGGCTTGAGGCTCTGCTGGATCAAATGGACGATTTTGAGAACAGGAGCCGCAGGGTTAATATTCACATCAGAGGCCTCCCTGAAGCAACGGGCCCGAGGGACATTATACCCACCCTGCAAGGGATCTTTAAGCAGAAACTAGCCCGCCAGGCGCCCGAGCACATTGAAATAGACCGGGCTCACAGAGCCCTGCGACCTCCCTCTGAAGACCCGGACAAGCCCAGGGACATTATTTGCAAGTTGCATAAATACTCACTCAAGGAACGCATTATGAACCAAGTTAGAGGAGTCAGACATGTGGACTTTGATGGCGCCCAATTATCCTTCTTCCCAGACCTTTCCAGGTTTCCATTGATGCAGCGCTGTGCTCTTAAACCACTATTGGCAGTCTTACAAGATGCTCAAATGCCCTACAGATGGGGTGTCCCATTCAGTCTTTCTGCAACTAAAGATGGAAAACAATCTACTTTGTGAAGTAAAGCTGACCTACCCCGCTTCTTGGAGTCGCTTGGACTGCCTCAGGTGGATATCCTGGATTGGAAGACATCTCTAGATATACCTCTCCCCACACGCCCCGAACCGTGGCAACCAAGCTGCTGCAGACGTCGACGCGGATCTGGGAGAGGCCCCCCTGGACATACGCCGACACCTCATCCTCCACAGGAAGAGACCTGAATGGATGTTTTCTCTACCGATGGCTTCTGAACTGCTTACAGTCATTACCTGACCCCCCTTAGCTGCCGTATCACTAACCTCACTATTTTTCTTCCCATGTTTTAGGGATAGATTAAGTATCTTATACTGGTTGCGGTCCTCCCAGCGGACTCGCTCTTGGTGCCTTACCACTTTCCCCCAATAGGACAACTCCCTGGAGTTATGCTCCTTTTTTGGGGATTGCCTCTGCTCGCTGGCCTTCACCGTCTCCTCCCTATGGGGGGGGGATGGAGGCTCCCGACCAGTGGCGAAGTTGCACTATGTAATGGCCTTTGGGCGTTCTGTTATTTTTTTTTTTTTTATGTTTCGGTTTTTGTTTTCTGTGTTCTTTTTACGCTAAGTTTACACCTGCTATAACTGTGCTTTACTTTTTAGGTTCATACTTATGCTCTATGTGCTTACTGCGTTCCTCGCTGTGGGCCGGGATGTGCTGTCGGGCTCATCTACCTCCTACCACTGGCCTAGTGATCCTGTTGTGTGACTTCACACCATGGTTGCCCTGAAAGTCGTATCCTACAACGTACGTGGCCTAGGATCCCCGTCAAAGCGCAATAAGTTGTGGCTTGAGTTGAAACGTATGGGGGCGCATGTCATTTTCTTGCAGGAAACACACTTTTGCACTGACTTGGTCCCCCGCCTCCCTACCCATCTATATGCATCGTGGTATCCCAGCAATTCCCCCCGCCCTAAATCAGAGGGGGTCTCTATAGCGATCCACAAACATTGTCCATTCGTCATGACGGATCAATTGCTTGATCCAGAGGGTCGATTAGTGTTCGTTAAAGGCACCATTTTTAATCGTAAATTTACTTTTGCAGCTGTGTACGCCTCGAATAACAAATAGCTTACCTTCCTAGACTCTACTCTGGAGTCCCTGTCTGCCTTCCGGGAGGGTCAGCTCATTTTGGGGGGAAACTTTAATGTTAGCCCTGATCCACTTATTGATACGTCGTCGGGCTGCTCCACGCATTCATTTGCCTTTCTGAAGCATTTTAAGAAGTCCCTTATGACACAGCATTTAGTAGACTGCTGGAAATTACTCCACCCAACTGACAGGGATTATAGCTATTTTTCAGCCACTCATAATACATGCATAGATCTTTTGATGGTGGACCAGTACTCCCTTGACTCCTTAGCTAGAGCTTTCATAGGTTCTATTACCATTTCTGACCATGTGCCGGTTTCCATCTCCTTGCATCCCTTATCAGCGAAGGCTCGGACATGGTGCTGGCGTTTGAACGACAACATATTGGATGATGCAGTTGCTTTGAAACAAGTCTCAGACACCATCTCTCTGTACTTTTCAGAGAATAAACCAGGCGAGGTGGGCATGGGATCCGTTTGGGAGGGTCATAAGGCAGTGGTTCGGGGGGAGCTGATTTCCCAGGGGACAAGACTGAAAAAAGCCAGGGAAGGGGAATTATAGACCCTCTTAGCCAAAATACGTTCAGCAGAACTCATACATAAGAAAAATGTTACCCCTGTGCCAACTCCCACAACTAGAGGCCTCCATTGGCAAACAATTAGATACCCCCATCTCTGTATCGGAGATCCAGGCGGTGGTGAAAGACCTCCCTAATGGGAAAAGCCCAGTCCCAGGTGGCTATACTAACACCTACTACAAGAAATATTCTGAGGTGCTCTCTAATCCCATGTGTGCCTATTTCACGGCCTTGGCCCCCGGTACGGTAATGCCCTCAGAAGCACTAATGGCGCACATTACAGTTCTACCAAAAGAGGGGAAAGACCACACTTTGCCAGGAAATTATAGGCCTATATCACTTTTGAACACCGATATTAAGATCTTGGCCAAAATATTGGCCAATAGACTCAAGCAGATCCTCCCGACGGTGATCCACCTTGACCAGACAGGATTTGTCACGGGCAGAGAGGCTAGGGATAACCCAAATAGGGCTCTCCAATTTATACATTGGGTTTAATCTCAGGGGACGACCTCCCCCTGTCTCTTGCTTTCCACGGACGCCGAGAAAGCGTTTGATAGGGTGGACTGGACCTACATGAAAACGGTGCTGACCAGACTCGGCCTGGGCCCCAATATGATGGCTTGGATATCCTCTCTGTATAGCTTCCCAACTGCCAGGGTGAAGGTTAATAGGCTACTGTCCGATACCTTTCAGATTAGTAATGGGACACGCCAGGGGTGCCCGTTATCTCCCCTTATATTTGCTCTAACCCTCGAACCGCTGCTCAATAGGATCCGCCTCAATAGCGATATCAGGGGCTTTAGGGTAGGTCCGACAGAACATAAGTTATCTGCCTATGCAGACGACGTCCTGTTTTATGTCTCTGATCCCCTGATATCGTTACCTAACATTATGGCAGAGCTGAAAGCATTTAACTTACTATCTAATTTCAAGATAAACTATAACAAGTCTGAAATTCTGTCACTAAATATTCCCCTGGGATTGCGTACACAGCTGCAATCTGCTTTCTCATTTTACGTGGTGCCCAACCGCCCTGAAATACTTGGGGGTATACTTGCCCACGAGTTGTTCCCGGCTTTACGAATGCAACTATACACCGCTACTTGCTACTATTAAGGTAGATCTGAAAAGATGGGATAGGGCGGCATTTTCGTGGATGGGCCAAGTCAGTGTTCTCAAAATAAACGTGTTACCTCGTATATTGTTTTTCCTGCAGATGGTGCTGATTGCTCTTCCTAGGACTTTTTTCTCAACCCTCAACAGTCTGTTTATTAAATATATATGGGGTGGGAAGTGTCCTCGGCTAGCTCTCCGTACGTTACAGCGACTCAAAACAAGGGGAGGTTTAGGGGTACCCGTAGTCCGCAGTTACTATGAAGCAGTAGCTTTACAACGTATTTTAGATTGGTATCATAATACCCCTTATAAACTATGGGTGCCCCGATCTCCCCCTTAGTGCCCCTAAGCGGCTTCCCCTGGTTCGCTCCTGGGGAACATCCGTTCTTATTTCGGTCCTGGGCGGCTGATGGAGAATCCAGATGTGGCAGATTTGTTCAGGACCAGGGCCTGTTGACACTGACCATGTTAAGGGAACAGTATGGCTCGTTCCCTATGGATGAATGGCATTACAGACAGCTTAGGCACTTTGTCAACAGTCTTCCACAGGGAGTCCGGTCACCTACTTCAGCCTTGCCATTCGAGCGTTTATGTATGGCAGACTCGGCTATTCCCCATGCCATTTCAGTACTATATGACCTATTGTTGAACATGCATACTGGGGTGAAGCCAGGGTTCATTAGAGAATGGGAGAGAGACCTTCAGCACATCCTCACAGAGCCTCAGTTGGAACATTTATATAGACTGACCAACTCGAGCACGGTGGATACGAAAATGCAGGAGAATAGTTATAAAATTTTGACTAGGTGGTATAGAGTACCCTCCAAGCTCACGAAGATATATCCTTCCCTTTCAGTTGCCTGCTGGAGAGAATGTGGCCTCAGAGGCTCATTCCTTCACATCTGGTGGGAATGCCCTAAATTATGGCCCTTTTGGTTGGATATCCATGCTCAGATCAAGTTTATTCTGGACCTGGAACTCCCAGATTCCCCGTTGGAATCCTTGCTGCATGTTCCCACCACTCCTCTTGCCCAATACCGCAAATCCATTCTACCCCATCTGCTTAATGCGGCTCGGTGCTTAATCCCAATCCATTGGAAAACGCCCCGTATACCTACTTGCGCTGAATGGGTGGCTTTAGTTAATCAAATTAAGGCCGCAGAGGAGTGGATGGCACAATATAAAGATAGATACGAGAAGTTTTACTCCATGTGGGCTACCTGGATAAATAATGCAAACCCACCTGGGCTATCTGCTCAGGGGCCCTCAACGATCGCGGCTCCCTCTGTTTGATGGAGCTGGGTTGGGGAGAGTGCAGGGTGCCAGAGAGCCAAACAGGCTCAGAGACAGTAGAACTCTGGCAGATTTGTCACAGATTACCTTAGCCTACCACGCTGGCAGATGTTTTTTGGTTCTTTTCAGATTAAGGACACAGTACTATCTTATTTTATTTTTATTCTATTTTTGTTTTTTCTCTCTTACTTGTGTTTCCCTTACCTCACTTTGTTCCTTATGGTGATGGGCCCAGGGTCTAAATGTGCGGTCTCAGGTTTACCTTTCATTAGAGACACACATCCTTTATAGCGATGTACCGGATAGGGATGATAGGGGTGATCCATTGATGTTAGAGTTCATATCATAATTATAACATGTTGATACCAATCCCCCAGGACGATTCCCTAAATGGTGTCCATCTCTGGGTTATTTTCATTTTCATGTGGTCCGCCTACACCGATATGGGACCCATTATTTTATAACCTGTCGTGTCATATCCTCTACTACTCCTATTACTTGTTACATGTCTACTTGTTTGTTAACTAAATTTTTTTTCAAAATAAAGATTATACAAAAAAAAAAAAAAAAATTAAGGTCGTAGCTGTCATTGAAGGCTTATGGTGTCTGTTGAATGTTTCGCTGCTTTGTCGAATCTTCGTCGTTCATGTTGAATGTAAATAGTTCAAACAGAAAATGGACTGGTGATAGTGATCACTGATCAGACAGGTAACAAGATAGGGTATATAGAATCTATATAGAATCTCAATCTATAATATAGAATCTATAATAATAAATCCCCCCCGAAACCCCCCTACAACACGGGCAGCCTCTGAGGCTATCACAACACTAGCAACACTAGTATCACTATCAAGTTCACACTATCAAGTTCACACTAACACAATAGCAGCAGATTATTATGAAAAAGTTAAGTTGAACTGTAGCTCGCTTCACTATTGTTCTGCTGCTGTGCTTATGCTTAATTGCTAAATAATTCAGGTTCTCTGACAAACGGACCAGCTAAGATTGACTGTCTTCTGAAATGATTCAGTGTGTGTGTGTGTCTCTCTCTGATAGCAAATCGTAGGTAAAAGTAAGTTGCTCCTCCTCTTTGGTTACAATCAGCCAATAACATTCATCATTATCATTATTTTTATTTTACTTCCCCCACCCAATTCCAGCAGCAATCTTTTCTCTCTATGTTGAATCTTTTCTCTCTATGTCGAATCTTTTCTCTCTATGTAGAATAATCTTGGACTAATAGAGCTAAGGTTAGGCACATTTAACCACAGGTTCGATGGACACAGATTGTTATTGTCAGCATCATGTCGAATCTCCTATCTATATCGAACTGTTGTCACAATGGTGTCCATCTCTGGGTTATTTTCATTTTCATGTGGTCCGCCTACACCGATATGGGACCCATTATTTTATAACCTGTCGTGTCATATCCTCTACTACTCCTATTACTTGTTACATGTCTACTTGTTTGTTAACTAAATTTTTTTTCAAAATAAAGATTATACAAAAAAAAAAAAAAAATTAAGGTCGTAGCTGTCATTGAAGGCTTATGGTGTCTGTTGAATGTTTCGCTGCTTTGTCGAATCTTCGTCGTTCATGTTGAATGTAAATAGTTCAAACAGAAAATGGACTGGTGATAGTGATCACTGATCAGACAGGTAACAAGATAGGGTATATAGAATCTATATAGAATCTCAATCTATAATATAGAATCTATAATAATAAATCCCCCCCGAAACCCCCCTACAACACGGGCAGCCTCTGAGGCTATCACAACACTAGCAACACTAGTATCACTATCAAGTTCACACTATCAAGTTCACACTAACACAATAGCAGCAGATTATTATGAAAAAGTTAAGTTGAACTGTAGCTCGCTTCACTATTGTTCTGCTGCTGTGCTTATGCTTAATTGCTAAATAATTCAGGTTCTCTGACAAACGGACCAGCTAAGATTGACTGTCTTCTGAAATGATTCAGTGTGTGTGTGTGTCTCTCTCTGCTAGCAAATCGTAGGTAAAAGTAAGTTGCTCCTCCTCTTTGGTTACAATCAGCCAATAACATTCATCATTATCATTATTTTTATTTTACTTCCCCCACCCAATTCCAGCAGCAATCTTTTCTCTCTATGTTGAATCTTTTCTCTCTATGTCGAATCTTTTCTCTCTATGTAGAATAATCTTGGACTAATAGAGCTAAGGTTAGGCACATTTAACCACAGGTTCGATGGACACAGATTGTTATTGTCAGCATCATGTCGAATCTCCTATCTATATCGAACTGTTGTCACAACAAAAACGAAAATAAAGCATTTGTTTATGTCGGATCTTTCGTTTTTTTCGGATTGTGCACTTTCGTTATTGTTTGTTAAAACGATAACAAAAATACCTGAAATTCGGACGAAAATGCATTCGGACGAAAACGAATGCACACGTCTAGTGCCGCTCATCCTTCTGGTGAACTGTCAAGCACCAGCGGCCTAGTACATCCTGGTCATCCAGCACTGCAGTAACACTTGGTGATGTGGCGAGTCCCATAAGTGCAGTTCAAGCTGGTGAGGTGGCTAGCACAAGTAGAGTCCCGCGGCCACCAAGAAGACAAACACAGGCCCGTCGAGCCCATAGTGCCCTTTCTGTTGCATTTGCCAATCCACACTGGGAGCCCACCACTTCTGCAACACCCGTACTTCCTCCATTCACTGGCCAACCCGGAATTCAGATGGAAACAGTTGATTTTACGTCACTTGACTTTTATTTGCTGTTTTTCATGGAGGATCTCTACAGATCTGTTGTGGACCAAAGCAATTTGTATGCTGGTCAATTCATCGCTGCTAATCCCCAGCTGGCCCTTGCCAGAGATTGGAGACCTATTACGGTCTCTGAATTTAAGACCTTCCTGGGCCTATCCCTCCTCATGGGCATAGTTAAAAAAGTGAGTTGCAGTCATATTGGTCCACTGACCCAATTCACCATATGCCCCTGTTCTCTGCTTCCATGACCAGGACACGATACGAGCAGATCTTGCAGTTCATGCATTTCAATGACAATGAACTCTGTTGTCCTTGGGGTCACCCTGGATTTGATCGGCTCCACACAATTCAGCCCCTTGTAAACCACTTCATCCAACAGTTTGCAGCTTAGTTTACTCCCGATCAAGTTGTCTGCGTTGATGAGTCCCTGATTAAGTTTTCTGGCCGCTTGTCTATCAAACAGTATCTTCCCAGCAAGCGTACCAGATATGGGGTCAAGATGTATAAGCTCTGTGACAGGGCAACAGGCGATACATATCGTTTTATGGTTTACGAGGAAAGAGATAGTCGCGTGGAGCCGGAGAACTGCCTAGACTACATAGGGAGCGCTAGTAAGATTGTGTGGGACTTGGTGTCACCCTTATTCGGAAAGGGGTACCACTTGTACGTGGACAATTATTACACAAGCGTGCCACTTTTTAGTCATCTTTTTGAATTGGCGCATTTGGCACCATGTGATCTAATCGCCGGGACTTCCCCCAACGGCTTGTAGAATCCCAACTTAGACCAGGGGAGAGAGCTGCTTGAAATTTAATAATTTGTTAGCAGTGAAGTGGAGGAATACCTGGAGTGTTTTCGTTCTGTCCTCCCTTCACGCAGATACAACAGTCCAAATTCCTATGGCGACTGGTGTTGTGGAGAAACCCCTCTCTGTCCATGAATACAACCTTAACATGGGAGGGGTGGATTTCAACAACCAGTTGTTGGCGCCGTACCTAATTGCGGTAAGGCCAGACGCTGGTACAAAAAAGTGTCTGTATATTTTTTCCAATTGGCTCTGCTGAATGCTTATGTGCTATACAAAGCTTCAGGGCGAACTGGATCCTTCCTTAAATTCCAGGAAGAGACTATCACAGCCCTTCTGTTTCCAGACGGTGCTGTGGCCCACCTTCCCAACGCAAATGCAGTGAGCCGGCTGCATGAGAGGCATTTTCCGTATGTCCTCCCTGGTACCCCTACCCAAAGAAATTCCCAAAGAAGATGTCGTGTCTGCAGAAAACGCGGATTTAGGCGTGAGACCCACTTTTATTGTGCCTCCTGTCCTGACTAACCTGGTCTCTGCATTGGTGACTGTTTCAAACGCTACCATGCACCAGTGGATTTTTAGCGTAGGGTACAGCATTGCACAGTCTTAGGGCACACTTACACAGGGTCTCGAAAGATGAGATGGCCATCACATTTTGAGAGACCCTAATCTGGAACGTTTACAGTTTATATAAAAGTGCAAAAAAAAAAAACACATACAAAACCACTAAAAAAATTAAAAAGCCAAAAATAGTTGTGGTTTTATTTTTCTTCTCTCTTTATTGTTCGCTCTCTATTGTTCTATATCTATTGTTCTATTGTTACTGTATTTTAGAATGATAATGTTTTATTTTTACTACGTTTTATTGTATTTGCTTTGCAGGTATGGTATGTCTAATGCCCCGTACACATGGTTGGACTTTGTTCGGACATTCCGACAACAAAATCCTAGGATTTTTTCCGACGGATGTTGGCTCAAACTTGTCTTGCATACACACGGTCACACAAAGTTGTCGGAAAATCTGATCGTTCTGAACGTGGTGACGTAAAACACATACGTCGGGACTATAAATGGGGCAGTGGCCAATAGCTTTCATCTCTTTATTTATTCTGAGCATGCATGGCACTTTGTCCATCTGATTTGTGTACACACGATCGGAATTTCCGACAACGGATTTTGTTGTCGGAAAATTTTATATCCTGCTCTCAAACTTTGTGTATCGGAAAATTTGATGGAAAATGTGTGATGGAGCCTACACACGGTCAGAATTTCCGACAACAAGGTCCTATCACACATTTTCCGTCGGAAAATCCGACCGCGTGTATGGGGCATTACTGTTATACTGTAATGTTACTTTGTTTTATTGTTAACAATCATTTGCTTAGCAGGTACGCCATTCAGTTGCAGCGCGGGTTTATTTTTCTGACAGCGTTTGCTCCCACGATACATAAAGCCGTGACTCCAGCGCTGTAGGAGGTGATTTTTACCACCACAGTTAAAAAAAAGAGCATATACACCAAAGCATGGGGGCAGAGGAGCGATTTGCTCCTAACATTAGGGGCGGATTACCCCCATGCTTCGGCATATACTTTTTAGGCACAGATTGCGTTAAAAATTCAAGTTGTTTTATTGAGTTAATGTTTTATCATTACCGTTGTTTGCATTGTTTGCTTTTCAGGTAAGCCATTCAGCTGAAGCACTGGTTTAGTTATCTTGACAGCAACAGCGTTTGCTCTCACAATACGTAAATCAGCATCTCCAGTGCTGTAGGAGGTGATTTCACCACCACAGTTAAGAAAAAATGGTGCATGTATGCCCTTCATTAGAAGTGGGTGGATGAAGGGTGGTATTCTAATGGTGGGCATACCCACCAATCAATCTCTTTTTTTCGTTCAGCCCACAGGCAATATATGCCCAACAAGGACCAGCAACATACTGGTATGTTGTTGGACTTTGAGTGGTGATACCAGAATGATGTCTGCAGGTTTAGGTATCATTTTGGTATTATTCTTTTCAGCCAGCAGTCGGCTTTCATGTAAAAGCAATCCTAGCAGGCTAATTAGCCTCTAGACTGCTTTTACAAGCAGTGGGAGAGATTGCCCCTCCTCCCACTGTCTTCCATGGTTTTCTCAGGCTCTCCTGTCCCAACAGGAAACCCGAGAATGCAGCTGGTGGTTCCGCCAGCTGACCATAGAGCTGATCGGAGACCAGAATGGCTCCAATCATCTCTATGGCCTAAGAAACCAGAAGCTATGAGCATTTAATGACTTAGGTTTCGCCAGATATAAACAGCGCCATTGGGAAATTGGGAAAGCTTTTTATCACACCAATTTTGGTGTGGTCAGATGAGGGCAGAGGAGAGATCTAGGGTCTAATAGACCCCAGTTTTTTCAAAAAAGAGTACCTGTCACTACCTATTGCTATCATAGAGGATATTTACATTCCCTGAGATAACAATAAAAATTATTAAAAAAAAAAAACAATGAAAGGAACAGTCTAAAAATCAAATAAAAAAGCAAAATAAATATTACAAAAAAAATCACTTCTGTGCCCCAGTGCTCACGCGCAAAGGCGAACGCAAGCGTTGATCTAGTGTCATATGTAAACAGCAATTGTACCATGCATGTGAGGTATCACCGCGAAGGTCAGATCAAGGGCAAGAATTTTAGCAGCAGACCTCCTCTGTAAATCTAAAGTGGTAACATGTAAAGGATTTTAAAGGCTTTTAAAAATCTATGTATTTTGTCGCCGCTGCACGTTTGTGCGCGATTTTAAAGCATGTCGTGTTTGGTATCCATGTACTCGGGATAAGATAATCTTTTTATTTCATCAAACATTTGGGCAATATAGTGTGTTTTAGTGCATTAAAATTTAAAAAAGTGTTTTTCTTCCAAAAAAATTGCGTTTGAAAAATCGCTGCAAAAATACTGTTATTAAAAAAAAACGCAACACCCACCATTTTAATCTGTAGGGCCTTTGTTTTAAAAAAATATATAATGTTTGGGGGTTCAAAGTAATTTTCTAGCAAAAATAAATGTTTATTCCATGTAAACAAAAAGTGTCACAAAGGCCTTTGTCTTCAAGTGGTTAGAAGAGTGGGTGATGTATGACATAAGCTTCTAATGTTGTGCATAAAATGCCAGGACAGATCAACCCCCCCAAATTACCCCTCTTTGGAAAGTAGACACCCCAAACTATTTGCTGATAGGCATGTTGAGTCCATGGAATATTTTATAATTTGCCACAAGTTTTGAGAAAATAAAAACTTTTTTTTTCCCCACAAAGTTGTCACTAAATGATATATTGCTCAAACATGCCATGAGCATGTATGGAATTTTACCCCAAAATACATTCTGCTGCTTCTTCTAAGTACGGGGATACCACATGTGTGAGACTTTTTGGGAGCCTTTTATATCGCAAAAAATTAAAGTCACAGAGGCAATAAAATACCATCAAAAGAAAGCTCTATTTGTGGGGAAAAACGGAAGCAAATTTTGTTTTGGTACAGTATTGCATGACTGCGCAATTACCAGTTAAAGCAGCACAGTGCCAAATTGTAAAAAGTGCTCTGGTCATTGAGCAGCCAAATCTTCTGGGGCTGAAGTGTTTAAATCAATTCCCATATTGATACAATGCTTTATAGCAATTGTATAGATGTTTTTAAACCTATGCATACATATGTGAAAAGCTACCTGAAAAAAACACTTTGAATGAACCCCTTGTCATTCTGTGTGTGTGCTATGGCTATAGTTATATCCTCGGTGCCCATTTATCCAGTCAGAAAGACTAACTGTATCGATATAGGTTGGGACAAAGTGGGGGGGGGGGGTGTTATAGGGCAGAATAACTTAGTAGTGAATTGCTTTAGGTTATTGTAGCTGTATTAGTGTCCTAAAAAATTGTATGTTAGTGCAAATAAAAAAGTATCACAGACATTATTCAATTGTTTCTGTCAATAGTGAATTGAATGTTTTCCTTTAAGAGAAAATCAGGAGTATATTCTTATTTCCAATATAGATGTAGCACTGCTTAGTCAATTTGACCCTCAGTTTAGCCATTAGACATCAGTCCTCTTGACTTTTTCCATAACAATTGACTGAATCATCATTAAACAATGAGTGGGCTGCAATTTATATCTCATACTTGAGATATTAAACACATGATTTTACCATGCTGCAAAAGAGCGGGTCATAAACCGCACAACCCTCCTGTTTCTCTTGTAGGGAGCCTGTGACCTCTATAGATCTTTTATCCTTCAAGTGAGCGTACCACAACACATACAATTATAGAAAAGCTAACAGTAAGACTTCCAGGCTGACATCCACTTGGAACTGTCAATATGTAAGTGATTTTATAATTCTGTACTATTATAGTATTGTCATGTCGTCTAGCCTAAAACTGATGTGTTTTTTTTAAGCAAAAGCCCTATGATACATTTAGGAACAGCCCACAGTGCTAGCTGAATCTCTACAGTTGGCCTTTAGAAATGAATAGAACCTAGGTTTTGTAACCACCTTGCTACTATCAGTCTTTAGAGACCGTAAAGTGTAGTTTTCAGCCTAGTACACATTGGCCCTAAGGTCGGGCAACATCTGCGGGTTCAATAAAAACTGGCCAACATTCAGCCCATGTGTATGGCAGCCGGTCCGACAGAAGCCGGTCATTTGGCAGGCTTCTGTTGGACAAGCATGCTGGAAACCAGCAACTGACCGGCTCCCAATCAGCGCTGTCAGTCATTGGCTGAGAGCGCCTACTGGGGTGTTCTCATAGGGGGGCCATCCCCCTGTCAGAACACAAAAGAACAGCAGGGGAGATTGGATCATTAGTACAGTGGCTCCAACCGGAGTTGTTGGAGCCGCTGTACTAATGTCAACCCTGTGGGTAGAATGAAAAAAAAAACTAGTGGTGTATACTAGGCTTAAGGCAAAACTTTTTTTGGGTTTTGAATAGAGTGGGGAGAGGTTGAACTCTCCATCTGTGTTTTGATTATTCCCTGCTGAGATAATTCACCACTCTATTTGTAGTGGTGACCATTGTCACCAGAGAAGAATGGGGGTAATCAAAAAAAGTTGTCCCTAAAACAAAGGGTATTGAGAAATCTTCCATTCTTCCCTCACTTTAGAAGATTTCTTCTAACTTCCTGTTACATCTCTAGAGCAGGAAGTAAAAAATAAAAGAAAAATTTCCCCAATGGTACACGAAAAGCAAACAATAAACTGAAAGGGGATTTAAATATTTTCTGCTCTGTCCAAAAAAAGGTTATTGCTATACATACACTTTAAAATGAACCTTTTTTTAAAGGTTTAAACATGCCATTCCTCTGTTCATTGAGAAAACCTCTGAGGTCACTAAGTGCATTCTAATGGGACGAGAGGAAGTCTTTCGAGGAGGACTGCAGATAAGATACGGCAGATAAGATACACAGTTTCAGTAATGAATACAGTGCCTTTAAAAAGTATTCATACCGCTTGACAATTTCCACATTTTGTCATGTTACAACCAAAAACATAAATGTATTTTATTGGGATTTTATGTGATAGACCCACACAAATTGGCACATAATTGTAAAGTGGGAGGAAAATAATAAATGGTTTTCAATTTTTTTTTACAAATAAATATCTGAAAAGTGTGGCATGCATTTGTATTCAGCCCCCTTTACGCTGATACCACTAACTAAAATCTAGTGGAACCCATTGCCTTCAGAAGTCACCTAATTAGTAAATAGAGTCCATCTGTGTGTAATTTAATCTCAGGAAAAAATAAAGAGGTTTGTTAGAGAACCTTAGTGAACAAACAGCATCATGAAGGCCAAAGAACACACTAGACAGGTCAGGGATAAAGTTATGGAGAAGTTTAAAGCAGGGTTAGGTTATAAAAAAATATCCCAAGCTTTGAACATCTCACAGAGCATTGTTCAATCCATCATCCAAAAATGGAAAGAGTATGGCAGAACTGCAAACCTACCAAGACATGGCCGTCCTCCTAAACTGACAGGCTGGGCAAGGAGAACAATAATCAGAGAAGCAGCCAAGAGGCCCATGGTAACTCTGGAGGAGCTGCAGAGATCCACAGCTCAGGTGTCAGTACTAGGATCCCTTTAGGACCCAGCACAACTCACCTGACACAGCCTTTACCTGGGAAACAACAATGATTGGCCAGCTCACCTTTAAATAACTTGCATCAGCATTCAATCATTGCTCGTGTTAGAGTTTACCTTGTGTTTGATCCAGTTGATATCTGCTCTGTGTCTTTCGTGTATGATCCGGCTGGTTTGACCCTGTTTGCTTGCTTCTGATTCGGTACCGTTTGGACTCTGATCTTCCTGTGTATGACCCAGCTTGCCTAGACTACGTTTTTGCCTGATACCACTAGTACCTTCATCTGCAGCGGTGAACTACAAGCACGAGACATCTATCCTCCACCTGCAGCGGTGAACTACAAACACCAGACACCATCAATCCTCATCTGCAGCGGTGAACTACAAGGTCCAGCAAACATCTACCTACATCTACAGCGGTTAACTACAAGTCCCAGCTGACCTGCTCTGCTCAGACCTGCTCATGGTATGTGCTCTTGTTCTTTGAACTCTTTGCATAATCAGAACACCTGAACTGTTACCTGTTATATGCTCTAGCCTGACATTAACACGAGCCATACATAATAAAGGAAACCTATCATGGATCCTGAGCAGGCTCAGTTGTTTGCACAGGAACTTTGCCGCTTATCCCATCAAGTTCGGGAAATGGCCACAGAGCTCACTAAGGTGCAATCTCCTTCTATTAGCACTGCTACAAAAACTCCATCTGAACCAAAAATTCCTTTGCCTGACCGGTTTTCTGGTGACCGTAAAGGGTTTTGCAACTTTAAAAACAGCTGCAAATTCTATTTCAAGTTAAGGCCATCCTCGTCTGGCCCTGAAACTCGGAGGGTTCAAATCATTATCTCTCTACTACAGGGTGACCCCCAGGCTTGGGCCTTTAACCTGGAACCAAACCATCCAGCCCTGCTAACAGTAGATGCCTTCTTTGAAGCCCTAGGGTTGCTTTATGATGATCCAGATCGTGCTGCTACTGCAGAATCAACCCTGCGTAACTTAAAGCAAGGAACTACCACAGCTGAAATGTATTGCTCAGAGTTTCGCAGGTGGGCCCCGGAATCTGGCTGGAATGATGCAGCACTCCGCAGCCAGTTTAGAATGGGCCTTTCAGATGCAATTAAGGATGCTCTGGTCAACTTCTCTTACCCAGCCTCACTGGAGGAGGCTATGAGTCTAGCCATTAGAATTGACCGCCGCCAGCGAGAGAGGAGACAAGAACAAACTACAGCTGTGGCAAACTATATACCTCCCTTGCCGCCTGACTATTCCACCTCCAGTGCCAAATCTGAGGAAAAACCCATGCAGTTAGGCTCCACCCGGTTATCTGCCCAGGAACACACGCGCCGACGTAACATGGGACTCTGCTTGTATTGTGGCCTCAAGGGTCATATGCTCCGTTCGTGCCCTACACGTCCAGGAAACTCCAGGACCTAGGTAATTGCGGGGAGGTTACCTTAGGTCTGCTCTCATCTCCCCAGGGGGACAATCATATTCTTTTACCCACTGTCATTCACTTTGGGACAGGGGCTCATGAACTGCTGGCCTTGGTAGATTCTGGAGCCGCTGAGAATTTTATTGATAAGACTCTGATTACCTCTTTGTCCTTGGAAACTCATGCTCTAGATTGCCCAGTCCGCCTGATTTCCGTGGATAATCGTCCTCTCTCACAAGATCTAATGCTCCAAGCCACCAAGCCTTTCCAGTTACAATTGGGGGCTTTGCATTGGGAGAAGACTTCATGTCTTGTCATTGACTCTCCATCCACTCCTTTGATCCTAGGCCTTCCTTGGCTTCAGAAGCACAATCCTGTAATTGACTGGCGAACAGGAAATATTCTGGCTTGGTCCAATCAGTGTAAAAAGAACTGCATCCAGCACCCTGTTCGACTGGCTACCTGTCAAGTGGGAATGGAACAGATTCCACTTTGTTATAAGGACTTTTGGGATGTGTTTTCTAAAGGGATTGCTGACACTTTACCACCTCATCGCAGTTATGATTGTCCCATTGACCTCTTGCCTGACACTACACCTCCTCGAGGGAGAGTCTTTCCACTGTCTGAGCCAGAGAATCTTGCCTTGCAAGAATACATCCAGGAAAACCTAGTTAAGGGTTTCATCCGTCCCTCCACTTCTCCCGCAGGAGCAGGATGCTTCTTTGTCCCAAAGAAGGATGGGGGACTGAGACTTTGTGTTGATTACAGAGGTCTAAATAAAATAACTGTTCCCAATCGGTATCCTCTTCCTCTCATCACAGAATTGTTCTCTCAAATCCAGGGAGCCAAAATCTTCTCCAAACTGGACTTAAGGGGAGCCTATAATCTGGTGCGCATACGGGCAGGCGACGAGTGGAAGACAGCCTTTAACACCAAGGATGGTCATTATGAATGTCTTGTCATGCCTTTCGGTCTCAGAAATGCACCAGCTGTCTTTCAGAACTTTATGAATGACATTTTCCGTGACATGTTGGGTCGCTTCATGCTTGTATATTTAGACGACATTTTGATATATTCTCCCAATCTTGAAACACATCAGAAACATGTCTGCTCAGTATTGGCCCGATTAAAGACTCACTCCCTTTTTGTAAAGCCTGAGAAATGTTAATTCCATGTTAAACAAGTACCTTTCCTAGGCTACCTAATTTCTGACACAGGCCTCACCATGGATCCAGCCAAGATTCAAGCCATTTTAGACTGGGCACCACCTTCAGACCTGAAGGCAGTTCAGCGCTTCCTGGGCTTTGCAAATTTCTATCGAAAATTCATTAAGAACTTTGCCACCATTGCACATCCCATCACCTCTCTCACCAGGAAGACTCCGACTACCTTTAAATGGACTACTGAAGCCCAGGCAGCCTTCACTCAGTTAAAGAAAGCCTTTACCTCTGCACCAATCCTACGCCATCCTGTTCCTGAGTTACCTTTTATTGTGGAGGTAGATGCATCTGAAGTAGGGGTGGGGGCGCTTTTGTCACAAAAGGATCCTGTAAATGCTGCCATCCACCCCTGTGCCTTCTTGTCTCGGAAATATTCCCCAGCAGAGCGCAATTATGATATAGGCAACAGAGAACTTCTAGCCATAAAGCTCGCTTTGGAGGAATGTAGACATTGGCTGGAGGGAGCTCGCTATCCATTCATAGTTCTGACTGACCACAAAAACCTTGAATACATCCGTTCTGCTAAAAGACTGAACTCACGTCAAGCCAGGTGGTCATTGTTCTTCACCAGATTTGACTTCACAATTTCATATTTACCAGGACCAAGAAACATCTCGCAGCTTTCTTTCAGAGTCTCCACCTCTGCTTCCTCCACAACCCATTATCTCTGAGGATAGGATTTTGGCTTTCACCCAGACTGACATCTCTGAGGCCTTGTTACCTGCACAGGCTGAAGCCCCTCCCTCCACTCCCTCCGGTATGCTTTTTGTGCCCCTGGCTCTTCGTTTGCAGGTATTGCAGCAGGTACATGAATCAAAACCTGCAGCACATCCGGGGTTTAGACAAACTTTTGAGATTATCTCTCGCAACCTCTGGTGGCCATCGATTAGGCAGGATGTGTTAGCCTTCGTCCAGGCCTGTGAAGTTTGTGCCAGAAGCAAGAGCAGTACCTCTAAGCTGCCTGGTCTCCTACGTCCTCTACCAATACCTACCTGTCCCTGGACCCATTTATCTATGGACTTTATCACTGACTTGCCTCCGTCCCAGGGATGTCCCACGATCTGGGTGGTGGTAGACAGGTTCAGTAAAATGGCCCACTTTGTTCCGCTTCTGAAACTTCCATCTGCTAAAGAACTGGCATCTTTATTCATTAAACATGTTTTCAGGCTCCATGGGGCACCAATCAACATTGTCTCAGACCGTGGCTCTCATTTTATAGCCCAGTTTTGGAAGGCCCTTTGCTCTCAGCTGGGGATTAAGTTATCATATTCTTCAGCATATCATCCTGAGACAAACGGCCAAACAGAAAGGACTAATCAGACTCTAGAGAAGATGGTACGTTGTCTGATGGCCAATGATGAGGTGGAGTGGGTCAACGTCCTGCCATGGGCAGAGTTTGCCTTTAATAACTGTGCCAGCACATCTACAGGGACCTCTCCTTTCTTCTGTGTTTACGGGTTGCATCCTCGTGTGTGCTCCTTTGATCTTCCACCCTCTGATGTGCCAGATGCCAACACCACAATAGAAAATTTCTCCAAAATCTGGTCCGATGTTAATCATGCTATTTCTCGCTCTGTGCTGGCTTTTAAGAAAATGGCAGACAAGAGGTGCTCAAAGGCACCAGGATATAAAGTTGGTGACAAAGTGTGGCTATCATCCAGGAATCTGTCCCTGCATGTTCCATCTAAAAAACTTGGCCCAAAATTCATCGGGGCCTATGAATTTTCGGAGATTGTTAATCCTGTATCCTATAGATTAAAACTCCCCCCATCCATGCGCATTCCAAATGTCTATCATGTTTCATTGTTGAAACCTGTTCATTCCAGCCTCCAAGTAAATGAACCAGAACCTGTGGATGTGTTGGACCGTCAGGAATATGAAGTGGCATTTATTCTTGATTCCAGACGAGTGCGCAATTCCTTACAATATCTCGTTCATTGGAAAGGTTTCGGCCCAGAGGATCGATCTTGGGTCCCAGCTCGTGATCTTCATGCTGACCGACTTAAGAAGAAGTTTCATTTTCGTTATCCAAGTAAGCCTGGGGGTGCAGGAGCAACCCCTCGAGAAAGGGGGGGTACTGTCAGTACTAGGATCCCTTTAGGACCCAGCACAACTCACCTGACACAGCCTTTACCTGGGAAACAACAATGATTGGCCAGCTCACCTTTAAATAACTTGCATCAGCATTCAATCATTGCTCGTGTTAGAGTTTACCTTGTGTTTGATCCAGTTGATATCTGCTCTGTGTATTTCGTGTATGACCCGGCTCGTTTGACCCTGTTTGCTTGCTTCTGATTCGGTACCGTTTGGACTCTGATCTTCCTGTGTATGACCCAGCTTGCCTAGACTACGTTTTTGCCTGATACCACTAGTACCTTCATCTGCAGCGGTGAACTACAAGCACCAGACATCTATCCTCCACCTGCAGCGGTGAACTACAAACACCAGACACCATCAATCCTCATCTGCAGCGGTGAACTACAAGGTCCAGCAAACATCTACCTACATCTACAGCGGTGAACTACAAGTCCCAGCTGACCTGCTCTGCTCAGACCTGCTCATGGTATGTGCTCTTGTTCTTTGAACTCTTTGCATAATCAGAACACCTGAACTGTTACCTGTTATATGCTCTAGCCTGACATCAGGTGGGAGAATCTGTCCACAGGACAACTATTAGTCGTGCACTCCACAAATCTGGCCTTTATGGAAGAGTGGCAAGAACAAAGCCATTGTTGAAAGAAAGCCATAAGAAGTCCCATTTGCAGTTTGCAAGAAGCCATGTGGGGGACACAACAAACATGTGGAAGAAGATGCTCTGGTCAGATGAGCTCAAAAGTGAACTTTTTGGCCTAAAAGCAAAACGTTATGTGTGGCGTAAAACTAAGACTGCACATCACCCTGAGCACACCATCCCCACTGTGAAACATGGTGTTCTGATGGACTTTCAATGGACTTTTGACGGACTTCCGACTGACTTTTTGATGAACGGACTTGCCTACACACGATCACACCAAAGTCTGACGGATTCGTACGTGATGACGCACACCGGACTAAAATAAGGAAGTTGATAGCCAGTAGCCAATAGCTGCCCTAGCGTCGGTTTTTGTCCATACAGACAAGCGGATTTCTGGGTCCGGCGGAGTTACGACATAAATATTTGAAGCATGTTCCAAATCTAAAGTCCGTCAGATTTTCGACTGGAAAAGTCCGCTAAAGGTCCAATGAAGCCCACACACGATCGGATTGTCCGCCAGACTTGGTTTGTCGGACCAGTCCGGTCGAAAAGTCCGACCGTGTGTACACTGACTAATGCCGCGTACACACGGTCGGACTTTTCAGCTACAAAAGTCCGACAGCCTGTCCGACAGACTTTCGACGGACTTTTGGCGGACTTTCGACGGACTTGCGGCGGACTTTCTAACGAACAGACTTGCCTACACACGATCACACAAAAGTCCGTCGAATTCTTACGTGATGACGTACACCGGACTAAAATAAGGAAGTTCATAGCCAGTAGCCAATAGCTGCCCTAGCGTGGGTTTTTGTCCGTCGGACTAGCATACAGACGAGCGGATTTTTCGACCGGACTCGAGTCCGTCGGAAAGATTTGAAGCATGTTTCAAATCTAAAGTACGTCGGATTTGAGGCTAAAAAAGTCAGTTGAAAGTCCGGAGAAGCCCACACACGATCGGATTACCAGCCAGCTTTAGTCCGTCAGCGTCCGTTGGACTTTTGTAGACGAAAAGTCCGACCGTGTGTACGCGGCTTTAGAGTCTGCAAAAGACTTGAGACTGGGGCAGAGGTTCACCTTCCAGCAGGACAATGGTCCTAAACATGCAGCCAGAGCTACAATGCAATGGTTTAGATTAAAGCATATTCATGTGTTAGAATGGCCCAGTTGAAGTCCAGACCTAAATCCAACTGAGAATCTGTGGCAAGACTTGAAAATTGCTGTTTACATATGTTCTCCATCCATTCTAAGAGAGCTTGAGCTACTTTGCAAAGAAGAATGGGCAAAAATTTTACTCTCTAGATGTGCAAAGCTGTTAGAGTCATACCCAAAGACTTGCAGCTGTAATTGCAGCAAAAGTTGGTTCTACAAAGTATTGACTCAGGGGGGCTGAATATAAATGCACGCCACATTTTTAAGTTACTTATTTGTAAAGTAATTTTGAAAACCATTTATCATTTTCCTTCCACTTCACAATTATGTGCCACTTTGTGTTGGTCTATCACATAAAATCCCAATAAAATACATTTACCTTTTTGATTGTAACATGACAATGTGGAAAATTTCAAGGGGTATGAATACTTTTTCAAGGCACTGTATGTGAATGTAACTTGCATGTGTCTGTTTTTGTTTTTAGAAAACTAAGTAAGTAACTGTTTTGGACCAGCAACAATATATGAAGCAATTGTGGGACTTGATGCTACTTCTATATAGACATCACCCCAACTAGCCGTTACATACATCACTTGATTCCCAGAAGGCACATCCCCTGGTACTTACTGCAAACTGATTTAATTAGGAACATAAAGTCAGGTGATCGAAGCAAACAGCCAGCATTGTAGCTTAGTGGTTAACACTCTTGCCTTACAGCCATTGGGCCATTGGTTCAAATCCCAACTGTAATGCTACCTTCATGGAGTGTACATGTTCTTCCTGTACTTGTGTAGATTTTCTCTGGGTACTGTGGTTTCCTCATACACTCTGAAGACATACTGATTAATTGACTCCTGTCTACATTGGCCTTGCATGTGAGGTAGGGACCTTATATTGTAAACTACTTGAGAGCAGGGGCTGATGTGAATTTTCAATATATGTGAATTGTTGGATGGGTAAGAATTTCTGCAAGTCTGTATCCCCACTGGGAAGATTTACTCCGTCTGTCACCAGGACGGAAGTTATGGGAAATTTTGCCCTTTTCATCAGAATAAGAGGCTTCCTATGGGGACCCTTGTTTCAGTGGCAACTCTCTAGAAGGCATTTCCCTTCATTTTGGGGAGATTTCCATTCGCTTCCAGTTATGTCTCCAGGCCTCTATCCAAAAGAAATGTAGATTGGATTTAGGGACCCATTCAGACTATGTATTGAGTTAATATGTGCATTATTGTAGCGCAAAAAGTACCTGCCCTTTTTTTTTCAATGTGCTGCACTATAATGCACAAATGGTTTACATTTGTGTTCTGTGGTGCACTAAAATGCAAGTGCATTGAGGTGCATGGGCAAGGTGTGTTAAAGAGGTAGCACCCAAAAACCAAGTAATTCATTTTGTCACACTTTTTATTTAAGTCTGAGTCAGAAAATCTACTCATTTTTATTTTATAAACAGGTCCTTACAAAACAGCCTGTTAGAGATCAATGTAAATAGTATTGGCTGTTCCCACTTAATGAATGTGTCTATTGATGATAGGAGCACAGCTGTGTCTATTGGGTCTCACCAGCCTCTGCAAATGTTTATGGCAAATTGATGGCTGCAGAAAATGTACAGTTACTGGCTAGGTTACACTTTTAGCTGAGTCTAATATACCTTCAGCATAAGCAAAAGCACCACTGCCGTATTTGTACACAAAATTGTAAACATACATAATCATTCAGCCAATTATAAAACAGCTTTCATTATTCTAACTTCACTTAGCTGTTAAATGCTTATATTGGGTTCTCTAGATTTTGCACATTCTTCAATAAACTATTAAATAATCTCCAATATTTTAAGTACAGGAAAATGGTGCTTGAATGCTTATCACCTTCTTCATATTTCTTGTTTGTCATAGCAAATTACATGTTCTGAACCCACCAATGGGGAACAGCACAAAATAAGCCATGTTTTTTTTTTGTAACCATGGAATATTGAGACAGCTTGCTATTTAATTTAATTTTACTGCGAATACTAGTGTCTATTTTTTTGTCAATCCAAACCAAACACATTCTCTAAACGCTTTGTTGGGCAGTGTTGGTATATGTTGTGCAATACAAATATAAGCCTTATGATTTATGTTAGAATGATAAAGCGTATGGGGACAGGGTTATTGGTCAGAGACCCATAACTCAGCATTTCCAAACTTTTATTACATTTGACGTTGACCCATAACACTCCCTTGGCATCGTTTTTTTAATGAATCGTCCTAGTTAGTTTGTACATCATTGCTTCCGCTGACAGTGCTCTGCTGGAAATAAAATACTCTACTTTCCCACTAAACCCCATTTGTTCTCTCCTTTTTTTTTCTCTCTGCTTGTTTCTCTTAGACTAAATTCAATGGTATGGAAAACGCAAAGGTAAACTCTTCTGGCAAAAGGGAATAAGGATGAAAAGCTTACGAAAGTCATAAAAGTAAAATCTTTATTAGAGGAGAGAGCCATTAATGGTAATTTAGAAAGCAGCGTCCAAGTGCAGCTTTGGATAACTGAGCCGATTCCCAGCCACATGCAGCGTGTAGCAACCCATATGAATTGGCAGGTTACCGTCAGCATTGTTCATCCACGATTACAAATATATCAGACATACTCCAACAGGGGCTGCATGACTACCTCGGTATCTGGGGCGACACATAAAGTGTGGGTGATCGCTGTTTAAATGTATAGAGAAAAAGATTATATATTAAAAAAAGAGGAGGTAAGGAAGTGAATCAGGGTCGTTTCCATTTTAATTGTAAAACAGATAAGCACTAAACACTTTGAAAAAGTAAATGACTTGAGAATAATTACTATCTATTACTCTGCATCCCAGGGGTGCAGTTTGAGGAGCCCAGATGGCTACAAAAATGGGATTTAGCAGAAAATTGAAGACATTATTCACCGTAACACATTATCAATTACCTTCATATCAATTACAATAACCCTACATTAGAAGAGGGGCCAAGAGACTTCCTGTAGCCCCATAGACTTAATGGTAATTGTGCACTCCATGCAGATTCTGCAAAGGAGACAGAGGGGAGGGATAGTGAAACAAGTTGAATCATTAAGCCCCATTTGCCTGTGTCCCTCTCCTTTCCAGCTCTATATTACTTTTGTTACTACCTCTACTTCTCTTTTTGCTCTCACCTTACTCAAAGTTTCTTTGCATCCTACTTATTTATGTCATTTAATACATCAACCAATGTGGTTGCTGCTTTATGTACTCTACACAGAACATAAAGAAGATTTTGCCACTTGTACAATAAGATGGGTAATTTCTATGCAATGTAAAAAATTGACCCTTTGACAGAAGCTTACACAGGGGATGCTCTTACACATTCTTAATAAAGGTTTTCAATAAGGTTTCCTGCTATTATAGATTACTGTATCATATTTACATCATTTAAATAATCAACATATTCACACATCTTTTCTTTGAAACAGAGCTGGTTAAGAGAAATTGGTGCTTGCTCTACTAGTCAGAATAGGAAGCCTTTTATTGTACTGGCAAAGCTGGTGGAGCTCAGCTATGAGGAAAAATTAGAGGAACTGAATTTATTCTCTATTGAGAACATTGTTGCCAACCGCCAGTAAATTTACTGACAGTTTGTAAAAATCTGTGATTTTTGCCAGTAAATATCAGGGGCTGATCATTTCATGCTGTGTTTACTTTTTAAGTGTAAATCAAGCAAATTACTTTGTTGTAAGCATTGTCAGTGTTTCCATCTCATGTTTATACTGTTCAGATATTCACTGTGTTAATTTTCAATAGGAGTTCTGCAATTTCTCAGGTTGCCAGTAAGAAATGAGCTCTGCCAGTAAATTTTCCATGTTTCGTTAGTAAAAAATGCTGCTGGAGGTTGCCAACCCTGATTGAGAAGAGGAGATTAACCACCTGCCTAGAGGGCACTTTTACCCCCTTCCTGACCAGGCCAATTTTCAGCTTTCAGCACTGTCGCTCTTTGAATGACAATTGCACGGTCATGCTACACTGTACACAAAAAATTGCACGGTCATGCTACACTGTACACAAAAAATTTTTTTTAAATTTTTTTTCACACAAGAGCTTTCTTTTAGTGGTATTAAATAACCACTGGGTTTTGATGCTAAATAAATGAATAGAAACTGAAAAATTTGAAAAAAAAAATGTTTCATAGTTTGTTAAAAAAATTTTGGAAACAGGTAATTTTCCTCCTTCAATGATGTGCACTGATGAGTCTGCACTGATAGACTGGCATTGGTGGGCACTGGTGAGGAGGCACTGGTGGGCACTGATGAGGCTGCACTGATAGGCAGCACTAATGGGCACTGATGAGGCTGAACTGATAGGAAACACTGATGGTCACTGATAGGTGGCACTAATGGGCACTGGTAGGCGGCACTGATGGGCACTGGTAGGTGGCACTGATAGGCGGCATTGATGGGCACTGATGAGGAGACACTAATGAGCACTGATTGGTAGCACTAATGGGCACCTATTGGCAGCCACCCCAATTGTCATGTACCAACGTATAAAGGGAAAAAGATGCTCCAATAGTGTTAAATCGCTTACTAGTTTATTAAATCATTAAAAATTGCACTTACATCTGTACATATTATACACGCCAAACTGTACAGTCTCTCTTATCGGCAAACAATACACCCGCGCTTCATCAGTGTAAATCTGAACTTATAAACTTTTAAGGAGTATTTCTTCCATATTTCTCACTTTATCATGTGGACTTTGTTTATTAATATATTGAATATTAATTTCACTCAATTGTTTTTGACTTAGCGCAACTTTGTTGGTTTATATTTGCTTTTACTGTGGAGTTAATTGGATCATGCTTTGCTGCGTTTTCTGCCTCCCTCTGGATTAGGGATGAGCCGAACACTCGCCCGGTTTGGTTTGCAGCAGAAAATGCGAACAGGTAAAAAATTAGTTCGAACACGTGAACACCGTGAAAGTCTACGGGACACGAACATGAATAATCAAAAGTGCTAATTTTAAAGGCTTATATGCATGGTATTGTTGTAAAAAGTGTTTGGGGACCTGGGTACATGTATCGATGCAAAAAAAAGTTTTAAAAACGGCCGTTTTTTCAGGAGCAGTGATTTTAATAATGCTTAAAGTGAAACAATAAAAGTGAAATATTCCTTTAAATGTAAAGTGGCGCATGTTTCCCGTGTTTACAACAGTCCCTGCACAAAATGACATTTCTAAAGGAAAAAAAGTCATTTAAAAGTACTCGCGGCTATAATGAATTGTCGGTCCCGGCAATACACATAAAAGTAATTGAAAAAAATGGCATGTGATTCCCCCACAGTCCATTACCAGGCCCTTTGGGTTTGGTATGAATATTAAGGGGAACCCCGAACCAAAATTTAAAAAAAAATTGCGTGGGGGTCCCCCCAAATTCCATAGCAGGCCCTTCAGGTCTGGTATGGATTTTAAGGGGAGCCCCGCACCAAAATTTAAAAAAAAAATGGCGTGGGGGTCCCTCCAAAAATCCATACCAGACCTTTTGATTTCTCCCATAGACTTTTAAAGGATGTTCAGCGGCTTTCGAATTTGCCGCGAACACCCCAAATTGTTCGCTTTTCGGCAAACAGGCGAACACCCGATGTTCGAGTCTAAATTACGCTCGACTCGAACATCGGGCTCATCCCTGCTCTGGATCAACTGTGGGTATAGGACTGTGTATATAGGATTAAATATATATATATTTTTCGCTTTTATTGGTTGAACTAGATGGATTTTTGTCTTTTTTCAACCAGACTAATGCCCCGTACACACGGCCGGATTTTCCGACGGAAAATGTGTGATAGGACCTTGTTGTCGGAAATTCCGACCGTGTGTAGGCTCCATCACACATTTTCCATCGGATTTTCCGACACACAAAGTTTGAGAGCAGGATGTAAAATTTTCCGACAACAAAATCCGTTGTCGGAAATTCCAATCGTGTATACACAGATCCGACGGACAAAGTGCCACGCATGCTCAGAATAAATAAAGAGATGTTTATAGTCCCGAGGTACGTGTTTTACGTCACCGCGTTCAGAATGATCAGATTTTCCGACAACTTTGTGTGACCGTGTGTATGCAAGACAAGTTTGAGCCAACATCCGTCGGAAAAAATCCTAGGATTTTGTTGTCGGAATGTCCGAACAAAGTCCGACCGTGTGTACGGGGCATAACTATGTTACTTCAACCCAAAGCAACAATATTAGTTCTGAGGCCAGCAAATCACTCATAGTGAAGCTGAACTAGTGTTTAAATGTACTGGAACTTGCTGATTGGGCTTGCAATAGTCGGCAGCATCATGGCAGTCAATTTAGATAAGTATGTTTTCAAGTCAAAAGGACCAATTAGACCCAGTTAAAAACCTGGCCCTATTGTGTATCTGGTTAATTTTAGAGCGTTACAAAGACAGTACATATACAGCATACAAGAAAAGTATTGTACAATGATAAATCTATACTTTTAAAAGGAACACTGGTTTACATTTGATATATTAAAACCCAATTTTAGGTTTCATAACTCCCCCCGGATTAAATCCTGCCATATTCTGGCTGATTATGTTTTGTCACAGGCCCTTTCTCTTCTTAGTCTTTGGAAAAAACAACACTCACCTAATAATATACAAACATCTTTCTCTCCAGTATTACTACAAGTTCATACTGGTGTAATGATGCAAACCTAATGCCGCGTACACGTGATCGGATTTTCCAACGGGAAATGTTGGATGTGAGCTTGTTGGCGGTAAGTCCGGCCGTGTGTATGCTCCATCGTACATTTGTTGTCGGACTTTCGTAATAGCGCTCGTAATGGAGATATCAAGTACGTCTTGTACGTCACTATGTTCGTAATTGTTGGCCAACATTTGTGTGACCGTGTGTATGCAAGACAAGTTGGAGCCAACACCCTTCGAACAAAGATCCACAGTTTTGTTGTCAGAAAGTCCGATCGTGTGTACGGGGCATAAGAGGTCTGTCCATGATAGCATGGGCCTACAAGAAATGGGTTGGATGAGGTTGAGGCTGTGGGGGACTATACAGAAGATGAGGTAAGTATTGTAGCTTAACCTGATTTTTTAAGACAAAATTTGTCTATTCTTTGGGGGATTTATTTACAGCTTAACTATGTGTCAATAAATTGATGTATTACCTCTTTCCCAGAAATTGCAGCTCAGGCCCACTGCTGCCACTAGCCTTTTTGAATACAAAAAGTTCCAACAAGGATCCAGTCAGGCATCCTGTGCATAAAGCATGATAGCCTGAGCATTGGCACAGTCTGGAAGATCTCTACCATCTGTTCATGCTGACTTAATGTGAATGCTAAAGTCAGTGTAAACACACAGCCCTTCCCTTTTAATGAGCTGGTTGTATTACAGGAAGAGTGACAGCATCCCCTTCTGTATACTTACAGGAGGGAGGTTGGAGGAAAAAGAAAAGTGGTGATTTAATGAGGGAGGTGCAGTCCCAAAAAAACATGCCTTATTTGGTGCTTCAGTAAGGCAGCATGGGATATATAGTTCCTTTGCAGACTCTGCTGTTCCCTGGTTTGTCATAATTTCACAACAGAGAGGATGCAGATTCAAGGCGATTGTGGATGGGAGTAAGTAAGAGATAACTAAATAGAAATAGTTTAATCATAAAGAACCATAACAAAGGCTCTATTTCAATATGAAAAGTACAATTCTGCTACAAAAAGTGAACTTGGCCTCTAAACATCCCTTTAATAAAGGCTACTTTTTTGTTATTTTATTTTAAAGGCGGGCATTAAAGGAAACCTGTACTACAAGAATAAGGAGGCTGCGATTACTGTACTCTCCTACTGCCTGAGTTATGCTGATCCACTGGTTTTAATATTTTCTCAGACACTGACCTGGGGAAAATATACAGATTTAGGCATGGCTTGATGGTGGCAATAGCAGCCTCCATATTTTGACTTGATTCTGACTTTACCGATCTGCACTCTTGTTCTGGGCCAGTAAATCAAAACAAGTCAGCATAGCAGCCAGCCAGCCAGCTAGCATTAACATCCATCAAATAGATTTATATTTCTGTATATGTATTTTCAAAAAATACCACTTTCAATTCATTCTGTAGACTCCAAATAAACAAATCACAAATTCCTCAGTTGTGTTCATTAGCAAAGGGTCGCAAAGTTTAAACAAAAGCAGAATAGAGGTCTAATCACATTCAGAATAGACAGAAAAGAAACACTAAACAAAAGTTGCCTGGACGTGTTCACTTACTCAACTACACCCATTTACACTGAGAGTAACCTAATTTTTGTCTGTTCCTCACATTGTCACCATCATGGGCGATTGGCTGGGGTTCAACTCATGGGCTGTTGGTTGAACCCATTGTTAATTTTGGAAATTTCAAACTTTAATAATGGATACTGGACGACGTCAGGTTTGACGAAACGACATAGGGGTACTGGACGACGTCAGGTTTGACGAAATGACGTAGGGAGAGCGGCGTGCTGACGCCACCACAACACTAACACGCAGTCCTGGAAGCTACGGGCGTTTGCAGAGAGAGAGCCGGCCGGCTCATATATCCATTATTGCCTTAAAACATTTCTTATACATGTGAGTGCATTACCGTTTTTTTAAAAATAAAATCTTATACATTTTTACACTATGGGAGCCATTGGACAAGCTGTTTGTGGGTCATTTAAAACAAATAGGAGGACTTGATCTGACTTTACATCTATCCCAATTTGAGACTGTGGCTGGGTTATAAGCCAAAAGGCGTATTTGATCTCCTGACCCGAGATCAAGGGAGCTGGTAAGAGGCAGTTGTTTTAAAGGTGAAGGACTGTGCTATCTCTAACACTATTTTCAACGGTGAATTGAGTGTGATGTCACTATTGCTGGGGATGAAGATCTGTGTCCTATGGTGATCTTCTGCCGGATAACAATCGACACTGTTTGGATGTTTTTGATGTTTTTGATGGACTCATTAATTTGATGCACACCTATTTCCTTACAACTTGAGTTTATTTAGCGCGGTTTCTTTTATTATTTAACATCACTAATCTAGTCTCAAAATACCAACCACACCACTCTCTTTGGTCCTCCTAAGACCTCCTGCTCTCTAGCTCCCTTGTCACCTCCTCCCATGCTCGCCTCCAGGATTTCTCCAGAGCTTCTCCAATCCTTTGGAACTCCCTACTCCAATCTGTCTGACTGTCCCCTAATCTATCCATCTTTAGACGATCCCTGAAAACCTTTCTCTTTAAAGAAGCTTATCCTGCTTCTAACTAATACACTGTTTTACTTTCTCCATCAGCTCATTCCCCACAGTCATTACCTTTTGTATCAATTAACCCTCTGATTCCTTTTGTACCACATTGTAATGTAACTGTAATGTCTGCCTTAATTTTGTTAAGCGCTACGCAAACTGTTGGCGCTATATAAATCATATATATATATATATATATATATATATATATATATATATTTAAGATAAAAAATCTTATGGCTTTATAACTCCTTTAAAAGAATAGTATTGCCAAAGCTTTTTTGGCTATACTTATCTTGTGGGTCACAGGGGTGCACTTACTTTTGTACTCTTGTGACACAGAATTGGCTGACAGCGGGCTATTGCCCACTGTCAGCTGATGTGGCAGAGCAGCTTCAGGATCAGGAAGAATTCTGACAATATTGTTGGGATCCGCCAGCTCTCTGATTGACAGATGGCTCCACCTTTCAGTACGAGACTGCGCCCATCCCTTCCCCAGCTAAGCACTCCAGTGAGCACTGGAGGATCAGAGCAGAAAGCAATGACTGTCAGTCACTGCTCTCTATTCTATTCTGAGCAGACCAAGAACTAAGCAATCAGCTGTCATGTAATTACTCAGTTCTTGGGCTTAGATCCAATGTGCGGCAGCTGCAGCATCACAACGACGCTGTAGCATAAAGGCGAGTATGTGTGTTTGTGTTTTTACAAACCCTATACTTCTCTTTTATTAACCAGAGTCCATAAAAACACTTCAAAATCACAACTCATTTCTCTACAGACAAGACATTTTGTATCCTTTTATTTCTTCTATTTTCATCTGCTGATCCAGACAGATATGCCCGTACAAACGGTCGGATTTTCTGATGGAAAATGTGTGATAGGACCTTGTTGTCGGAAATTCGGACCGTGTGTATGCTCCATCACACATTTTCCATCGGAATTTCCGACACACAAAGTTTGAGAGCAGGCTATAAAATTTTCCGACAACAAAATTCATTGTCAGAAATTCAGATCGTGTGTACACAAATCCGACGCACAAAGTGCCACGCATGCTCAGAATAAATTAAGAGACGAAAGCTATTGGCTACTGCCCCGTTTATAGTCCCGACGTACGTGTTTTACGTCACCGCGTTCAGAACGATCGGATTTTCCGACAACTTTGTGTGACCGTGTGTATGCAAGACAAGTTTGAGGCAACATCCGTCGGAAAAAATTCATGGATTTTGTTGTCGGAATATCCGATCAATGTCCGACCGTGTGTACAGGGCAAGTCTGTTGTTTTTCAACCAAAAAGCTCTCTTGCACTTTCAGGGGTGAGACAGACAATTTAACACTGGCACTTGTGCTTACAATGATCAGCTTTTATTTATCTATGTAAAACCTTTATTTCCATAGAGGAAAAAAACTATTACTGTAACTGATTATAAAGTATTAGCTAGAGTTCAACTTCAATTTGTTACTGTATTTAAATCTGCTAGTACTTCTAACATTAGCCTCCCCCAAGACTGACAATGCTGCTGTCCAAATCGACCCCCTGTGCTCATTCATCCAGAGTTGTGTCTGCATAACACAGAAGGTATATTACTGGTCAAATCACCAGGGGAAAACAGAGAGAAAAAAGCCTAAAAATATTAACGTATACAGTCACTACATCTAATGATTGCTAAGCTGCAATATATTACATTTTTGGTTTAGGGTATTAATACCTGTTTAAAGATAGAGAGACAATGTTTTATTGTGAAAAAAAATTGAAATGTATTATTTCTGAAACAAGAACCAGAGTTATTGTATAGACTTCATGCACACTATGTGGAGTATTACACATTTTGAACAAAGTACACACATCAAGTTGCTTTTATCACAAAAATCCATATGTAATTGTAACTAAAAGAAAAAAGGAAGGAATATTGTACAGATTTCAAAAATAATATTTAAAGTAGAATTCCAGTCAAATTCCAACTAAGCCTAAACATACTCCCAACCCCATTCTAAGAATATTATATCTACCCTGTAAAAGAAAAGATGTCTATATTTATCTATTCTGAAGTTGCTCTGCTCCAATCACATGATGGGCTCCCAGCGCCTGCTTCAATGTAGAGGAGAGGCTGCAACAATGGCTACAGAGCCAAGCAGTGACGCCACCCATAGTCTTATTATGGGGCATCCATTGTCAGCAATCCCTCCTCTACACTGAAGCCAGTGCTGGGACCTGACCATACGATCAAACCAGAGCGGCTTCAGAGTAGGTAATTATAGGCATCGATATAGACAGAATAGTCTTAGAATTGGGGTGGGAGTAAGTTTAGGCTTAGTTAGAATTTCACTGGAATTCCACTTTAAACACTCTGCTTTAGGCTGAATTTTCAGCCCAAAGACATGGACAGCAGGTTGGTTTTGATTCCTCACCTGATGAGGCCATTGAGGAGAAGGGGTGGAGGTGACTGAGGTGTCACCATCACCAAGCTGCAGGATTCAGGGTGGCAAAACCAGCTCTCAGAGGTGTGCCCTACCCTGCATCCTTCCCAACAGCCAGCCAATTTACCAAGTGAGACTGCAAAAGAGATGTAACATCCCTGTCCATGCATGCTGTGGTCATGTGCTGCTGACAAAGTGGTCCAGCGAGGAGGTATCTAACTGTTATTATTCATGTGCAGATCCCATCAAACTTTGTGATGAAGTATCATGTGTCTCCTCATGCATGTGCTCCCTAAATGATTGGTGCATCTACCATGCTTGGTACTCTGCAGGCACAGGCTGCAGACCACAACAGTGCTGTCAATAGCAGATGTGTTAAAATTGTGGCCCATACTGCTGAGCTTAGTGAAGCAGCCTGGGGGAAATCAGTGGCCTGCACCCATGGCTCAGGCAAAATATTGCCATGCTGTTTTGTTGTTGGTATCTTTGGGGGACACTTCAAACAAAATTGGTTAGCTGTGGAATTTCTGTGGACATATAGAAAAAAAAAGGTAACGCTCATATAAAATTACAAAATTGTACTGAAACTTAGATAAAAAAAGACAAAAGCAGATATTACTGCAAGGCATAAAATATATATATTTTTGGTTCACACAGATGTATTAACCCCAGAGAAAAGAAATCCACATGTGAACTTGGTGATATTTCAAAATATCTTCTTCAGGAGTACATTTGAATAGGATCAATGTAATAGAACCCAACTGGTTTGTTCCTAATGTGGGAGTAAACTCTCATCTCTGACTTTTACTTATAGGTAAGCCCAGGGCTTTTTTTTCTCAGAGAAAAGGTGCAGGAACTCAACCATGCCTGCCACACACACATACCTGCAAAATGGCATCAAATAGTAGCTCTTCCCTCTGCATACAAGCCCTCCCTTCACTGCCCTTATCTTTCCCCCCCTCCTTAAGAGCTCCACCATCTGTCATATGTCTTACCTTTGTTGCAATATTAAGCTGAAGCACCTATCCAGCTGTAGTACCTCCCAGCATACTATACTATACTACAGTCACTTTCAAGGGATATCATGCAGTAGGAGCATCAACAACTGGTCACCAGGGAAAAAATGGAGACCACAGAGGGTGCAGCCTACCTCGCACCCTCTCCTGCCCATGACTGCACTGAACCCTGGGCACCTGTTCTGTATCCCCCTCATCCCTGTTTGGCACTCAATGGGATCTGCACAGGAGATCTGACCTGTGGGAGCTACTGGGAGAAAAGCTATCACTTGTAAACCCAGAAGCTGGACTGATAGTGGTGAGCATTGAGCAGAAGACCTGAGCCAGAGGTGGTGGAACTGAGTTCCCCCTAGTTCCTGCTGAAAAAAAAGCCCTGGGTAAGCCTATAATAAGGCTTACCTATAGGTATTGTAAATATATCCCAACGGTGCACTGTTTAGGAGATATTTACTGTACATGCAGCCAGTGACAACACTGGCGCATGCGCTCTGAAGGAACAGCCACCCAGGTCGTTCCTTCAGAGCCCTGTGCTTTAAACGGCGGCTCCCACGACATTGTGGCTCCGGCCAGTCACACAGCTGGAGTCCACGAACCAGGAAGGAAGACCGGTGAAGATGGGAGCACCTTCAACAAACCGTCACGTTTCGCCTAAATAGGTATCATCTGGGTTGATGATGCCTATTTAGGCGAAACGCGTCAGTTTGTTACGCTGATCTCCTGGTTACTGTCTATTTTGAAGTGCTTGTTTTTATTCTGGAAAATGTAAGTGCAACTCTTATGTTTACAACAATATATATTCCTTACGGAATTACGCTATGTGCCCTGTTCTTCCTCTCCTTTCTCTTTATGGTTGGGCTTATTTGCCCATTCGGTTTACCTGCTTTATCCATTGTTTTGGAGTGTTTGCCTGAAGACCATATCCACTTAGTGAGCCTGAATTCCCTGGTCATCCTGTAAAGCCTGTTTGACCCATCAGGTGTACACCTGTATGAGTCTATCCTTTCTGGTAAGCGACTGGTGCTTTTGGTGGTGGATCATCTATGTTACCTCTGTCACATTTTGGATGTTCACTCAGAAGTTCTGTGACTGTCACCCATATATTTTGAACTTTACCCTTTTGGAATACATTTGGGACTTGTCTGTGTCCCCCCTTTTTTTTTCTATTTACACCTTGGACATGAATTCTCACGGAACACGTGTCACTATTTATTTTGCTTTTTTTCATATGTCAATTTTATTTTTGATAATGATCATTATTTGCTTAGCGCTGCACATTTCCATATATATTTCTGTTTATTTTACACTTTTGTGCTGGCTGCTATTGTGTAGACAGCGTGGTATATTTTGTTATTTATGTCACATTACTGGAGAAACAGCAGCATGAGGAAGATGAGAACTTCTGTCTCAGGGCTAACAGGATCCTACTGCCTCCATCCCTATGAGGCAGAGGGAGCAGGAGGCAGAGAAGGAGTACAATACCTCTGGTGTTCCAGCTGGAGCACACACTTTATGGTGTAAGAGACCATGCACTGAAGGCACAGCAGCACAAGGAAGTCTACCCGTTGCCTTAAGGCCAGCAGAATAATTTCTTGACTTCATACCTGTGAGGCAGCATCAGGCAGAGGAGGCGTATGAGTAGGTGGAGGGTTGAGGTGCTGCAGTGAAGAGGACATGGGGCAGGCTTCCAGGGGTATAATTTTCCCTCCCAAAGCCTGAGAGTTGTGTGTGGGGGGGGGGGGATCATTGAGGACACTGTTGTCATCAGTGACACTGAGGACTAAGGGACCTCTGTTGCTAGTGATCTGTGGCAAATGGGCTCATTCATGCATGCACAAGAATTTGGCCATAAAGCATTACTGGGGGGTCATACTTTTGCATCTCTGATACAATCGGAAAATGATAGATCTCATGCTACGATCCAAAAAAATTTCAACATAGAACTGGCGCTGTAGAGGAACCTCTTGGCTGCATTTGCAGATAGTGGCAGGATCCCATCTCATACCCAACATGCCTCCTATAAAATCCATGCAAAAATGCCACATATAATGTTTTCTTAGTGTCAAGATTTGTAATTTTTGTTGCAGGGTAAATCCTGCATTGTGCCTCAAAGTTTGCAGCCCATTCTGGTGCTCAGGCACTGTAAAGGTACTGCACTTAATTTTTCTGCAACTGGGCCTTAGCCCCAAAATGTCTAATATTTGCTGTAGGGTAAATATTGCTCTGCAACTCCTAGTATACAGCACATTCCACTACTCCAACACTCCAAAAAAATTAGTAGCTATTGTCTCTCGGAAATAATACACTCAAATGTTTTTTTCATAATTAAACCTACCTCGTCTCTCCTTCTTACATTGCAGTGTAATCAAGCTGCTTACACACTTTCTAATGATTGTACGATATTTGTGGGTATTGTCCCTGAAATCATACACGCTAACTTTTATTTTATGATAAAAACTGTCTCATCTCTCCCTTTTATATTGCAGTTTAACCAAGGTGCTTACATACTCTCCAGGCACTGTACTATATGTGTGGCTATTGTTTCTGAAATAATACACTGTAATTTTAATTTCAGAATGAAAACTGCCTTGTCTCTGGAATATGAGGTGGGGTTTTGAAGTGTTTTTGTGCAGTCTATTTTGACATTTTATTTAACTTTTGAGACAATAAAGTGTGTTACTGTGAAGAAGCTCGCAAATTATACTTTAAAATGGTTTTGATACTGGGCAGATGGTATGATGCTTAGGGTTTTAGCTTTATTTTTTTAAAAGCACACTTTTCTACAGCTTTTAGATATATTGTAGCTGCTACTGCCACTAATTGATTCAGGCCTTTTACCACTTGATAATAAATCAGGTGTCACAGCCAAAACTATCTAAAAAAAGACTTTTACAAGTTGTAATAAATCAGATTAGGCAGTTGTTGCTCCTGTATTCAAAACAAGCAATCATGTAAAAGTTCAAATGAAAATGACAAATTCATACAAATTCATACTAAGTGATGCTAAAACACAGAGTTGCTGACGCTGACTGTGAATCATACTGTTACACAGCACTACATACAACTTTAAAATATATGTAAACCAGGGCTTTGAGTCACCACTTGTCTCTGCCCCTACCCACCTCTGACCACCGTCCCTTGATTCCATCCCCTACCCACCTACCAGTACTGCCCCTTTTAGAGAATACAGAACCAATTTTGTGGTGCTAAATCATTTGTATGGAACATGTTAATTATAAAAAGAAAAGCTGTAAAATAGATCCCCTGCAGCCAGCAACAATAGAATCCCAGCAATAGATCCCCACACAACAATAGACTCCCCCAGCAACCATGGACTCCACCCCAACAACAATAGATTCCCTGCAGCAACAGTGAACTACCCACAACAAAATATCACACCCAGTAACAAAATATCCACCCAAGCAACATTAGACCCCCCCCAGCAGCAACAACAGATCTCCCATCAGCCAGCGTCAATAGATCCTCCAGCGGCCAGTAAAAATAGACCTGTCCCTCAACAGTAGATCCCTTCCAGCAACATAAGACCCCCCCAGCAACAATAGATTCCTCATCAGCAACAATAGACGCTCACACAAAATCAGATCCCCACCAGTGACAATAGATCCCCCAGCAGCCAATATCAGTAGACCCTCCAGCACACCCCACACTCCATGCTATTAGATACATTTAGTGCTGGAGGTGCCGGAACTGCGTTTCCCCACGTTCCTGCTGAAAAAAAGCCCTGATGTAAACCCTCAGCTTGTAAAACTACTCATACAGTTTAAAATAGACATGAAAAGGGAAAGACTACAAGTCCCAGAGAGCAGAGGAGGCTGCAGAGCAAGGAGTAGCACATCATCGTGGACCAGTTGGACTTTCTTGAGAAGTTTGCAGAACTGAGACCTGCGGGCATTCATCACAGAAACTTCTCAAGAGTCATGAGATTCCATAAGAAGTAAATGTGGGCATTTATATTACTTATGGACTGTAATGGCTTTACCCTGCATCATTCTCCTGGTCAGATTAATTGTGGAATACGTGGGAGAATCAGTAAACTCTTTGGTCTCGGATTGCTGTAGTGAAATGCTTGTTTTAAACGGCACATGCCCTGCTGGCCAAAGATGCAGTCCAGGATGCTTTCAGATATGGACCACTAATGGAGGAACCTCCTGTATTAAAGAGGAACTGCAGTCTGCTCACATAATTTGTAATAAAAACATCTTTACCATTCTGAAGCTTCCTTCTAACCACTTTGCATATTATTTTATATATACTGTGATTCTGTACTTGCCAAATATGCTGCAGAAATCTCCCTCCACTAAGTCTGCCTGCAGCCATTTTAACTGTGGGCAGCTGAAGCTGCTGCCTGTTGACTTCCTGGATTTACACAGAGGCACACCTCCAGCTTTGCAGCCCTGCAGCTCTCATTGGCCCTCTTATGACTCATCCCCCCTCCCTTCCTGGCAAACTCTCACGAGAGTGAGAGAAAGAGCTGTGCATGATGTCCTAAGCCTAGGCTAATGACCACACAAGAAAGAGGAAGTGGACTGTATAAGGTATTTACTGTCAGGAAAAAAAAAGTTTTACTATCCAAAGTTAAAACAACAAGGGCAGAAGATTTAATAGATGGAAAGTTAAAAAAATGCACAAATATTACCACTCAAGTACTGGAAATACATATACATCTATATCCATATCCATCAGCACAACTTAATCTTCTCCTCATCACTTAAGGCTTAAAGGGGTTGTATGCATTCTGTGCAATTTTGTGTCTGTTCCTTAGAAGGATGGCAATACTATGCTGGTTTATCAGATCAATAACTGACTCAAGAATATGCAGTTTTTGGTAATGTAATCATAAAATGGCAATATTGGACTATTTTTCATTTATTCATGAATTTCTTTGTAAAATGAGCACTGCTGTCTATTTTTCATTTTGTTTTGTATTTTAATAGATTTCAGTGGTTTTAATAAATTAATTTTGTTTAAAATAGATATAAAAGGCAAAACATTTGTGTATACATATGAAAAACATTATAAACACCTGTTTTCCCCTTACAAGTGGTCACATAATCTCTGTTCTCAGCATACTGGTCTTCCGTGTCAGCACCAGTTTGATTATTGGAGGAGAGCAGACTGAGTTTTTAGCACAGCTAGAGAAATTATCACGCTGTGCTCCCATGCCTGGTGTGGTCAGTTTTTAATAGGAAAGCAGAGAGATTGGCAGGAACACCAGGGATTTCACACATAGGAAGCAATACAAAGAGAACAGGATACATGGTACAGTAGGCACATATCAGAAATAGGACATTCTCGGTTGACATATTCTTTAGGGGAAGGTTCCAACCATGTAATTGAAAGAACTGATGTTTTTCTCAAGTTCTCAAAGTCGCATTAAAAGGAGGACCCTCTCCTGGCTATAGGGTATTTAAAAGTCCCCAATGTCATTGCCTAGCTCCCCATGGTCTTTTTCTGACAATCCTTTGCTGAAATTGATTTTCATGATCCCCCCTGTAGAATTCAGTGGGGTTAAAATTTAACTAAGTTTTTTTAACTTCCCAATGGTTTTGATGAATGACTTGTGAACCAAACACAGACACATTCGCTCATCCCTAGTTAGAAGTAAGCCTGGACATGTGACACCATCACCCATGTGATGAATAGGTGCAAATCACAATTAAATAATGTTACTCAAATTTGGCAATGATAGAGTCTCTCGCTAGTGTGACCGATTTTACTAACTGCTTTAGACAATCCACCCGAAGCCACCTCCCTAGTCGGTCGAGTCACAGGCACCCCCCTGGTCGGTCAGTCACCAGCCCTGCACTTACCCCATCTGGGTAGCTTCCTCTGGGCATCTCCTCCTCCTGGGCCTCACGGCAGCTTCTCCTGCGTCTCCTCAATCCTCCTCCTCTCGGCCAATCAGGTGTGGGGTCTCAGGATCCGCTTCCTGGGATGAGAATCAGAATGACAATAGCGAATATTAAATCGCTATTGTCACACAACTGGGTGGGCTTGGGGCACAGTGCTCTGAGCTCATCCTTTTTTGAAGCAAATTAGAGCCTCGGGCTCTAATCATGTGCTTCTAAAAAAAACAAAAAAACCCATTGGAATCCATGCGTCCGGTGCCCTACGTGTAGATTAGGGGCCGGACGGCTCGTATGGATGGGCTGCCACTAATTAACATAACCAGGTTTTCCTTTGATTACAGGATATTTATTCTAATTTTGCCACAACAGTCCCAACCCTACTATGGCCAACTAACATCAGTACTGAAAAAGAGAATTTTGAATCTAATAATTTGTTATTTTTAGATATACTGTACCATGACTTTGGCTGCATTCATCTGCTTTCAGAACCAAGCTTAGACTCACCATAATACAAATTGTTTGAAACTTGCGCAGATGTTTTCTTAAAGTCAACATCTTTAAAACAATTTTATTAAGACCCAACATAAGTCACAAAAATAGCTATTTTGTTTGTAGATATTGTCCTATAATCTCTGTTTTCATAGTCTAACTATAAGTTAATCCATCTTGCCTAGTGCAATCCAAAGGACCTAGTCAGACACGCCTTCTCACTTCCTCTGGACCTAGTCAGACACGCCTTCTCACTTCCTCTGGACCTAGTCAGACACGCCTTCTCACTTCCTCTGGACCTAGTCAGACACGCCTTCTCACTTCCTCTGGACCTAGTCAGACACGCCTTCTCACTTCCTCTGGACCTAGTCAGACACGCCTTCTCACTTTCTCTGGACTTAGTCAGACACGCCTTCTCACTTCCTCTGGACCTAGTCAGACACGCCTTCTCACTTCCTCTGGACCTAGTCAGACACGCCTTCTCACTTCCTCTGGACCTAGTCAGACACGCCTTCTCACTTCCTCTGGACCTAGTCAGACACGCCTTCTCACTTCCTCTGGACCTAGTCAGATACGCTTTCTCACTTCCTCTGCTCCACAAGTCTTGTGATGAGGATTGTGGCCTTTGCTCATGTATGCAATGAAGATTTTCATGAGTGCAATGTACCATATGTGATGAGCAATGAAGAACATTTCTATTAAGAGGTATTTTAAGGAATTTCCAAGTAAAAATCAGATCAAAATCTTAGCATACAATAGTAGAGGCCTAAACGGAAAAAGAGGTGTAAAATAATTTAGTCAGACTTTACATAAACAGCTGCTAGTCTTTATCTTGTTAAGCATATCCTCCATTGAGTTAGGAAAAAAATTTAAATTCTTAGCAATTCAAGTTTTTTCTTTTTCTAAACTTTTGAAATATCTCTTGCCAGAGTAATGTGGCTTGGTATACATTGACTTTAGTGCTTCTGAAGCAGATCAACAAAATTAAATTGAAGGCAGAAAAGTAGATTGACAAAGACACTACAAATTTTGATGGCCTTTCAGGGCATTAAGGGAAATTAGCCATTATTTGTAACCATGTTTCATCCTGCGAAAGTACAGATTTGTAGCCTGATCGTTGAACCATTTTGACAGATCAGCTTGGGATTGATTCCCAGATCTCCTAATTGGAATGATATTAAATATGAAGTGTGTGAGATGGTTTTTTGAATCAGCATTGACAAATTGTATGACAGCAGTACCGATAACTGGCTGAGGTATGAGGAGATGTTTGCGAAAAAAAAAAAAAAAAACAGATGTGACTTTAACAATAATTACATCCAAACAGTCCTTACAAAATCAGTAGGAATGCCCTGCAGTCTCTTTGACATATGCTCTAATATTGCAGACACCAACTTTCAGTCGTTCAGCAGATGTAAAGTATTGCAATAATGGTTAAGTTAGAAAGACATATACAAACCAGAAGAGCTTGGCAATGGCAGTGGCACATTTGTATGACTTGTTTTGTAAACCAGTTTTGGAACGTTTTTAACTTATGCAATCAAAAATTGTGGTAGAAATTATGGCTTAGCTTTTCAGTCTTTAGCTGTTTGTGACTGATGCATTAACCACTTCAGCCTCGGAAGGTTTTACCCCCTTAATGACCAGGCCAATTTTTGCGATACGGCACTGCGTCACTTTAGCTGACAATTGCGCAGGCGTGCAACGCTGTACCCAAACAAAACTGATGTCCTTTTTCCCCACAATTAGAGCTTTCTTTTGGTGGTATTTTATCACCTCTGCGGTTTTTATTTTTTGCACTTTAAACAAAAAAAGACCGACAAAAAAAACAATATTTTTTACTTTCTGCCATAATATATATCCAAAAAAATATGTAAAAAAACAAATGTATTCATCAGTTTAGGCCAATATGTATTCTGCTACATATTTTTAGTAAAAAAACATCACAATAAACGTAAATTGATTGGTTTACGCAAAAGTTATAGCGTCTACAAAATAGGGGATAGATTTATGGACTTTTATTTTTTTTAATGTTTTTACTGGTAATGGCGGCAATCTGCGATTTTTTTGTGGGACTGCAACATTGCGGTGGACAAATCTGACCCCAAGTGACACTTTTTGGGGACCAATGACATTATTACATTGATCAGTGCTATATAAATGACACTGGCAGGCAAGGGGTTAACACTAGGGGGCGCTCAAGGGTTTACATTTTTTTCGCTGGGTGTGTTATAACTGTGTGGGGGCTTGGCTGCCTGGGACAACAAAGAGATCACTGTTCCTGATCACTAGGAACAGCAGATCTCAGAGTTGTCCCCTGACAGAAAGGAGATCCAACTTATTTACATAGGCAGATCCCCATTCTCCCTCTTTTCACCGCGACCGCTGGTGGCCAGCAGACATCGAGTCCATGGGACCCGCGGGCGCATTCCCGCGGTATGCAGCAAGCGCGTGCGTGTGCCACACACCTGCGATTTAACACGCACATGCCAATGAACAGTTACGTCGGTTTGCGCAGGAGAGCCGACCTGCCACAGTATATATACTATGGCTGCTCGGCAAGTGGTTAAACAGATATTGGATTCTAACATTAACATTTGTAAAGCCTAACTGTAGCTGCCACAAAAAAAAAAAAAATACACATATAAAGTTTAATTAAGGACTCTAAAAATACTCACCTTGCAAAGTCTTTTTTTTTTTAGGGACTTGGAAATTATTTCCAGCAGCAGTGCAAAAGTATTTGGCCAGGCAGGAAGCTGCAGAGAGGAACAATGCTATATCTGTGTGTGAGCAGCGGCCTACACCTCACCCTACACCAACATCCATCATGGCACCAGTGGACTGTCCACTGCCTACTTCACCCGTCCCCAAAACCCGGCCGGGTATGGAGGACAGGGAGGACATGGCAGATGGGATCCAAGTACTGAGACTGACCACTCACACCAAGAGGAATGATAACCGTTATACATTCCTCCTAAAAAAAAAGAGAAACATCTCAGATCTCCTGGAGCGACCACCAAAATCCAGCGCTGTGTCTGACCAACCAGACAAGAGGGAGGAGAGTACAACTCACTGCGACTCTACGGAGGAACGCCGCACTAAAAAAAAAAATAGAGTCAATGCAAGGCGCATAAAGGACCGCCTGATTACAACTTAGGATGGAGGAAGATCATGTATGAGGATGTGCAATCATCCAATGAAAGTGAAGGAAGACCGCTGATTGTCAATGAGGACAATACCAAAATCTAGAACTTACCACCAACCTGCGACACAGAAGAGAGATCCTGCATGGTAGAGATGCTAATGAGATGGAAAAATCTGAAGATTCCATGACACCGGCTACTGCTGAGAGTAATAATTACACCTCATTCCTATTTGGTGATGGACCTTTACACACATTACTGTATTATGGAACCACTCGTTCCCAATGGCCCCCAATGCACTAAGGCAATGCACCTGCCTTGCGGTATACCACAATGCACAGTACTGCTACTGCCTTGTGTTTTAGTGCAATGCAATGGAAATATAAGGTGCAGGTATGTTCATATTTCATCCCTTGCAATGGCAGCCTATACTAATGAAGGGGCTTCTTTGACACAATGCAGTAGAATGGACAGATCTGAAGGGGACCTTAAGTTGGACATGATGCTACATTTATCTTTGGGGTTCCTGCTTTGTGGTACCCAGGAGTAGCTGCACCCAATGAGTTATTTGTCACATTGGCGATTTTCCCCAAACCCCCATCTGCAGACCGGTGGTAGTCTGTGGCCTGCTGTGGGCTGAGCATGCGGGGGATCTGAGTCCTTGTGTGGGTTTAGTGCACTGCTGCCCCCCTCCCACCACCAGAGGTTGCCCGTTACCCTTCTCCCAGCAATACCACTCCCCTCCCTCTCTGTGGTCATGTTACATAGTGTGTATGTAAAATATATTTATATATACACATTTACAAGAGATATATATATATACTACTGTATATATATATATATATATATATATATATATATATATATATATATATTATATACATACACACATGTATACAGTATATATATATATATATATATATATATATATATATATATATATATATATATATATATATACAGAACACTGCAATGTAAATCACCTGATTGGTAAACAGTAAGCTCTTAAAAATCTTTTTTTTGTTACTTTAATTAATTTGTTAATATATGTCCATGGGGGGCAGCCATTGCATATGCTGGCTCTGCCTCCTGGTTAGCTGTTGGGCACAGTGGTTTTGCTTTGCTATTCTTCTTGCTTAAAGCGACCCTAGCTACAGTATCTATAATAATGGACATATGAAATAGTAAACATATAAAATTGTAAAAAACTACATCAAGGTTAATGTTACAACCATTTCTACTGGAGAGCAGATATCACTACCTGTTCTCTGTTACACTCTGCAGAATTACGGCTTATTCATAAAATACAGGCCACTGTGTAGAGCCTGTGGTATCCTACAAAATTCTGTATACTTAAAATAACAAAGACAACTCTGATTTGATTAGGGTAAGTCGCATGACTAGGCTTTCTTCTATTTTTTTTTATGTTTACACTCATTCCCTGTAAAAGCACTCAAATTCCCAACTCCACCGCTTTATAAATGTAATTTTTATTAAAGTAGCACTATTGCCATAGTAAGGACATACTGCTGCTTTGTAAATGCCTCCCTTAGAATACACGTTCCAAGAATATATATTATTATTTCCCCTATAAAAGGGATTGTATGTAAAGAAATGTAAGTTTGTAGGAACTAAGTAACTGATTTCTCTTCTCTGATTGGCAGGTTTTAAACGGCGAGTTCTACCAGTTTGATCCTGACTGGTTTTCAATGGGGGTTGTGGCTGGCTCGCCACTTGAGTCAGACATTTTGTTGATAGGCAACTCCTATCCTCATATTGATTAGTGGTTCCAAATTAATAACTACTGCAGTAGGAAACAGACACAAAAGATACGCTTAACATCTTTCCAAAAAACTGTTCTGCTTTATTATGACGTAATTGAAGGTTTTTATACACATGATTACGTAGGTATCACATTAATATTACAATTGTACGTTTATGGTAACAAGGGGCATTCCAAAGGCAGGCTAATTCTGATCGGGTCTCAAAAAAAATACAAACATGTACGGAAAACATTATTAGTGCCGTGTGCACAGTGAGGGCAGTGTGAAATACATACAAAATACAATACAATTATATACAGAACTTTATTATTTTATTTTTTTTCCATTACAGATATACATGATGGGTACATGTACTGTGCCGTTCTGTAACCATACTACACAGGTATACAGAAAGACTGTGAGTTTCAAAATCCTGTTTACCTCCCGGACATGAACCCATACCTGGAGGACTTCATAGAAGGAGTAAGTAGAAGACATTTTCTAACTCTAAAGAGGCATAGGGAAGGTTTCTAGGCCTAGTGCTGCTGCTTTTAGGGGTACAATATGGGGGTGTTGTCAAGTCTGGTTGTCAGTTGGACTAATGAGTAGTTTGGCTTCTTCATCCAGGGCCGGATTAACATTGGGGCTATTGGAGCTGCAGCTCCAGGCCCCTTACTTTAAGATAGGCCCGTTTGCCCAAAGGGGGTCGTAGAGACCTATCTCACCACTGGTCAGAATTAGGTGCTCCTAGGACCTTTGGTTCCGGATATACGGGCCTCCTTGTGCAACCTGTCAGAAGCTACATACAGAGCAGCCAGTTTAAATACAAGCTGCCACACTCTGCAGCAGACTGAGAGGATGAGCTCACAATGCCTCTCTTCACTTCTTCTCAGAGGCACTGAGCTCAATGGACAGCTTGGAGCCTTGGACCATTGGTAAAGTACCATTGGTCCCAGCTGTCCAATAAAAATGCTGCAGTGGAGGCTGTCCTCTCACTGCAGTGTCAAAGAAAGGGCATGTGTCTAAAAGACACATGGTCCCTTCCAGCCCAGCCCTCTTAGTTAGAAGGAAACAAACATGGGTTTATGGGTATATTATTTATCCATAATACCATGTTTTTCTCACACAGTTAAGAGGGAGAATCTAGCTAAATCATATATTATTATGCTATATGTTATAACATAAAAAAATATTATTTATCTATTTACTGTGAAATTACTGGTTGGAAGTTATAACTTCAAACTTCAGTAATTTGTCCGTTAATCCACCTGCTTGAGTACAGTTTTTAAAAATATAGTAAATTACCTTAAGAACAGTATATAAAGACAGAATTTAGAGAGGGGGAGCGGCCTCTCCTACCCTTCTTCACCTTTCCATTCCCCCATACTATTCCTCTTCACTCTCCCCTACTACTCCGCCTTTCTATCCATTCTTCTCCCTCCTAAAACTCCCCTCTTACCCTTACTGTTTCCTCTCAAATCTCCTTACCCCCATCTCACCTAAACCACTCTCGCACCATCATACCGAAATGACCAACAGATCAGGAATAACTCTTCTGCCATTTGCTGATACTTCCTCAACACTCAAGGAAAGGTTCTCCTAAACACTGTAGAGAGAATGACAATCACCGATACCTATAGACAACAATCAATAACAACCATAACTCCCTCACACACACAACTTCTCTTACAATGTTTTTATGTTGGTCTCCCATATAATAATCTTATTACGCTATGATTTGTTTGTATGGTTTCAAATCAAAAGATCTTTCCCTCCTTGACTTCAGATTTCGCAACTGTTTTTATCCTACCTTTCTGTAATAATGTCATTGATGCTCCTTACTGTATTACTGTTCAAATACTGTATGTACACTTCTGTTACCCCTTTCAATAAACTTTTTTGTGGGGAAAAAAAAGAACAGTATATAATAATTATTTGTATGTTACTTACTTATACTAATAAACCCCTTGCCACCCAGGCCAATTCTGACACTTCTCTCCTACATGTAAAAATCATAATTTTTTTGCACTTTTTATGTCACACGGTATTTGCGCAGCAATTTTTCAAACGCGTTTTTTTGGGAAAGAAACTGTTTCATGAATGAAAAAATTAAAAAAACACTAAAGTTAGCCCAATTCTTTTGTATACTATGAAAGATGATGTTACGCCGAGTAAATAGATACCTAACATGTCACACTTTAAAATTGTGGAATGGCGCCAAACTTCAGTACTTAAAAATCTCCATAGGCGACGCTTTAAATTTTTTTACAGGTTACATGTTTAGAGTTACAGAGGAGGTCTAGTGCTAGAATTATTGCTCTCGCTCTAACGTTTGGCAGTATGTATGTAACGTATGTAACCTGTGTGTATCTGGCTCTGATACTAGCCACTGACCTCACCTCACGTCCCTGACCAAAATCTTAAAAATACATTTGGACAGGGCTGAACAAATGCCGTAGCTGTGATGCTTTATTTTTACTGCTTTACTTACTACTTTTTTGTAATTTCTTTAGCTGCAGCATCTTTAACCGCCTGTCAAACTCGCCTATTGATTTCAATGGAGCCACTCTGCAGCTGCAAACCAAACTCGCTCACAGTAGCAGCATAAATCCAAACTGGTAAAACTACCATTCAGCAATGTAAAAAAAAAACAAGAAGGAGGCAGTAGCACCTCATGAACGCCTGTCAGCTGCTGCTATACCACTCGTTGAAAAGCAATCCAGGACAGATCACTTTTTAAAGGGCAGTAAGCATTACTGCAAATGTGAAGGAAACTTGAAACACATCATCCATTTCACACTCACCACCAACCAGGTCACTCCCCAGCCACTCCCTATGTTAGCCACCTCCCTTTAACTTATATCACAGGTGACCATTTCCCAACCTGCAGAAGACAGACTCTACTCCAAAAGATATCACTCCCAATTACTCCCCCCACCCGCTGATTAATATCCCTCCATGACCACCTCACACCCCCCTGTTGCCAGACCTCTCTCCCCAACCTGTCCCCACACACCCTCTCACCTGCTGACCTGTGGATGGGGAAATCACTCCCGTAGTGTTATTGTGTTCTGCCAGTGGGGAGCCTTCCCTACCCACAGAATGCAATGATCTGTGTTGCTAACTATAGCTGGCAGCACTGTTTGTTTTGGGAAAACCCTGACAGGCTGATTGTACTCAAGTCGATTAATAGATTGACTTGTGTACAACCAGCTAGCCCATACATAGATGGACTATAGCTGGTCTCTGCTTAATTGGCTTAATTTCAATCCATGTCTGGCCCGCTTAACCACGACGCAGTCCCTGAACATCCTTCCACAAACCTTTACATTTTTCCTTCCCAGATTCTTTCATCCTCCTCACCTGTACATAGTGCCCACTGTTATACCCTCCACACTCCCCTCCTGTACATACTGCCCACTGTCATACCCTCCACACTCCTCTCCTGTACATATTGCCTGCTCTCATGCCCTCCACACTTCTCTCCTGTATATACCGCCCACTGTCATACCCTTCACACTCCTCTCCTGTATATACCGCCCACTGTCATACCCTTCACACTCCTTTCCTGTACATACCATCCACTGTCATACCCTCCACACTCCTCTCCTGTACATACCACCCACTGTCATAACCTCCACACTCCTCTCCTTTACATACTGCTGACTGTCATACCCCCCACACTCCTCTCCTTTACATACTGTCCACTGTCATACCCTCCACAATCATTTCCTGTACATACCGCCCACTATCATACCCTCCACACACATCTCCTATACATACTGCCCACTGTCATTCCCTTCACACTCCTCTCCTGTACATACTGCTCACTGTCATACCCTCCACACTTCTCTCCTATACATAGTGCACATTGTCACACACTTCTTTCTTGTACATAGTGCCCAGTGTCATACCCTCCACACTGCTCTGCTGTACATACTGCCCACTTTCATAAACTCCTCTACTGTACATAGTGCCAGCTGTCATACCCTCCACACTCCTCTCCTGTACATTCTGCCCACTGTCATACCCACCACACGCCTCTCCTGTACATACCGCCCACTATCATGCCCTCCACACTCCTTTCCTGTACATACTGCTCCCATCATACCCTCCACACTGCTCTCCTGTACATACTGCCAACTGTCATACCCTTCACACTCCTCTCCTGTAATACTGTCCCCATAATACTTTCCACACTCCTCTCCTGTACATACTGCCAACTGTTATCCCCTCCACACTCCTTTCCTGTACATACTGCCCACTGGCATACCCTCTACACTCCTCTCCTGTACATACTGTCCACTGGAATACCCTCCACACTCCTCTCCTGTGCATACTGCCTACTTTCATACCGTTCACACTCCTCTCCTATACATACCGCCCACTGTCATACCCACCACATTTCTCTCCTGTACATACTGCCCCCATCATACCCTCTGCACTCCTCTCCTGTACATACTGCCACCTGTCATACCCTCCACGCTCCTCTCCTGTAGATACTGCCAACTGTCTTTCTCTCCACACTCCTCTCCTGTACATACTGCCCGATAATACCTTTCACACTCCTCTCCTGTACATACTGCCCCCATAATACCCCCACACTCCTCTCCTGTACATACTGCCCACTGGCATCCCCTCTACACTCCTCTACTGTACATACTGCTCACTGGCATACCCTCCACACTCCTCTCCTGTACATACTGCCCACTGGTATACCCTCCACACTCCTCTGCTGTGCATACTACCCACTGTCATGCCCTGCACACTCATCTCCTATACATAGTGCCCACTGCCATACCCTCCACACTCCTCTCCTGTACATAGTGCCCACTGTCATACCCTCCACACTCCTCTCCTGTACATACTGCCCACTGTCATATCCTTCACACTCCTCTCCTGTACATAATACCTACTGTTATACCCTCCACATTCCTCTCCCTCTCCTGATCATACTTCCCACTTTTATACCATCCATACTCCTTCCCTATGCCTCTAACCCACAAAAACAGTTCTTTAAAATTATATTGAATATCCTCAATGTTACCAGCTCTAGAAATGGCATACTTATGTTAGTTCAACTAAAGGATATCTTCTCAGTCCTCATATTTGTTCTGCCCATTATTAGTACTCATTTAATTTTGTGATTACTATTGTGATGTATAGAGGAACATAGGGGATGTCAGCTTCTCTAAATATACCACTGGTAAAAAAAAATGTCCTTGAAAATATTTTTTAAATTTTGGCAACTATGCACTTGGGCACTGCCCAAGGGCCACCAGGTCAGTAGAGAAGGTTCCTGGGATCTTGTGATATTAAAGCTGTAGTAAACTTTGCTAAAATTACTACATTTTAGAGGCCCTGAGTTAGGTTATGCCATAATGTACTAGTATGCACAGCATATTAGCACATTAAGGTACACTTACCTGTCAGACTTAGCCCTGCAGCGCTGTGCTGTGATCAATCTGGCAGGTCCCAGGCACTTCCATCTTCACCTGGTCTTCCTTCCGGGTTCTGTGCCTTCCATCACTTGCCTTGTCAGTGCTGCATTGCTGTCATTCCCACGCATGCTCATGTGCATCCTCTCTCTCTCTCATTTTCCCTCTCTCTCTCATCCTCCCTCCCTTACCCCTCAGCCCTCTCTCATCCCCTTTCCCTCACTCTCTCATGCTCCCTCTCTATATTTAATTTAATCTGTTATAATAAAAAAGTTTGGATTTTCTTTTTTTTAATAAAAAGCCCCACCAAAATCCTCAGCACCAGGCCCATGATGTTCTTAATCTGGCCCTGTCTTCATCCCATGGTGAAGATCCAATGGTAATACTTTATCATGGGGCTGAGGGCTCAGAAGATGCCACATGGGGTTAATCACTGATGTGCACATTGTATGAGGTTATTATAGCAGAACTCCTACCCATTTACTATTATTTTGAACATAGTGGGGAGGATTAGATCACCTGCTATCATTTTAATGTTGTCTGTGTCCCTGTTGTGGACATTTTGCTTAATATCCTGTCCTGGGGACACGGAAATCTAACCAAGGGGGGACACAGAAAGCAACCACAACCTAACAGAGAGGTTCTAACCCTTTCCAACTCCATTCATCAAACTGCTTTTATCGCTCTGTGCTGATAAATTATGTTAATGAGAAGAAAAAAGATCTTTAAGAAAAATCTAACCTCCTCTCTTTTTTTGTAGCTGTAATTCTACTTTAAGTGTCACTACCAATCTAAGGAGCTCAGGGAGTTAGAAGTGATACAATGGTGGCACAGCATAATGTGTACTCATTTGTTGTGCTGGAACATAATATGAATTCCATCCATGTGCAATCACTTAGCTGATCTACACTTCAGCAGATAGACATCCAGCACCTGTACTTGGCTATATGTGTGTCTTCACATGCTAAGATCCTCCAATGGGTGAAAGGACAACCCAGGAGGAGACGCACTGTAGACAGAGTTTTTTTTTCTAAAAAGTATAAAATGGACTCCGAAGAACTCCAATCACGGCTGATCACAGTGTAAACAGGAGGAGCCGTTGATCGGCTTTTCCTCACTAGCGTCTGTCAGACGCGAGTAGAGGAGAGCCAATTGGCTGCTCCTCTGACAGGGGGGGTCTGTGCTGATTCATTATCAGCGCAACCCCCCAAGGATGCCCACACTGGACCACCAGGGATGCCACTAGGACCACCAGGGATGTCACCACCAGGTATGCCACCCTTGACCATCAGGGATGCCAATCAGTGTCCACAATGGATGCCAATCATTGCCCACAATGGGCATCACTGATTGGCAGGCATTATTGTTTGGCACCGATTGGCATCCATCCATACCATTAATTAGTGTATATCAGTGTCACCTATCAGTGCCCATCCATGCCCATCCGTGCCACCTATCAGTGCCCATCCATGCCGCCTATCAGTGCCCATCTGTGCCGCCTATCAGTGCCCATCCGTGCCGCCTATCAGTGCCCACCCATGCTGCCTATCAGTGCCCATCCGTGTCGCCTTTCAGTGCCCATCAATGAAACCTATGTGTACCCATCAGTGCTGCATATCAGTGCCACCTATCAGTGCCCATCCGTGCCGCCTATCAGTGCCCCATCAGTGCCGCATATTAATGCCCATCATCAGTACCCATCGGTGCCACCTCATTGGTGCCATTTCATTGGTGCCCATCAGTGCCGCCTTATCAGTTCCTGTCAGGGAAGGAGAAAACTTACTTATTAACAAAATTTTGTAACAGAAACAAAAAAAAAACGTTTTTTTTTCAAAATTTTCGGTCTTTTCTTTATTTGTTTAGCAGAAAATAAAAATCCCAGAGGTGATCAAATACCACCAAAAGAAAACTCTATTTGTGGGAACACAATAATAAAAATTTAGTTTGAGTACAGTGTTGTATGACCGCACAATTATTATTCAAAGTGCGACAGCGCTGAAAACTGAAAATTGGTTGTGGCAGGAAGGTGTTTAAGTGCCCTGTATTGAAGTGGTTAAAAACTACAGGATAATGGTGTGATAACTTGCCCAAAAAAAAAAAGAATAATAATATTATTCTTTTATTCTTTTATTTGCAATAACTCCATCAGCATCACCAGCAAAGCAGCTTCATTATTATCCCATTAAATTAAGAAAAAGAGAATTGTGCGCTGCATTTCGAAATATCATTATTTGCCATGTCACGAATGTTAATTCTCCATTACGAATGCTAGTTTACAAGACCGAGCGCTTCTGGCTCGTCTTTGCTTCCGAGCATGCATGTTTGTACTTTGGACTATTGCCTGACGGACTTGTGTACACACACACCATCAGGTCCCGGAGCAGACCCCTTTCTGAGATCCTTAATAACCCCCAATACCTCCTCCTCCGTGATGGGTGTTTCCATCCTTTTATTTGTGTGCATCATTCAGGGTGGGGATGGGAAGGCCCTCCAGGAACTGAGGGATTAGTTCAGCATTGGATGGAGTTGAACGGCTATATAATGTAGAGTAAAATCCCTGATAAGCTTCCATTATATTGGACGGGTTGGTCGTGGGGGGTTGACCTTCTATCCTGATCTTGGGCAATGTGTTGATCCTGATGCGAGGGGATAGTCTGGCTGCTAATAGGGGACCCATTTTGTCTGCCTGTGCATAAAATTTATGTCCGCTCCAGCAAGTAGACTCTTTGGCCCTGGCCGTGAGCACTAGATTGAGGTCTAATCTGGCTTAATCAATGAGAGTGGTAAAGATCATGGATGGGTCTTTTTTGTGTAAAGCCTTAAGTTTGGCGTATCCCCTGTCTAGCCGAGTTAAGTCGGCCTGCCTTTCTCTTTTGACCTGTGTGGTGATCTGAATAAGCTTGCTCCTTATGAAGGCTTTGTGCGCGGCCCAGAGCAGTTCTGGGGAGGTTCCCTCTGTTTTATTGAGAGCAAAGTACTCTTGTAGGACTTTTTCAAATTCTATGACTCTGATGATGGGATCAGATAGCAATGACTCATTAAGTCTCCATTGTCCTCTTGACCCACCCAAGGCCCCCGTTTTGATTGTTATGATTACAATGGAGTGATCCGATAGGGCTGTCTCCCTGATGTGGGCTCTAAGGACTATTGGGAGGAAGGAGGACGGGGTCAGTATGTGGTCAATCCTCGCGTAAGTGTTGTGGGGGGGGTGAGTAATGGGTGAAGTCCCGCTTGATGGGGTTGAGTTCTCTCCACGTGTCTGCTAAACTGTGGGTGTGTAGCATCTTTGCTATTCTGAGGCTTTCTTTTGTGGGGAGTGTTAGTTGAGACCTCGGGGTTGGGACTTGTCTAACCCCTGATCGAACGCTACGTTTGAATTTCCCCAAAAAGATGACCGTCCCTTCCAGTTTTTAAGCGAGGGTGCTCAATATGGAGTCAAAAAATTTGGCTTGTCCTTCATTTGGAGCATAGTAGGAAACTAGTGAGTACAGGTGGTCCCCCACCCTTCCCTTGACCAGAAGGAACCTCCCTTCTGGGTCAGCATGATCAGAGATTTTTATGAATTTGCAGGTTTTGGATATTACGATTGCAACCCCCTTGGTTTTATTGTCAGCGCTCGCTAGGAAGAACTGAGGGAAGTGGGAGTGGAGGAACTTAGGGCTATACCAGGAGGGAAAATGTGTTTCTTGTAACATGAGAATGTCTAGCTGGAGAGACTTGTAATAGTCTAAGACCTTCCTCCTCTTAATCGGAGAGATAAGGCCCTGGACATTGTGGGACGCTATGTGGAGTTTAACTTCGGGGCCATCAGCCATGGAGCAGAGGGGGTGAAACTCTGCGAAAACAAATCCCACTTACCCGTAGATGTGTTTAAATCTGGACAGCTCCAGAGGGATCCCTGCTTCTGGGTAGACACTTCCTTTGAGGTGTGTGTTTTATCTGGAAAACAAGTTGTAATTAGGCACATTTTTGCGGGCAAGGAGGGGGGTGGGGAGGGGGAGGGAAGGGAGAAAAGGATAGAAGAGAAAAGGTCTCCAAGAAAAGAAAGAAGGGGTTTGGGGGAGGAGAAACCCCCCGAGTCCCGTGAATAGTAATCAGTTAATGTCTGTCCCATCCGGGCTCAGACAACCCAACCCTCAGAGACCAACGGGTGTCTAATGGTTAGGTGGAGGCGCAAGTGTTCTGTCACAAAACAGGACGCCCTTCGAAAAAATGTTCCTTCTAAGGAAAAAAAAAATGTATACATACGGAACTCAATATCCCCTGGGCTCCCAATCCCCCTCCCTATTACAGCAGAGCGTCCATTGGGGGGACCAATCAGGGGATGTGACACTGTGGTGACAGTGTGGTGACACTGCCCCTCAGGGAGGTGTGGGGGAAGTTTGACTAGCGTTCCGGAGAGGTTTAGCAGTCTTGGAATGTCCTTACTCTGCTATGGGCAAATCTGTCAACAAGTGATAAATATAAGAGAAAGGAAAACTGAAGGCAAAAATCAGAGAACTCAGTAAATAAGGCCCAAGTGGTGTATATGCCTCAGGGCATTAAACAAGAGAAACCCCCAATAGTGGGGGCACTAATCCTCCAGTCCCTTCTGAAGGTCCAGGATGTAGGAAAGGCAGTCCAAAGGGATACTTGCTTCAGGCTGGGTTGTTTTCTTTGGCCTTCTTTGCTTTTCCTGTGGTCCTCAAGGGGGACTGAGGGCTGGTGGGTGTCGGACGTTTGTTGGAGCTAGTGCCGGCATTGGAGGTGTCCATCTCAGCTTCTTTCTCCATATCGGTAAACTTAACCGCGAACGGGAAGGCCCATTTGTATTTTATGTCTCTCTGGGTGAGAGCGTGGAGTAGATGTTTTAATGATCTCCTCCTCTGGATCGTGGAGGGTGAGAGATCCGCAAAGATCTGCACCTGGTGGTCCTGGCACATCACTTTGTGAGCAGACCTGGCCTGCCTCTTTCACGGTGTAGTGATGGGGTTTGGCAATAACATCCATCGGGGTGCCATCTTTTCTGGGAGGCCCCTGGGCACTGTGGGCCCTGTCCAGCTCAAGGCGGTGAGGGGGAATATTGGGTATCAGGTGTTTAATCAGGTCCTGCACTGCTTCTGGAACATTTAGTATCGCCTCAGGTAGTCCTCGAATTCTAATATTATATCTTCTGGACCTATTTTCAAGGTCGTCAATGCGAGCCATGGCCAGGTAATGTTGTTCCTGCACAGTGTAGATGTGCTTAGAATTTTGGTTAGTAATAGCTATAATTTCCTCCATTTTTTGTTCGATTGTATCGATCCGGGCTACTAAATTGTTAAAGTCAGTCTTTAGGTCCCCTGTTATTTTTGCAGCTGTTTGTGCCAGGCCTCTGTCCAGTACTCTGAGAATTTGTGGAAGAGGGTGTCCAGGTGAAAGACAGGATCTCTGGCCATGGTGTCATGCAGGGGATAGCCTGGTGGTCCCGCTGCGTTAGGCCCCAGGGGAGATAGAGAGAATTCATTTAGGGAGCGCTCGAGGAGGGATTCTGTGGATGCTGGGGAAGGGGTGATGGCTGGTGGGAATCCCGTCTGCCTTCCTGGTGTTAAGTGTAGGGCAGTGTGGGGTGACACTGACCTGTAGTCCGCCTGGCCTGTGGAGCAGAGATCCTGTGTCTGAGCTGCGGCTGCCATCTTGGATTTCCCAGCCGCTCCTGCCTCCTCCAATTGTGGCCTCAGGTTTCGTTTTACCAATGCCCCGATCACATGGGTGTGTGCCCGGGTCTGTGGGGGTGCCCCCTGTCAGTTTGGTGCCGTTAGGTGAGCCGTGGAAGGTGCTGTGGGCGCCGCTGTATCGCGAGGGAGCGGAGCTCTCGGCTTAAGCGGCCATTTCGCGAGCCCCGCGCATGTGCCAAGAATGAAACTTTCTATGCATCAGACACAATGGGGTTGATTTACTAGAACTGGAGAGTGCAATTTTTGGTGCAGCTGTGCATGGTAGCCAATCAGCTTCTAACGTTCAGCTTGTTCGATAAAGCTTTGACAAAACAATGGCAGCTGATTGGTTTCCATGCAGAGCTGTACCAGATTTTGCACTCTCCAGTTTTAGTAAATAAACCCCAATGGTGCACAGCTGGGAATGACAGCTGCAATAGTACATAATACAATCTCTGGGATGTCTAGGACATATGACTTCAGCCATCATGATGTGCTGGAAGGCATAGGACCAAACATGTAGTTTGCTTCTAGATTTGTATTCTATCTGCTCTCCCACTGAATGGGAAGAGGAAGAAGGTTCTAGATTCTATTCAGGAAGTTGATTAACGTTAAAGCCTGATAAAAAAAAAATCTTGCAGTAGGCAACCACCACCCCTACCCCACCCTCCACTCTAAGGGTTTAAAGCTTGTAAACTCTAGGGGAAGAGAAAGCGGGACCTAGCCCTAAACTCTTTGTATCATCATGTACAATACAGGCCTATCAGCCCTGCATTGTATGTGAGGAGCTAAGCATGTGCCTGTGGCTGGAAAAGTTTTAGAGAGGGGCTGTGGGAGACCAGTTGCACAGATGAAGGTTGTCCAAAGCAAGGAATAAATTATTACACCTTATTCCTCTACCCCTAAGCAAAAAATGCCCCCCCCCCTCCCACAGATACTGCAATGGTGGATTTTACTTCTATCTGGAATTGGGCTTTAAGCAATATCCTGATGTTTACTCAGGTCAGAGATCTATAAATACAAAATATCATATTTGTTTATTCTTTTTGCAGTCCTTGGACATGGACATGGAAATGCACTTTTGACTTCCTCCATCAGCGATAGATGTAAAGGCATTGGAAATTCCAGGAAAGAAAATATACATGCCTGGATTCCTAAACATTGACAGGTTGTGAGCATGCCTGTCAACCTTCCAAAGACATTAATGTCATATTCAGAGGACCCAGATAAAGAAGAGTCCTTGGATTTTGACACTATTTCTTGACTTTACATTCTAAACTGGATTAGATCTATATACTAATATAACATCTTCGGAAGTTCCAGATGATGAAGATTCCTCATATTTGGACAATACTTCTTGATGTGACATAATACTTGGATTGGACCTATATACCGATATATTCATGAGAAATTTGGAGAGCACAGTTCATCTATATATAAAGACATGATTTCATCCTCAGAAGATCCAGATGAACAAAGATTCCTCATATTTGGACATTACTTCTTGATGTGACATAATACCCAGATTGGACCTATACTGATATATTCATGAAAAATTTGAGCAGACAGTTCAGCTTTAACCACTTAAGGACCGGAAGAATTTCCCCCTAATGACCAGGCCATTTTTTGTGATACGGCACTGCGTCACTTTAACTGGTCGTGCGACCCTATACCCAAACAAAATTGACGTAATTTTTTTCCCACAAATAGAGCTTTCTTTTGGTGGTATTTGATCACCTCTGCGGTTTTTATTTTTTGCACTATAAACAAAAAAAGAGCGACAATTTAAAAATGAAAAACAAACAATATTTTTTACTACAGTAATACCTTAGTTTACGAGTAACACGGTATACAAGCGTTTTGAAAGACAAGCAACATTTTAAAAAAAATTTTGCCTTGATATACAAGTGCTGTCTTACTTACTGTAAACACAAAAGAATTACACTGACAAAGTTAAGGAGTCATCAACGTAAAGCCACTGTGCCAAGAGACACTCCCAGCTGGGTGGGACGGGCGTAAAGTGTGTTTGGAACACCCGGAAGTGATGTCAACAGTTCCAGAGTGTCTCTGAGTTCTCCAGGAAGCACTGGGAGCCACCATCGCCCCCAAACCTCTGGCTACATAAAGCACTGTATACTGTACACCAGCGGCTTTACTGTAATATACACAGCGGCTTTACATGGATGAGCTCTACTTCTTGTAGATAAATGTTTGTTTTGATTTGCCCATACCTGCTGGCCTATGGGGTAGAATAAAAATAAGTGGCCACATTTAAAATGATATGTGATCTTAATAAACAGTTTCAATTGTCTCGGGCATAACACGGAAGCATGTTGTAGGTGTCAAATGTCTTGCAAAATTTGGCCATATACTGTACATAATAAAGTGCAGTTTTTAAAAACAACCCCACAAGTTCTGTAGTTGTTTGGGTAGTCAACTGTTTACATGCAGATCTAGTGTTACTTAAAGTGTTATTAAACTCACAACAGTAAAATCAGTCTTAATATGCAGTAAAGCATGCGTGTTATACACACTGTGGAATCTAAGGGGTTAATCCTGCTCATTGTGTAAAAAGGTTGCTTGATCCTGTCTTCTCTGATCCCCCCCCCCTTGTTCCACTGTCCCCAATCCATCTTCTGATAGTACAGAGCCTAGGGAGTCACTCTGTGCATGCTCAATTTGGTGTGTATTGCTAGAGAGTTTTTTTTTCTGGGAGGGTGCATGTGATTGGCACAGGGCCAATCAACACCGTCCAGACAAAGGGTCGGGGTCCTGCAGCCTCATAGGACAGTCAGAGTAGAATAAAATATCCTCCTACAAGCTTTACCCAGACACTGATAGAACTCACACGACTGCTACATACTGCTGATAAGAAAAGGTATTTAGCAGTTTATATTTACTAAAATAATTGCATTTCCATGTTCTGTGTACTGTGGGAGACCAGATATAGTGAATGCAGGGTCCTGGGTTTAGTAACACTTTAAAGAATGAATGAATGCTTGTGTTATGGGAATATGCTAGAATTGATGATGATCACATGTGTGTGCAGTACAGTTAGATGTCCTCAGTTCACCCCTCTGGAGGATAAAGGCCATGAGCCAACATGGAAGATTTTTACAGAAAGGATTTTTTTTTTTTTTAAACAGCACAGGTAAGACTGGGGAAGGTTTTTGTAATACCTTCATTTGCACAATTATAGGTATACACATTAGTGTTTCCATAGACTATGGACAAGCAAAGGCTTTTAAGTAGGTAAATTATAACTCAAGTTTACAGCCAATCTCTTGCCTATTTTCACTAACGCTAATGGCCAAAAATCACGTGCTTGCTGTCACTGTGACATTGTGTGTTGTACTACACCAAATTCCATGCCCACAAATTATTCATGCAAGATAGTGCATTGTCGTAATCAGTCACAATTAAGTGTAACTAATGTGTGGCATTTCTGATAGAATCGTATTGTTCCAAAAGGCAGCAGTTAGTTGTTGATAATTTTGTGATTGATCACAGTTTGTTCTGATGAGTAGGGTAGTCTTGGAAATTGCAAGTGTAGCTGAGCTTAGATAAATCGTAATCAACTCCTTATTCATTAATAGTGTAAATCTGCTTTTCCTGAGCAAAAAAAAAAAACTATGTTGGTTATTTACCCTACAAGGAAGTATGTACCTGGTAGGACCCTGATAATGTTTAATCGAGGTGGTAGTAAAGTCATCTTAGCCCTTTTTACCTACAGGTAAGCTTATAATAAAGCTTACCTGTAGACCAAATGAATGTCTTCTAAACGTCTACTGTTTAGGAGATATGCCACAGAGCAGCAGGCGGTGATGTCACCGGCGCATGCGCTCTGAAGGAACAGCATACCAGGCTGTTCTCTCAGAGGTCTGTGCCGTAAACAGTTACTCCCATGCGCATGCACGGGAGTGACTTCCTAGTGGCTTGGCCATTCAGATGGCCGGAGCCCGCAAACCTGGAAGAAGGACAGATGAAGATGGAAGGCCAGTCAGCGGTGACAGCAGTCGCTGGAGATCTTTGTTCTAAGGTAAGTCTCTCATAATGTGCTAATATGCAATGCATACTAGCACATTATGACCCAGCACGTCGCTGGAGATCTTCGTTCTAAGGTAAGTCTCTCATAATGTGCTAATATGCAATGCATACTAGCACATTATGACCCAGCACGTCGCTGGAGATCTTCGTTCTAAGGTAAGTCTCTCATAATGTGCTAGTATGCAATGCATACTAGCACATTATGACCTTGCAGGAGAAAAGTTTATCTTTTTTTCTTTCCAGAGTTTATCACCCCTTTAAGCTTATGGTCACATTAGGGACATACAACATAAAATTCTGCCTTTTTTTCTTGTTCAATTTTTTATTAAGGAAAAAAAAATGAACATGTGTAAACAGAAATAAGTGCAGTTTTTCACATACAGCATGTCAAATGGTCCGATAAGGGGCGGACGTAGGCAAGACAAAAGGTACATCAAATGAAGGCAATTTTAGTACATTTAACAAGGGAATAGTATAACAGATATTCCTAAAACATCAAGAACGATACATTGAGTAGTGTTGGGCTTTATTTACAAGTAATGTCGCATTAGCGACAGAAAATTGTTTAGCAGAGGCTAAATGGAGGCAGAAACGTGATCAAGGACCAAAGCAATAAAATAGCAATTAAAAATGGGATGGCAAAGGGCCCATGAGTCAACAAATATCCAACCAGTTGTAAACAGCAGTGACATATTGTGAGAGAGTAAGGAAGAAGAAGAAATATTGAGTAAGAAGAGGAAAGAGTGAAAGTAGAGTGGGGAGGAAAAGGGGATAAAGGATGAACGGGAGGGTAGGGAAGGGGTGTAGGACGTAAGGAGGAAGACGTGAAATGGGGGGCAAGGGATGGGGGCAGGAGATCCCTGAGACGTGATGTGGCTGGATAGGTCAAGCTATAGCACCAGTCAGGTGTGTGCGACTTGGGTCATCATGAGAGAACAATGACAATTCTGCCTTTTTTTCATGCCTAGGACAAGGCATGTTGCCCAAATGCAGACTTTGGGAATACTTCTGAACACTATGTTGGTTTATGCAAGTACCAGCGTATACCCGCATTCAGCCACACACAGCTATTTATGTCTATAGGCAGCTATACACAGCACTTGGGCTTTTCAGGCACAGAAAAAAAGGCAGTATTTTACATTTTTTACCCCTAATGTGGTGTGTGCATGAGGCCTAAATGTTATAACAAGAGAAAACTGCTGGAACACACAGTTAACCAATAAAATGATTAGGAAATTACATTTTCTGCATGTTCTGTGGACATTCTGTTTAGGGATTATAGAACCCTCCAATTTGCCATTGCTAAAAGGAATGAACACATGAATATTTTTGCCTGTTTAGAAAAGAATAGCTTTCTGTACATTGAAATAGAATTTATCTTTGTACAGCATTAAATTATAAAATGGCTTGTTTTTATATATTCTTGTTAAGCTGAACCTGTCCTTTAAGTTAAAATGAATGCATATCCATTCTAAAAGCCAGCTGCATAAAGTGGCAATTTACAATGTAAGTGTAACCACGTATCTACAATATACTAGTTATCCATCTCACAATTTCAAGGTCTCAAATCCTTGGAGTGCTTTTAATTTGAAGGACCAAATGTGTGTGCAAAATATGTTTAGGAAAGCAGGAAGAACGTAGGTTTTGTATTCACACACAATTTACAGTACCAGTTTTTTTCCTATTTGCCCTTACTATTCACACACTGAGCCATATGGGGTTAACCCACTGGCAGGCCCTACCATCTTGCCATCTCTCGAAGAAGTGTGTCCACTGGGTGAAAGGACTAATTGCTATTAAAAGCATTTTATCTGGGAGATTAGTGCTGGCTCCAGGCACTGTTTTCACAGGATGGAGATGTTTCCCATGCAAGCTACGAGAATTTGTCCTGCTGTTTTGTTGATAGAAAATCATTTTCCCCTTTTTTTTCTCCTTTGTTTTCCCTCCCTCCCTCTCCCTTCACTAGCTGAAATCTCTGTTTATTAGCTGTATGTCAGAGTCTTTACCTCAAATTATAATTAATAGGTTTCTTTGTGCTAGTTTGTATTCAGATTATTGAGCCCCTGGATTGGGCGTCTTCTGGGGCAGATAAAAAAACACATGCCTTGAAAACAACTGGCTTCTGCTTGGTTTGAAATGTTTTTCATACATGATACACATAAATACATAAAAAAATTAAAAATTTAGTACATTTAATTATTTCATCATTATCATTGCGGCATGTTGTAATATTGGTGAAAAATTATAATTTAGAAAAAAAAGGGTTTAATAAATCTGTAAGGAGAACAGTGTGTGGAGTCCCCCCTTACATTGCAGCACGAGCCTGGCAGACTGAAGATGTAAAGAAGGCGCCCCAAGCTCTGCTTGTATAGTGGCTCATGCAGTAATGACTTGAAAGCCAAACTGTTGGTTGTGGGAATGCAAGTTAGTTGCTTTTAGGAAGCCTTTAGATAGCAAGATGGATCAATGTGGTGAAGTGGAGGCTGCAAAACACTTGATGGTGGTGGCATGGTGCAAGGAATGAAGAGCATATTCCCACACCACCCCATATTGATATCATTCTTGTAGTTAACAGGGTGCTGCAACTGGTCTTGGAACATAAAATAAGTAAGAGAAGACAGCACACCCACAAACTTGCATAAAGCTTCCTTTAATGGATGCTTACATACTATAAATGTGAAATGTTTTGGGACCATGCCTAGATCCTTCCTCTGGCATTTTATGATTACTCATATCTTACCCCGGGTCCAGGGAATGACTGCCCATGGGCCATAGGCACCACTAATACACAGGTAGGGCAAGTCAATAAATACATGGTCTTTTGTAGATCATACTTACCTAGGTGGATGCAGCATCGGTCTGATGCTGCATCTGTCCCCCGCCGGCTCTAACACTGAGAACTGAGCAATCAAATACCACCGATCGCTCTGTCCTCACAGCTCCCTGAGCAGAGAGCTACTGATTGTGGGTCAGCAGCTCTCTGCTCTGCCCCCCCCCTGCTCACTGGAGCGCTGTGCCGTGGAGGGGGCAAGAGTGGCTGGCTCAGGCTCTCAGCGGCTCACTGAGAGGCTGAGCTGGGTGCCAGACCAGGCATGTGGGCCGATGCTGACTTCATTGTCATGATCTTGCCCAAACAGGGCCGGCTCTGTGATGTCAGCCGACAGTGGGCTTCAGCCTGCTGTCTGCTGAAAACCAGTCACAGGAATGCAGAATGGACTGCACTCATGTGATCCACAGGGCAAGTACAACCAAATGAGCTTTGGCTGTACTTCTCCTTTAATAAATATTCAGGCTGTAATATCCTAGAGACTCTGTAAGCCGCTGCTTTATTTTTCATTTGTTAGGCATTGTACAGGGCTAGGTAAGGAATGCCTCTACTATGCTGTAACAGTGAAAGCTGAACTCAAGCAAACAGCTAAATACACATATGAGAACTGTTTGACTTTTCAAGGATTTGTATTTCTGTCAATCCATTTCTGAGATTTACACAGCACTGCCAAACAATGCAGTCCTGTCTGGCAGGAAACCTGATATTTTTCTATTGCAGTTTCACTTTCACTTACCAGTGCAGCGCTACCCCTGCAGGAGCCACTTGGTAGTATGGGTTCTCTTTTTCTTTTTCCTCGACTTTGTGAACAACTGGCCCTTCTGCCACACCAGGTTAAGCAAATCAGTACTGCAATACTATTGGGAGCAAAAATATAAATACCCTGCACACTATTGTAGTTCAGCATCAGGAAGCAAACACCAGACTGGTTAGTAATATAGGAACCCAATTTATTATTGGTAGTAGAAAACGACTACATAAGGTGGCTTCATACCCTGGGCCCTGTGTTTCATCCATGGCTTTGGCTTTCCAGTGACAGCTGTTCCCTGCTTCCAATCCACCTCTGCTCCCTTGCTGGTGGACAAGGCAAGGCATCCTGGTTGCATGTCTGATCTTTGTCCCAAAGGTTACTTAACTGTCATGCTGAGCTCTATTTTATCTTTGTGAGTGATGTTTTTTTTTATATTTTCTATTAAATATACACTTTACATGCTACACTGTGGTTGTTGCGCTTCTCGACCCCTCCCAACTTTTTGTCTCCTACAGCCACATAGCACAACCAAGCTGGAATAATGTAGCACTTCCAGAGTTAGATTAGTAGTGTGTTGTATAGCACTCTGGGCTACCCACAGCATCTAGCTTACATAAGCTTCATCTGTCATTTGGTTTTGTATTGCATCATATAGTTTTATATTGTTTTACATCTAGCTCATCAGGGCACCGATTTCTGACTGGCCCATCTGTGTATGGGGGGTGGTTTCAGTTCAAGGGGTTGGTGCTCTGTGATTATTCTGGATGTTCCCACCCTTGGTTCTTTTTCGCTTGAATAGACTAGCATACCTCCTAACTTTTTGGGATGGGAATGAGGGGCACCTATCAGCAAAAGTATGCAGACATAGGACACACCCCTTGCCATGCCCCCTTAAAGGGGAATTGTACAAAAAAAACATGATTGGTTAAACCCACAACTGCTTTTTTTTACCTCTACTATTCCTTTATATTGGCTTTTGAAATTTACAAATGCAGCAATTTAGAAATCAGATGAAAGGTTTAGGGCTGGAAAACACTTTTTGATAGATAAAAAGTGCATTTTATATACAATTATATAGATCAGACCAAAATGAGAGACAAATGAGGAGGAATCAGGGGCAGAGGGACATTGTTCCAAATCAGGGACAGTCCCTCAAAATCAGGGACAGTTGGGAGCTGCTATGGACTAGGAAATAGGGACACTGAGCTATGGACTGTGGGATTTGTAGTGTGCATTGAGCAGTGCACATGGCCACCACTTGTTTGTCCCAAACAAATGGAAGTGAGGGGAAAAGGACAGGGTTGGGAACTTACAGAGAATATTACAAGGAGGCAAAAAAACACAGTAAGAAAAAATATCATGAAAAATAGATTACAGGGACATTAAGTAGTGGAAGTGTATGGATTATACGGAATTTGGAAGAAGAAGGTTATCAATTACTTTAAGAGTCATTTTTTTCCTGTTAAACTAGATTGGCTTCTGTGTCTCAGAAACTGCAGTACTGTTCACCTAACTGAAAATAGCAATCACCTACCCGCCTGACTCTTCCAACACAGCAGACCTGCAGGGCTGCAAAGCACAAGAAAATGATAAAAACGGCAAGTAGTAATGCATGTAGTAATGCTGGCCATGAAAAAGGTATATCATTTATAAACATATAAAGACAGGAGAACCCTTAAGGGACATGTGCACATGACTGCTTTTATATTAGCCTCCCCCTGCATAGTGGTTAAAGTGCCCCTTTCTCTATTATAAACCTGTCAAAAGCTGGAACTAATAAGGGACAGTCATAAAAAACAGTTATCTGTACATGTCCTATGATAAAACGTAATGTATATGCATATTGCAAAGACTATAGTGACAAATTGCAGTCAAGACCCATGGGCATTTTTATGAGGTTGTAATAGCTTATTATCAATTTTTCACACAGCTTATAAAATGTGTTTATACTTTGGGTGCAATTCTTTTAAAGGAAAAAGCAAATCTGTGTACTTACCTATTTTCATCCACTCCAATGCGGTCCTGTGATTCTACAGCTCCACCTCAAGGAGCACTCAACATCGGCTTGGAATTCTGGAGCTGTAACATCACCCATAGGCTCTTTTGGCCCAGCCATTGTCAGCACTCACTCCTCTCCCCTGCAGCAGCCTCTCGTTGACACATGGGAGCTGAAGCTGCGGGATTACTTGACTTGACTGGAGCAGATTAAAAATAGGTAAATATACATATTGAAATAAATATACACAAATGCACAAATGTACTGTGGCACAGTGGTGTAGTGGTGTAGTGGTTAGCACTTTCACCTAGCAGTAAGAAGGGTCGCTGGTTCAAATCCCAACCACGACACTACCTGCCTGGAGTTTGCATGTTCTCCCTGTGCCTGCGTGGGTTTCCCCTGGGTACTCCGGTTTCCTCCCACACTCCAAAGACATGCTGGTAGGTTAATTGGATCCTGTCAAAATTGTTCCTAGTATGTATGAATGTGTGTTAGGGACCTTAGATTGTAAGGTCCTTGAGGGTAGGGACTGATGTGAATGTACAATGTACATGTAAAGCGCTGCGTAAATTGACAGCGTACTGTACAATTCTTTTCTATTGGTTGAACTAGAAAGACTAGTGTCTTTTTTTTCAACCCGAATAGTTATGCAACTATGTAACTACAATTCTTTTTTATACAGGTTAGGCAGGATAGGCAGGAGGAGGGGGAGGGAACAATTGTAAGAATAGTTAGACTTAAAGTATTATACAAGTAAAAAAGGCGCAATCCAAGATACCTCATTCAACTGTGCCTATGAATGCAAGGGCAGAATCCACACAGACATATATAAACCATATATATGAGTGGAAAGTAAGTCTATCAAGGCAGCCACCAAAAAGGACCGAAAGCCAAGTCCAATGTACTAGAAGAAAAAACAAGGAGAAGGGGCGCCACTGAGTATATATCAGATACATTTAATATTAACCACTTGCCGACCGCCTAACGCCGATATACGTCGGCAGAATGGCACGGGCAGGCAAAATCACGTACCTGGTACGTGATGCCTTCCCGCGGGCGGGGGGTCCGATCGGACCCCCCCCCGGTGCCATAGGCGGTCGGCTCTTGTTCGCGGGCGATGAAAGGTCAGGGGGAGGCCATCCATTGATGGCCACCCCCTCCCGATCGCTCCCAGCGAATCAAATGCTTCCTCTCCCTCTGTAATGTAAACAGAGGGAGAGGAAGTGATGTCATCTCTCCTGGAGCCGGTCTTTTTGATCCGACGCCGAGGAGAGAAGACATCCAAGTAAGTGCACCAACACTACACTTCCAGTAGAACACGCCAGACACACTTTTCACCCCCCTGTCACCCCCCGATCACCCCCCGATCACCCCCCTGTACCCACTGTCACTCTGACACCAATAGCAGTGTTTTTTTTTTTTTGCATTGGTGTCAGTTTGTGTCAGTTATAAGTGTTAGGGCAGTTAGGTTAGCCCCCTTTAGGTCTAGGGTACCCCCCTTTAGGTCCAGGGTACCCCCCTAACCCCCCCTAATAAAAGTTAACCCCTTGATTACCCCCCGTCACCAGTGTCGCTAAGCGATCGTTTTTCTGATCGCTGTATTAGTGACACAGGTGACGCTAGTTTAGGGAGGTAAGTATATAGGTTCGCTGTCAGTGTTTTATAGCGACAGGGACCCCCATATACTACCTGCTAAAGGTTTTAACCCCCTGATTGCCCCCTAGTTAACCCTTTCACCAGCGATCACCGTATAAGTGTTACGGGTGACGCTGGTTAGATAGTTTGTTTTTTGTAGTTTATTACAGTTTATTACAGTTTATTATAGTTTATTATAGTTTTAGGGCACCCGCCGTTTATTACCTTATAAAGGTTTAACCCCCTAATTGCCCGGCGGTGATAGAAGTTAAGTTTTTAGGATCAGATAAGGTCTGCGTCGCCCCAGGCAGCGTCAGGTTAGCGCCAGTACCGCTAAAACCCACGCACGCAGCATACACCTCCCTTAGTGCTATAGTATCTGAGCGGATCGATATCTGATCCGATCAGATCTATACTCCCCAGCAGTTTAGGGTTCCCTGAAACGCAGTGTTAGCGGGATCAGCCCAGATACCTGCTAGCACCTGCGTTTTGCTCCTCGGCCCAGCCCAGCCCAGCCCACCCAAGTGCAGTATCGATCGATTACTGACACTTACAAAACACTAAGCACACATAACTGCAGCGGTCGCAGAGTCAGGCCTGATCCCTGCGATCGCTAACAGTTTTTTGGTAGCGTTTTGAATCAGTCGCTGACAGTCAGGAGCTTTTTTGCCTGTGAGTCTCTAGTGTACCCCTAAATTTAGAGGCCAAAATGGCAAATCGAAGGTACACTAGTGAAGAGGCCTACAGGATTCTGAGCATGACAGATAGTGAAGAGGAAGTCACTCATCTGTCAGATTCAGGCTCAGAATACGATCCTGTAGAGGACAGCGGCTCCATGACAGATAGCTCTGACGACGGAGTTGTGGTCCCTGCTAAGGTCAGGCGTACCAGACCCCGAACTTATGCTGTCCTTGAAGTGCAAGAACCGCAGGGCTCTCGTATGGAGCAGAGAAGTGCTAGTGCCGCTATTCCTTCTGGTGAACTGGCAAGCACCAGCGGCCTAGTACACCCTGGTCGTACATCCAGCACTGCAGTATCACGTGGTGACGTGGCGAGTCCCATAAGTGCAGTTCAAGCTGGCGAGGTGGCAAGCACTAGTAGTGTCCCGCTGCCACCAAGAAGACGAACACAGGCCCGTCGTGCCCATAGTGCCCTTCCTGCTGCATTGGCCAATCCGAATTGGGTACCCACCACTTCTGCAGCACCCGTACTTCCCCCTTTCACTGGCCAACCCGGAATTCAGGTGGAAACAGTTGACTTTACGCCACTGGATTTTTATTCGCTGTTTTTCACCGAAGATCTCTATAGATCTATTGTGGACCAAAGCAATTTGTACGCTGGTCAACACATCGCCACTATTCCCCAGTCCACCCTTGCCAGAGATTGGAAACCAATTACGGTTTCCGAATTTAAGATCTTTCTGGGCCTTTCCCTCCTCATGGGGTTGAATAAAAAGAGTGAGTTGCGGTCATATTGGTCCACTGACCCAATTTACCATTCACCCTTGTTCTCTGCTTCCATGGCCAGGGCACGATACGAGCAGATTTTGCGGTTCATGCACTTCAACGACAATGAACTCTGTCGTCCTCGTGGAGACCCTGGATACGATCGGCTCTACAAAATTCGGCCCCTCGTAAACCACTTCAACCAACGTTTTGCAGACTTGTTTACCCCCCATCAAGTTGTCTGCGTTGATGAGTCCCTGATTAAGTTTTCTGGCCGCTTGTCATTCAAACAGTACCTTCCCAGCAAGCGTGCCAGATACGGGGTCAAGATGTATAAGCTCTGTGACAGGGCCACAGGCTATACATGTAGTTTTATGGTTTACGAGGGAAGAGATAGTCACGTAGAGCCGACAAACTGCCCTGACTACATAGGAAGCGCTGGCAAGATAGTGTGGGACTTGGTGTCACCCTTATTCGGAAAGGGGTACCACTTGTACGTGGACAATTATTACACGAGCGTGCGACTTTTTAGTCACTTGTTTGATCAGCAGATTGGAGCATGTGGCACCGTGCGACCTAATCACCAGGGCTTTCCCCAGCGGCTTGTAGATTCCCGTCTTAGGCTGGGGGAGAGAGCCTGCTTGCAGTGTAATAATTTGCTCGCTATGAAGTGGAGGGACAATAAGAATGTTTTCGTTCTTACCTCCCTTCATGCAGACACGACGGTCCAAATTCCTACGGCGACTGGTGTTGTGGAGAAACCCCTCTGTGTCCACGAATATAACCTTAATATGGGAGGGGTGGACCTCAACGACCAGTTGTTGGCGCCGTACCTAATTGCCCGTAAGGCCAGACGCTGGTACAAAAAAGTGTCTGTTTATTTATTTCAATTGGCTTTGCTGAACGCTCATGTGCTATACAGAGCTTCAGGACGGACTGGATCCTTCCTTAAATTCCAGGAAGAGATCGTCAGAGCCCTTCTGTTTCCAGACGGTGCTCTACCTCACCTTCCCCAACCAAATGCAGTAAGCCGGCTGCATGAGAGGCATTTTCTTTATGCCATCCCGAGTACCCCTACCCAAAGAGCCCCCCAAAAAAGATGTCGTGTCTGCAGCAAGCGCGGATTTAGGCGTGACACCCGGTATTATTGTCCCCTCTGTCCTGGCACTCCTGGTCTTTGCCTTGGTGAATGTTTTGAACGCTACCATACACTAGCGGAGTATTAGCGTAGGGTACAGCACTGCACAGACTAGGACACACTTTCACAGGGTCTCCCAAGATGCTGTCGCATTTTGAGAGACCCAAACCTGATACCAGTTAAAAAAGTTAAAGTTACAAAAAAAGTGCAAAAAAAACAAAAAAACAAAAAAAAGTAAAAAAAAAGAAAAAAACACAAAAAAATATATAAAATAAAAAAAACAAAAATAGTTGTTGTTTTATTGTTCTCTCTCTATTCTCTCTCTATTGTTCTGCATTCTATACTGCAATGTTTTATTGTTATGTTTTTATCATCTTTGCTTTATAGGTATGCAATTTTTTTATACGGTACTTTGTTTTTTTATTGTTAACCACTTTTTTGTTTTCAGGTACGCCATTCAGCTGCAGAGCGGATTTATTTATCTTGACAGCAACAGTGTTTGCTCCCACGATACATAAAGCCGTGACTCCAGCGCTGTCGGAGGTGATTTCACCACCACAGTTACATACTTCAGCATATATGCCGAAGCGTGGGGGCAGTAGTGGGTGGAGGAGCGATTTGCTCCTGCCTTTTGCGGGAGGATGCCCCCATGCTTCGGCATATATATATTTTAGGTAGGTACAGGTTGCGTTAAATGTTTTATTTTTTACTATGTTTTTTTTGTATTTTGCTTTGCAGGTATGGTAAGTATTACTGTTATACTGTAATGTTACTTTGTTTTTTGTTAACCATCATTTGCTTAGCAGGTACGCCATTCAGTTGCAGCGCGGATTTATTTATCTTGACAGCAACAGCGTTTGCTCCCACGATACATAAAGCCGTGACTCCAGCGCTGTCGGAGGTGATTTCACCACCACAGTTACATACTTCAGCATATATGCCGAAGCGTGGGGGCAGTAGTGGGTGGAGGAGCGATTTGCTACTGCCTTTTGCGGGAGGATGCCCCCATGCTTCGGCATATATATATTTTAGGTAGGCACAGGTTGCGTTAAATGTTTTATTTTTTACTATGTTTTTTTTTGTATTTTGCTTTGCAGGTATGGTAAGTATTGCTGTTATACTGTAATGTTACTTTGTTTTTTTGTTAACCATCATTTGCTTAGCAGGTACGCCATTCAGTTGCAGCGCGGATTTATTTATCTTGACAGCAACAGCGTTTGCTCCCACGATACATAAAGCCGCGACTCCAGCGCTGTCGGAGGTGATTTCACCACCACAGTTACATACTTCAGCATTTATGCCGAAGCGTGGGGGCAGCAGTGGGTGGAGGAGCGATTTGCTCCTGCCTTTTGCGGGAGGATGCCCCCATGCTTCGGCATATATAAACGGTGCATGTATGCTCATCATTAGAAGTGGGTGGATGAAGGGAGGTATTCTAATGGTGGGCATACCCACCGATCAATATTTTTTTTTCGTTCAGCCCACAGGCTGCATGAAAAAAAAGTTTACAATGTATGCCCAACAAGGACCAGCAACGTACTGGTATGTTGCTGGACTTTGAGTGGTTATACCAGAATGATGCCTGCAGGTTTAGGTATCATCTTGGTATCATTCTTTTCAGCCAGCGGTCGGCTTTCATGTAAAAGCAATCCTAGTGGCTAATTAGCCTCTAGACTGCTTTTACAAGCAGTGGGAGGGAATGCCCCCCCCCCACCCCCACCGTCTTCTATGTTTTTCTCTGGCTCTCCTGTCCCAACAGGGAACCTGAGAATGCAGCCGGTGATTCAGCCAGCTGACCATAGAGCTAATCAGAGACCAGAATGGCTCCAAACATCTCTATGGCCTAAGAAACCGGAAGCTACGAGCATTTCATGACTTAGATTTCGCCGGATGTAAACAGCGCCATTGGGAAATTGGGAAAGCATTTTATCACACCGATCTTGGTGTGGTCAGATGCTTTGAGGGCAGAGGAGAGATCTAGGGTCTAATAGACCCCAATTTTTTCAAAAAAGAGTACCTGTCACTACCTATTGCTATGATAGGGGATATTTACATTCCCTGAGATAACAATAAAAATTATTTAAAAAAAACAAAAATGAAAGGAACAGTTTAAAAATAAGATAAAAAAGCAAAAAAATAATAAAGAAAAAAAACAAAACAAAAAAAAAAACCACCCGTCCCCCCTGCTCTCGCACAAAGGCGAACGCAAGCGTCGGTCTGGCGTCAAATGTAAACAGCAATTGCACCATGCATGTGAGGTATCACCGCGAAGGTCAGATCGAGTGCAGTAATTTTAGCAGTAGACCTTCTCTGTAAATCTAAAGTGGTAACCTGTAAAGGCTTTTAAAGGCTTTTAAAAATGTATTTAGTTTGTCGCCACTGCACGTTTGTGCGCAATTTTAAAGCATGTCATATTTGGTATCCATGTACTCGGCATAAGATCATCTTTTTTATTTCATCAAACATTTGGGCAATATAGTGTGTTTTAGTGCAGTAAAATTTAAAAAAGTGTGTTTTTTCCCCAAAAAATGCGTTTGAAAAATCGCTGCGCAACTACTGTGTGAAAAAAAAAAATGAAACACCCACCATTTTAATCTGTAGGGCATTTGCTTTAAAAAAATATATAATGTTTGGGGGTTCAAAGTAATTTTCTTGCAAAAAAAAATAATTTTTTCATGTAAACAAAAAGTGTCAGAAAGGGCTTTGTCTTCAAGTGGTTAGAAGAGTGGGTGATGTGTGACATAAGCTTCTAAATGTTGTGTATAAAATGCCAGGACAGTTCAAAACCCCCCCAAATGACCCCATTTTGGAAAGTAGACACCCCAAGCTATTTGCTGAGAGGCATGTCGAGTCCATGGAATATTTTATATTGTGACACAAGTTGCGGGAAAAAGACAAATTTTTTTTTTTTTTTGCACAAAGTTGTCACTAAATGATATATTGCTCAAACATGCCATGGGAATATGTGAAATTACACCCCAAAATACTTTCTGTTGCTTCTCCTGAGTACGGAGATACCACATGTGTGAGACTTTTTGGGAGCCTAGCCGCGTACGGGACCCCGAAAACCAAGCACCGCCTTCAGGCTTTCTAAGGGCGTAAATTTTTGATTTCAGTCTTCACTGCCTATCACAGTTTCGGAGGCCGTGGAATGCCCAGATGGCACAAACCACCCCCAAATGACCCCATTTTGGAAAATAGACACCCAAAGCTATTTGCTGAGAGGTATAGTGAGTATTTTGCAGACCTCACTTTTTGTCACAAACTTTTGAAAATTGAAAAAAGAAAAAAAAAAATACGTTTTTCTTGTCTTTCTTCATTTTCAAAAACAAATGAGAGCTGCAAAATACTCACCATGCCTCTCAGCAAATAGCTTGGGGTGTCTACTTTCCAAAATGGGGTCATTTTGGGGGGTTTTGTGCAATCTTGGCATTTTATGGCCTTCGAAACTGTGATGGGTAGTGAGGAGTGAAATCAAAAATTAACGCTCTTAGAAATCCTGAAGGCGGTGATTGGATTTCGGGGCCCCGTATGAAGCTAGGCTTCCAAAAAGTGCCACTCATGTGGTATCCCCGTACTCAGGAGAAGCAGCAGAATGTATTTTGGGGTGTAATTCCACATATGCCCATGGCATGTTTGAGCAATATATCATTTTGTGACAACTTTGTGCAAAAAAAATAAAAATTAAAAAAAAATTGTCACATTCCCGCAACTTGTGTCAAAATATAAAATATTCCATGGACTCAACATGCCTCTCAGCAAATAGCTTGGGGTGTCTACTTTCCAAAATGGGGTCATTTGGGGGGGTTTTGTGCCATCTGGGTATTTTATGGCCTTCAAAACTGTGATAGGTAGTGAGGAGTGAAATCACAACTTTCCGCCCTTAGAAATCCTGAAGGCGGTGCTTGGTTTTCGGGGCCCCGTACGCGGCTAGGCTCCCAAAAAGTCCCACACATGTGGTATCTTCGTACTCAGGAGAATCAGCAGAATGTATTTTGGGGTGCAATTCCACATATGCCCATGGCCTGTGTGAGCAATATATCATTTAGTGCCAACTTTGTGCAAAAAAAAAAAAAAAATTGTCACTTTCCCGCAACTTGTGTCAAAAAATAAAATATTCCATGGACTCAACATGCCTCTCAGCAAATAGCTTGGGGTGTCTACTTTCCAAAATGGGGTCATTTGGGGGGGTTTGTGCTATCTTGGCATTTTATGGCCTTCAAAACTGTGATAGGTAATGAGGAGTGAAATCAAAAATTTATGCCCTTAGAAATCCTGAAGGCGGTGCTTGGATTTAGGGGCCCCGTACGCGGCTAGGCTCCCAAAAAGTCCCACACATGTGGTATCCCCGTACTCAGGAGAAGCAGCAGAATATATTTTGGGGTGTAATTCCACATATGCCCATGGCATGTTTGAGCAATATATCATTTAGTGACAACTTTTTGAAAAAAAAAAAAAAAAATTGTCACTTTCCCGCAACTTGTGTCAAAATATAAAATATTCCATGGACTCAACATGCCTCTCAGCAAATAGCTTGGGGTATCTACTTTCCAAAATGGGGTCATTTGGGGGGGTTTTGTGCCATCTTGGCATTTTATGGCCTTCAAAACTGTGATAGGTAGTGAGAAGTGAAATCAAAAATTTATGCCCTTAGAAATCCTGAAGGCGGTGCTTGGTTTTCGGGGCCCCGTACGCGGCTAGGCTCCCAAAAAGTCCCACACATGTGGTATCCCCGTACTCAGGAGAAGCAGCTAAATGTATTTTGGGGTGCAATTCCACATATGCCCATGGCCTGTGTGAGCAATATATCATTTAGTGACAACTTTGTGCAAAAAAATAAAAAATTGTCACATTCCCGCAAATTGTGTCAAAAAATAAAATATTCCATAGACTCAACATGCCTCTCAGCAAATAGCTTGGGGTGTCTACTTTCCAAAATGGGGTCATTTGGGGGGGGTTTGTGCCATCTTGGCATTTTATGGCCTTCAAAACTGTGATAGGTAGTGAGGAGTGAAATCAAAAATTTATGCCCTTTGAAATCCTGAAGGCGGTGATTGGTTTTCGGGGCCCCGTACGCGGCTAGGCTCCCAAAAAGCCCCACAAATGTGGTATCCCCATACTCAAAAGAAGCAGCTGAATGTATTTTGGGGTACAATTCCACATATGCCCATGGCCTGTGTGAGCAATATATCATTTAGTGACAACTTTTTGTAATTTTTTTTTTATTTTTTATTTTTTTGTCATTATTCAATCACTTGGGCCAAAAAAAATAAATATTCAATGGGTTCAACATGCGCCTCAGCAATTTCCTTTGGGTGTCTACTTTCCAAAATGGAGTCATTTGGGGGGGTTTTGTACTGCCCTGCCATTTTAGCACCTCATGAAATGACATAGGCAGTCATAAACTAAAAGCTGTGTAAATTCCAGAAAATGTACCCTAGTTTGAAGACGCTATAACTTTTGCGCAAACCAATAAATATACGCTTATTGACATTTTTTTTACCAAAGACATGTGGCCGAATACATTTTGGCCTAAATGTATGACTAAAATTGAGTTTATTGGATTTTTTTTATAACAAAAAGTAGAAAATATCATTTTTTTTCAAAATTTTCGATCTTTTTCCGTTTATAGCGCAAAAAATAAAAACGGCAGAGGTGATCAAATACCATCAAAAGAAAGCTCTATTTGTGGGAAGAAAAGGACGCAAATTTCGTTTGGGTACAGCATTGCATGACCGCGCAATTAGCAGTTAAAGCGACGCAGTGCCAAATTGTAAAAAGTGCTCTGGTCAGGAAGGGGGTAAATTCTTCCGGGGCTGAAGTGGTTAAAAAACAATATCCACTCACATGTAGGACTAAAGTGTAGAGTTCAGGTACATCTCCCACAAGAGAAAAAGCGGAAGACTACAGGTGGCAGCAAGTCCAGATATACTAACATCACATCTGGTAGACTGGAGATGAGCTGCAGTAAGCCAACATAGTAGTCCAATGGCACACCAAATAAAGGATAGCAGGGGAGCCGTCAGAGATGGTGTGGGTTCCAGGAAGAGGGAGATAGGGGCGTCAGAGCTGGTCTTCACCTGTGTAGCGGTATGCAGCAGAGCCTCGTCCAGCGTCCGTGATGGAAAATTGACACGGCCGTGTATTCGGAGCTGAAGCAAGGCTTGGATCGCAAACACAGTGGCGCCGAGCTGTGACGTCACTCCTGTGCGACGCGTTTCCGAGTCAGCTCGCTACCGATGGAAGAGATAGCGGCACTCCTTTGTCAAATATGGGGGAGTGATGCTGGGCAGTAACATTATATAATCAGTCAAGGGGTGGGGCCAGAGGGAAGACTATTAAACACACATAGGTAAAAATATTGGCACTCAGATGAACAGAACACTAAAAAAACATTGGATGGAAAAATCAAAAGAGCCAATCTAAATGCATTGTTCTATAAATAAATAGCTAATATTCTTGCAGTTTTTAGCTATTTATTTATAGAACAATGCATTTAGATTGGCTCTTTTGAATTTTCCATCCAATGTTTTTATAGTGTTCTGTGCCAATATTTTTACCTATGTGTGTTTAATAGTCTTCCCTCTGGCCCCACCCCTTGACTGATTAAATAATGTTACTGCCCAGCATCACTCCCCCATGCTTGACAAAGGAGTACCGCTATCTCTTCCATCAGTAGTGAGCTGACTCGGAAATGCGTCGCACTGGAGTGACGTCACAGCTCAGTGCCACTGTGTTTTGGATCCAAGCCTCGCTTCAGCTCCGAATACACGGCCGTGTCAATTTTCCATCACGGACGCTGGATGAGGCTCTGCTGCATACCGCTACACAGGTGAAGACCAGCTCTGACGCCCCCATCTCCCTCTTCATGGAACCCACACCATCCCTGACGGCTCCCCTGCTATCCTTTATTTGGTGTGCCATTGGACTACTATGTTGGCTTACTGCAGCTCATCTCCAGTCTACCAGATGTGATGTTAGTATATCCGGACTTGCTGCCACCTGTAGTCCTCGGCTCTTTCTCCTGTGGGAGATGTACCTGAACTCTACACTTCAGTCCTACATGTGAGTGGATATTGTTTTTTTTAATAAATGTATTTGATATATACTCAGTGGCGCCCCTTCTCCTTGTTTAGACTTAAAGTATATACACGAAAGATAACAGTCACTTCCATCACTCAGAGATCTTCTGTTGTAGAAAGCAGAAAGGACAATGGCAATTTTAAGATTGGGCAGATGCAGCCCTCCTCACACAGGGTAATCCGATTTGGTTATTAAAAAAACAAAAACAAAAAAAAAAGGAAAGCGCCCGCACCTGGTGCATTTCCAAACAACATTTATTTGTATATTAAAAAGGATAAAAATGGGTACTCACAAAGTGCAACTGACAATGTGCAATTAGCTTAGTTCCGAATTAGTTTTTTTAAAGAATTTTGACAAATTCATTAATTATGAATTATCAGAATTAACGAAAACACGTTTAACAATTTTTTCCGAATGTTCGTAAATTCTAATATTCAAAAATTCGTAAATTCGAAGATCCGAAAACCCAAAAATTCGAAAATCTGAAATAATAACTAACTAATATTAACTTAACTATTACTAACTATTAAATTATAGGCATTGGAATTTCCTTTCAAATTTGGCTGTTAGCGAACGTAACGAATACGAAGTTATCCGAAGTTACAAATTATCTGAAAAAACTAATATTATATCTAAACGAATGGAACATAACAAATTAATAATAATAAATAACAATAATAATAAAAAAAACATTTTATTATTAGTATTATTTATTATTAATTAGTTCCGCTCCATTTGTTTATATGCGGCATTCGTTATTTCGGATAATTTGTAACTTTGGATAAATTCGTATTTGTTACATTCACTAACAGCCAAATTTGAAAGGAAATTCTAATACCTATAATTTAAAAGTTAGCTATTATTAGTTAGTTAGTTATTCTTTCGAATTTTCAGATTTTCTTTCTTATTTTAGGATTTTCGAATTTTCAAATTTATGCATGTAAGAATTTATGAATTTATGAGTTTTCAAATTTACAAATTTAATATTTATGAATTTTTGAATTTACGAAATTACGAACTGCGATCATAGCGATTGACCCGAAAAACGAAAAAAAAAAAAAAAAACAGAATGAAACAAAAACATACACATTTTTCGGCAGTGCACATGTCCACTGACAATTAGCCATAGGAACACACAACTATAAGCAGTACAGATGCACATGTGCCATTCAAATCAAGGAGTGTGGAGCTGACGCGTTTCGATGGCGCACCCCCTTCCTCAGAGCTAGGCTACTTAAAACACCTCAATGCAACCCCACACCCCCTTCAATCCTTCATATTTATAAAAAGTGAAAAATTATATTAAAATAAATAAATGAATAAACTATACAGACGATAACATACTATGGGTCCACAAATTGATTAAGGTGGATAGTGACTCACCATTAGCTGTGTCCAGGCAACAAAAAGTAAAAAACAAAAATGGTTGCAGGAACGCAAATGGCATCCCCTGGAGCGCCAGTGGACCGGATGTACAGGGACTGGATGTTCTCCACCAGGCACAGACATGGCTGCTCCCGCCGGACCCGGTGGGGTATCAAATGCTGATATTCCGGAACGCGGGCCAGTCACCTTACCACTATAGGGTGCAGGTGTCCAACGCCTGACAAACTCCATCCTCTCGGGACTCGCCGGAGTGAGTGTATTCCAACAGCTATCACAATGAAGGACCTATAGTCAATTTGTGGACCCATAGTATGTTATCTCCTGTATACTTTATTTATTTATTTAAATATAATTTTTCACTTTTTATAAATATAAAGGATTTTTTTGAGCGGGGGTGGGGTTAGTTAGTGATGACTCCCCTATTTAAGCGCTTGCCTTGAGGAAAGGGATGCACCCCCAAAACAAGTCAGCTCCACACTCCTTGATGTGAACAGCACATGTGCATCCATACTGCTTAGCATTGTGTGGTCCTATGGTTAATTGTCACTTGCACTTTGTGAGTGCCCATTTTTATCATTTTTAATATACAAATAAATGTTGTTTGCAGGGGCGGACTGATAACTCATGGGGCCCCCGGGCAATAGGAGATTATGGGGCCCCTGGGCAATCAGAGATTATGGGGCCACACAGTATACACACACAGTATACAATCACACAGTATACACATACATGTACACACAGTATACACAGACAGATGTAAACAAAACACAGATTTATACATACTGTCCCTGGTTTTACTGAGGCTGGCAACCCTGATGGGGCCCCCGGGCAGTGCCCGAGGGGCTCAATGGTCAGTCCGCCCCTGGTTGTTTGGAAATGCACTAGGTGCATGCCCCTTCCTTTTTTGTTTTTTGTTTTTTTAGACTTAAAGTATAACTAAAGGCAAAACATTTTCTTTTTAGTGTTGGATAGAGTGGAGAGGGATTCGATTACCTGTCAGTTTTTATTGCTGTCTGTGCCCCCGTTAGGGAGAGCCACCCTCTCTATTTGTCCTGTTTACTATTATCATTGAAAGTAAAAGAAAACCCAAATTTTGGGTTGTTCCCAGAAAAGTAATAGAGGAGAAATCTTCCAATGGGGACACTAGTTCTGGTGACCTGGGGGTTCTCAAGGAATTCCCTTAGTTTGCTGGGATTTCCTCTCACTTCCTGTTTGGCTATGGGACAGGAAGTGACAGGAAGGTAACTAAAGGGAAATCTCCGCAATCTGACAGGGGTTATAACCCTCCCTTGCTCTATCCAAAATTATAAAAAAAGTTTTGCCTATAGTTCCACTTTAAGATAGTAAGTTACAGTTAACTGTAAGGTACGTTCAGTGAGATCACATTTTATACTGTTATTGTAAACTTTACAGAAACTGATATGAAATTTCACACTACAACAGTTAGTGACAAAAGTTCTTTATCACATGTTCTATGTAGATTTGCTGAGTCTCTCTTTAGGGCCTATCTGCATGTCATACAAGCATAATTAACAACCTTGATATATATAATTGCAAAAAGAAAAGCAAAGAAAGGATAAAGCTACATTGATGTCATGTTTTAATCGCTATTTGTTGGATCCCTCTATCTATTCGCTTTTGTTACCAGCACTACCTTCACTTTGAAGGCCGCTATCTATGAGAATAATCTGAAGTAGCTGTGGTCTGTATTGTATTACGGAAGTAGTGAATTCTCAGCTAAAATGTCCGCTCTTATAGAGACTATGGGATGCTGCCACATGTTACCTTCATGAGTCACAGATACATTGCTGGAAAGAGTCTATGTTGGTGCAAATTACATTATTCAGCAATCTATGAACATTTTTCACCATCCTGTACCTGTTTGTATTAATGCTTCTAACTTTGCACTGCAGGTTAAGTTACTCTCTCTCTGATGATTTAGATAATTATGCATTCTGTTAAACAATTAATACATTACTCTGTTAATCTTTTTTATACGCTAATTTCTCCCTTCCTATCCTTTAAAAAACTTGGTTGATCCTGCCAGTTCCTGAGTCCCCCTGTCTGTGCTGACCATGGTAATCATTGCTGTTGATCCATGATTACCGTGGTTAGGTTACATGCCTTTGTCATTCTGCTGCTCTGCTCTGACAGGCTCTGACAGTCTCTCCCATCTCCCCCTCCCTCCCTGTCAGCATGGGAGTGGCTCTCCTCCCCGCCCCTCCTACCGCTTTTCAGCTGCAATATGCAGCATAAATCAAACAATTATAAAGAGATTTCCAAGCTCAAACTTATCAACCACCCAGCGACCAACTGAATTTACCTGTCTAACCATATGCGTTAAGAACAGGGATTTAGATGCACACATTTGCAAATACATGCGTAAGCTGAAGGCAGCATAAATACATGTACCCCTATGGTTTATAATGCCATCAACAATAGTGTATGGAATTATTTAAAATGAAAAAGGTTAAATAACTTTTCCCACCCACACCGCCGCGGTGTAGTCCCATGATCCCCCTGTGCTGGCCGGCTGACGTCACAGGGGAATCTCTGCCCTCCCACATCTCTCCATGGGTCAGGGAAGACCAGCGGAGGGGGATCATGTGACCGCACAACTGCGGTGTCAGAAAATGTATTTAGCCATTTCATCTGAAAAAAACATTTACTCTATTGTTGATGTCATAATGCACCAGGGGGGATACATGTAAAGTCACATAGTCACAAACCCTTTAATAAAGTGCCACCCCACTTCAACCAGAGTATTCTGGTATCAGAAGACAAAATATGTTGTCAGACTATTTAGGTGTCACCTCTCAACATATCACACAACAAACAATGAGTTAAAAAGGCTTATTTATTAATACATGTTGTACAAATAGTTTGACAGCCACATATTTCAAATGTGTGTCTTAAAAACACTAAATACAGAAAAAGTATGAGAACCCCTTGTAATTAACTGGTTTTTCGCAGTAATTTGCCATAAAATATGATCTGATCCTCATCTAAGTCACAACAATAAACAAACACGATGTGCTTAAGCTGATAACACACAGAAAGTTATAATTTCTTGTGTCTTTATTGAACACACCCATTAAAATTAGGTGAACCCATAGACTAATTACTTCAATAAAAGCTAATTCAGTAGTTTCCACACCTGAAGTCTAATTAATTCATTTGGAGGTTTGTTTAGAGCTACTTCATTTTCATTAGATTCATAACAGACACTTTTAAGATTGCTGTTCATAAGAAGCATCAGCTTATATGGAACATGCCTCGCAAACAGGAGCTCTCTGAAAGCATACAATCAAGAGTAGTTAAACAACATAAGGCTGGAAAGGGATACACAGCAATTTTAACCTGTTTAGGCATCCATCAATTCACAGTTAAACACATTGTCTGTAAATGGAGACATTTAGTACTGTGGCTACTTTTCCTAGAAGTGGGCGCACAGCCTAGGTGACTCCCAAGGCACAATGCAGAATCCTCAGTGAGTTTAAGAAGAACCTCCAAGTAACAGCTCATGGCTTGACGACATCACTGAAATTGGCAAACATCCCTGTTCATGTATCTACCATACAAAAGTCTTTGAACAGGCATGGTGTCCTTGGCAGAACACCCATGGAGGAAGCCACTGCTCTCCAAAAAAAACCAAACATTGCTGTGCACCTGAAGTTTGACAAAGAGCACCGTGCCAAACTGCAATGCTCCTGGGGAAATGTTTTGTGGACTGATACTCAGCACTATCTGTGGTGCACAGCTTAACAACATCAAAACATCTTCCCAACAGTGAAGTATGGTGAAGAAAATATCATGATTTGCTTTGCTGCCTTAGGGCCTGAACCACTTGCCATCATCAAGGGGAAAATTAATTCCTAAATTTACCAAAATATCCACCAGCTGAAACTTAGTAGAAGTTGGTTGATGCAGCAGAACAATTATCCACCACAGACTGACTTCAGAAAAAAAAAATGAAGCCTTTTGGAGTGGTACAGTCAGAGCCCAGATCTTAACCCCATCAAGATGCTGTGCAATGACCTCAAGAGAGCCATTCACACCACACCACAAAAAGATGATCTTTGTGGTATTTATCAGTGAAATTAGGTCCTCATATGATGGCAAGGGGCTCAAGGAAGCCCACCCCCCACCAAGTCTCTAGGAACTCCCAGCAGAGAAAGTACAGAGGGCAGCCAAAAACCATAGTATATTAGCCACACAGAAAAAAAGGTAAATCTGTTCATAAACAAATATGATAAATACAGTAATAATGATTAAAAAGGTCCCCTTTATTAAGCTTTGATGCACAAATATAACTCAAAGCAGCCTATCCCAAAATAGATGTGTGGGCAGTAACATTCAATTGTGCCTTCTGGGGGAAAGGGAATTACTCCTGTGACTTCGAAACATGGGGCAATATATGGGGCCTCTAAAAAGATGACACAATACTACCAAACAATAAATAAATTAATCTAAATATTTTAAGTGAAGTTCATATTCACGCACAGTATAAAACAAATTACTGTACCTCAGGGTATACTGGCGGCAGTGAGTTGATCTATTCCCACCAGCAAGAAGGAGGTTGATAACATGGGACATTTTGGAACTAGCGACCACAGAATTATTACATTCCGCATAAATCATAGGAAAGGGAGGTACGAGGAAAGTACAAGAACAAAGAACACTAAATTTCAAAAGAGCCAACTTTTCTAAACTGAACGCGGAGGAAAGATGGGAATGCTTTAGGAACATATTAAATAAAAGTATCAGAGTGCATTCCAAGGAGTAATAAATATAGAAGAACAAAGGTTAAACCTGGGTGGCTAAACCAAAATGTTATATTGAGGACAAAAAAATGGCCTTTAAAAAAGTACAAAACGGAGGGGTCAGTGTCAGCATTCCAACAATACAAGGAATGCAATAAGCAGTGTAAGAACGCAATCAGGGTGGATAAAAAAGACTATGAGAAACACATAGCACAGGAGAGTAAAAATAACCCCACGAAATTTTTTAAATATATTAACAGTAAAAAGGTGAGGTCGGAACACATAGGTCCCATAAAGGACTAGGAAGGGAAGGTGGTTACAGATGACAAGGAGAAGGCAGCTGTACTAAATGCTTTCTTCTCCTCAGTCTTCACATAGGAAAAGGAGGGGTATACAAACCACAACAGTATTGTTAGTAACAAATCACAGGATCTACCTTTGTGGCTAACAGAGGCCGGAGTCCAAAAAGGATTAGAGAAGCTTAACATACTGTAAATAAATCATCAGGACCAGATGGCTTACACACGATAGTCCTTAAAGAACTCAGTCAGGTTATAGCCAGACCGCTATTCCTAATCTTTATGGACAGCATACTGACAGGATTGGTACCAGCTGATTGGCGAAAAGCCCACGTGGTACCAACATTCAAAAAAGGGCAGAGATATATTCCTGGGAACTATAAGCCTAACATTGGTAGTTTGTAAACTATTTAAAGGGGATGATAAGGGACCATATCCAAGAATTTGTGTCATTAGCAGTAATCAGCACGGGTTTACGAAAGGTCGCTCTTGCCAAACCAACCTATTAACATTCTATGAGGAAGTGAGCTTCCGTCTTCACAAAGGTAGGCCAGTGGATGTGGTGTATCTGGATTTTGCAAAAGCATTTGATACAGTCCCCCAAAAATGCTTAATCCACAAGCTGAGGTCTGAAGGCATGGACCATAAGGTTTGTTCTTGGATAGAAAACTGGCTATGGGGGTGTGTCCAAAGGGCGGTGATAAATAATGTATACTAAGAATGGTCTAGATTGGTTAGTGGGGTACCCCAAGGCTCTGTCCTGGGACCAATTCTGTTTATTTATTTATAAATGATATAGAGGGTGGGATAAATAGCTTGATCTCAGTGTTTGCTGACGACACCAATATATGTAGGGCAATAACAACACAGCAGGATATAGAAACTTGAGTATATTTAGTAAAAAGGCATTGTTACAATCGAGCTGTCGACTAATTGCCAGCTCCTATCTCTCCACAGTGACTCACCTGTTGATGATAATCTGCTCGTCAGTCCTGCCTACTTAAGCCATCCAGTCCAGATGATCTCTGCCTTCACTTTGGTCACATCTCTAGAGACGCTCTCCTGTGTTCCTGTTAAAGACTTGTTTGGCTGATATTCCTTCTGGATCCAGATCCTGCTTGCTGTTCTACTACGCTCATCTCTGACTCCCTGACATTTTGGCTTGTCTGATTATCCATTCCGGTTCCTAAATTCTGGCTATGTTTTGACTACGTTTACTCTGTTTACCTTTTTTTATTATTATTAAACAAGTGTGATCTAACTGTACTTCTGTCTCAGTCTGATTCATGGTTTCTGACAACTTGTAAATGCAACTTGAGTACCTAAATGTGTCTTGCGATCAGCCTCCTGTACAGCTCGGCTAAAACATGAAGCAGGTGGACTAATCCAAGAGCCAATCAGACTTTTATGCTGTGAACATGTTGCTAACTGAAGGTAAGGGGTAGAGTGAAGAGAAATTGCTCATTACTGTACTGCTGCTCCTTTGTCACTCAATGAGTAGGGTGTTGGGTTTGGTGTTTACTAGGGATGACTTTCCTGTTTAAGTTAAGGTAGAGGTCAAACTGACTTTGCATGTCTACCAGTTGCAAAAAATGGCACTATTCCCTGCTACAACCAAGCCCAATTACCATAATGTATTTCAAGAATTGTGAACTGTGGTTGTGTGGCTTAGTATGGTCTGTAATGGTAGTTTGAAAATGTATGTGTCAGCCCTAGTGTCTACTAGTAGCAGTAGGTAAAAAAAAAACATTTTGGATTATAGAGTCTTATGCCCCGTACACACGGTCGGATTTTCCGACGGATAATGCGCGATCGTAGCGTGTTGTCAGACATTCCAACCGTGTGTGGGCTCCATCGGACTTTTTCCATCGGATTTTCCAACACACAAAGTTTGAGAGCAGGCTATAAAATTTTCCGACAACAAAATCCGATCGCGTCAATTCCGACCGTGTGTGGCCAGTTCCGACGCACAAAGTGCCACGCATGCTCAGAAGAAATTCCGAGACGGAATAGCTCGGTCTGGTAAAATTAGCATTCGGAATGGATACAGCACTTTCGTCACGCTGCAATGTTTTAAATTGTTTAATACAGCGCACTCTCTTCTTCTTTATAATGTGAGAAGAATTAAGTAGTTTTGCTGCTCATATTCACACAGACTTCTCACAAACTTATTTCTTTATTATTTATCAGGATTCCCTCAATATATTTTGATTTGTCACATCTGACCAAATTTCTATTTTGTTGTTTTATTTATGTTTTGTATTTTTTTGAAGGCTGTTTTTATTTTTTTTTGGGTTTGTATTTTTTTCAAGGCTGTTTTTATTTTGTGTTTTTTTTGTGTTTTACTCCAGAATATTTTGGTGTGTGTTTTGTGTGTCAAGTTACCACAACACCATTATTATCTTGTATTATTTAATCTCAAGGAGATTGGTTGGTGTTGGTGTCTCTTGTTAATTTCACATTGTATATTCGAAATGTACCAGCCTCCTCACAAACAAACTGTCCTTTTTGAAGGAAAACACACATAGGCAAGTATAATTGAAACAAAAAATTCCTTTATTAAGGGCTTACAACCAAACAAAGAGGGAGGCAACGCTAAAGCAACAGCAGAAATTGGCGAAGCCTTTGACCCCCAGGGCAGACATCAATTATTTCCAGGCAAAATTGGTGGCCTGAGGAGTCCATATCTAAGGGAGTGTAGTCTGGTCCAGAAATCCCAGAGACCCGGAAAGCAGCAGATGACATCTGTGTCCCCAGGCTGTGGTCATACAAGAGACTGCATCTTTGGCCAGACCAGACTGAACCCAGGCAATTACTCTCTGGTCTTCCTTCCACGCTTCCTTCCACGCTGTGGCTCTGGTGTTGGAGATGTGGCAGCAGGAGGAGGAGGAGGAGGGGGATGGGCCAACTCACTCAGGTGGGTATTGGGTGTGATTTCGCCACTCACCCCCTTAGTTAGGACTTTATACAGAAGGTCCTCACACAGCTTGCGTTGACCCTTCTGCATGCCCTGCAGTTTGGTGGCAGCCATGCAGGCAAAGGCCTCTTCAGGAGTGGGGGTGGCTCTGAGGGATGCAGAAGCCTTCTGAATGAGCCTGAGCGCAGAATCCTGAACGTGACTCCCCTTCCTCGGTCTTTTGTATGGAAGGCGGAGAGGAGGAACCTGCGATTCGGTCAGGCTCCGACTGGGCCCAGGCTTCTCCTGGCTGCCACTTAGACCCGCCTCCTCCTGGCTGCCACTTAGCCCCGCCTCCTCCTGGCTGCCACATTCCACAGCCTCCTCCTGGGTGAGGTCTTCCTGTGTATGAAAAAGAGACATCGTTTTAGTTTTTTATTCATCAATCACACACAATTTTCACCTCATGATTTTTGCAAATTGAATGTTAACAAATATACCAGACTATCCTTCTGAGCCCAGCATTTTTCAGTCTTGTCCCAATGATTTTCAAAACTACTGTCTATTGATATGTAAAACACTTTCTTAAATGAGCAATTAGTGATCAATAATAACATCTAGTAAACATCATTTCTTTATTGACCAGAAATCTGGAGAACAATGCTATACCTGACTCCATCTGGGCTCCTCCACTTCTTCCTGGCTGGAAGTCCCAGGTTGGACATCGGAAGCCTCAGCTGGGGTGGGAGGAAGAGTGGAAGGAAGGGTTGAGAGGGATTCCCTAACTCCAGTCTGGTCTGACAGAAATTGCAGTCTCTTATAGTACCACAGCCTGGGGACTAGGGATGAGCCGAACACCCCCCCCGGTTCGGTTCGCACCAGAACCTGCGAACGGACCGAAAATTCGCACGAACGTTAGAACCCCATTGACGTCTATAGGACTCGAACTTTCGGAAATCAAAAGTGCTCATTTTAAAGGCTAATTTGCATGGTATTGTCCTAAAAAGGGTTGGGGACCCGGGTCCTGCCCCAGGGGACATGTATCAATGCAAAAAAAAACTTTTAAAAATGGCCGTTTTTTCGGGAGCAGTGATTTTAATGATGCTTAAAGTAAAAAAAAAAAAGTGAAATATTCCTTTAAATATCGTACCTGGGGGGTGTCTATAGTATGTCTGTAAAGTGGCGCGTGTTTCCCGTGCTTAGAACAGTCCCTGCACAAAATGTCATTTTTAAAGGAAAAAATCTCATTTAAAACTTCTTGCGGGTTTAATGTAATGTCGGGTCCTGGCAATATGGATGAAAATCAGTGAGACAAACGGCATGGGTACCCCCTAGTCTATTACCAGGCCCTTTGGGTCTTGAATAGATATTAAGGGGAACCCCGCACCCAAATTAAAATAAGGAAAGGCCACCAGGCCCTATATACTCTGAACAGCAGTATACAGGCGATGTAAACAAGACAGGGACTGTAGGTTTGTTGTTAAGTAGAATCTGTTTGTAATTTTGAAGGGGTACATTTTTAACGTGTTTAGCTCCAGCCAAAAAATCTTTTTTAAGCTTTTTGGAAAACATAGGGAAGGGTTATCACCCCTGTGACATTTGTTTTGCTGTCTGTCCTCCTCTTCAGAAGATTTCACCTCACTTTTTGTCCCAATGACAAATGTTTTTTGAAATTTGGGTTTTTTTGTGGAACAAGGATTGGAAAGCATCAGTGGAAAGGAGAAATGTTTTTCCCATATTAACTCTTACAGGAGAGAATTTCCCTTCCTAGGGGTAGATTTCATCTCACTTCCTGTTCTCTCCTTCCGTTTGCAAGTAGGAGTCGTTTGAAAGTTAGATGTTTGAAAGTAGGGGCCTGCCCTATATACTCAGCAGAAATTTGGGCCTTAGAAGTTGTTGTGGCCACAACACTGTAAGCCCTCACAGGGCCCTGCTGTGAAATATTAGATCAAGAATTGTAATTACATGCCCCTGTTGAACAAGGGCAGAAAAATTGGGCCTTTGGTGGTGGTGGTGCTGGTGCCACAACAGTGTAAGTCCTCACAGACACTCTAGTTGGAACACAGGAATGAGCCCTGCTGCAAAGTATTGCATCAAAAATTGTAAATACACGCCCCTGTGAAATAGGGGGTTAAAAAATTGGGCCTTAGGCACTGGTGCTGGTGCCACAACACTGCAACCCCTCACAGATACTCTAGTTGTAACGCAGAAACGAGCCCTGCTGCAAAGCATTGCATCAAAAATTGTAATTACACGCCCCTGCTAAACAGGGGCTGAAAAATTGGGCCTTAGGCACTGGTGCTGGTGCCACAACACTGCAACCCCTCACAGATACTCTAGTTGTAATGCAGAAACGAGCCCTGCTGCAAAGTATTGCATCAAAAATTGTAATTACACGCCCCTGTTAAGCAGGGGCTGAAAAATTGGGCCTTAGGCACTGGTGCTGGTGCCACAACACTGCAACCCTTCACACATATTCTAGTTGTAATGCAGAAGCGAGCCCTGCTGCAAAGTATTGCATCAAAAATTGTAATTACACGCCCCTGTTAAACAGGGGCTGAAAAATTGGGCCTTAGGCACTGGTGCTGGTGGCACAACACTGCAACCCCTCACAGATACTCTAGTTGGAATGCATAAATGAGCCCTGCTGCAAAGTATTGCATCAAAAATTGTAATTACACGCCTCTGTCAAACAGGGGCTGAAAAATTGGGCCTTAGGCACTGGAGCTGCAACACTGCAACCCCTCACAGATACTCTAGTTGTAACGCAGAAATGAGCCCTGCTGCAAAGTATTGCATCAAAAATTGTAATTACATGCCCCTGTTAAACAGGGGCTCAAAAATTGGGCCTTAGGCACTGGTGGTGGCGCCCAGAACCAAAAATGTTCTTACAAGCTATCAGCGTGATGATTGAGGAGGAAGAGGATAATTACTCAGGGATAGTCACTCAGCATCAGCATAGGCAGTCTTTGAAGGGATCTGAGATTTCAAAAAAAATTATTCGGTTACGACAGCATCAGGTGCTTGGTAGCTGGTGGTGATCCAAGACTGATTCATTTTTATGAAGGTCAGTCGATCGAACGAGTCGGTGGACAGACGCACCCTGTGATCGGTTACAAAGCCTCCAGCAGCACTGAATGTGCGTTCCGAAAGAACGCTGGATGCAGGACAGGCCAGTAGCTCAATTGCATACTGTGCAAGCTCTGGCCAGTGATCCATCCTCAAGCCCCAGTAACCCAGAGGATTTTCGGTAGGAAAGGTGTCCAAGTCAGATCTTGCCCCTAGGTATTCCTGCACCATGTAAAACAGACGCTGGCGATGGTTGCTGGAACCGATCATACCTTGGGGCTGCGGACCAAAAAATTGTCTGAACGCATCGGTCAGACGGCCACCTTCTCCACCGCATCTTCTTTGACTGACCGAAGCCTCAGCAACACGTTGTCCAGAAACAGGAGTTTGTAACCTCCCAGTCTCTGGGAACGTGTTGCACAGACCTTTCTGCAAGGACTCCAGAAGATGTTTCATCCTCTGCTCCCTCTGCGATGGCAAGATAAGGTCCGCAACCTTACCATTGTAACGTGGATCAAGGAGGGTTGCCAGCCCGTATTGGTCCTTCTCCTTGATACCATAAATACGAGGATCCTTACGCAGGCTTTGCAGGATCAGGGAGGCCATGCAGCGTAGGTCTGCTGAGGCATTCAGTCCGGAGTCCTCTGGGTCACTAAGGACGACATGGTCCGCAGCCATCTCCTCCCAGCCACGTACAAGTCCATGTGTTTCTTGGGACTGATCCCTTAAAGACTGCTGCTGTTGCTGAGTGCCAGGCTCCACCTCCATACTGACACAATCTTCCTCCTCCTCCTCCTCCTCTTCCTGTATGATCGTCGGGCACACAGGAACACTGTCTGGATAAAGGGGGCCTTGAGAGCTAAGGAAGTCCTCCTCTTCCTGCCTCTGTTCTGCCTCAAGTGCCCTGTCCATTATTCCACGCAGCGTGTGCTCCAATAGGTGGACAAGGAGGACAGTGTCACTGATGCATGCACTGTCACTGCTCACCATCCTCGTGGCCTCCTCAAATGGTGACAGGACAGTGCATGCATCCCTGATCATGGCCCACTGGCATGGGGAAAAAAAACCAAGCTCCCCTGACCCTGTCCTGGTGCCATAGTCGCACAGGTACTCATTGATGGCCCTCTGCTGCGTGTGCAGCCGCTGCAGCATGGCCAACATTGAGTTCTACCTGGTGGGCATGTCACAGATTAGGCGGTTCTTGGGCAGGTTAAACTTCTTTTGGAGGTCTGCCAGCCGAGCACTGGCATTATATGACCGGCGGAAATGCACACAGAATTTCCTGGCCTGCCTCAGGACATGCTGTAAGCCCGGGTACCTACCCAAGAACCGCTGCACCACCAAGTTAAGGACGTGAGCCAAACAGGGCACATGGGTCATTTGTCCCTGTCGGAGGGCAGAGAGGAGGTTGGTGCCATTGTCGCAAACCACCATTCCTGCCTTAAGTTGGCATGGCGTCAACCACCTCTAAACCTGCCCCTGCAGAGCTGACAGAACCTCTGCCCCAGTGTGGCTCCTGTCCCCCAAGCACACCAGCTCAAGCACCACATGGCATCTTTTGGCCTGCATACTTGCGTAGCCCCTTGAACGGCTACGGAGCACCGCTGGTTCTGAGGACAAAGCACAGGAAGAGGCCATGGAGGAAGAAGAAGAGGAGGGGGTGGAGGAGAGAGGTGTGTCACAATTATTACCATTTTGGAGGCGTGGTGGCGGAACAACCTCCAACACTACTGCACCTTGTCCTGCATCCTTCCCAGCTGCCAGCAGAGTCACCCAATGCACGGTGAAACTTAGGTAACATCCCTGTCCATGCCTGCTGGACCATGAGTCAGCGGTAATATGCACCTTACCGCTGACCGCCCTGTCCAGCGAGGCCAAGACATTGCCTTCCACATGCCGGTAGAGAGCCGGAATCACCTTCCGTGAGATAAAGTGACGTTTGGGTACTTGCCACTGAGGAACCGCACATTCCACAAACTCACGGAAGGGGACCGAGTCTACCAACTGAAAAGGCAGCAGTTGAAGTGCTAGCAATTTTTCCAAGCTAGCATTCAACCGCTGGACATGTGGATGGCTGGGAGCGAACTTCTCTCGGTGGTGCAGCAGCTAGGGCAGGGAAATTAGCCTGGTACAATCTGACGTTGGTGTACCGAAAGCAGATTGCCCACAAGTACTTGGCTGTGACACACCTAATTCTACACCTTCATTCCTCTCAGTGCAGGTCTCAGAGAGGACTGAAGGTATAGTGGGGTTGGAGATCTCAGCTGATGAGGAGCAAGGAGAGGTCCTCTTTGTTCTTTGGTGTGGGTCTTTTAAATACGCTTGCCAACGAACTGCATGGCAGGTCAACATATGTCTGGTCAAGCATGTGGTGCCCAAGCGGGAGATGTTTTGGCCACGCGAGATACACTTGAGACATATGTTGCAAATAGCAGCGGTGCGATCTGATGCACTCGTCTCAAAAAAGGCCCACACCAAAGAACTTTTTGAATAACGCGCAGAGATTGCAGCGCCCTGCACATGCAGGGCTTTGGGGTGTGATGCAGTCAGTGTGCTGCCCTTAGGCTGGCCCCTGGAGGGCATGCTGCCTCGTTGGTGATGTGCCGCCTCCACCTCCTCCACCTCACTCCTATCAGGCACCCACGTTGAGTCAGTGACCTCATCATCCCCTCCCTCCTCATCACTGGAGCAAACCTGGCAGTATGCTGCAGCAGGGGGAGCATGACTGCCAGATTGCTGTCCTTCTTGGGCACCCCCTCTGTCCGTGCTCATGTTACTGCCTTCATCTAGCTCAGTATCATCATCAGAGCCTTCCAAACGCTGGGCATCCTCCTGGAGCATGTACCCAACACTGTTGTCAAACAGTTCGAGGGACTCCTCAGGAGGACATGGTGGGGCTAGGGAAGGAGTCACTGATGACATTGAGCCGAGGGAAGAGGCCGCTGCTTTGCCAGACAAAGTACCCTGAGCATGGGTGAAAGAGGATGAGGAGGATGAGGACGGCTTGGTCATCCACTCGACCAAGTCTTCCACATGTTGCGGCTCAACACGGCCAGCTGCCGAAAAAAAGGCCAAGCGTGTCCCACGGCCACGTGCTGATGAGGATGCATCATCTCCACGACCAGCACTGTTGCCTCTAGACACAGAGCCTGCTTGCCCTCTTTTATTGGCTTGTGACTGTTTGCCTCTCCTTGTTGGCCTTCCAGACATACTAATGGCCTGTAGCTGCACTAAGCTGGGGTATATATATATATATATATATATATATATATATGTACTGATACTGCAGCTAGCAAAATCAACTGCCTGCCTGTAGTATGAAAACACCACCAACCTTCTACAGGTAGCTTTAGCTGAACACTGTGCAGAGCTCGCAAAAAACTAACTTGTAGCTTTTTTAGCTGCCTGAGATAGTGATAGGATCAGGAAAACACCACCAACCTTCTACAGCTTTAGGTGAACACTGTGCAGAGGTCGCACTACACTAACTTGTAGTTTTAGCTCAACACTGTGAGCAGGACGCATTACACTAACTTGTAGCTTTAGCTGAACACTGTGCAGAGGTCTCACTACACTAACTTGTAGTTTTAGCTGAACACTGTGAGCAGGGCGCACTACACTAACTTGTAGCTTTAACTGAACACTGTGAGCAGGACGCACTACACTAACATGTAGCTTTAGCTGAACACTGTGAGCAGGACGCACTGCACTAACTTGCAGCTTTAGCTGAACACTGTGCAGAGGTCTCACTACACTAACTTGTAGTTTTAGCTGAACACTGTGAGCAGGACACACTACACTAACTTGTAGCTTTAGCTGAACACTGCGCAGAGGTCTCACTACACTAACTAGTAGTTTTAGCTGAACACTGTGAGCAGGACGCACTACACTAACTTGTAGCTTTAGCTGAACACTGTGAGCAGGACGCACTACACTAACTTGTAGCTTTAGCTGAACACTGTGTAGAGGTCTCACTACACTAACTTGTAGTTTTAGGTGAACACTGTGAGCAGGACACACTACACTAACTTGTAGCTTTAGCTGAACACTGTGCAGAGGTTTTGCTACACTAACTTGTAGTTTTAGCTGAACACTGTGAGCAGGACGCACTACACTAACTTGTAGCTTTAGCTGGACACTGTGAGCAGGACGCACTACACTAACTTGTAGCTTTAGCTGAACACTGTGCAGAGGTCTCACTACACTAACTTGTAGTTTTAGCTGAACACTGTGAGCAGGACGCAGTACACTAACTTGTAGCTTTAGCTGAACACTGTGCAGAGGTCTCAGTACACTAACTTGTAGTTTTAGCTGAACACTGTGAGCAGGATGCACTACAATAACTTGTAGCTTTAGCTGAACACTGTGAGCAGTATGCACTACACTAACTTGTAGCTTTAGCTGAACACTGTGCAGAGGTCTCGCTACACTAACTTGTAGTTTTAACTGAACACTGTGAGGAGGACGCACTACACTAACTTGTAGCTTTAGCTGAACTCTGTGAGGAGGACGCACTACACTAATTGTAAATAGTCTAGCTGCCTGACTGTGGTACTAATAGGATCAAAAGAACACCAGCAATTTTCTTCAGGTAGCTGTAAATACTGTAACAAGACAAGCCTGCCTGTCAGTAGGAAGATAACAGGAACGGATCTAGCTAAACTGAATACAGTGTATATAAATATATATGCAACACCTGGGATGCATATATATACACAATACACTATAAGTGCAGCTAACTCACTGACTGTCCTGCCTAATCTAGCTAACTCAAATGAAATGACACTGTCTCTCTCTCTCTATCTAAGCATGCCGGAACACACTACACAGGGCCGCAGTGCAGGCGGCCTTATATAGTGTGGTGCGTGTTCTAAACCCCCTGAGCCATAATTGGCCAAAGCCACCCTGGCTTTGGCCAATTACAGCACTCTCTACCGACGGCGCTGTGATTGGCCAAGCATGCAGGTCATAGTGCATGCTTGGCCAATCATAAGCCAGCAATGCACTGCGATGCCGCAGTGAATTATGGGCCGTGACGCGCCACACAAATTTGGCGCGAACGGCCCATATCGTTCGCAATTCGGCGAACGATCGAACAGCCAATGTTCGAGTCGAACATTGGTTCGACTCGAACACGAAGATCATCCCTATATGCTATATGTCTGGCTATTGTCTCTGAAGTATGACACTGTAATTTTTATTTCAACACAACAACTGTCTTGTCCCTGAAAATGAGGGGTTGTGGTTTTGAAATGTTTTTGTGCACTCTGTGTTAACATTTTATTAATTGTTTAGACAATACAGTGGGGTTTTGCACTGAAAGAAGATAACCTATGCTGTGAAAAATGTTTTGCGACTGTCTGGCAATTGTTGCAACGTTAAGGGCTTTAGCTTTATTTATTTGTTTATTTTGATGCATAAATCTTCCATAACCTTTTTAGATCTGTTAGGTCTGCTACTTTAAATGTTCAATTATGGCCTGTTAGTGTTAGATAAAAAAAAAAGGTGTTGCAGCAAACACTACCTAATAGACTTTTTTAAGCTAAGAATAATGAGATTGGGGTGCATTTGTTGTAAGTAAACCAATTTATTATGCTATTTATGTGACGCTAGACTACAGTGTTGCTGATGCTATCAGGGAGAATTTTACTGTTCCATAACATTGCATGTAATTTAAAGAATTTGTGTTTCCCATGAAACCCTTGAAGTTAGATAAAATGAAGGCCTCCCCGCCCCCCCGCTGAATGTTATTTGTAAAAACATTTTTTGTATTTGTTCATGTCCCCCATGTCAGTGCCCATTTCCCCATATTTTTGTCTCACAATCCCTCGCCTATTTACCCTAAAAAAAAGGCAGAATTGGTTTTCAAGATTTGCCCCCCACCCCATCCGAAATGGCTTCAATTAAATTCAGATTAAAGTTTATAATTTTCATAATTTACAGTGAATTTAATGGATGGCCCGCAAATGGAACTCAAGCACTACTGTGGTGTTAACCAGACTGTGCTGCTGCTGCAATGGAGGTCGAAGGTCTGGTCTATTTTAATGTATAATCTTCATTTCCCGCATATCTACATTTGCCCAGTACACAAGCCTTCTGAAAATTTTAGGTTGAGCAATTTGGATATGCAAGTGTACCTAGATTTGCCTGCCTTCGACAAATGAGATGCTAACCAAATTTATTGTAAGCAGTATTCTTATTGCAAGCCTACAAAGAATGGAAAATAAAATATCGCTTATATCATCAAACACAGGTATCCTGAATTAATAAGAAAAAGGATTTAACTACTAATTTTCTATTTCTTGCTATATAATCAAGAAAACAGAATGTGGTGGCTCTAAAACTGTGTTCAGCCCAGATCAATGACAGACCAACGTACAACATGCTTTAATGCATATTACAGTCTATTAAAGGTGGATATTGATTTATGTAAACAGAGAATGTTGCCACAATGCAGTCATTATTTACAGCATGTTTGTAAACAATCACTGATTATTTATTCCAATGTATGTAAATATACAAATTATAGCATTACTCATATGAAAAGCTTGGACCGTGTCTGTAAGGACTGATTTATATCCTTAGGAATACTTAGAAGCTTCATGTACAACCACTGGGTCCAGCTTTAGAACACAGAGGAAAGAAAAGCAAGCCTTAAATACCCCACATGTATGTCTTCTCAATTAGGCTTGTTTAGAACTGAAACAATGTATTCATAGTACTAAATAATTATATACTGCACATATATAATGACCAATGATACTGGGTTGAAGAAAGGGATGGAACACTCTGACCTTAAGTGAACAAGGGACACCAAAGCAGGCAAATATCTGACTTTACTTGGGACTGCAAATGAAACACATAATGCAAGAGGTAGACTTGGGAGTCTCCAGTGGAAACAAACATAAAGTGTATGTGAACCCTAACCATGAACTTCTTTATTTGCTCCCTTTTGATCTGTTTAGTATACCATTGTACACATTTTGTTATATTTGTTTGACAAGAGTACATCAATTCCTGTTAATATTGTCAGCAATTCAAAGCTGTCCCGTGTCCTCTGAATAATTCCTGTGCTATGTCAAAGCTCCAAGTTCCAAATTCTTCTCATGAACTACATAATTATTGGCCTTTATGCTGTAGATACGAGGTGGTATCTCTGCTTACCAGAAAGTACTTTATTAATCTACATTTACACACTATCACCTTCAAAATAGTCCCCTTGCACAGCAATGCAGCACTTTTTTTGGGATGGAAGAACTTGACTGGCCCTCACAGAGTCCTGACCTCAACCCAATAGAACACCTTTGGGACGAATTAAAGCAGAGACTGTGAGCCAGGCCTTCTCATCCAACATCAGTGCCTGACCTCACAAATGCGCTTCTGGAACAGTGTTCAAACATTCCCATAAACACACTCCTTAACCTTGTGGACAGCCTTCCCAAAAGAGTTGGAGCTCCAAGTTCCGAATTCTTCTCTTGGACTACATAATTAATGGCCTTTATGCTGTAGATACGAGGTGGTATCAAAAAGTTTCCAGACTAGCTCTGCTTACAAGAAAGTACTTTATTTATCTACGTTTACACACTATCACCTTCAAAATAGTCCCCTTGCACAGCAATACAGCACTTCCAGCATTCCTGCCATTCGTGGAATGGGTCCTGGAAGTCTTATTTTCGAAGCGCGTCAAGCACCCTCTGTGATTCGCGCTGGATACTCAAAATGGTGTCAAAACGGTGACCTTTGAGCTGGATCTTCAGCTTTGGGGAGGACGAAGTCCACAGGAGTCAAATCTGAAATCTGAGGTCCATAAAGACATGGATGAGTGATTTTGGGTGGAAGAACTGTCCTGGGTGGGTGGAACTTTTTTTGGGTGGAACTTGACTGTCCTGCACATTCCCATAAACACACTCCTAAACCTCAAGGACAGCCTTCCCAGAAGAGTTGAAGCTGTTATACATGCAAGGGGTGGGTCAACTCAATATTGAACCCTACGGACTAAGACTGGGATGCCATTAAAGTTCATGTGCGTGTAAAGGCAGGTGGCCCAATATTTTTGACAATATAGTGGTACATACACCATTGATGTCATTGTAATAAGAAATCCAATGCTAAGCACTTTATTTATGGTATATACTGTATATAAATTATATATATATATATATATATATATATATATATATATATATATATATATATATATATATATATATATATATATATATTATATTGTAGATATACAGTATCTCACAAATGTAAGTACACCCTCACATTTTTGTAAATATTTTATTATCTCTTTTCATGTGAAACACTGAAGAAATTACACTTTGATACAATGTAAAGTAGTGAGTGTACAGCTTGTGTAACAGTGTAAATTTTCTGTCCCCTCAAAATAACTCAACACACAGCCATTAATGTCTAAACCGCTGGCAACAAAAGTGAGTACACCCCTAAGTGAAAATGTCCAAATTCGACCCAAAGTGTCAATATTTTGTGTGGCCACCATTATTTTCCAGCACTGCCTTAACCCTCTTGGGCATGGAGTTCACCAGGGCTTTACAGGTTGCCACTGGAGTTCTCTTCCACGCCTCCATGACGGCATCATGAAGCTGGTGGATGTTAGAGACCTTAAGCTGCTCCACCTTCCATTTGAGAATGCCCCACAGATGCTCAATAAGGTTTAGGTCTGGAGACATGCTTGGCTAGTCCATCACCTTTACCCTCAGCTTCTTTAGCAAGGCAATGGTTATCTTGGAGGTTTGTTTGGGGTCTTTATCATGTTGGAATCCTGCCCTGTAGCCCAGTCTCTGAAGGGAGGGGATCATGCTCTTCTTCAGTATGTCACAGTACATGCTGGCATTCCTGGTTCCCTCAATGAACTGTAGCTCCCCAGTCCCGGCAGCACTTATGCAGTCCTAGACCATGACACTCCCACCACCATGCTTGACTGTAGGCAAGACACACTTGTCTTTGTACTCTTCATCTGGTTGCCACCACACACACTTGACACCATCTGAACCAAATAAGTTTATCTTAGTCTCATCAGATCACAGGACATGGTTCCAGTAATCTGTGTCCTTAGTTTGCTTCTCTTCAGCAAACTGTTTGCGGTCTTTCTTGTGCATCATCTTTAGAAGAGGCTTCCTTCTGGAACGACAGCTATGCAGACCAATTTTATGCATTGTGCGGCGTATGTTCTGAGCACTGACAGGCTGACCCCCAACCCCTTCAACCTCTGCAGCAATGCTGGCAGCACTCATCTGTCTATTTCCCAAGGACAACCTCTGGATATGACGCTGAGCACGTGCACTCAACTTCTTTGGTCGACCATGGCGAGGCCTGTTCTGAGTGGAACCTGTCCTGTTAAACCGCTGTATGGTCTTGGCCACTGTGCTGCAGCTCAGTTTCAGGGTCTTGGCAATCTTCTTATAGCCTAGGCCATCTTTATGTAGAGCAACAATTTTTTTTTTTTCAGATCCTCAGAGAGTTCTGTACCATAGGGTGCCATGTTAAACTTCCAGTGATCAGTATGAGAGAGTGAGAGCGATAACACCAAATTTAACACACCTGAGACCTTGTAACACTAATAAGTCACATGACACCGGAGAGGGAAAATGGCTAACTGGGCCCAATTTGGACATTTTCACTTAGGGGTGTAATCACTTTTTTTGCCAGCGGTTTAGACATTAATGGCTGTGTGTTGAGTTATTTTGAGGGGACAGCAAATTTACACTGTTATACAAACTGTACACTAACTACTTTACATTGTAGCAAGGTGTAATTTCTTCAGTGTTGTCACAAGAAAAGATATAATAAAATATTTACCAAAATGTGAGGGGTGTACTCACTTTTGTGAGATACTGTATGTATATATATATATATATATATATATATATATATATATATATATATATATATATATATATACTATTGATATGTACAGAACACACATTCAATCAACGCTTGATGCATTCATACTAAATGTGTTTGCATGACTTAGCTGTCTTTTAACACTGTTTCTGAGACTTGTAAAGTTGTTTGCTGTAGGGAGTTGTAATCAATGCTGTTAAAAGGAGAGATTTTATTACACATTATGGGTCTAATAAAGAGCGTGCTTAAGGGGAGTGGATGATTGTTGCAATGGGTGTAATTAGTGATAGGCAGAAAGATTGGAAAAAACGATTAGGGCTTACTTTAAATCTCAGTTTTTGTGTTGCATTATTTGTCTTCAAGCCCCAAAAGGGTAACAAACATCCACACATTACATACACATGAAATGGTGAATCAATCTTGTTCAAATTATTTGGTTACCAAAAAAAATGTTTTCATAAATCTCTTTTAAAAACAATGTTTTGCAATATATGATATTATGCAGCAGGAGCTTTCGACCCATCTTGGCCATGTGCATTGTAATGCACTGGTTACAGGTAGTCAGCCATTACATTTTTGGAACCAAATCTTTTTCTTTTTACTTGAGGGTCAGGCTCCTGTTTACCACTGTTGCTTTACTGTCTCTGCCAACACCATCAGCAGCACCATCAGCCCCTGCTGGTTGATATGATGGCCATTTTTTCTGGGACCAGAGTGGAGGTGCTAGACCAAATCCATAACCAGTGATTGGATAGGAAGAATGACGGTAATTTGAACTTCTCTGTTGCCTTAACTAATGTAAAAACTTATCATCCATACACTTTCAAAAATTTGTAGTTCAGGAGGAGCTCTTATCTTCCCCCTCAAATCATTTTGGTGAGAATACACTTTACAGCAAATAGAATCGTCACAAGTGAAAGATTTCATATAAAAATTAATCAGGGCTTAATAAGTTGACAGTTTCAGACACCTATCTCTGATACCAATGAACAAACTTACCCATTTATCATAATGAAATCAGGGGGGCACCCTTATGACAATGCACAGTTTTAACCACACCTACAAAATTCAAATTTCTAGCCACACACACAAAATTACCAAAAATCAATAAGGCCGAGCAGTTCTTAGGAAAGCTGCCTGAGAGAGGATTGCTGCACATTCATAACTAGCTTCAACAGTACCATATTGGGTTGGCGCATGCAGTTCTTACTGGTTCCATCCATGCCATGGCTGCCTGGCAGTGTAATCTATCAGAGGTTTAAGGAGTATTGCTAGGATCCAGGGCACTCTTGGGGATTCTGAGGAGATTAATGATGTGGCACAGTGCACCCAGGTGATTTGTGATGGTGGCCAGATTGAGCTAACAGCGGAAGAGGTTTAAAAGGGTATGGTTAAACAAAAGCTGAGCCTACTCAGCTTTGGGTCAAAATTGCATAACACACAGAGAGCAGGGATCAGGAGTGTGTAACACACAAAGTGCAGGGCTTAGGATTAAGTAAAGGAAAATTCATAAGACGAGCTGTCTGCGGATCTTCAGATCGTTAGTATGGTGCTTTCGACAGCCGATTTGACTTTTTCTAAGTCAAAAGTCGAAAGTGCAAACACGCATGTTGTAAGTTGAGAAAAAAAAGTCCGGAAAGCCGCACACCAGGAGAGTATGATCAAACGAGATTTCTTTATTGTAAAATCAGGAACAAATCATGTATAAAGCACCATGGATAGAAAGTACAGGCAATCAGCTAACGCGCTTCACGCTCTTGCGGAGCGCTTACTCATAGCATGCTCGGAATCAAGGAACAACTGGGAAGAGTTCGGTCTTGTAAACTACTGTTCGTAATCTAGAATTAACATTCGTGACGTAGCAATTGATGAAATGTCGAAATGCAGCGCACATTCTCATCTTCTTTAATGGGCTAACAATGAATCTGCTTTGCTGGTGAAATATACAAACGTATACCGCGCTGTCCAAAAGTGCAAGGATAGCAGCCAGCACAGCAGTGATTCAAAATGCAGAGATAAATGTGTGAAAGTAAAGTGCAGCGCTAAAATATGAGTACAATTCTTTTGAATAAAATATACAAAAATAAATAAATGTCCATAAGTGAAAATATGGGGACCAATGTAGGTCCTAAGTGATAAACCAAAAAGTAGTCCAGTGAAATGAAAAAACAATCCAGGTGTATCGAAACAATAATATATCAGACTGTAAGTGTAACATAATTAGTGAAAATTGATAGAAGATCTACCACCAAAGTCACCAATCGCTTACCGGAATGATTGAACTCAGATAGATGTAAACCTAATGAGTCAATCAAGCTTTTGTGAGGTTCCAGGGAGGGTTCAGGCTCACAGCAAAGGCTCAATCTCCAGGGGGTGTTCAGACCAGTGGCTATCAGCAGATAGGACAATATATAGGGCAGACAGCCCAGCCATTAGATATGTAAAGAAAAATGAGGGCACATAGCGTAATTCCGTATGGAATTAAATTTAATCAGAAAATGTACAGGTTACACTCACATTTCCAAAAATAAAAACAGCGCTTGTAAGACAGTAACAGCGGAATCAGCTAGACCTTCCGACGCGTTTCACCTCAACAGGCATCATCAGTGCAGTCGCTGTAGATTGCTGTAGATCTGAGGGGAAGCTCTGAAAATAGGGGAAGCTCTGCTAATTTTATCATCCAATCATGTGCAAGCAAAAATGATGTTTTTCGCTTGCAGAGCACTTGCTCTGTAAAGTGGATTTGCCTTTCATAAATAACCTCCAATGTTTCAGTGAATTTCTGGTACTGTAATCTCGTAAAGTCTCACGAGATTCCAGTATCAGGGGCCGTTCTCCACTGTTCGAAGCATTTGTAGCTCTCTTCACTCCTCTAAAGGAGAAGCGATCTACATAGCTTCATAAACTGACATCCAGAGGAGAACGATCTCCTCTGTGAATGCCAGAGAATGAAACAGTAAAAAATTGTCACTGCTTCATAAACAGACACCTTATTCCTATCACAAGAAATGTAAATATCCCTTGTGATAGAAATAAAGATTGTAAGCTCTATCGAGCAGGGCCCTCTGATTACTCCTGTAGTGAATTGTATTGTAATGCCCTGTACACACAATAGGATTTTCCAACAACAAAATCCATGTTTTATTTCCGACGGATGTTGGCTCAAACTTGTCTTGCATACACACGATCACACAAATCTTGTCTGAAATTCCGAACATCAAGAACGCAGTGACGTACAACACGTACGTGAAAAAACCTGAGAAAATAAAGTTCAATAGCCAGTGCGGCTCTTCTGCTTGATTCTGAGCATGCATGGAACTTTGTTCGTCGGAATTGTGTACACACGATCAGAATTTACGACGGATTTTGTTGTCGGAAAATTTGACAGCTCTCAAATTTTGGGTGATGGAAAGTCCGATGGAAAATGTCTGATGGAGCCTACACACGGTCAGAATTTCCGACAACAAGCTCGCAAAGAACATTTTCTGTTGGAAAATCCTATCGTGTGTACGGGGCATAACTGTACTGTCTGCCCTCATGTTGTAAAGTGCTGCACAAACTGTTGGCACTATATAAATCCTGTATAATAATAATAATCATCATCATGACTGGTCCTCTTTATGGAGACTTCTGGGGTCTATAAAACCCCAGATCTCTCCCTAATCCTTGAAAGCATGAGATAAAAAAAAAACATTGATCTCATGCTTTCCTGAAAAATGGCAGTGTTTACATCTACCCCAACAGGAAGTCTTTATTATTATTTGTATTATTAATTTACAGGATTTAAATAGCGCCAACAGTTTACGCAGCGCTTTATAACATAAGGGCGGACAGTACAATACAATTAATACAGTAGGAATTAGAGGGCCCTGCTTATTAGAGCCTACACTCTAAGAGGGATAGTCAAGAGATAAAAGTAGCAATGACTGTGGGGGATTGGCTTATGGAGAAAATAAATGCGCAGTTTTTAGGTGGGGGGCCATTTATGCTTCTCTGAAGAGATATGTTTTCAGAGATCATCTGAAAGTAAGCAGAGTAGAGATAGTTGGACAGATTGGGGTAGAGAGTTCCAGAGGATAGGAAAGGTTGTGGAGGAGAGCATGGGAGGAGGTGACAAGGTAGCTAGAGAGCAGGAGGTGTTGGGAGGAACAAATAGAACAATTAGGTTGGTATTTTGAGACTAGATTAGCGATGTAGGTGGAGGAAGAGTTGTGGATGGCTTTATAAGTTGTTACTATCCTGAATTTAGTTAGTTGGGTGAGTTAAAGCCAGTGGAGGGATTGGCAGAGTGAGGTAGCAGATGCTGAGTGGTTTGTAAGGTGGATGAGCCTGGCAGCAGCATTCATAAATGACTGAAGGGGGGATAGCCTATAAAAAGGTAAGCCAATGAGGAGGGAGTTGCAGTAGGGAAGAGATGACCAGGGACTGAATTAGAAGCTTTGTGCTGTCATTGGTTAGGAAGGGACATATTTTGGAAATGTTGCGGAGGTTGAGGCGGCAAGCTAAGGACAGTAATTGGATGTGGGGCTGAAAGGATAGTTTAGAGTCCAGGATTACCCCTAGGACTTTGGCATGGGGGGGACAGGTTGATAGTTGATCCGTTGATTTTGACGGAGAAATCAGGGGAAGAGGCACGAGGGGAGGAAGTGATGACATTGCTTGTCACTTCCGGTCTCCTAGACCATAGAGGTGTTCAGAAATGATCCGGTCTCCAAACACCTCTATTGTAAGTCGGCGCAACAGCCGGATTGGATCCTGGGTACCCTGCTGGGATGGGAGAGCCCAGAGAGGCACCAGAGGGCAGCGGGAGCCACTAGAATTGCTTTTACTTTGTAGAGCATGGCTGAAGAAAACGTTACTGGGGTTATATCTGGCAACTGCAGCCACACAGTAATCCTGTTATAACCACTTGAATTCATGCACGTACATATACGTGATTTGGCAGCAAGTAGATATAAAACATGGGTCATAGGGCTTCTTCTCCAGGATATAGCCTTGCAGCTGTGAGCACTGCTTGAACTTTCTTCTTGAGTGCCTGTAGTAGAGGTTCCAAATCCAGCCCCATCCTGGCACTCAGGGCAGAACAGGCCTGAAATGAGCAATGCTGCAGGCCGCATCTCCTTGGCAACCTCCGATGTGCATCCTCCAGGGTAGGAACTGCAGGGTCCTTCCACTGGCTGAGGCTGACCAATGAGCTGTATAACTGGAGCTCAGTCTCCTGAATATTTATGAGATACACTGTTCTCTTGCCAGCGAGGCCCAGTATGGGAGGACTATACCCCTCTATTAACACCCTCCAAGGACATTTGTTTACTGGAGACTGACCCCTTAAAAGGGAGACTGTCCCTGGCAAACAAGAACAAATCAAAATGATACTAAAATAGAGCTCAAGGGTTAAGAGAAAACATTATTTATTTTTTTACCTATCTTTCTATTGCATTCCAGATTTATCTACCATAGCATCTTCATCTTTCAAAAGAAACCTGGAATCTGGCTGCTGACCTGGGGCTCCAGTTTTTGTACATCCCTTTGTAAGTTCTTTTAATGTTTTCATGGCATCTGACACAAATTTGGAGCTGTATTAATTAAAATAACTAACCACATAACCAAAAATAGCAATCACTTGCATGTTACTAGGAGATTCAAATCCTGCATGTCAATATCAGAAACCCCAAGAGGTATTAAGTAAAAGAACTTAATCATTTCATTATGTACTCAGTTCCATATGTCTCTCGTGACTACTCTTAGTGAAGTGTCACTGCTATATCCCCTGTCTTCCAGTAATTATCGGTAAGATTGATTAGCAAACTTTGCAAACTATAGGATTCCAACTTCAGCTTTGCACCACATAGTCATAGACTTTTCAAAGTAAATCAGGCAAATAAAAAGAAATTCGTATAAAATTAAAGCAAGCCCTCCCTAACAGTAGAAATGGGGGGAATAATAGATAGCACACAGTGTTTAAATAATTGTTTATGATGCAAATATGTTTAAAAGAACAGCACTGCTTCCCCTGGGAAAAGGAGCTTAAAATTGAAGTCTAATGATAACAAATGATTGTTAATGAGTTGTCTAAACATAATAGATGGTAAGAATTAAAAGCCCAGAATATGCAGTGTTTCATTAAGACACAATAATGAAACAACACGGGGTTCATAACAGGGAATAAACAGGCCCCCCCTGCTGAGAAAAGGAGAATATAGGGAATTTTGGAGCAATATCAATTCATTAGTGTTAGTTCAATATTAAATTTCACTTATCTGTGAAATGGGCACTAAACTAGCTAGTACAATACATACTGGTCATATATACATGTTTGAATCCTTGGAGTACTCCTGCTTGTTTTATTCTAACCTAGACCGCAAAGCTGAACATAGAGCAAGAGCCACTTTAAAAAAATTATTATTGAATATTTAAAATAAAAAATATTGAAAAATATTTTTATTGGTTGGTTTTGCTTCAGTTTAGTAGTGGAATCCAATGTTTCAGCTTACACGCTCAATAGCCTAAGCAGTGGATTTGTGAAAGTGGACACATCTATTATGGAAAATAAAACCAACTGGATCATTTTTTATTCATTGTATGCAGTTAAATAATCAAATTAATTGACTATTTTTTTAAAGGTTTATCTGTTTTAGAACTGATGTGTTATATTCTTTTTATTATTTAAAAATATATATTTTACAGATGAACATTTAATACAGGTGTGTGTGTGGGGGAGGGGAGCACAACATAAGCTGTTTGTCTAGAGACACTCTCTTGCTATGTAATGTTAAAGTATAATGTAAAGATTAAGGTATATGTAAACCCAATCACTCATAATAGGCTATACCACATTAATATTATTTCTTCAAAAGTTAAAGCATAAATAAACCCAAAAACAATAATTGAATATATTGTAACTTACAAATCCCTGGGTGGTGTGGCTGCTTTAGTTTTCTTTTTTGTCAAGCGGTAATTCCTTTATTTTCATTTGGTGATCGGCCAGTAGTACAGCTTAGGGTAGATACAATTACTCCTCCACTGTATCTATGGAAGAGCAAAGTAGCCACCCTTGGAAAGCAGCATTATCAATCAGTGGAGAGGTTATTGATTGATGGATTAGTAGATTTAGATGAACTTTACATAAGTGACTAACAATTTAAAGCCAAACTTAACACTTATAATTTTTTTTAGCACCAGTTAACAAAAAGGATATCGGGGGAACTGGAGAAAGTGCAGAGAAGGGCAACCAAACTGATAAGAGACATGGAGGAGCTCAGCTATGAGGAAAAATTAGAGGAACTGAATGTATTCTGTCTTGAGAAGAGGAGATTAAGGGGGATATGATCAAAATGTATAAATACATAAGTGGTCCATATAGTGAACTTGGTGTAGAGTTTTTCACTTTAAGGTAATTACAGAGGACAAGGGGGCACTCTTTACGTCTGGAGGAAAAGAGATTTAATCTCCATATATGGAAAGGTTTCTCCACAGTAAGAGCTGTGAAAACGTGGAATAGACTCCCTCAAGAGCTGGTTCTGGCCAGCTCAGTAGATTGCATTAAAAAAGGACTGGATTTTTTTCTAAATGTACATAATATAACTAGATACTGACATTTATAGGTAAAGTTGATCCAGAGAATGTCCGATTGCCTCTCGGGGGATCAGGAAGCAATTTATCCCCTGCTGTAGTAAATTGGATTATGCTTTGCTGGGGTTTTTTGCCTTCCTCTGGATCAACTGAGGGTATAGGATTGTGTATATTGGACTGTATGATTCCCCCCCCCCCTTTTATTGGTTGAACTAGAAGGACTTGTGTCTTTTTTCAACCACACTAACTATTTAACTAATCAGTTACAGCAATATTTTTTTCCTTTTTGAAAAAGGGTTTTATGTAAATGACTAAGGGGTTTGGGTTCCTGGAGAACTAGGCTTACTTCTCAGTCGGTCACCAGTTCTATAGAAGGGATGGACTGCACCTAAATGAGGAGGGTGCAGATCTGCTGGGGGTGAAGATGGCCAAAAAGTTAGAGGGGCTTTTAAACTAGGCGATGGGGGGAGTGTCCAAAGGTAGAGATAGTCAGCATGGAACATAGTCCAGAGGGTAGTATTGGGGGCATTAGTGGTAGGTTGACTAAAGCACATAAACCCGAGATAAGTATAGTAACAAGTCCTATTTGCAATCTCGGAACACCCAGTAAGAAGACAGTATGCGACCGGTCTAAACTACGTGGCAAGTTCACCAATGCCAGGAGCCTGGCAGACAAGATGGGGAACTAGAGATACTGTTGTATGAGGAGGATTTCAATTTTTTCAGAGACTTGGTTCAACAGCTCTCATGATTGGCTGGCAACCATTCAAGTGTATTCTCTTTATCGCAGGGATAGAGAGGGTGAAAAGGGGGGAGGGGTATGCCTGTATATCAAGAATAATGTACAAGTGAATGTGAGACATGACATCACTAAGGGAGCTAGGGAGGAGGTGAAATCCTTATGTAGAGCTCCAAAGGGATGAAACTAAGGGGAAAATAATACTGGGAGTATGCTATAGGCCCTAACCTGAGGGAGGAGGAGGAGATGGACCTCCTATCACAATTTGGATTAGCAGCAAGGATGGGAAGTGTCATTATAATGGGGGATTTTAATTATCCAGACCTAGACTTGGTGGAAGGAACCGCGCATTCGACTAAGGCTCGCCAGTTCCTAAATGTCTTGCAGGACAATTTCATGGGTCAGATGGTAGATGCACCAACTAGAAAAAAAGTGTTACTAGACCTACTGATTACCAACAATACAGACCTGATCATGGATGTGGAAATAAGGGACAATTTAGGAAACAGCGATCACAGGTCAATTAGCTTCAGTATAATTCACACAAATAGGAAACTTAAAGGGAATACAAAGACACAGAATTTCAAAATAGCCAACTTCCCTAAACTACAGACCTTGCTAGAAGCTATAAAATGGGATAAAATCTTATGAACAAAGAACACAGAGGAGAGATGGGTTTGCTTTAAGAGCATATTAAAGGGCATTATCCAGTGCATCCCATTGGGAAATAAATTTAAAAGCGCAAACAAAAGTCCTGGGTGACTTAACTCCAATGTAAAAATGCATACAAAAGCAAAGGAGGAGGCCTTCAAAAAATACAAGGCTGAGGGATCATCATCAGCATTCAGACTTTACAAAGAATGCAGCAAGAAATGTAAGGGTGCAATTAGGGTGGCTAAGATAGAACACGAAAGACACATAGCAGAGAAGAGCAAAAAAAATCCCAAGAAATTCTTTAAATATATAAACAGTAAAAAAGGTAGGACAGTCCATTTTGGCCCCATAAAGAATGAGGAAGGAAATCTGGTTACAGAGGATGAGGAGATTGCAAAGGTATTGAATTTATTCTTCTCCTCGGTCTTCACGAGGGAATCAGGGGCTTCAGTAAATTTGTTCATAAATGACCTGGAGGATGGGGTAAACAGTTCAATCTCTGTATTTGCGGATGATACTAAGCTAAGCAGGGCAATAACTTCTTCGCAGGATGTGGAAACCTTGCAAGAAGATCTGAACAAATTTATGGGGTGGGCAACTGTATGGCAAATGAGGTTTAATGTAGAAAAATGTAAAATAATGCATTTGGGTGGCAAAAATATGATTGCAATCTACTCACTGGGGGGAGAACCTCTGGGGGAATCAAGGATGGAAAAGGACCTGGGGGTCCCAGTAGATGATAGGCTCAGCAATGGCATGCAATGCCAAGCTGCTGCTAACAAAGCAAACAGAATATTGGCATGCATTAAAAAGGGGATTAACTCCAGATATGAAGTGATAATTTTCCCGCTCTACAAGACTCTGGTCTGACCTCACCTGGAGTATGCTTTCCCATTCTGGGCACCAGTCCTTAGGAAGGATGTACTGGAAATGGAGCGAGTACAGAGAACGGCAACAAAGCTAATAAAGGGACTGGAGGGTTTTAGTTATGAAGAAAGATTGCGAGCATTGAACTTATTCTCTCTGGAGAAGAGATGCTTGAGAGGGGATATAATTTCAATTTTCAAATACCATACTGGTGACCCCACAATAGGGATAAAACTTTTCCGCGGAACAGAGTTTAATAAGACATGTGGCCACTCATTAAAATTAGAAGAAAAGTGGTTTAACCTTAAACTGCGTATCTGGTTCTTTATTGTAAGAGAGGCAAGGATGTGGAATTCCCTTCCACAGGCGGTGGTTTCAGCGGGGAGCATCGATAGTTTCAAAAAACTATTAGATAAGCACCTGAACGACCACAACATACAGGGATATACAATATACTACTAACATATAATCACACACATAGATTGGACTTGATGAACTTGTGTCTTTTTTCAACCTCACCTACTATGTAGCTATGTAACTAAAAGCTGACCATTGTATGCACCGCTATCATTGATAAATAGTTTGTCTCAACCTTTTATTTGCCACATTTGCTGGACAGCTTTGTCTATTAAATGGAGTTGGAAAAACAACAGACTTACTGGCCGCATCACTATGTTACCAGGGGGGGGGCATAGAAAAACATAGACTGTTGTGGTAATGCTAGTGACAGATCGTATCATATATGTCTTTTTTTTTTTATTTTCCACTTTTAAACCTACAGTTTTCATTTAAACCATATCTGGTAATTCCGCTATGAAGGTCCCTGGGTATCTGTAGTAAACATCCTATAGACCTTATGCCTAAGAAGTTATTCTTCACCTTATTGATAAGATTTCACCCACAGTCAGAGGTTTATGTAAAGAAGGACAGTTTGCCCATAAAACTCCTATTTTGATTTTTTTTTTAATCACCATGCTATGTTTAGCTATGCCCCAACAGCCACAATTCAAATATAGACAATCCCATAGTAATATTAAAGACAAAATGCAGAAATTGAGAGTAAGGGGTAACCCAGGCCATACCCTGTCATATGGCAAACTTTAGAGTGGACAGGGTTAGCACTGGGAGGGGTAGGAAAATGATGTGGAAGAAATGGGCCAAGCTTCATGTCATGCCGAAAAGGAAGGCTGCTGGTCAGAATGCCCAGGTCTGTCTGTAACCTGACAAGTGACAGCCTAATGATCCCCTGATAAGAATTATGAGGAGAGTATGAAATATAATGTGTATATATACAAAGTGTTTAGGGGGGCATGAGAGTATTGGGGTGAATGCTGGAGTGTCCTCACCATGCACTGCTGTACATGGCACACTCAAGACTGTCTGTACACTGTGCAGTATGTTACATTCTCCAAATGGCTCCACTTCAACACAGTGGGGTTGATTTACTAAGACTGTGTAGTGCAAAATCTGGTGCAGCTGTGCATGGTAGCCAATCAGCTTCTAACTTCAATTAAGCCTTGACAATAGAACCTGAAAGCTGATTGGTTTCTATGCAGAGCTGCACAAGATTTTGCACTTCCAGTTTTAGTAAATCAATCCCTGTGCTATATGTTGCATACTTGTATACTTATACTAACAGTATTTCCATAATAATAGATAGACGTTTTTGTATCGCCACTCTCAAAGACACAAGCATACTTTTGATTTTACTTTTAAGCAAAACTCTAACCTTAGAACATCCATGGGCTTAGGCAACTACCAAGCATAAAATATTCAAGATGAAAAGGAATTTCCTAGAAAATACAGGAGCAGAAAAAGAAAATGACCTTTAATTTGTAAATGAATTTCTGTCCTCATTTAGATTCCTTTCCCACTCTTTCTATCTCTTTTCCTTCTTCACATTCCTTTCTCCCTTCCCCTCTCTCTTGCTAACTGCACATCAGTTTTTTGTTTTTTTTTCAAACCATCAGAACCATTCCAATAAACTGGTAATTGAGACTATTTTTGCTGATGTTAACTGAATTTTTGGATTATCAGGTGCCACGTCAAAAGTATTCTGCTATAAAATCATAAATAACATCCAAGGTTTTATTTAGCCTGGGGTATAAGACTTGATATGATATACTAGAACTTAGATCTACAACACAAGTTCTTACATCATCACTGCAGTATGAGAATTGTAAAAAAAAGGTGGTTATTTATCTTTTAGCAGCTCCAATGGCTAAAAAATAAAATAATATCTATGCAACATTTTGCTGTTTGGATTCCGTTAATGGACTTCTACCCTATAAAACCTAGAATGTGCTGATGTGAAGAAAACAGCTGACGTTGATGAATCTCATCGAATTTTTTTTTTTTTTAGGCTCCTGGACAAGAGATGGAAAGAGAGACAAAAGGGAAGCAGACATTAACTCCTTTGTCATTATTTCCTATATTTTAGTAGTCCAGGAGGTTTGCACATGGGACCAGCAAGCAGCAGTCTGTCTCATGTTGTCAGCTGTCACATGAGAGTCTGATTCTGAGGATGTAACTGAGTGATGATATAGTGACAGGCTTAGCGCTGTTACACCAACGCCTACAGCATGCCCATGTTAGCATTGCCAAACAGAGAAAGGGGATAGCTATTAATCAAAGACATTTCACCATGATGGATGTATCACACGCATTCACAAAAAAAATTAAATCAGAGGGTCGGTGTCATCAAAAGCACTATTATGGGCAATGCACCAAATACAAGACCTTCATTAATGATGAATATTCATTCATATAAAGCAGCCACGATTCTACATAGAGTTTTTGAAAAACGCAAAACAAATACATTGCAGATCATTTTTGCCTACAAAACACCTACATCATTTTGAAGTCAATACATTTTGGAACAATAGGCCACACTTGTATATTTGTAGTAGAAATACTACTTAATATTTTTGTTGTTAGATAGAAATGTTAGGCAATAAAGCCAATTTTTCCCTTACTTTCTTAGTTGGGATGACATCATAGAGAAATAGATCTTTAACTGTGAGAACCTAAACACCTCCTATAGGTCTGAATAGCAAAGGATGGAGCTTTTTGGGTGCCGACATAATCATGCATGGCGCTAAAGTATTGGAAGTGCAGTTACTACTTTTGGAAAGGTTTTTAATAAAACAGCTCTGGATTATCTGTACTATTGATGTATCTTATTTTGCTGTGGATTGTTTATTGGAGGTTGCAAAGTTCACAGAGGTCTGTCTCTAATCCTGTATGAGGTTGGTACCATACTCAGGTGAATATGGACTTCTAGGCTCTAAGGTCCACCCTTCTGGTCAGACTTTGCTTTGTATTTAGTGGTGGTGGATGATCTGGCACCTATAGAAGCCTCACTTTTGACACTGGATGTTGGAATTCACAGCAAGATAATCAATCAATAAACACAGGATGGTATATTTTGCCTAAAACTCAGTGGTGGAAGAGTTATTAGTATTTGTGTTTTTTTCACAGTCTCATTGCATGTGTATAACATACATTATGTATTAAAACAGACTCTAAAGGCAGAAGGTTTTTTGTCCTAATGCATTCTATGCATTAAAATAAAAAAACATTTGTGTGCAACACCCCCCTCAGCCCTCCAAATACTTTCCTGAGCCCCATCTTGATCGAGCGATGTTGCACTCGGCTCTCCGTCGTGATTGGCGGAGACAAAGCAGTGGGCGCCATTGGCTCCCACTGCTTTCAATCAATGTCAGTGAGCCAATGAGGAGAGAGAGGGGGTGGGGCCGAGCTGCGGCTCCGTGTCTGAATGGACACACAGAGCAGCATCTTGGCTCGGGTGCCCCCATAGCAAGCTCAATCCAGGGTGACCTTAGGAGAGGAAAAAAAATCTGAGATTGTCTAAGATTTCTTTATGACTTTTCGTAGAAATGTGTTTATCAATTATATACAGTATTACAACATATATTAACCCCTACGCGCTTAAACGTAAAACCACTCTTAATGCCTAAGCATAATATTGCAACTTTGACATGTTATTTAAACTGTATATATCACAACTACTTCCTGCATCCAGGTGGATTATACCTCGTTTTTCTTTTTTTTCTTTTCAGGACTAATTGGGCTATCATTTAGTGGTAAATGATAATGGATATCTCCTGATTTTTTTATTATCAAAGGAAAACTGTATCAAAGTTTTTAAAAAAAAATAATTAAAAAAAAAATGTAACTGTATATTTCTTGCTACTACCATAACCTCCCACCACAGAACAACCCTAAATAAATTCAAATTTCCTGCTCTTGACGATCACAGCGATACCACATGTGTGTACGTTATTTGTTGTGTGGACCCGTAGTACAACCCAGAAACAATAGTGAGCATTTTGCTTTTTTTTCATCCTACCTAAAACACACTGACACTAACAACTGACCCTGATACTAATTTAAAAAAAAAACTTGTCCAAAAAAATAAGAACCCTGACCTTTGACCTTGACCTTGACCCAAACACTAACCCTGGCACTGACTTTGACTCAAACCTTGATCTAGGTATTTTTTTATTGTATTTTTTATTATTAATATTATATATTTTTTTACACACACTTTTTTTTTCTCTGCAAGGACAGAGAGAGAGATTCGATGTATCTCTCTTCTCCATTCACAGAGAAAGAAAGCACAGGGTGGGCTTCACAGTGACTGATCACTGTGATAGCCAATCAGATGCTATTACAGCGATCAGGGGACCTGGACTTCGGTCTCAATCTCAGTGAAACCCTGGTCCCTGTGCACAAAGGGAAATACGCAAATATGAAAAAAGCCCAGTCCAGTGGGGCTGCATATTTGCGTACGCTTGGCACCAAAGGGTTCATTTACATTAAAGCATGTCTGAGTCCATGAACAGAAATCTAATCTATTGCAGCCTACCAATTTGTAGGCGTAGTGACTGGATTTGTTTTCTTTTTAAGGCCTTTTACCTTGATTTTCACCTGGTGACCCTGACATTGACATGCTTCCTGTTTTGGAATGACCACAATCACTCAGCATACTTGACTAGGGTAGGTAAGAGCTCACCTGCTACTGTACTACCTATTTAAGACCCACTTACCCCCCTTCCCCCCTCTAATTATCAGTAATGACCACACAAGACATAAGTGGAGTTAAAATGGCCGAACACGGCCTATTTATTAAACATACACTTTCCATATAAACATAACATAACCATACATGACTTATCCAGCTATCAAGATTAGAGGTCCCTGATGGTGTCACCTTGCCAAATTTATTTTGTGGCACCAGATAACTGAGCTGTGACCCCAGCCGCAAACACTGCTCGGAGCCTAAACCAGCTGACTTCAGACACCCACCGGTCTTACCACTAATATGCCTTGTACCGTACACATTCGAGGACTCCACACCCCAGATGGATCCCCATCATTTTCCCAATAACCATAAATAGACCTTCATCAAGGACCCCAACCACCAACAAATTAATAAAAAACAATACAGCGTTAAACCCAATACTAAAAGGGATGGGTGGGAGGGATGCTCTTCTGACGATATCCTCTCAGCAAGTGTCCCGGGACCTTCCCTTCTGGAAAACTGATTACTGGCCCCACCCCGTCACACTCTCCTCTGAGCCAATAAGGTAATTGCCAGGACTAACATGTTACTTTAAAAATATTAACCCCTTACAACCGGTTCCTCTTCTCATCCTGTCATGTATGAGACAGGAAGTGTTTTACAACTACTGAACACCTACCCGCTCCTCTTCTCCATAGCATACGGGGATATATCCTGTTGTCCACAGAGGGAACTGGGAAGAATGCTAACTGATAACAGTCAGCAAAGTCCAAGGACAGAGGACGTTATCAGCTAACAAGATTTCTGTCAGGATTACCATGTATGTTTTTGCACTTATTAAACAGATATAACAAAATGCTTTTACTGAAACATTGAACAGGCCAAAATCGAGCAACAAATAGGAGAAGTTCATTGCTAGGTTTTACGTATAATTGTAAGAGAGATCAGAGGGTATTTTCTGTAACTATATTGAAGTAACACCAAAAAATATCCTTATTGTCCAAAAAGAATCCATACTCATCCTCTACTTATTAGTCCTGTAATCTATTTTTCATGAAATAATTTCTCACTGTGTTTTTCTGCCTCCTTGTAACATTCATTTTGAGGTTGTGATCCTCTACTTTCCCCCCTCACTTCAGTTTGTTTGAAAATGAGCAGTGCACGTTAGTTGTAGTCATGTGCATTGCTCTATGCACAATACAAATCCCATAGTCCATAGTCCCTAGTAGGGATGAGCTTCGAGTTCGAGTCGAACTCATGTTCTACTCGAACATTGGCTGTTCGCAAGTTCGCCGAACAGCGAACAATTTGGGGTGTTCGCGGCAAATTCGAATGCCGCGGAACACCCTTTAAAAGTCTATGGGAGAAATCAAAAGTGCTAATTTTAAAGGCTTATATGCAAGTTATTGTCATAAAAAGTGTTTGGGGACCCAGGTCCTGCCCCAGGGGACATGGATCAATGCAAAAAAAAGTTTTAAAAACGGACGTTTTTTCAGGAGCAGTGATTTTATTAATGCTTAAAGTCAAACAATAAAAGTGTAATATCCCTTTAAATTTCGTACCTGGGGGGTGTCTATAGTATGCCTGTAAAGGGGCGCATGTTTCCTGTGTTTAGAACAGTCTGACAGCAAAATGACATTTGGAAGGAAAAAACTCATTTAAAACTACCCGCGGCTATTGCATTGCCGACAATACACATAGAAGTTCATTGATAAAAACGGCATGGGAATTCCCCACAGGGGAACCCCGAACCAAAAAAAAAAAAAAAAAAATGATGTGGGGGTCCCCCTAAATTCCATACAAGGCCCTTCAGGTCTGGTATGGATATTAAGGGGAACCCCAGCCAAAATTTAAAAAAAAAATTGACGTGGGGTTCCCCCTAAATTCCATACCAGACCCTTCAGGTCTGGTATGGATTTAAAGGGGAAGCCCGCGCCGAAAAAAAAAAAAAAAACGGCGTGGGGTCCCCCTAAAAATCCATACCAGACCCTTATCCGAGCACGCAACCTGGCAGGCCGCAGGAAAAGAGGGGGGGACGAGAGTGCGCCCCCCCCCTCCTGAACCGTACCAGGCCACATGCCCTCAACATTGGGAGGGTGCTTTGGGGTAGCCCCCCAAAACACCTTGTCCCCATGTTGATGAGGACAAGGGCCTCATCCTCACAACCGTGGCCGGTGGTTGTGGGGGTCTGCGGGCGGGGGGCTTATCGGAATCTGGAAGCCCCCTTTAACAAGGGGACCCCCAGATCCCGGCCCCCCCCCTGTGTGAAATGGTAAGGGGGTACTTACCCCTACCATTTCACTAAAAAACTGTCAAAAATGTTAAAAATGACAAGAGACAGTTTTTGACAATTCCTTTATTTAAATGCTTCTTCTTTCTTCCTTCATCTTCTTCTTCTTCTGGTTCTTCTGGCTCTTCTGGTTCTTCCTCCGGCGTTCTCCTCCAGCATCTTCTCCGCGGCGTCTTCTATCTTCTTCTCCTCGGGCCGCTCCGCACCCATGGCATGAGGGGAGGCTCCCGCTCTTCTCTTCATCTTCTTCTCTTCTTCATCTTCTTCTTCATCTTCTTCTTCATCTTCTCTTCTTCATGTCTTCTCCGGGCCGCTCCGCAGCCATGCTGGACGAGAACGCCGGAGGAAGAACCAGAAGAGCCAGAAGAACCAGAAGAAGAAGAAGATGAAGGAAGAAAGAAGAAGCATTTAAATAAAGGAATTGTCAAAAACTGTCTCTTGTCATTTTTAACATTTTTGACAGTTTTTTAGTGAAATGGTAGGGGTAAGTACCCCCTTACCATTTCACACAGGGGGGGGCCGGGATCTGGGGGTCCCCTTGTTAAAGGGGGCTTCCAGATTCCGATAAGCCCCCCGCCCGCAGACCCCCACAACCACCGGCCACGGTTGTGAGGATGAGGCCCTTGTCCTCATCAACATGGGGACAAGGTGTTTTGGGGGGCTACCCCAAAGCACCCTCCCAATGTTGAGGGCATGTGGCCTGGTACGGTTCAGGAGGGGGGGGGCCGCACTCTCGTCCCCCCCTCTTTTCCTGCGGCCTGCCAGGTTGCGTGCTCGGATAAGGGTCTGGTATGGATTTTTAGGGGGACCCCACGCCGTTTTTTTTTTTTTTTTGGCGTGGGGTTCCCCTTAAAATCCATACCAGACCTGAAGGGTCTGGTATGGAATTTAGGGGGAACCCCACGTCAATTTTTTTTTTAAATTTTGGCTGGGGTTCCCCTTAATATCCATACCAGACCTGAAGGGCCTTGTATGGAATTTAGGGGGACTCCCACATCATTTTTTTTTTTTAATTTTGGTTCGGGGTTGCCCTGTGGGGAATTCCCATGTCGTTTTTATCAATGAACTTCTATGTGTATTGTCGGCAATGCAATAGCCGCGGTAGTTTTAAATGTGTTTTTTCCTTCAAAATGTCATTTTGCTGTCAGACTGTTCTAAACACGGGAAACATGCGCCCCTTTACAGGCATACTATAGACACCCCCCAGGTATGAAATTTAAAGGGATATTACACTTTTATTGTTTGACTTTAAGCATTATTAAAATCACTGCTCCTGAAAAAACGGCCGTTTTTAAAACTTTTTTTTGCATTGATTCATGTCCCCTGGGGCAGGACCCAGGTCCCCAAACACTTTTATTGACAATAACTTGCATATTAGCCTTTAAAATTAGCACTTTTGATTATTCATGTTCGTGTCCCATAGACTTTAACGGTGTTCGCGTGTTCGAATGAATTTTTTTCCTGTTCGCATGTTCTGGTGCGAACCGAACAGGGGGGTGTTCGGCTCATCCCTAGTCCCTAGTCATTCTCAGGAATGTTCTAAAGAAGATGGCTATGTTCCTACATACAATGAGACAATGGAAAACAAACCTAACCACCCTGCAACAGGAAGTGGAATCATAACAGAAAAAGGGAAATTTGAGGAGACTGAGAGCAATAGAAGGTACTCTTCTGAGCTAAGAATACTGTATGTACTTGAACTTAATTTGTTCAAACCAGAGTTTAGTGTCACTTTAATACATGTATATTTGTGGATAAAGTTATTGGCAGTGGGAGCAAGCAGGCTAAGCCCAAAGTCCAGTAAAGTTCACATTTAAGCAGGCCATACATGTGGTAATTTTAATACAATTTTAACCACTTTAATGCCACCGGACCTTGCAAATATTATCACAATAATCATCACCAGAGACTAGCAATCATGAGTTTGATTGACCACCAGAATTTGATTTATAAAGTAAAAAATGGGCAATAAATTGACAGCTTCAATACTTTTTATTCATAGACTACATTTAAATTGGAGTGAAGTGGATAATCAGGGAATTTTGATCCCATCTGCTTGCACAGTTGATCAAAACTACCATTTTATGTCTTCAATTGATTTGTGATTTCAACAATAATAGAACTGAAAGTTCAATTGCTCTATCAAATTGCCAGGTAAAGGACCAGCATAAAGCCTCGTGCACACGATTGGACTTTCCGATGGGAAATGTTCGATGACAGGCTGTTGGCGTAAAATCTGACCGCGTGTATGCTCCATCGGACAATTGTTGTCGGATTTTCTGTGGACAAATGTTGGATGGCAGGTTTTCAAATTTTCCGTGGACAAATGTGTGTTGTCGGAGTTTCCGAGCATGTGTACACAAGTCCGTCAGACAAAAGTCCAAAGTACAAACACGCATGCTTGGAAGCAAGGACGAGCCAGAAGCGGTCGGTCTTGTAAACTAGCATTCGTAGTGGAGAATTAACATTCGTGACGTGGCAAATTATGAAATCTCGAAATGCAGCGCATAATTCTCTTCTTCTTTAAAGGGATAATAAAGAAGCTGCTTTGCGGGTGATACTGATGGAGTTATTGCAAACAAATTTTCAAAGGCTTTTTGTTCTAGCCTATGTTGGTGTCCCTTGTTAATTTTACATCCAAAAATATAGAAAATATACCAAATCAAATCATTATTCAATCAAAAAAATAATGTCAAAGCAATAACTCCAAGGCCAATAATACATAATACGTTATCTCCTCTGATTCCACAACATGGCTGGTTGACGAACGGCCATTCAGAAACGAACTGAAAAGCGCAAAATGAAAAGTGCGAAAAGAAAAGTACGAATTGAAAAGTGTGAAATGAAAAGCGCAAATCAACACTTACCAAACTTCTACTAACACAAAATTTAGCAGAAGGAGCCCAAAGGTGGCGCTAAAGAGCAGAAAAAAAGGTAGTAAGTCACTACGTTAGTATTTGTGTGGCCGTGTGTATGCAAGACAAGTTTGGGCCAATGCCCTTCGGACAAAAGTCCAAGGTTTTGTTGGCCAACAATCCGATCGTGTGTACGAGGCTTAAGGGTTATTTTATATCTGGATGGCAGATAGGCAGTTGTATATTTGTCCGGAACAATTGATGAAAATCAGACAAAATTAAAGTTAAACTAAAGGCATGAATATTAACCTTATTTCAATGGTCCAATGCCAGCGAGATCCCTCTCCCATGTTTACATCTTTTGCAGGGGTTCTTCTGTTGGCTCTTTTGATTGGCTGTGTGGGATGACATTACTGACCCATGTACAGCTCGGTGTACATTTCATAGACGATTGTGAATGGGTAGGTAAGTGTACTTTATTGTCTGCTCAAAATTTTTTTCTTTTTTTACATTCAGTTTTATTTTAAGGGTGCAAGCTGACAACTGCCCTGATAGTAAAGCCTATGAATGTGGTACATTACAGTATAGTGAGAAACTTTGGAATAAAAACATGATAGCTTCACTGTGAGGTATCTTACGATGGACCTCTGCGCTATTAAAGTGATTGAGAAATATTCTGTGTATTGCTGCAAAATCAAATCGTGAAAACCACTCCACTACCTAAAATCTACAAATTGCACAAAAAATGAATGTGTCTGTGATTCTGCGCCAAACCTCTCCACTAATAAAATAGTGAGCAATAAGTATAATCCATATGTGAATCTAGAAAAGATAATGCTCTAGTTTATTAAATCATACAAACATCTAAAGTGACTTCAGTGCTGGTACATAAGGTGAAGTGACTGATGCATATATATAAAAAGTGACTAAACAAAGTGCAAGTGCGTTGATAGGAGATCTGGTGACTTTCGTGGTGTTGGATCCCCACTCGGGGCTCCCAGAACTCTCACCTTGATGACACAATAAAAGTGCCTGTATGAATCCGTTGGATGTTGTGCTCTTTCCGTTTGGATCAGTACTGGCGTTCTGATGTGCCTATAGGTAGGCGGTGTTCCCTCCAATGAATGGGCTCCACATGGGGAATAATCAAAAAGGAGGGGACTCCAATAGTAAAATACCGTATAGCCAAAGATTTTATTAAAAAATATCTGCTTACATTGAAAACGAATAATAGCGCTGGGCAGCAGTGAAAAACAGCGTGGTTTCGATCCCCGCTACGTAACTTCCGGTCCGCGTGTGTTGTGTAGCCGGATATCAACGCACTTGCACTTTGTTTAGTCACTTTTTATATATATGCATCAGTCACTTCACCTTATGTACTGAAGTCACTTTAGATGTTTGTATGATTTAATATACTAGAGTGTTATCTTTTCTAGATTCACATATGGATTATACTTATTGCTCACTATTTTATTAGTGGAGAGGTTTTGCGCAGAATCACAGACACATTCATTTTTTGTGCAATTTGTAGATGATAGCTTCACTAACACATGAATGTCACTTGTGCCAGATCTCGACAACTGTCAACTGGAATTTCTAAAGCACATTTTCTGCATCCCTAGGTCTAAATATTAGTGTTATTCTGATAATAATAGACTGAAAATATAGATTTTCTTAGCCCACATTGTATTGCTTGTAGCTGATTAGAGTTACTTTAGGTATATGTAAACCCTATAACTAAAATCTCAAGTGTGACATGCTGATATAATTGTTAATTTCAATATTTGAAATCTGAAGCCTTCATTAGCATAACACCTGGTGATTCTGACATAAAGATTCATATTAAAGCACTTTCTTATAGGGTGAAACCCCTCTGTCCCTGTCTCCCAACTGTGATCCTGTGTTAACACTTGGGCTTCTGATGGAGACTACAAGTGGTCATTTTAACACACATGATGCTGGCACTGTAGTGATTATCTGTAAACCCACTCTAAGAAATTCCATGCAACCATCTGGAGTTCTGGACCCTATACATATAGACAGCATACAGTGCCTTGAAAAAGTATTCATAGTGGTGTAGTGGTTAACACTTTTGCCTAGCAGCAAAAGGGTTGCTGGTTCAAATCCCAACCAGAACACTACCTGATTGAAGTTTGCATGTTCTCCCTGTGCCTGTGTGGGTTTCCTCCCACACGCCAAAGACATGCTGGTAGTGTCACGAATGTCATGTCTACCTCAATACAGGTGGTCAGACACTATAGCTAGCTACTGTGTGCTTCACCTATAGCAGCCCCCTTTCCCTTAAGACAAGCAAGCCTACCAGTACTTGGTTGCCCTCAGGACTTATACACAATGCTTTAGTGCCTGGCTACCACACTACCACACTGCCCTAGTGTGGTAGCCAGGCACTAAAGCATTGTGTATAAGTCCTGAGGGCAACCAAGTACCGGTAGGCTTGCTTGTCTTAAGGGAAAGGGGGCTGCTATAGGTGAAGCACACAGTAGCTAGCTATAGTGTCTGACCACCTGTCAGCAAAAGGGTTGCTGGTTCAAATCCCAACCAGAACACTACTTGATTGAAGTTTGCATGTTCTCCCTGTGCCTGTGTGGGTTTCCTCCCACACGCCAAAGACATGCTGGTAGTGTCACGAATGTCATGTCTACCTCAATACAGGTGGTCAGACACTATAGCTAGCTACTGTGTGCTTCACCTATAGCAGCCCCCTTTCCCTTAAGACAAGCAAGCCTACCGGTACTTGGTTGCCCTCAGGACTTATACACAATGCTTTAGTGCCTGGCTACCACACTAGGGCAGACTTGAGCAGAGCAAACAACAGACTACTTGCAGTTTAGCAGACACATAGCGTGGTTCTAAGACAGTCCAGGTAATGAGGCAGGCTGAGTTCAGGGAATAGTCCATTATCCGAACAGACAACAGTCTAGGTAATAAGGCAGGCTGAGTTCAGGGAATAGTCTGATATCCGATCCGGGTCATACACAGGGAGAACCAACAGAAAAGCAAGGCAGACAAACGGGAGGCTTGATCGAGAACAATGCAAGTAACTGTGTCTCTATCAAAGCAAGGGATAGAGTGTTTGGTTTGCTTATATCAGGTGACTGAGCAGATCAATCACCTAACAGGTGAACACAGACAGGGAGAATGCAACAGCCAACACCCACATACTGGAATGGGAAGCAGGAGCACCTAAGTGATCCTGACAGGTAGGTTAATTGGCTCCTGTCTAAATAGTATGTGTATGTATGAGTGTGAGTTAGGGACCTTAGATTGTAATCTCCTTGAGAGTAGGGACTGATGTATATGTAAAGCGATGTGTAAATTAACATCGCTATATAAGTACCTGAAATAAAAGAAATAAATAAAGTAAAAATAAATACGTAAGTGTATTTTATTAGCACATAATTGTTAAGTGAAAGGAAAATGATAAATGATTTTCAATTTTTTTTTTACAAATAGATATCTGAAAAGTGTGGTGTGCATTTGAATTCAGTCCCCTTTACTCTGATACCACTAACTAAAATGTAGTGGAACCAATTGCCTTCAGAAGTCACCTAATTAGTAAATAGAGTCCACCTTTGTGTAATTTAATCTCAGAGGTTTGTTAGAGAACGTTAGTGAACAAACCGCATCATGAAGGCCAAGGAACACAACAGACAGGTCAGGGATAAAGTAGTGGAGAAGTTTAAAGCAGGGTTAGGTTATAAAAAAATATCCCAAGCTTTGAACATCTCATGGAGCACTGTTCAATTCATCATCCGAAAATGAAAAGAGTAAGGCACAACTGCAAACTTACCAAGTCATGGCCGTCCACTCAAACTGACAGGTCGGGCAAGGAGAGCATTAATAATAGAAGCAGGCAAGAGGCCCACGGTAACTGTGGAGGAGCTGCAGAGATCCACAGCTCATGTGGGAGAATCTGTCCGACGACTATTAGTCGCGGACTCCACAAATCTGGCCTGTATGGAAGAGTGGCAAGAACAAAGCCATTGTTGGAAGAAAGCCATAAGAAGTCCCATTTGCAGTTTGTGAGAAACCATGGGGGGACACAGTAAACATGTGGAAGAAGGTGCTCTGGTAAGGTGAGACCAAAATGTAACTTTTTGGCCTAAAAGCAAAACGCTATGTGTGGCAGAAAACTAACACTGCACATCACCCTGAACACACCATCCCCACCGTGAAACATGGTGGTGGCAGCATCATGCCGTGGGGATGCTTTTCTTCAGCAGGGACAGGGAAGCTGGTCAGAGTTGCTGGGAAGATGGATGGAGCCAAATACAGGGCAATCTTAGAAGAATACCTGTTATGCCGCGTACACACGGTCGGACTTTTCACCTGCAAAAGTCCGCCGGACGCCGCCGGACAAAGTCCGGCGGAAAGTCCGACCGTGTGTGGTCTCCATCGGACTTCCGACGGACCGTTTCGGTCGGATTTTTGCGGAAATCCGACGTACTTTAGATTTGAAGCCTGCTTCAAATCTTTACGTCGTACCTCCGCCGGACTCAGTTCCTGACGGAAAGCCCGTTCGTCTGTATGCTAGTCCGAAGGACCAGATACGACGGAGGAGCAGGTTACTGCATCTCGCGCTCGCTGCAATAGGAAAAACAAATCTTCCTATTGCGGCGAGCGCGGGGCATACCAGGCCCTTAGGTCTGGTATGGATTATAAAGGGGAACCCCTACGCCGAAAAAACGGCGTGGGGTCCCCCTAAAATCCATACCAGACCCCGATCCGAGCACGCAGCCTGGCCGGTCAGGAAAGGGGGTGGGGACGAGCGAGCGCCCCCCCCTCCTGAACCGTACCAGGCCGCATGCCCTCAACATGGGGGGTGGGTGCTTTGGGGGAGGGGGGCGCCCTGCGCCCCCCCCCCCCAAAAGCACCTTGTCCCCATGTTGATGAGGACAAGGGCCTCTTCCCGACAACCCTGGCCGTTGGTTGTCGGGGTCTGCGGGCGGGGGCTTATCGGAATCTGGGAGCCCCCTTTAATAAGGGGGCCCCCAGATCCCGGCCCCCCACCCTATGTAAATGAGTATGGGGTACATGGTACCCCTACCCATTTACCTAGGTAAAAAGTGTCAGTAATAAAACACAACACAGGTTTTTAAAATAATTTATTAAACAGCTCCGGGGGGGTCTTCTTCCGTCTTCGGGGGTCCCTCCGGTTCATCTTCTCCCGGCGTCCGGTTGGTTCTTCTCCGCTCTCCGGCCTCTTCTCCCGGTGTCCCAGGTCTTCGGCCGGCCCCTCCGCTATCTTCAGGTAGCTCTATTGCCAGCGGAGGTCCGGACTTCTGGGCTTCTGGGCTTCTTGGCTTCTTGTGTTCTCTTCTCTTCTCTTCCCCCAGATGTTGACACGACGCTCTCTCCGGCTGGACTGGTCTCTGAGGGCTGCGTTGTGACTTATATAGGCGGAGACCCCGCCCCCATATGATGTCACAGTCCCTGGGCATGCTGGGACTGTGACGTTTTAGGGGGCGTGGTCGACCACGCCCCCTAAAACGTCACAGTCCCAGCATGCCCAGGGACTGTGACATCATATGGGGGCGGGGTCTCCGCCTATATAAGTCACAACGCAGCCCTCAGAGACCAGTCCAGCCGGAGAGAGCGTCGTGTCAACATCTGGGGGAAGAGAAGAGAAGAGAACACAAGAAGCCAAGAAGCCAAGAAGCCCAGAAGTCCGGACCTCCGCTGGCAATAGAGCTACCTGAAGATAGCGGAGGGGCCGGCCGAAGACCTGGGACACCGGGAGAAGAGGCCGGAGAGCGGAGAAGAACCAACCGGACGCCGGGAGAAGAAGAACCGGAGGGACCCCCGAAGACGGAAGAAGACCCCCCGGAGCTGTTTAATAAATTATTTTAAAAACCTGTGTTGTGTTTTATTACTGACACTTTTTACCTAGGTAAATGGGTAGGGGTACCATGTACCCCATACTCATTTACATAGGGTGGGGGGCCGGGATCTGGGGGCCCCCTTATTAAAGGGGGCTCCCAGATTCCGATAAGCCCCCGCCCGCAGACCCCGACAACCAACGGCCAGGGTTGTCGGGAAGAGGCCCTTGTCCTCATCAACATGGGGACAAGGTGCTTTGGGGGGGGGGGCGCAGGGCGCCCCCCTCCCCCAAAGCACCCACCCCCCATGTTGAGGGCATGCGGCCTGGTACGGTTCAGGAGGGGGGGAGGCGCTCGCTCGTCCCCACCCCCTTTCCTGACCGGCCAGGCTGCGTGCTCGGATCGGGGTCTGGTATGGATTTTAGGGGGACCCCATGCCGTTTTTTCGGCGTAGGGGTTCCCCTTTATAATCCATACCAGACCTAAGGGCCTGCGACGGGGCTCGCAAGGTTTCAATCTCGCCAAAAAAAGCGGCGAGATTGAATTCCTTTTCTAGTACCGTCGTACCAAAGTCACGTTCAAAATGAACGGACTTGTCCGTGTGTGGGAAAGTCCGTTCGTTCTGAAAGTCCGGCGGAAGTCCGTCGGGAAGACCGGATTCCGGAAAGTCCGGCCGTGTGTAGGCAAGTCCGGCTGTTCAGAAAGTCCGGCGGTAGTCCGCCGGAAGTCTGGCGGCAAGTACGTCGGACCTAGCTTTCTAGAAAGTCCGACCGTGTGTACGCGGCATTAGAGCCTGCAAAAGACTTGAGACTGGGGTGGAGTTTCACCTTCCAGCAGGACAATGACCCTAATCATACAGCCAGAGCTACAATCGATGTGTTAGAATTTCCCTGTCAAAGTCCAGACCTAAATCCAATTGGCAATCTGTGGCAAGACTTTAAAAATTGTTGTTCACCGATGCTCTCCATCCAATCTGACAGAGCTTGAGCTTGATTTTTAAAAGAAGAATGGCCAAACATTTCACTCTCTAGATGTGCAAAGCTGGTAGAGACATACCCAAAAGGACTTGGAGCTGTAATTGCAGTGAGAGGTGGTTCAACAATGTATTGACTCATGGGGGGCTGAATACAAATGCATGCCACACGTTTTAGATATTTATTTGTAAAAAAAATTGAAAACCATTTATCATTTTCCTTCCACTTCAGAATTATGTGCCACTTTGTGTTGGTCTATCACATAAAATCCCAATAAAATATATTTACATTTTTGGTTGTAACATGACAAAATGTGGAAATTTCAAGGGGTATGAATACTTTTTCAATGCACTGTAGCTTCCAAATGTTCTGTGATTTCAAGGGACTGTCACTGATTTGGAACAAAGTCCCTCTGTCCCTCTTTCCTCCTCATTTGTCCCTTATTGTGGTCTGATCTATATAGCTGTATATAAAATACACTTTTTATCGTTCAAAAAGTGTTTCACAGTGCTAAACCTTTTTTACAAAGGTTTTTTAGCATACAATCCAACATTTCAGGTCAGCATTTAGTTGGTTATAGTATATGGTAGATAAACCAAAGCAAAACCAAAACCTATAACAATGAAAAGGAGACATGAGCAGTAAAATTATGCAGATTTCGAACGCAATGTTCCATCGAACCAGGCAGTTAAATGGAAGTCCAGAAAAAACTTTCCGAGGTGTTCTAGAGGTCATAGGGTGTCTGCAAACAAAAATGTCCACATAATACACCGAACATCTCCAAATTAAATTTCATGTTCAGAAATCTCCTTATTGGGGTGGATGCAACATAAAAAGTTGAACTAAATAAAACAATATAGAAATCATAATATTTTAAGTATAACCATTCCGACCATGCCTGATGTCCTGATAAACCTGTGGAAGGAATGCATAATATGTAGCGCCCAAAAGAGAAAATAAGCAACTTAGAGAGAAAAGGTTAAAAAAACTGGGAGGGGAGAAGAGAACAGAAAGAAGGAAGAAGAAGAGGAAAAGAGTCCAAGGGGTGTGCTCCAGGGGAGCTTTAAATTGATAGTAGCGCACTTTCAGCTATTGGTTATTGGGAAGATTAAGGACTGGGAAAAGCAGGGTATAAGCCGACTGATTCAACTGTATGAGGGAAACACCCTAAAATAATTTGCAGAATTAAGGAGAGAGTGCGGGATACCAAATCAATCATTTTACAGTTATCTACAGATCAGGCACGCCCTGAGCACCCAGTTCAATAGTCAAACAGTGGAATGGAGTAAGATCCCCCTTCTCCAAAGAATAATTAAGTCAAATATTTCCACTCCAAAGGACTTATTTCAGAGGTGTATGTGCAAATAATTAGGAGAACTATTACTGAGGTGGTGTCTTCTAAGAATAAGAAAAGATGGGAAGAGGATGTAGGGGTAATAACTCTAGAGCAGTGGAAGAGGATTTTAGAACTGGGACCATTGGCGTCAGTCTCCCCTTCACAAAAAGTATCACATCTGTTCCTGTTGCATAGAGCCTATGACTCCCCCAAGAAACTGTATATGTTTGGCCCGGAGACCCAATGCTAAGTGCCCCAGGTGTCAGGAGATGGGGGATCTCATACTCATGATGTGGAGATGACCAAAACTGTTTTGTTATTGGGCAGAGATACTTAATATCATAAATACAACGTTTGGGACCACATTAGAATTAGAACCTAGAGTGTGCATATTGGGATATATGGACGAAGGTAGAGTCAGTAAGCACTGTAACGGTTGTTCTGAGATGCTTATATCAAGCAAGGAAATTGATTGCACAAAATTGGCAACCTACGTCTCCTGAAGAGTGGGTCAAGGCCATAAACTCGACAGTGTGGAAGGAAAAAGTGACATTTACTAGGCTTGGTAACTTCAATAACTTTGTAAAGATGTGGAAACCCTGGTTGCGAAAAATGGATTATCCCCAGTGAGAAACTGGGTAAGGAACCTAAGGCGGTGTTAGTGTGTGCCGGGTAGTATTAAGGAATAGGCGTAAACGTAAAAGTAGGTAGATATGCCAGGATTATAAAAGATGTCAGACATTGGTAATCTCCACAGGGAGGAAGGGAGGGTTAAGGTGGGGGGTGGGATCAGAGGTTGGGTTGTAATACAAGTAAAGCTGTAGGTAAGATGTAAGGTTTAAATGTATGTTGTGTACCTGAAAAAATAATAAAAATGTATTTGAATAAAAAAAGAGAGTAGCGCACTGTCAAACCGAGAAGGCTGAGAGTTTGTAAGCCATGGTTGCCAACTTCTCATTTACCATGACATCATTCAGATGGTTTTTGACCGCATCTCTTTACTGCAATAGTCAATTTAGTTGCAGTAAAGAGATGTTGGGCCAACTGCCATTCTCAGCGTAGCAATTCAACGATTAGTTTGCCTAGAAGGGCTTCATGGGGGTCCCATTTGAGATTAGGATGAAACAATCTTGCGGAGAAGGGTATAGACCCTGACCCAAAGCCTGCACGCCCGTGTACATGACCACCAAATATGTGCCATGGAACCCTTCTGCGAGCATCCCCAGAAGCAAAGAGGAGAATAAGTTGGGGTAACGACGGGCCAATATAACTGGTGTATAATACCTATACAATACCTTATAGGCGTTTTCCAATATAGGCACGTTTCTTGAACATTTGGGGAGGGCTATGGTCATAGTCTGCCATACCTTGGGATCTAACTGTCTCCCCAATTCTTTTTCCCGTTAAAGATAATAGGGCCAAAATGGGGTATTTTTTGTTGAAATTATGACCGAATATATCAATGATATCAGGCCTGGAGAGTGAGGTCTGGCTCTGCATAGGCTCTCAAAAGGAGTCAGAGTGTATGGGGTAGTATGGGATTTAATGAGTTGTTGAAGAAAGTGTCTAAGTTGTAAATAGCTAATGTGTTCTCACAAGGGGATATTATGGAAAGAGCGTAAGGCTCTAAGGCTCTAGTAGGGGTAAACAGGGAGTGAACATCCGTGAACCCATTCGTGGTCCACCATGAAAATTGGGCGGGGTTTTCACAACCTGGAGGAAATAATGGGCAATGTAAAAGCCGCAAAAGTGGATGATGGGGGAAAATAAAACCCGCAGAATATTTAACTGAGTCCCATGATCGTAGAGAGTTGGCTAAACATGGCCCTATTGTTGTCGGGCGATGCACAGGAATGGGATCAGAATCAACAAGATCAATTGTGGCCCCGAGCGGGAGCTGATGTGTTTCATGGAGATGTGAAAGGGAGCTATATTGCTGCTGTGTAATAAACCTGCAAGTTAGGGACCAAAAGGCCGCCATTGATTCGTTTAGCATACAAAATCTTCTTGTTGATTCGAGGACGGGTCGATCCCCATATAAACTGCAAAAGCTTACGTTGATGTATACGTAGTATATGGGAAGGAACTGAAACAGGCAAGTCCCAAAAGAAGTAAAGTTTTGGGAGATAGGACATACGAATTGCGGTTATTCTACCGAACCAGGATAATGGTAAGTGGGATCAGGAGGGCAACATGTCAGGCACTCTCTTGAGTAAAGGTGAAAAATTAGCCTGGTACAATCCCATATATGTCGAGGTAAGGTGAATTCCCAGATAGGGGAAAGAGGGGTACCACTGAAAGGGGAAGGCTGATTGCAAATCCGTTAGTAATGGGAGAGAAAGGTTGACCGACAGAGCTTTAAATTTGGAAGGGTTAACACAAAGCACCGAAAGAGAACCAAAGGTGTCTAAAAGAGATAGAAAGTTTGGTGGAGAAATTCTAGGGGAGGATAAAGTTAACAAGATATCGTCGGCAAATACAGATATTTTATGGGCTGAGCCCGCAACTTCAATACCCCTTATATCTAGATGAGAATGAACCGCCTTGGCCAATGGCTCCAGAGCCAGAACACATAGAAATGATGAGAGTAGACATCCCTGGTGGGTACCCCTCCTAATGTTGGAAAGAGATGACTCAAATACATAATATTTAGCCCGGGGGAGTCATATAGGACTGTTATTTATTGCATGATTGAGATCCCAAATCCATAGTGGCGAAGAACTGACATAAGATAAGGCCACAACAGAGTGTCAAAGGCCTTATTCACATCAAGAGACAAAAGCATAGGTTCTAACGAGCGGTTGTGGGCTATGTGTTGTAGTCGTAATATTCGCCTAACTGTGTCCCCTGCCTGCCTCTGTGGTACAAAGCCTACTGGATCCTTCTTAATTAAACGTGGGAGAAAAGAATTTAAGCGGTTAGCCAGGATTTTGGTCAGGATTTTATATATCTATATTGATTAGGAAGATGGGTCTGAAATTAGCCCAGGAGGAGTGGTCATGGTCCAGTTTATGAAGCATCACAATATTAGCGGTTAAAATGACCAAAGTAAAGGTCTGGCCATCTTTAACGGAGTTATACATAGCTGTCAGATGTGGAGCTACCACGTCGGCCAATTTCCTAAAATAAAGTGCTGTGTAGCCATCCGGTACAGGTCAATTACCCACTTTTAAGTCTTTAATACTTTGGAGAACTTCTGAAACTTGTCCCGGTCCATAAGAGTCATGTGAGCCTCAGTCAGTACATGGAGTGAGAGATGGCCGTCCAACTGATCTGGGGCCGAGTACAGCTTAGTAAGACGGTAAGGGAACTCCTCTATTACACACACCAGGTTACCCGTAAGTACGTTATTTCGAGTGCGCAAGGTGATGGGGGTAGATTTATGAGTAAAAGTACGAAGCCTGTTGGCTAGCATATGATTTGGCCTGTTCGCTTTAGCATACCACTTCTGGCAGGACCAGCGCAAGATGCGTTCAGCTCCATCAGTGAGACAGAGATTCAATTCTGAGCATCACAGGTGACGTAACCGAACCAACATTATTGCGGAAGTAGTCCTCAGAGGCTTTCAAAATATCATCCTGAACCTCTTTAAATGATAAAAGTGAACCATTCATCACCCAGGAAAAGTGCAGAGGTTTATCAAGAATGGAGTGGCAAACTACCAGAACAGAATCATGATCTGCCATGGGGCAGCTAGGATAGAAGTTGATACCACTAAGGGGAGATGCCTCCTCAACATAAACATGTGGTCTATTCTGGAGTGAAAATGATGGGGATGGGAATAATGCGTGTAATCTTCACCCTGGAGGTTTAACACCCTCCAGAGATCGACAAGATCATTAAATTGTAGGGAGTGAGCATATTTTTTAGAATCAGGGGAGGGAGCAGTTCACTCCAAGGGATATTTATCCAAAGAGGAGTTAAAGGCCAGGTTCGAATCTCCCGCAAGGAGGAGAGTACCCTTGCAGTGGGATGCCAACAAGCTACAGACATGGATCAAAAAGGGGCCCGGGTTAGAGTTAGGAGCATAATAGGTCATGATAGTAATCTCCATATCCTGAATAGTACCTTGTAGTAATTGATACCTACCATCAGGATCCACTATCTGTTTAGTGCAACTAAAAGGAACCGGTTTGCGGATGGCTATAAGTACCCCTTTTTGTTTGGTCGGAGCACTGGCCAAAAAAACCTGGGGATATTGGGCATCAAAATATTTAGGGCAAGAGGTATTTGAAAAATGGGTTTCCTGTAAATAGTCTATGTCTATCTGCTGCTTCTTGAGATACTTAATAACTTTCACCCTTTTTGATGAGAGTTCATGCCCTGGACGTTCAGGGACAACCAATTTAGTGTCATACTGAATATGAGAAACATCTAGAATCAGCTCCTCCGAGCACAAACCCCACTGACTCAGTAAGGGGGAGAAAGAAAAGCAAGTAAAGCGAGCCAGGCATGAAGCAAGAAAAAAGATCATGCTTAAATGTATATAGTGGCTGAGTAATACTCAGAGCAAAAATATTCCATACAACATAGTTGCGATTGGTAGTGGGACAAAAGGCACACTGGGGGGGTCGGAGATTGGCCAGGATTGTCACCCAAGCCAAGTTCCGGCAAATGTAGAGGAGCAGGGGCCTGTCGGGAAGCACTTGTCATTAGTACATAAAAATTTAGGCACAAAGCATATTAAGGAAACAATTACAGGCACAACCAAAGAGGAGAAGGAACAACCTCTTAACCATATTAAAGTAATTTTTTACCAAAGCCGGCATTACACCCAGGGGCGCCCATGTACAAACGGGGGGGCTCAAAGTGAAGAACTGGTACACAGCGGATAAACCTCATTGACGACCTGATCAAATAAAAGTAATCGTAACACAAAAAGGAACGCCATGAGTCAGTAGTATCACCAGGCCCTGAGCTGCCGGATTGTAACCTAAACGTAGAGGTCACAACCTGCAGTCTGCAATGGGCAAGAAGACCCCACAACTTGAGTAGGAACATCCAGCACATTGCATGAAGGATCCCATCGAGCTACAGAGTGGGCATTCTCACAAATAATAACAGGCAGCAATAAAAAAAATTATAACAAAGAAAGAAAGAAAAAAAAAGGGCGGGGGAGGCAAAGGGTATAATCCTCAGGCGGCCAAATATCTGAAATAAGGTATCAGTTCTGCATAACCCAGTGCTGCCATCCCTCATTTGGGGCAGCCCAGGGTAAAGGATCCATCGAGTAATAAAGTATTATAAAAAGGGGAGGGAGGGATAGGAGGCAGCCAGATCTAAGTGGTGATAGTCAGAAATTAAAAGGCAAAAAGTGGAAGTGCCTAGGTCATCTGGTGGGACCCCATAATGAGGTCAAAGGTACAATGTGGTGCCAAGTCCACAGTGGATGGTGAGAGTCAACGGTCTGGTTGGAGTAACTAGCTCAGGATTGGAGAGCCTTCTAGGACATCCAAATGATCCCAGGCAGGTCATGTCAATGCTGTCATTCCTTGGGGACATCCTGGAAGCGCTGTGCTTGTAGAGAGTGAAGAGCTTGAGAGCCTTGTGGAGACATCTGAGAAGGCCTGTGGGGTGGCTGAGAAGATCTTGGGTGAGCAGAGGAAGACTGCGCCTCTTTTTGGGATGGAGGAGGTCAATCTGCAGTTCCTTAAAACGTAGCCAGAGGTCAGGCAGAGAAGAAGTATGAAACTGGTAGCCTTGATGGGAGAAAGAGAGCTAAAAGGGAAACCCCCACCAGTACTGAATACCCGGGGTTTGCAGAATTTGCAGATATGGCTTCAGATTCTTCTTTTTGGCTATAGTGACCAGGGAGAGGTCTGTAAAAAGTTGGAGAGGGTTACCCTGGAAGGAGAGAACTTGGAGTCCCTTGCAGCTTGCAGGAGCCTCTCTTTGGTATGATAATAATGAAATGTAATAATGATGTCTCTGGGGGGCCTTCAGTTGGTTTAGGAGCCAGGGGTCTGTGTATACGGTCCAATTCCAAACACTCTGGGGGGATTTCAGGTGCTAAATCCTGAAAAAAGGCAGTAGCAGTCCCTTGCAAATTAGTAATGGCCTCAGGGATTCCACGGATGCGGAGGTTATCTCTGCGGGCCTTGTTCTCTGCATCCTCTAGCTTTTCCTGCAAACTTTCAAGTTCAACATTTAATTTGTCAACTTCTTCCTCATTCCCCATCCAATACTGTTGTTGCTAACTCCATACGTTGCTCCAGTCGGTTAGCACAGTGGCCTAGCTCTTTAAGGCCCTTTACAAATTCTGCAGAAAGCTTGCGGGAGGCTGAGGTTATTTCATCCCGCATTATTGAGCTGGATTTGTAGAGCAGGGTGTCAGAATCCATGGTCATGAGGCTTACCAGATCAGAAGGGAACTAGTGCAGGAGGCCTTTTGGTGTGAGTGATAGTGCTGCCTGATCCGGGTGTGCAATGCATACCCACCGGGAGCCTGATGGTTTCCACAGCCCCGGAAGCTGGTTCTCTGATGGCTGGATGCGGGATGTGCCTTAGAAGCCGAGTGTGAGTGGTCCAAAGGCGTGGAGCAGGGAGATTACGAGCCCATCTTCCCCGATCTCAGGCATGTGCCCCTCACAGTGCTAAACCTTTCATCCACATTCTAAGTTGCTGCATTTGTAAATTTCAAAAGCCAGTAGAAAGGAATAGTGGTGATAAAAAAAATCACTTGTGGATTTAACTAATCTTTTTTTGGAATAATTCTCCTTTAAGGGGGCATGACAGGGAGTGTGTCCTATGCCTACATTATTTTGCTAATAGGTGTCCCTTGTTCCCATCTCAAAAAGTTGGGAGGTATGAGACAGGATTTGCTTGCAAATAGGCTACAGGAAGCCAGCAACATCAAGATGCATTGCTTTTGCAAACTGTCATTATTGCATCTACTTAAATACATTATTATTATACAGGATTTGTATAACGCTAACAGTTTACACAGCACTTTACAATATAAAAGGGAGACAATACAGTTACAATAAAATAAAGTACAAGGATTAAGAGGGTCCTGCTCAGAAGAGCTTAAAATCTAGTAGGGTGGGGCAGGTGGTACAAAAGGTTGTAACTGTGGGGAATGAGCTGATGGAAGTGGTAAAAGATTAGCTGGAGGCATGATATGAGTTTTCAGGGATCGCCTGAAGGCAGCTATAATAGGAGGTAGCCAGACAGGTTGAGGTAGAGACTTCCAGAGGATGGGAGAGGCTCTGGAGAAATCCTGGAGACAAGCATGGGAGGAGGAGACAAGGGAGCTCGAGAGCAGGAGGTCTTGAAAAGAGCAGAGAGGGTGGTGTGGGTGATATTTGAAGACAAGTTTGGTGATGTAGCTTGGGGCAGAGTTGGGAATGGCTTTGTATGCTGTGGTTAGTATTTTGAATTTAATTCACTATGTGATCAGGAGCCAGTGTAGGGATTGGCAAAGAGGGGTGGCAGACACTGAGTAGTTGGTAAGGTTGATAAGTCTGGCAGCACCATTTATAATAGACTGAAGAGAGGATAGCCTATGCAGAGGTAGGCCAATGTGCAATAGTCAAGGCGAGAGATAACAAGGGAGTGAATGAGTAGCTTGGTGGTTTTATCTGGTAAAAAGGGGTGAATTTTAGAGATGTTACAGAGGTGAAGTCTACAAGCTTTTGACAACGTTTGGATTTGGGGCTAAATACATAACTATCTGTGCTTTTATAAATGCATTAAACTGCATGTAGATGTGGTTGGGATGTCTGTATAACAAAACATGTTTTGAGGCTTACATGGAATATACTTTAATGCACTTCATGGAATAGCCAGGCACAAAATCTCCATTTCTAGTGAAGGATTGTTATGCATACACTCTAGCCTCACTTTCAAAGTAAAATGTTAGTTTGGAAATCATTATTCTGCCCAACCTGCAAACACACGCATAAAAAAAAAAGTTAATTTGGATTTTGGGCTACTCCCAGGATGCATTTGGGCTCTCGCCCATAATGATATGTATAATTGCAAAGGCCTGCCAAAAAAAGCAGGCCGGATTTAATTGAGTCAACACACTGCTATTAATAATAAAATGGCAGAGGCTTTGCTATTAATCACTCGAGCTGGCTGCATTGCAGGCAGACTCGGCTATCTGGCTACCAAACAAGACCCTTAAAAAAATGAATGCATTATAAAGCTGCTATGGGCAGACACCTGCGAAAGCATAATACTATAATTCATTGTAGAAGATATCTAGTGTCCTGCAACAGCTGAAATACTAAATGCCATGGACCTGGGGAGCCATCTATCACTTTACATGCTTGTAAGACATGGTGTGAATGAATGGTATTCTACTGGTATTAAGGCACATATAGTAGATACCTCTAATTTAAAAATGAAACCCATATTTATGTTTTATATATTATATTTGTGTACATGCTAAACCAGAAATATAATATATTGCAGCTTAACAATTCTTAGATGTGGTGACTGCATTAATTTTCTTTCTTTTTCACGTTAAGAAAATTTTCAGGAATTACATAAAATACAAAAAATACCTGTTGATCTTGCCAGGAATGTTGTGTCCTTGTTACTCTCCATAAGCTGAGAACACAGCAAAAACAATGCTATCTTTTTTTTCCTGTAAACTACTATTTACCCACCCCCATGTAATGGAGGTGAACAAAGGCAAATTTAAATTCTATTCTTTGTGGAAAACCATGGCTGCCTCCGCCGGTACAGTAAAGAAGTGATTGTAGACAAGAAAGTGGCAAAAAGTGTGTTATTCACAGGATTACTAGATAAAAATAAAGGAAAATGTGGTATAAGAAAACCAATACAGCAATTAAATCTACAGTGCCTTGCAAAAGTATTCACCCCCTTGGCATTTTTAGTGTTTTGTTGCCTCACAACCTGGAATTAACATGGATTGTTTGAGGATTTGCATAATTTAATATACAGAACATGCCCACAACTTTGAAGATTTTTTTTTATTATTGTGAAGCAAACAACAACAACAACAAATAGGACAAAATAACAGAAAAAGTCAACGTGCATAACTATTCACCCCCCTAAAGTCAATACTTTGTAGAGCCATCTTTTGCGGCTATCACAGCTCCAAGTCGCTCTGGATAAGTCTCGATGAGCTTACCACATCTTACCACTGGGATTTTTGCCCATTCCTCCTTGCAAAACTGCTCCAACTTCTTCAAGTTGGATGGTTTGCGCTTGTGAACATCTTTAAGTCTGACCACAGATTTTCTATTGGATTGAGGTCTGGGCTTTGACTAGGCCATTCCAACACATTTACATGTTTCCCCTTAAACCACTCAAGTGTTGCTTTAGCAGTGTGTTTGGGGTCATTGTCCTGCTGGAAGGTGAACCTCCATCCTAGCCTTAAATCACACACAGAGTGGTGTAGGTTTTGCTCAAGAATATGCCTGTATTTAGCACCATCCATATTTCCCTCAACCCTGACCAGTTTCCCAGTCCCGACTGCTGAAAAAACATCCCCACAGCATGATGCTGCCACCACCATGTTCCACTGTGGGGATGGTGTTCTTTGGGGGATGTGATGTGTTGGGTTTGCGCCAGACATAGTGTTTTCTTCAATTTTAGTCTCATCACCAGAGCTATTTCCCCCATACATTTTGGGAGTCTCCCACGTGCCTTTTCGCAAACTCAAAGCGTGCCATTTTGTTTTTTGCTGAAAGTAATGGCTTTCTTCTGGCCACTCTGCCATAAAGCCCAAGTTTATGGAGCGTACAGCTTATTGTCATCCTATCTACAGATACTCCAGCCTCCGCTATGAAACTCTGCAGCTCCTCCAGGGTTACCTTAGGTCTCTGTGCTGCCTCTCTGATTAATGCCCTCCTTGCCGGTCCGTGAGTTTTGGTGTGTGGCCTTCTGTTGGCAGGTTTGCTATTGTGTCATGTTCTTTCCATTTAGTTATGATAGATTTGATAATGCTCCTAGGGATCATCAAAGATTTGGATATTTTTTTATAACCTAATCCTGACTTTTCTTTCTCAATAACATTGTCCCTTACTTGTTTGTAGAGTTCCTTGGTCTACATGGCAGTGTTTGGTCAGTGGTGCCTCTTGCTTAGGTGTTGCAGCCTCTGGGGCCTTTCAAAAAGGTATGTATATGTAATGACAAATCATGTGGCACTTAGATTGAACACAGGTGGACATAATTTCACTAATTATGTGACTTGTGAAGGTAATTGGTTGGACCAGAGCTTTTTATAGGCTTCATAACAAAGGGGGTGAATACATACGCACATGCCAATTACCAGTTTTTTATTTCTGAAAAATAGTGTTATGTATATATTTTTCTAATTTTACTTCACCAACTTAGACTATTGTGTTCTGATCCATCACATATAATTCAGATTAAAAAACATTTAACTACAGGGCTGTACTGTAACAAAATAGGTAAAAAGCCAAGGGGGTGAATACTTTTGCAAGGCACTATAAGTACTAGTGAGGTGCAATACATTAAATATTTGGTTTTGGATTTGGGTCAATTTTAATACACTTATTTAAATAGTCGGTCCAACCAAAACTGACATTTCAGATTTGAGTGGATATCAGGAGGTTGAATTACCAGTTTTTTTTTATCTCTCCAGGACTTTCAGCTCTACCATCTTAGCAATTATGAGGGCTTTAACTAACCTAAATTATTCATGTATTGCACAGCATTGAGGTGCATTTAGAACGATCTTACTGTTTGAAGTCCCAAAAGATATGAAGAGCCAGTGGACCAGCCTTCACCCAAAAGTAAAAAGAAAATATAACTTTTGGGTGGAATGACCTTTTTATGCAGTATGGAACAGCAACAAATCATAATTCAGCCTTTGGCATCAGGCTTATGAAAATTGATCTGTGGCTGATAGTAATGGGTTACCGAGCATCACCAGTCTTACTATGTTACTAAAAGATATCAGTTAGTTAAGAGTGCTATGTTAAAGCATTTCACTGTATTTATTCTGTAACATTTTATTTTATTTTATTTCATATCCTTAATGTAAGTCCTTTAAAAAGAAATAAGTAAACAAAATGCCCAGAAAGCTTGGACATGGCAGTATTCCCATCCGATTCCTGCCAGCCCTACGCTGGCTCCTGGGAGAAAATCACATCATTGTTAGAAATAGCTGAAATTGGCTTGCAACTACTAAAGATGCCAGGAATTTGCACCTTGTTCTGTGACCTAAAGCAAAATGACATGAACATTGACAAATTTGACAAGGAAATTTGTGCAAAAAACAACTTCTATTTGGCTAGCCAAGCAGCAAATATGTCGGATGATATGCTTTATTAAGCAATCCATTTTTCAACAGTAGCTGCGCCATCTGCAAAGGTTAGTGTACATCAGAATTTCTACAGAATTTCATCTGCGTTTGCAGCTCGCTGCAACACACGAACACATTTTTCATGTACATACAATTTTGAATGCAAATAGAATACTTGATGAAAGAGATGACCTTCCAGCCCGACTTCTCGGTGCAGTAAAGTCACACACGGGCATTGGAGGAAAGCAGCAGTTAGACATGGCTGAACATTTCTTGCTGAATTAAACCTGCAAGTGCTATGAGAAGTAGGGGGGAGAATGCTAGCTGTCTTTCTGGGAGCACAAGAGTTAATGGAAAAATAGATCTGGCATTAATACTGGCAACAGAACTGTAAAAAATACATTGCTTAGAATTAGAGCAATTTTTATTTCTACATCTGTCCTCTGTCATAAACAACAGACACATTCTCTTATACTTGAGCAGTGGTGATACAATTAAAAGGACAAACCAGAAAGTAGTCTAGTGCATCAGCTAATGTACCAAATTGCAATGCATTTAGATTGTGTTAACAGCCTGGCACAAGTGGTAAGCTAAATCTATGCTTAAAGAGGCTCTGTTAGGAGGAAAACTCATCAGAAACTGGAGGAGGCATAATGTATAGGCATTTAGAGGTGTGCCTACGCTTTCACATCCTTTACCACCACATGTGCATTCCTATTGGCCAATAATGATGCTCATCTTAGTGATGGGCCATAGAGGTGTTTGTGGAGTTGGATTAAAGGCAAGCTACAACTAGCCAAACATGTCAGGGATTTGCTTGGAAGAATAGCCTTTGACAGGAAGGTTTTGTAGAATACATTAGGTATTTGCAGGGATGTCATACTTTCAGTGGTCACCTCTTTCCCACTCTATTTCTTTAAAGAGGAAGTAAACTTTACTACTGAATTTTACCTATAGGTAAGCCTATAATAAGGCTTAGCTTCAGGTACTGTAAATATCTCCTAAACATGCACCGTTTAGGAGATATTTACTTTACATGCAGCCAGTGAACTAACAGTGAACTGGTGCATGCGGTCTGAAGGAACAGCCACCCGTTCCATTTCTTCAGAGCACTGTGCTGTGACGTCATTGCGGCTCCATCCACCCACAGTGCCGGAGCCCAGAAACCTTGAAGAAACACCGGGGAAGATGTCAGCCATCTCAGCACTGTGCAGGCGCCACTGGAGGGCGTGGTTCTAAGGTAAGTATTTCATAATGAACTAGTATGGGATGCATACCAGCCCATTATGCCTTTGTCTTACAGGTTTTTTTTGGGGGGGGGGGGGGTTCCAAGGGTTTACAACCTCTTTAAGATGGCCAAATACTCAGAGTGTAAAGTATCCAGGGAGCAAAAGTTTTAGAAATCATTTTAGGTCAAATTGAAGTATACTGTATACAGTTCATGATCTATATTTATGTTGTTTAGACACCCATTTTAAATGATGCAGTTATGGCCTCATTCACACTAAGGCATGCATTTATAGGAGATTTCTGAACACATATAAATGGATATTTATATGAAATGTAATGATTTTTAATGGTTTAGCACCTTCCCCCATGGCCTATAACAGATTGACGGCTGGCCGGGCCTTTCATCCTTCTAAGTGAACGTCATATGACATCCTCTCAGAAGGAACCGCGCAGCCTGCTGCCAGTATCAAATGATCACTGTGACCAATCACAGCAGATTACAAGACAATGGTAAATAATGAATGGCTTCCTTTTATGCCATCTATTGTGTACAATTGGTCACAGTGATCACATGGTACAGACAGGGCCAATCACAGCCCATCTGTACCATACGATTAGTTTTAGCCAACCCCAGTAGTCACAACAAAAGACCTGAATGAATCAGTTTCATTCAGTAAAAATAGTTGCTTATACCAATGAAGTAAATTGGTATGAGCAATCATAATGTGTAAAAAAAAATCCTGATCACTTCCCCAGAGTAGTACATTGTTACTATGGTAACATTTGACAAAGGTAGGCCGGTGGATGTGGTGTATCTGAATTTTGCAAAAGCATTTAATACAGTCCCCCATAAATGCTTAATCTGCAAGTTGAGGTCTGTAGGCATAGACCATAGGGTATGCACCTGGGTAGAAAACTGGCTACGGGGGTGTGTCCAAAGGGTGGTGATAAATAACGTATACTCCTAATGATCTAGAGTGGTACCCCAAAGCTCTGTCCTGGGACCAATTCTGTTTAATTTATTTATAAATGATATAGAAGGTGGGATAAATAACTCGATCTCAGTGTTTGCTGAAGACACAAAGATATATAGGGCAATAACAACACAGCATGATATAGGATTTGAATAAATGAATAGAGTGTGCTACTGCATGGTAAATGAAGTTTAACATTGAAAAATGTAAGGTAATGCACTTGGGGGGTTAAAATATAAATGCAAGTTACTCATTAGGGGGATGACCCCTAGGGGCTTCCAGGATGGAGATGGATCTGTAGGTCCTGGTGACCGACTAAGCAATAGCATGCAGTGTCAAGGTGCGGCTACCAAAGCCAGAAGAATATTAGCATGCATTAAAAAGGGAATTAACTCCAGAAATAAAACGATTATTCTGCCACTTTATAAAACTCTGGTTTGGCCTCATCTGGAGTATTCAGTCCGGTTCTGGTCACTAATCCTCATAAGGGATGTGCTGGAGCTGGAGAGAGTCCAAAAAAAGGCCAACTAAATTAATATGGGGATTGGTGGACCTCAATTATGAGGAACGACTACAAGTGCTACATTTTTTCTACTTGGAGAAGTGACGCTTGAGGGGAGATATGATTACAATATACAAATATCTCAATGGTGATCCCAGGGTAAGTATGAAATGTTTCAGTCCCAGGGAGTGTAAGAGGACACGGGGTCACATGATGAGACTGGAAGAGAAGCGGTTTAACCTTAAGCTGCGTAGGGAGTTTTTCACTGTCAGGGCAATAAGGATGTGAAACTCTCTTCCATAATCTGTGGTGTCGGCAGGCAGAATAGATAGTTGGACGCTCGACTGCACTGGTGAAAAAAACAAACAAACATTGTGACAAAAAATTAAAGCTTCAAAAACTCGCCATGCCTTTTACTAAATACCTTGGACTGTCTACTTTCCAAAAAGGGGTCATTTGGGGGGTATTTGTACTGCCCTGGCATTTTTGGGCCTCAAGAAATGAGATAGGCCGTCAGAACATCAGGACTACTGATCGATTGCCAGATATATATATATATATATATATATATATATATATATATACCATAGTTTGTGGACTCTATAACTTTCCTACAGACTAAATAATAAACACTGATTTAGATTATTTTCACCAAGGAAATTTAGCAGAATACATTTTAACCTAAATTTATGAAAAAAGGTTATTTATTTACAAAATTTTATAACACAAACAAAGAAAAACTTTTTTTTCCAAATTTTTAATCTTTTTGAGTTTATTTAGCAAAAAAAAAAAAAACAGTAGTGATTAAATACCTCCAAAAGAAAGCTCTATTTGTGTGGAAAAAAAAATGATATAAATGTCTTATGGGTACAGTGTTGCATGACCGCGCAATTGTCATTCAAACTGTGACAGCACTGAAAGCTGAAAATTGGTCTGGACAGGAAGGGGGTAAAAGTGCCTGATATTGAAATGGGTAATTTACATCACCATGTGCATTTACCTGCATTTAAATGCATTCAGGTTAATAGAGTACAGCGGCAGATTAGATACTCTGAACAAGCCTAAACGCACATAAATGCATGTAAACGCAGGTACATTTAACCACAGGAGAAAGTGACCTAGGAAACTATAAAGTTTGTTTACATTTCCCAAATCAATTTGTCTCCTTTTATATAAAACAATTGCAGGAGGCTAGTGTGAAAGTGCCCTTTATTGTTTTAGAATAGACTCTGTAGTGAGATTTGTGATGGAAGTCCAAAGTGCCCTTGAACTTTTGTGTGAGATTTAAACTCTTATGCCCCGTATACACGGCCGGACTTTCCGACAGAAAATGTGTGATCGGAGCTTGTTGTCGGAAATTCCGACCGTGTGTGGGCTCCATCTGACTTTTTCTATCCGAATTTCCGACACACAAAATTTGAGAGCTGGATCTAAAATTTTCAGACAACAAAATCCGTGTGCGTAAATTCTGATCTTGTGTAGGCTCCATCGGACTTTTTCCATCGGAATTTCCGACACACAAAGTTTGAGAGCTGGATCTAAAATTTTCCAGCAACAAAATCCGTTTGCGTAAAATCCGATCGTGTGTAGACAATTCCGACGCACAAAGTACCATGCATGCTCAGAATCAAGCAGAAGAGCAGCACTGGCTATTGAACGTAATTTTTCTCAGCTCGTCGTACATGTTGTACGTCACCGTGTTCTTAGCGTTCGGAATTTCTGACTAACTTTGTGTGACCGTGTGTATGCAAGACAAGTTTGAGCCAACATCCTTCCGAAAAAATCCAATGGATTTTGTTGTTGGAATGTGCAATTGTGTGTACAGGGCATTACTGTTGCACCCCTACACTGATATGACAAACAGCCCCAGAGAGTTCAGGATATGACCTTGGATGGTATGTATTTTCTTCCTCAGATGGGTCAGTTTGAGTGGTAACCTTTGAAGTGAGGGCTCTAATCATTGCTTAGGAAATTGCCCATCCTGGGTTTTCTGTTCTGAAGGAAGCCACAGACAATTTACTAAAGGGCGAAGGGTGTGCAGGGTCCCAGTCTGTGAGTGTGCATACGGGCAAAGAATCTGTCTATTAATAGAGCTAATAGGATCCCTGTTTTATTCCAGCAGAGCTGTGCTGGACCTACTCTCTTTGTGAAAATAATCTTGTTGTGCTATCTTGTGCTAACCGAGGAACAATTTTCAGTGCCTGGAGTTAAAGCTGATACTCCATGTATGGAGGAGCATGGGGGTCATCCATATTTGTTGAGCCATATTAGATATACTCCCTTCAAAAAAGTTTTACTGACCCCCAATCCACTTCTCTGCTAGCTGCTCCATTAATGACATTGAATTTGCTGCTGTTGCAGTCTCAGGGGTTGATTTACTAAAGGTAAATAGACTGTGCACAGTGCAGTTGCTCCAGAGCTTAGTAAATGAGCAGAAGCACTGCTGACTTTCATCATCCAATCATGTGCAAGCAAAAATGCTGTTTTTTTTTCCTTGCATGTGATTGGGTATTCTTTGCAAAGTGATGCTTTACCTCATTTACTAAGACCTAGAGCAACTGCACTTGAACAGTGCATAGTCTATTTGCTTTTCGTAAATCCACCCCTTAGTGCTCAAAGTCAAAACATTAAGTGAACTCTATATTTTTAATACATATTGGATAAAATAGGATGGAAAATAGTTTTGTTAACCATTATCTAAAATTAATGAGAAAGCTTTTACAAGGCCATCTACCTGCAGGGTAATTGGGTTGGCAGAACTGCCACAGGCTGCAGGAGGCATCAAAATTGCCATAGACATTTATCCCAGCCCAACTCTGTGAGTTTGAAAGTCATTGTGTGTCATGGTGCATCCAGATACATTAGAAAAGCCAATAGATAGTGCCTATGGTCCACATGCTCAACATGTAGGTGTTGCATTCATATCATCTTCACCCAGTTTTAGAAAAAGATAGGGAATATAGCGGAGGGAGTTTGTAGCAGAGGTGTCTTGCAAAATACATATAACACACAGTAACACAGTAACAGTAACACAGTGTTTAAATCCAGCTAACATTTGCAGCACTGGCTCTTTCCTTCTAGAGTGATGTGTAATTGATAACCAGAAATACAACACTATATGAGGCTTTTTTTCTCTTCAGCAGGTTGTGATCTTCAGAACAAGTGGCTTAAATGGTCTGGAAAAGCTATGTATTACACCAATGAAAAATGAATCACAACAATGAAAATCTGTGTTCTGCAGGATCAATATAACTGTTCGAACTCCATGCTGCAAATTGAGACCAGAGATTAAATGATAACAGCAGAGCTTTAAGCATGGTCAAGGTTGGGTGATATGAGTGTGTGTTCACTGATTTTATTTGAAAAGACATACCTGCATTTCCAGTCTCAACAAGAGCTGATTTATTTCAGCTTGGCTCCGCTTCCCATACACCAAACATACCATGACATTATTAGAAGAAAATAAACTGTTCCTAATATTAGCTTCCTTATTCTCACAAGGTGCAAACAGCATTCCCAGCTAAATTTGCAACCAATATATTTTAAATATGATTAGGGGATATTCACTTGGATGGACATTTATTTAAAGTACCTAAAGCAGAGTCCACCAGCTACCTGCCAACCTAATAATCTAAATGTCATCTCCTTCTAAAATAAATACAGAAGAATTTTTTATATAAAACATTTTTCTGGCCATTAAAGGTCTTCTACTAACTGAGTAGCTACTACTCAATACAATCAGAGTATCCTCTATGGGTCATTTGTAGAAATAGCTATTTGGAGAGATGGCCAAGAGGTCATATCAGTCCTCCACGCATCCACTACATGATGTGTGCTCCTAAGAGATATCATATAGAAGTGGACTTATTTTGTTTTGTGTTTCAGGTTTAAAAAGTCCAGGCTCAAAATATATATTTATTATACCAATTTAATATATCAAAAATCTAATAGTATTTTATAGCTTGCTCAACAGACAGTTTAGTTAAAGTGTTACTAAACCCAGGACCCTGCATTCACTATATCTGGTCTCCCACAGTACACAGAACATGGAAATGCAATTATTTTAAATAGCTTTTCTTATCAGCAGTTAAAGCATTCTTGTGACTTCTATCAGTGTCCAGCCAAGCACTGGTTAAAACTTGTAGGAGGAGTTTTCTGACTGTCCTATGAGACTGCAAGACACCTGACTCTCTGTCTAGAAGGTGCTGATTGGCCCTGTCTAATCACATGCACTCTCCCAAGAAAAAAGAAAAACCTTGCAATACACACCAAACTGAGCATGTGCAGCCTGACTCCATAGATTCTGTGTTATCAGGAAATTATCAGGAGACAGTGGATGGAGAGGAGGATCAGAGAAGTCAGGATCAAACAGCCTTTTTACACAATGCAGAGGATTAACCCCTTAGGTTCCACAGTGAGTATAACAAGCATGCTTTACTGCATATACAGACTGATTTTACTGTTGTGGGTTTAGTAACACTTTAAATTAACTTTGTACTATTACTGTCCATACCAACTGAATGTTTTATTTCTATTCTATTATTTTTTATTTCAAGGGGATATGTCTTAAAATACTTCCACTTCTGTTCCGAACCTAACTAGTCCACGTCTAACTAGTCCTCGTCTTTTTTAGGTGATAAAGTGCCTGGCCATATTAAAATTAGAATAGTAAACAGGAAAGATAAATGTGTGGAAATACGTTTTTATACATGCGATTTTCTGTACACAGTACAATTTGGTATAAAGCGTTAATACAACTTATTTGTACAAACAAAAATATGTCAATATGGTTTTGGAGTAAAGTAAACCGATGGCGGTCTGACACAGTGGGGGTTATTTACTAAAGGAAAATCCACTTTGCACTGAAAGTGCACTTGGAAGTAAAGTCGCTGTAGATCTGAGGAGAACACGCAAGGAAAATAAAAAACAGCATTTTAGCTTGCACATGATTGGATGATAAAAATCAGCAGAGCTTCCCCTCATTTCAGATCTACACCTTAGAATTAGAGTGACTGCACTTCCAAGTGCACTTTCAGTGCAAAGTGGATTTTCCTTTCGTAAATAACCCCCAGTGGATCATGTGAATGGATCGGAGCAGGCTGAAAATAGGTAATTACAGGTATATACCTCTTTCTTACACAGGTTAGTCAGCAAAGGGGTTAGGAGGGTGTGGGGAACATTTTTTAAGTTAGATTTAGCTGCCTGGAAATCTACTTTAAGAAAAAGATTAATAACATTTTTTTTGGGGTAGTCTCTTTTTTTTTACAAATTCACTTACCTGCTAAACGTTCCCATAAATAGACTATTCACTCTACGTCTGAGAGCTTTTCTGTATTTCCCAACATGCAATACAGACTCTTGATTGGCTCCTAATAATCGTTTGCAGTTTACTGCTGTTTAACTCTTGCCTTTTGTCTGTGGGTAGCAAAGGGAATTAAAAAAAAAAATATTCTCTTTTGTCATGAAAATATGAAAAACATTAGTCATAAACTGCAACACTGCTAATGTATAGAATACCTCATTACTGGTTATATTAATGTTTGTTTTATGTCAGGTTGTTTAAAGGGGAAATAAACTCTCTCAATCACCATTAACTATTTTAATCCTTATGCTACTAGTCTTAGAAAATAGATAGGAAGGTATATAATATTTACTTGTTTAAAACTTTTTTTTTTTTTTTTTACATTTCTTCAGTTGCTTCCTGGTTTATAGCCTGGGCCAAAATAACATTACAGGTCCCATGAGTGTTCATGGGCATTTTTTTTTCCTTTCATCTGGAGGAGGGGAGGAGGGGCTTTCTCAGATAAGTATGCCCTCCTGCCTGCATGCCTGAGCTAAGGGCAGATGGTTTTCAGGAAGTAAATGCTACATGAATCATCTGCCATTCCTCAAGATGGCTGCAGCTAGAAATGCTAGGGGGGGGGGGGTTTTCATGATGATTTCTCAGCAAAATAAAGCATGGAGACATGGATTAAAGGGTGAGTTTGCTTTGATTATTAAAATGAATTAAATAGCATTTTAAGTTTGTGGAGCTCAGATACTGGTAAGTTCCCCCTTAAAGCAGAGCTCCATCTGGATTTTTTTTAACACTCCCATGATGTTTGTACCTAATTTAGTACTAAAATATATTAAGATTTAATGTCGGTTATATATATATATATATATATATATATATATTTTTTTTTTTTTTAAACAAACTTTGCTGACCCCTCCAAGCGAGCTTCCATCCTCACTGTGGGCATATAAAACCCACTGGTATCTCCTTCCGAGATACGGCGCTGCTGACTACCCAGCATGCACCTCCTGATCACACACATGCGCATAAACTACAAAGTGAGGCGCACTCAGCGGAGGATGCCCATTGACTCCTGACATTGATGAGACTCATATCCCAGGAGCCAATGCATGTCCGGAAATGACGTACCTCGCCGCGGCAAGGTACACCGAAGGAGGAGCAATAAGGTACTTAGAGGTAACTACAGAAAAAGTGCAATGTGGAATTATAAAGTAATAATGAACGGGCAGGCGCGAAGTTCAAAATGTGGGTGGAACTCCGCTTTAAGGTCAGTGTCTCAGACTGTGCTGAAGCCACTGGATGAGCATGATAGTCAAACAGCATTTTATAAGGAAAGGCCAGCTTGACCTATGTATTTTTTTAGGTACATTAACTATTTACTTAGGATGGCTAGCTGTACTTTACCCCACGCCGTCATTTTTATTACTAGTTTTTTCTTACTAAGATACCAGGAAAGAAAATATTATTGGAGTTTTTCTTAACCTTTATGCCTGTCTCGAGATCAGGTAGCTGCTAATTTTTTAAACCAACTGAATGTTTTTGACAAGTGTGAATTTGAAAACATTATTCCTTGTTCCCTGTAATGAGAGTCTGATGGTAATTCTGCCCTTTAGATTTACATCTATTTCTTGCAACAGAAAAGAACATTTCCATGCAAATGCTGGGTAATGCATTTCTTTCCCCATATATCTACATACCATGGGCCCTGGCTTTGTCTGTGGCTGTTTAGAATGAATGACCTTACATTAAAATAAACTTATCCCTCTCACAAGTCCTGCCTAATCCATTCATCATGATGACTACTTTCCTAGTGATGACACTTTGGTCCTATGAAGGAAAAAATGACGTAAATGCAACACTTTAGTGTCAGCCTCTGTATTGGTTAATGAGTTATTGACTTTTAACTGTTAACTTCTTAGATTGTAAGCAGCACTTTTAAATAGAGTTGACTCAGTAAATCAGTATTTCTGTTTGTGAGCTAGAAAAATTTCCACTCTTACTTTATAACCAAATACTACTTATAAGGGTAGTCTGTGAAAAAAAATATATTGCTCTGCTCCCATATTTAAAGCAGTATTAAACCCAAAAGCAAACATTTATTATACTGAAGCTTACCAATCCTTAGATGTAATGGCTGCATTGGTTTTCTTTTTTAGGCTTTCTTTCTTTTATTTTCACCTGGTGATCTAACCAGTAAATCCCAACAAAAGTGGGTGGTTGTGGATCGTAGGAGGTTCCAGTGTATACTGTGAAGACAATGGTTCACACAAATTACAATTTTAAGGATTAAGATTGACTGTAATGGTAATAGTGTGCATATAAACAAAACTATATGTAAGTCATCTAAAGTGTAAGTGGCTTAATTGTAGATTTACAACATACACTATATTACCTGCCTTGTGATGCCTGCCTTTACACGCACATGAACTTTAATGCCATCCCAGTCTTGGTCTGTAGGGTTCAATATTGAGTTGGCCCACCCTTTGCAGCTATAATAGCTTCAACTCTTCTGGGAAGGCTGTTCACAAGGTTTAGGAGTGTGTCTATGGGAATGTTTGACTATTCTTCCAGAAGTGCATTTGTGAGGTCAGGCACTGATGTGGACAAGAAGGCCTGGCTCACAGTCTTAGCTCTAATTAATCCCAAAGGTGTTCTATTGGGTTGAGGTCAGGACTCTGTGCAGGCCAGTCAAGTTCCCCCACCCCAAACTCGCTCATCCATGTCTTTATGGACCTTGATTTGTGCACTGGTGTGCAGTCATGTTGGAACAGGAAGGGGCCACCCCCAAACTGTTCCCACAATGTTAGGAGCATGAAATTGTTCCCTTAACTGGAACTAAGGGGTCAAGCCCAACTCCTGAAAAACAACCCCACACCATAATCCTCCCTCCACTAAATGATTTGTACCAGTGCACAAAGCAAGGTCCATAAAGACATAGACGAGTGAGTTTGGGGTGGAGGAACTTGACTAGCCTGCACAGAGTCCTGACCTCAATCCGACAGAACACATTTGGGATTAATTAGAGCTGAGACTGTGAGCCAGGCCTTCTCGTCCACATCAGTGCCTGACCTCACAAATGTGCTTCTGGAAGAATGGTCAAACATTCCCATAGACACACTCCTAAACCTTGTGGACAGCCTTCCCAGAAGAGTTGAAGCTCTTATAGCTGCGAAGGGTGGGACAACTCAATATTGAACCCTACAGACAAAGACTGGGATGGCATTAAAGTTCATGTGCGTGTAACGGCAGGCGTCCCAATACTTTTGGTAATATAGTATATGTTGTAAAACTACAATAAAGCCACTTGCGCTTTAGATGACTTACATATATAGTTTTGTTTATATGCACACTATTACCATCACAGTCAGTCTTAATCCTTAAAATTGTAATTTGTGTGAACCATTGTCTTCACAGTATACACTGGAACCTCCTACGATCCACAACCACCCACTTTTGTTGGGATTTACTGGTTAGATCACCAGGTGAAAAGAAAAGAAAAAAAGCCTTAAAAAAAGAAAACCAATACAGACATTACATCTAAGGATTGGTAAACTTCATTATAATAAGTGTTTGCTTTTGAGTTTAATACTGCTTTAGTAAATATTATTTTTTTTTTTTACTGCTTTAGTTATGTTTTTAGATCTTGTTCACATGTGTTCTTGAAGAAGAAAAGTGTTTGAAATACATTGACTTTTTCATGTGGACTTTTCCATCTGTAAACAAGAATGATGTATCATTGATTTGTAAATCCTCTGTGTAATATACAGACATGGTTATGTGTGTGTTTTTTATCTGTATAGAATAAAAACTTTTTTTTTTTAAAGGATGAATATGGTATTACCATATGCTTTATATACAGTATGTGCCCTCAAAAAGTCCTTATGCTACATAAACTTTTGCTGAGTCTGTACAATATTGGATATAGGCACATGTGCATACAGTAGAGCCTGTCTTCTTTTAGCCAGTAAATTTGTTGTTTTTAAACAAATCATGTTGTCCTGCAGATGTATGAGTAAGAGGGCTAAGGCAAATCACTTACCGCTGACAGGGGTGCTTACACTGATCAGATTTTATGTATTTACTTATGTAAAACCTTTATCCCAAAATATAGATTTTTTTGCTGTAATTGCTGAAAAAAGTTTTAGCTGGAGTTTGGCTTCAGTTTGACAGTGTATCTAAATCTGCTAGTGCATCTAACACTCCTCTCCACTCCCAAAGGTGTTTTTGTTGCTCTTTCATCCAGAGTGTAGGCACTCTAATACAGGTCTGTTACTGGCCAGATCCACATGTGAAAATAGTGGGGCAATAGGAATTTCATTTTTGGTGAGATACTCCCTAAGTGCCGGTTCACACCTGCGTGACTTCATCACAGCTTGCATTGGACTTCTTTAACAGAAGTCAATGAAAGTAATAATGAAGTCGCCCAAAAGTAGTGAAGGAACCTTTTTCTAAGTCGACTTGAGTCGTGCCGATTAGAACGGTTCCATTGCTGATGACTTTTCTAAGTCTAAATTGACTTGAGTCGTGCCGATTAGAACGGTTCCATTGCTGATGACTTTTCTAAGTCTAAATTGACTTGAGTCGTGCCGATTAGAACGGTTCCATTGCTGATGACTTTTCTAAGTCTAAATTGACTTGAGTCGTGCCGATTAGAACGGTTCCATTGCTGATGACTTTTCTAAGTCTAAATTGACTTGAGTCATGCCAATTAGAACGGTTCCATTGCTGATGACTTTTCTAACTCTAAATTGACTTGAGTCATGCCAATTAGAACGGTTCCATTGCTGATGACTTTTCTAAGTCTAAATTGACTTGAGTCGTGCCGATTAGAACGGTTCCATTGCTGATGACTTTTCTAAGTCTAAATTGACTTGAGTCGTGCTGATTAGAACGGTTCCATTGCTGATGACTTTTCTAAGTCTAAATTGACTTGAGTCGTGCCGATTAGAACGGTTCCATTGCTGATGACTTTTCTAAGTCTAAATTGACTTGAGTCGTGCCGATTAGAACGGTTCCATTGCAGTTAGAGGGCCGTGACTTATCATGCCACGCGCAGCAGTGTGAACCAGCAAAAGGGGTTAATTACTTCTAAAGGAATACAGACACTACAACCGTCCCCATTAGAACACTGAAAGTGCACCAGGGGCTTATAATGAGCACACTCAGGAATCAGTCTTGCAAGGACATAGTAGAACAAGTGGCATTTTTCTTCAGAACATAAAAAAGGTAGCACTCTTCTACCAAATTTGTTAAAGTGGTTGTAAACCCTCCCTCCTGACTTTTAACTATAGGTAAGCCCAGAATAAGGCTTAACTATAGGTAGTGGAAATATCTCCTAAACGTGCGCCGTTTAGGAAATATTTCACTTGTAGTGTGCCGATTATGTAATCGGCGCATGTGCTGTGAAGAAACGGACCTCCATGCCGTTTCTTCCCCAGCGTGTGCCGTTACTTATGGCTCCCACGCGCATGCCGTCAGTGACCTCATGCAGCTACGGCCAGTCACAGAGCCAGAGTCCCCGGAAGGAAGAGGGGCAAAGATGGACGCAGCCTGCACAGGGGACATCGATGGATTTGTTTGCAGGTAAGTGTCACATAATGGGCTAATATGCGATGCATACTAGCCCATTTAATTTGCAGGCTTTGCAGGGAGCAAAAGAGGAAGTAAAACCCATCAGGGTTTACTTCTTCTTTAAGATCCTTGCAATGTACATAGACCACCCAGAGGGGATTTTTTTTTTCTACTTCATAATGTACCTACAGCCAAAACTTTGGGGGAGTTTGTGTGTGTCACTATCATGCATATGAATTTTTTGTGCATTTAGCCTGAACTGGCCCATTGTACATCCACCGCATCGGCCCTTGAATAAAATATTAATTCCATTATTTTTCTGAAATTGCTGTGCTCCGGTTCTGCCCCTCACATGCTGCTGTGATCTCCATTTATTTCAAAATGAAGTCCATGCTCTGCTCATCTTGGTGTAGAACAGGTTTTCCTTTGGAGTAAAAAGAGGTTGCAACATGTATGCTCAGGAGGAACTTGGACCCAATGGTAAGGATTTTTGCAACAAGGGCATACAGTGTCATGCAGGCCAAACATGAAGACAGAGCATGTGATTATACACAGTGAGCAAAAAAGATCTAATCAGTAGTCCTTCTGGCTTAAGCAGCGCTACATGTTAAAGTGCAAAATGAAGTTAGTAATAGTGTAAATCCAGGTGAGAGATGTTAATCCGTTAATCCCGAGTGCTTGTGTGACAGTTCATATGGAAAGCATTAAATGCTTGAGGGTTCAACCTTCACCACACCAAGTGATTCCGCTCCCTTAGGAATTTCACTCACCGGATTTATAATTAATCAACGCCTTTACATATGATTATGCCTTTTGCGATCACTGCCTGAGAGACAATTGCTCAGATATCCAGAAATGATCAAACACCCGATTTCAAATGTTCCAGTCCTGTATTCTCTCAGACTCTACATACCAAATTGTTTCAGTGTTCTCGTACATAAGGAAGGAACAGAATCCTCATAGTGTGAATCCGTAAAAACTTTTATTCATACAAAGAACCCCTTCCCTTATCCCTATGCACTTACAAAACACATTTTAAAAGATAGCGTTCAATATAAAAGTAGTTCACTGTATATCCAGTTCCGATACTCTCACCGCACTTTGTGAAGATCTGATCATCCTTGGTGGTTCCCAGGAGGAGAACAGAGCCAGTGATAGCTGCAGCGTGTGGTCACACCTAGATGTGTTTCGTCATTACGTCTTTGTCAATAGGCTTGGTCCCATGGCACGGACTTGCAAATTTATAGCCTCCCAATACAGAACATTAACTTCCTCTGCACGTTGGATCAGGATCCTCGGTGGTTCTCACCACACGCGATCATATCCACACTATAACAGCCCATTGATCCTCGCCATAAAGGGTCTTGAGGCATTCACGTATATTGCACAGGCAGCTGCTCCAGAGACCCCCGTATCCACATACCAAGGGTATCGCAACAGCCACTATCTGCACTCACCCACAAACTTGCCCCAATGAGGTCAATGTCCATACATGAAAAGGCTCAACATTTTAATTCATGACTCATTGATACAATGTAAATCATAAACTTTACACAACAAATAAAAAACTAGAGTGTTAACAGACATTCAAATGATATGATGCTTAATTATTTAGCATATATCTACTCGACAATGGAAAAATTAGTTACTCAATAACATTTGATGCATCTACACTATTTAGTTAACGTATAACATTATTTCTAATATATCCGTACCACTGAGTATAGAAACAAAACCAATAATAATACAACTTAAAATTCGCAATAATTCCAAGACCCAAAAAATAAATTGATTGATTAATTATAAATCCGGTGAGTGCAATTCCCAAGGGAGCGGAATCACTTGGTGTGGTGAAGGTTGAACCCTTAAGCATTTGATGCTTTCTATATGAACTGTCACACATAGGGATGAGCTTCGTGTTCGACTCGAACATCGGCTGTTCAATCGTTCGCCGAATTGCGAACGATATGAGCCGTTCGCGCCAAATTCGGCCCATAATTCACTGCAGCATCGCAGTGCATTGCTGGCCAAGCATGCACTATGACCCGCATGCTTGGCCAATCACAGCGCCGTCGGTAGAGAGAGTTATGGCTCAGGGGGTTTAGAACATGCCCCACACTATATAAGGCCACCTGCACGGCGGCCCTGTGTAGTGTGTTCCGGCATGCTGAGATATAGAGAGAGAGATAGTGTCATTTTATTTGAGTTAGCTAGATTAGGCAGGACAGTCAGTGAGTTAGCTGCACTTACAGTGTATTGTGTATATATATGCATCCCAGGTGTTGCATATATATATATATATATACACTGTATTCAGTTTAGCTAGATCCGTTCCTGTTAACTTCCTACTGACAGGCAGGCTTGTTTTGTTACAGTATTTACAGCTACCTGAAGAAAATTGCTTTTGTTCTTTTGATCCTATTAGTACCACAGTCAGGCAGCTAGACTATTTACAGTTAGTGTAGTGTGTCCTGCTCACAGTGTTCAGCTAAAACTACAAGTTAGTGTAGTGAGACCTCTGCACAGTGTTCAGCTAAAGCTACAAGTAAGTGTAGTGCGTCCTGCTAACAGTGTTCAGCTAAAGCTACAAGTTAGTGTAGTGCGTCCTGCTCACAGTGTTCAGCTAAAACTACAAGTTAGTGTAGTGAGACCTCTGCACAGTGTTCAGCTAAAGCTACAAGTTAGTGTAGTGCGTCCTGCTCACAGTGTTCAGCTAAAGCTACAAGTTAGTGTAGTGCGTCCTGCTCACAGTGTTCAGCTAAAGCTACAAGTTAGTGTAGTGCGTCCTGCTCACAGTGTTCAGCTAAAACTACAAGATAGTGTAGTGAGACTTCTGCACAGTGTTCAGCTAAAGCTACAAGTTAGTGTAGTGCGTCCTGCTCACAGTGTTCAGCTAAAACTACAAGTTAGTGTAGTGCGACCTCTGCACAGTGTTTAACAGGGGCATGTAATTACAATTTTTGCAGCAGGGCTCGTTTCTGCGTTCCAACTAGAGTATGTGTGAGGGGTTGCAGTGTTGTGGCACCAGCACCATTTCCTAAGGCCCAATTTTTCAGCCCCTGTTCAACAGGGGCATGTAATTACAATTCTTGATCTAATATTTCACAGCAGGACCCGTTTCTGCGCCCACCAAGAGCGAGTGAGGACTTACAGTGTTGTGGCACTAGCACCACCACCACCACAGGCCCAATTTTTCTGCCTCTGTTCAACAGGGGCATGTAATTACAATTCTTGATCCAATATTTCACAGCAGGGCCCTGTGAGGGCTTACAGTGTTGTGGCCACAACAACACCTAAGGCCCAAATTTCTGCTGAGTATATAGGGCAGGCCCCTACTTTCAAACATCCAACTTACAAACGACTCCTACTTGCAAATGGAAGGAGACAACAGGAAGTGAGATGAAATCTACCCCTAGGAAGCAAAATTCTCTCCTGTAAGAGTTCATATGGGAAAAACGTTTCTGCTTTCCACTGATGCTTTATCACCAATCCTTGTTTCACAAAAGACCCCAAATTTTCAAAAAACTTTTGTCACTGGGACAAAAAATGAGGTGAAATCTTCTGAAGAGGAGCACAGACGGCAAAACAAATGTCACAGGGGTGATAACCCTTCCCTCCCTATGTTTTCCAAAAAGCTTAAAATTGATTTTTTTGGCTGGAGCTAAACACGTTAAAAATGTACCAGTTCAAAATTACAAACAGATTCTACTTAACAACAAACCTACAGTCCCTGTCTTGTTTGCACCGCCTGTATACTGCTGTTCAGAGTATATAGGGCCTGGTGGCCCCACACCTTTCCTTTTTTTAATTTAGGTGCGGGGTTCCCCTTAATATCCATACAAGACCCAAAGGGCCTGGTAATGGACTGGGGGGGGGTACCCATGCTGTTTGTCTCACTGATTTTCATCCATATTGCCAGGACCTGACATTACATTAATGCCGCAAGCAGTTTTAAATGACTTTTTTTCCTTTAAAAATGACATTTTGTGCAGGGACTGTTCTAAGCACGGGAAACACGTGCTACTTTACAGGCATACTATAGACACCCCCCAGGTACGATATTTAAAGGAATATTTCACTTTTTTTTTAACTTTAAGCACCATTAAAATCACTGCTCCCGAAAAAACGGCAGTTTTTAAAAGTTTTTTTTGCATTGATACATGTCCCCTGGGACAGGACCCTGGTCCCCAAACCCTTTTTAGGACAATACCATGCAAATTAGCCTTTAAAATGAGCACTTTTGATTTCGAACGTTCGAGTCCCATAGACGTCAATGGGGTTCTAACGTTCATGCAAATTTTCCATCCGTTCGCAGGTTCTGGTGCGAACCGAACCGGGGGGTGTTCGGCTCATCCCTACTCAGGATTACCATCTTTCACCTGGATTTACACTATTACTAACTTCAATTTGCACTTTAACATGTAGCACTGCATAAGCCAGAAGGACTATTGATTAGATCTTTTTTGCTCACTGTTTATAATGTTTTGTTTTAATATAGTAGCTGCTTAGTCTAATTTAGGAGAGTTTTACACCTAAGCGCTGGAAAGTGACCCTGTTTACTACAAGTTTGTAGGTTAGTATGTTAGTAGGTTAGTATGTGACTTGTCAGTGATTATGAGGAATAAAATGTAACAGCTGTATACTTGAACAGTCAGTTTCCTTTCATATTTTCAGCCTAATGTTCATTTTTATCATTATTCTGCCAGTTGTATCCAAACTGAGTTTGACTAGGGTAAAATTATATTAGTTGAAGGTCCATTTTATTGCTTTAGTTATTTCCATTGCTGGTCTAATGATGATTACATTATGATGTTAGACTTTCTCTTGTCAAAAAATTGGATTTTTAATGGGGCTTTTTACGGGTATGATCACAGGTTTTATCCCTCTTGTGATGATTACACTCTCATATCCCACCCCTGCGACCAGATTGTGAAATATTACATACTCAAACTTAGCCTGCACAGAGATTTTCCATCTTTGGGACAATAATCAGCACCAGCAGATTGAGTGATCCTCATTTGGGCAGGTAGACTGAGTAGGTAAAGTGATTGTAAAGCTTAATTGTTCTGTTAATTAAAATAATAAACGTATACTTACCAGCTGTGTGCAATAGTATTGCACAGAGCAGCCCTGAACCTCCTCTTCTGGGGTCCCCTGCCAGTGTTCTCTGCTCCTCCTCCTCATAGCTAGCCACTTGCTATGGCATATAAAAGTGTAGAAAGAGGTACAAGCGTGTAGAAATAGTGTGATCCTGATCCTAGAGTTGCAATATCCCCCTGGTTCCCGGCTCCTGGGCAGGAAGGTCATCCACGGAAGGAGGGGAAGGAGACTCCAGTGCCCCCTCTGCAGCGTAACTCCCGGTAAGATGACTGCATGTGTGTGTAAAAAACAGGAAAAAACAATCCACATAGCGTAATTCCGTATTGCTGAGTTTATTAGAAATGTATTCAAAAAAGTTTTTTTTAAAGGAGGAGAGAGAGCCAACTTGCTCACAAACTCTCCAAGCGTGATGGGGAAGCCGCCCTCTCCGCAATCGGAGCTTGCGTTCCACCGATCATATGTTAAAATCACAAATCCTGGACGTGATGTGTGAGCGTGTCAGATTAGCCCCGACTTACGTGTTTCATCATACGGACGTTATCTGAGGCCTCAGATGACGTCCCTATGACGAAACGCGTTTTTTATATATATTTATTGAATATCACCATAGTAGTTTATTTAGCTTATATATTTGCATATATACCAATGTTGTTTGACAGACATTATTCACATCAGCTGATGCTATTTATTCATTGATTGCTTTTTATACACATGCTACATAATTTTTTTTACTTCTTGTATATTAAGCACAGGTCACTTTTCTCAGGTGCTAGGTAGTACTTGGTTTTACTACTGTCACACATGTTGTACACCTTTTTGATTTTAAGTATATGTTTATATATATATGTTTATTTTGGGGTGAATACACTATCAATAGTTATATACACAGAGTTTTTAGGAAGGACAGCGCCATTTCACTTTCTACGCTTTTATATTCTGATTGGGTTCCACTTCGGTGGGACTTTATTATAGGAAGGCAGCAGTCACATTTATCCTAAGCGCGGATTCCTCTGATAAGTCCACTTGCTATGGCAGCACTCATGCATGAGCGCTCCTGAGCATGGCTAATTGCATTTATAAACACACACACAGCATGGCTCGGCTTCTCCTCACCTCTCCCTCCTCACAAGATTTGACTGACAGCAATAGAAGCCAATGACCACTGCTCTCAGTAAAGCCTGTGGGTGCAGGAAGAGAGGAGACCAGGCTGCCAGCAGGGACAGCGCTGGATCAAGAGTGGTGTCTGATCAGTGTTTAGGGAGAGGGGGGAGACACAGACATTGGAAGGCTTTTTATCTTAAAGAAGAGAATGTATTAAGGTAAAACCCTTTTGCTTTTAGAACCACTTTTACACACACACACACACACACGGTAGTAACCATGTGTTTTAACAGAAACATGCACAAATTATAGCATCTGCTGTTGCAATTCCAACATTTAAGAAAATGTCCGTATCACTTACTGCCATATCCAAACAGGAATATAACAGTGTTTTATACTAGTGGCAACATTTCGTTAATTTCTAGTTAGAGCATTTAGAGATTCAGCGCAACAATTTTTAAATATTGTTCTAATGACAATAAAGAGAAAAACAGTGCTGGAAATATTTAGAGAAAATACATTACAAAACCGATAGTCAAACGTTAACTGAAGAGAACTAAAAGTGGAAAAAAAGTTCCAATCTGATGTTTATAAGAGTCATTGATGATTAGAAAAAAAAGTGACTGTCAATATCCATGGTAGTTTTGATGTGAAACAAGATCTCAGAGCTACAAATGAAGCCATCTTTTTATGGTCCGTGGAGAGGGGGTTCCAGAATGAAAACAATAAAACGGTCAGAGGGGTGAGCTGAAAGTGTGCTGGAGTCTTTTATTAGACTCCAGCAGACACAACCTTAATGCCAGCCATCCTAAAATCATCCATATTTCCATATTTTAATACTGTATTTCAAATTCTGAAAACTAACATATTATTTAATAGAATACAATTAAAATTTGTTGGAGAGCAAATAAGATATAGACCATTTGTTAAGAAGGTAACTCCATTATTAAATGAGTTATGGAAAATAAATCTGAGCTGGGAGGTATATTTAAATTCAGTTTTAGTACAAAATCAGAATTTTAGTATTGCTCATTTATTGGTTTGAAAAAGGCCATTTACCACAGGCCTCATTAAGAGTATTTTGCAGACCATGCTAGTGGGGGTTTTATGATATCTCTGCATCCTTTCTTAGAAGACTTATATTATGTCAAATTTGTCTTAGGCTCACCTGTTTTCCTATGCCAAATGTGTCATCTTACATGAATACCTAGAACAGACATGAGATTTTCATCCGACTGTTTTTGTTATCAGCGTTTTAGATAAAAGATGGCTACACTGTGTTCAGGAAGACCTCCCTATTACTTCACCACAGTTTGGGGAAAATCAGACCTCATTATTGTCACCTCTATCAATATACTGTCTTTTATTCATAACTATATTTAATAGGAGAATACATGTACTATATACTCTATCTAGGCCATCACAACAGGCATATCCGATGTAGAGAATTCTCTCAAACAGAATCAGTATTCAACATGATAACCTTGTCACCTAATTGTTTACAGTCTGTCAGGTCTTTCATGTTTTCAACCCTAGGTTAGCCAAAGGTATTGTTTCAGGGATAAAAATCACATTTGGACACCTTATTCAGGTACATAATTATAAAAATCTTTCTTTACACAAAACTTTTTTACAGTATTTATGGCTAAGAACCCCTATCATTTTTTTTCATTGTCTATGACCCATTAGAGAGATTTCCTCTCACTTTCTGTCCCAGTGCCACATACACAGACACTTTCTTTCAAACAGTTATCGCCAGAGCAGGTGTCCATTGGAATATTTCCCCTTTCACCTGTTGTATGACAAACATAAATGTTTGAATTTCCCATCATTTTCTGTTTAGAGGACAATGATCACCAGGACAAATAGAAGGGGTGAATCTCCGGATAGGGACACTGACAGCAATAAAAAAAATGACAGGCGTTTTAACCACTCCTCTTTGAGCTTAAAAGTATTAAGAACATTTTTGGCTAGAGATATACTTCAAAAAGCCAATAAATAACTCAGATGAGTTGAGATCATCTGTTAATTCTTTATAACAAAATAAAAATTCAGTAGCCTTTATAATCTGTTTCTGTTCAATTTCAAAGACCATATTGAGTTTTCTTACACATGTGGTCATATTTGTCTAGAATATGCTAACAGATGAGCAGTCAATACATGAGTAATATATGGTTGCAAGATACTTAGGCTTTTAAATGTAACTTGAAAAAAACCCAAACAACAGATGTAAAAGAATAAAGAGATGACTACTTTTTTCTTTTGACGTCAAATGGCTATAGCAGCCATTTATTATAAATACCACAATACAAAATTGGTACAAAAAAACATATTATACGTGTTAAAACAGAAAAAAAAACAAATATACAACTGATCTCCTTATAGGTCTAAAGTTTTTGAATGCATATAAGATCAAAATCCAGCTGTATTGGACACAAATCTCCATGTCAAGACTCCCAGCCACTATTACACTGCACCCTCCCAGGGACAATTCATTACAGCCAATAAAGACTACCACATTACCAATGTAACCTTTTTTGAGAAGGGAAACCCATTCCTGAAATAGGCCCAACCCTCCAAATGTTAAAAACCAACAGCACAAAGACTTTCAGACTCCAGCCAGCTGCCAGGACTATTACATTATAAATATTAATCTGAAATAGGGAGGAGAAAAGAAGAGGGTTGGAGGAGGGAGGGCAGGATAAACTTGTCCGATACTGGCAAAGCTCCAGCTGATCTTCAGACAAGAAACTCCTTCCAGCATAACAAGACTCACCCCTTCAGTTCCCCTTCTACTCCAAAAATTTGAGTGCTCTTTTTTTTCCAATATAAACATTTAACCTTGCCAAGACCACAACATTTGATAGAGAAAAAAGAATCATGGTAAAAGATTAATTTTGACTAATCCAATACGCCCTAGCCAAGAAATGTTTGGCCAATTCCATATTTCCAGATCACCCGAGAGACCCTTAAGCAGGGATGAAAGTCAAAGCTATAGAGGTCGGAGGGATCACTAGTTAAATTGATCTCCAGGTACTTAAAGTAAATTATACTCACCTTCTAGTCAGCACTGCAATCTCTCTGAGCTCCCCACTGGCCGCTATCATCTTTGGCCAGATGTGCTTCCAGGTACTGATCTTGACATTGCCGACATTTGTACAGGGCATACAGAGAGGTAATGGAATTAGTATCTCTCTTCTGCATTAAAATCCTGCCTATTTGCCATTTTTTTTCTCACATAAAGTTCCACTTTAACCACTTGACCACTGGGCACTTAAACCCCCTTCCTAACAAGACCAATTTTCAGCTTTCAGTGCTCTCACAATTTGAATGACAATTACTCAGTCAGGCAACATGCTAACCATATGATCTTTTTGTCCTTTTTTCACACAAATAGAGCTTTCTTTTGGTGGTATTTGATCACCACTGGGTTTTTTATTTTTTGCGCTATAAATGAAAAGAGACCGAAAAATTTGTAAAAAAAAGCATTTTTCTTTGTTTTGGTCATAAAATTTAGCAAATTAGTCATTTTCTTCATAAATTTTAGCCAAAATTTATACTGCCACGTATATTTGGTAAAAATAACCCAAATCAGTGTATATTATTTGGTCTGTGTGAAAGTTATAGAGTCTATAAGCTATGGTGCCAATCACTGAAAATTGATCTCACCTGATCACACCTGATGTACTGACGGCCTATCTCATTTCTTGAGGCAGGAAAGTACAAATATCCCCCAAAGGACCCCTTTTTGGAAAGTATACATTTCAAGGTATTTAGTAGGAGGCATTTTGAGTTTTTTGAAGTTGTAATTTTTTCCCACAATTCTTTGTAACATGAATTTTTTTTAATTTATTTTTTTCCACATAATTGTCATAATAACAGGTTGTTTCTCTCACACAGCATATGCATACCCCAAATTATACCCCAAAACACATTTTACTACTCCTGAGTATGGCGATACCATACGTGTGAGAGTTTTACACAACCTGGCCACATACAGAGGCACAACATGCATAAATTAGGGACATAAATTACACATTTTATTTTTTGACTACCTCTTACACTTTTGAAGGCCCTGGAGCACCAGGACTATGTAAACGTCCACAAAATGACACCATTTTGGAAAGTAAACACCCCAACGTATATTCTATAAGGCATAATGAGTCTTTTGAACATGTCATTTTTTTCCACAAGTTTTTGGAAAACGTGGAAAGAAAATGAAAACACATTTTTTTACAGAAAGTTGTGCATTTATAAAATATTTCTAACACATAGCATGTACATAGGAAAAATGACACCCCAAAATATATTCTGCTACTCCTCCTGAGTATGGCGATACCACATGTGGGAGACTTTTTCACAGCCTGGCCACATACAGAGGCCCAACATGCAGGGAGCACCATCAGGGACATACATTTCAAATCTAATTTGACTACCTATTACACTTTTGTGAGACACTGATGGGCACTGTAGTGGCAAGGATGCAGCATGGATGAGAACTGATGTGGCATGGACGTGGCATGGATGAGCATGGATGAGCACTTATGTGGCATGGCTGTGGCAAGGTTGAGCACTGCTGTGGCATGCATGAGCACAGATGAGGCATGGATGAGCATGAATGAGCTATGGATAAACATGGATGATCATGGATGAGCCAGGGATGGATGGAGCATGGATATGAGCACAGATGGATGGAGCATGGATGAGCCAGGGAAGAATGTAGCATGGATGAGCCAGGGATTGAGCATGGGTGAGTACGGATGGAGCACAGATGAGCCAGGGATGGATGGAGCATGGATGAGCCAGAGATTGAGCATGGATGAGCATGGATGGAGCACGGATGAGCCAGGGATTGAGCATGGATGAACATGGATGAGCCAGGGATGGATGGAGCATGGATGAGCCAGGGATTGAGCATGGATGAGCCAGGGATGGAGCATGGATGAGCCAGGGATTGAGCATGGATGAGCCAGGGATGGACGGAGCATGGATGAGCCAGGGATTGAGCATGGATGAGCACGGATGAGCCAGGGATGGATGGAGCACAGATGAGCCAGGGATGGATGGAGAATGAATGAGCATGGATGAGCCAGGGATGGATGGAGCATGGATGGGCACATATGTAGCATGCATGGGCATAGGTGGAGCATGGATTGGCACATATGAGGACATATGAAGCAAGGATGTAGCATGGATGGGCACATATGAGGACATATGTAGCATGGAAGAGCACAGGTCAGCACTGTGGGCACTCCAGAGACAGCCCACAGCGCTTCTGCACTCATCTCCCTCCTCTCTTAGCACACTGTACCTATCGCTGAGAGGGGAGGAGCTACACCGGACAAGCTCCGGTTTGTTGACAAGTGATCGCTCCATCATTGAACGGAGCGATCACGTGGTAAAGGGCCGCTGTCATTAGCCCTTTACCCCGTTCTGTGAGACACCTGGTCCTGAGGACCCAACGGTCACAGATATTGCCGAGTGCGCGCCCGATTCTGTGAGGACGTCCATGGACACCCTCCCAGAATAGCCGTCTTTCGGCTATGGCCTGGTCGGCATGTGGTTAAGAGAGTTCTTTATCCATGTAAATGAAAATTGGGAATGTATGCCCTGGAGCAAGGTAACCTAATCTCAAGGATCCCAGATTTAGCATTCCATTTTAAAAATAGCTAAAATGGGCAAATTCCTGCAGGAGGGCAGGAAGAGATATTTCAGGGGAGCTTATATATAGCAGAACATCATCCACAAATCCCACCAACTTATGCTCCTTTGGGCCCACCTTTACCTTTTATGTTTTGAGTTAGACAAATTGTAGCTAGTAACAGCTCTAAAGAGTATAGAGGTGGGTGAAAGTAATCCATTGATTTTGACCTTGGCAGTTGGGTTATCATATAAGGACATTACCCAAGAGAGCATTTTAGGTCCCAGACCTACATATTGTAGAGATGTTAACAAAAATTACCAATCTAAGTGATCAAACTAATTTTCAGCATCTGCTGATAGTACCAGAAAACCAATATAATTCAGTTTTGCAACGTGAGATAATAAGAGGGTTCCAATAGAGTTGTTTGTAGCTTCCCTGCCTAAAATAAAACCCCACTTGGTGTGAATGTATCAAACCACTGCACTCTATGGAGGCTTTATATCCAATGGAGGACTTATATCCAATAGAGAAATTATTTGTCCATGCTATCGGTCCCACTAAATGCTTCTCAGTTGTACAATGTATACAAATTCCTACTTGCCTTTGACCATACAGTCCCTTTAACATTTATATTCGAATGGGAAGGTAGAATCAGAATAGAGTGTGTCTTTAGATGAAACAAGCAAGGTATTGAAACTAGTTCATTCATCTTTGATAAACTCTTCCACGGCAGAGAGCAATTACAAATTGTCGACCAGGTGATACTATACCCTGCTCCCTTATGTTGGAGATATAATAATGGAGGCAAATTCTTGAACTGGTAAACAAGATCACGTCTATCTCCCTCCCAAATGACCAGTGGGTACTCCTGCTTCATAAAACCAAAAATTCAGTCCCAAAATATTTTAAAAAATGCTGCCTCATTTATTGAATGCAGCCAAAAGCCAAATTCCAAAGCACTCAACAAATCCACCTATGGTAAACAAATGGCTACTGAGGATGTCCAAAATCTGCTTGATCGTGGAAATTAGAATTGTCAAACAATCTGACTTTTTGACCTTTTACTCTATCTGAAAAGGCTGGATAACTTTTAAAACCACAGAAACCTAAAATGAATGGATGACCAATATAACCTCTGTGGTATTATCAAGTGATTCACTCCATGCAGATAGTTAATTCTAAGAATATATTGTTGAGCATCTTTATAGTGGAATAAGAATAAGAATGGGAAAAGACACTGAGATGCATGTTGCTCCTCTCTTTTTTCCCCTCAATATTTTTTTTTCTTTGTGTGCATATATTTGAGGATGCACTGCTGTGTTTGTATCACTTCAATTGGTGACCTTTAAGAAAAGACAAAGGGATAGAAAAGAAGGGAAGGAGATTAAGGAAAAATTAGGAAAAAATAAGGAAAACTACCCAGTAGTGGGAACTCATAGATTGCCTTCTATCAAAATGTTTTGGTAGATGCAAAAATAACTTGGAGAAAGTCCTCCCAATGGAGGCAGCCACTCTCCGCAGCTTTTCAGATGGGTGTTTTACATAATTTTTTCTTTTTTTCTTTTTCCTTTGTTAGTAGTTTCCCTTAAATTACGCATGAAGCGTCAGCATTAAAGCACTGTGAGACACTTTCTTGGAACAGTCTGAATCAGTAACCAACATATAGACAATAGAATCAGCTGTATAATGTTATGGTTTGGAAGTCATTTATATTCAAGGATTATGCAATTATATAATTACAGAGCCATAGATCCACAACAGAGGAATACTTTCCATTTTTTTTAATTTCTGTAAAATACTTTATATGATTTGTGGATTAATACACTATGACTTTAGGTGTTTGCTGTTCAAAAGATGTGTGCTCTTTTCTGTGTTTTGTTTTTTTATTTTTTACTGTATATGCTTATATCTCTTTGTTGTTTAAAATCAATTACAAATTGATTGCTGATATATAAATTAAAACATAATTAGTTCATCCTTAAAGTACAACTAAAGGCAAAACATTATTTTTATTTTGGATAGTGCACTGGAGGGTTTTTTTTTTTTTTTGTGTCACATTGGGGAGATTTTCCTTCACTTTCTGTCCCAAGGCCCAAACTGGAAGTGAGAGGAAATTCCTCTAAAGTGATGAAATTCCAGGTTGTCCCCAGTGTCACCAGAATTAGTGGACCCATTGGAATATCCCCCTCTATTACTGCACTGGGTACAACCCAAAATGTTGGATTTTCTTTTACTTTCATTTTCTGTAAATATGACATATAGAGAGGGTGAATCTCCTTAATGGGGGCACAGGCAGCAATAAAAACCTGACAGGGGTTCTAATTCCTCTCGACTCTGTTCAAAACGGAAAAAACATTTCATATTTCTGTGCTAAATATAGATATTAAAGTGGTAGGTTAACCAAAGCACAAAAACACAAGGTGAGTATGGTAGCAAGTCTTAGTTGCAATCTTGAAACACCCAATACGAGGACAATATGCGACTGGTCTAAACTATGTGGCATGTTCACTAATGCCAGGAGCATGGCGGACAAGATGGGTGAACTAGAGATACTGTTGTACAAGGAGGATTTGGATTTTGTGGGAATTTCAGAGACCTGGTTCAACAGCTGTCATGATTGGCTGGCAAACATTCAAGGGTATACCCTATACCGCAAGGATAGAGAGGGTAAAAAAGGGGGAGGGGTATGCCTATATATCAAGAATAATGTACAAGTGAATGTGAGAGATGACATCACTGAGGGGGCTAGGGAGGAGGTGGAATCTTTATGGGTAGAGCTCCAAAGGGATGAAGCTAAGGGGAAAATAATACTGGGAGTATGCTATAGGCCCCCTAACCTGAGGGAGGAGGTGGAGACGGATCTCCTATCACAAATTGGATTAGCAGCAAGGATGGGAAGTGTTATCATAATGGGGGATTTTAATTATCCAGACATAGACTGGGCGGAGGGAACCGCGCATTCATTTAAGGCTCGCCAGTTCCTTAATGTCTTGCAGGACAATTTTATGGGTCAGATGGTAGACGCACCAACTAGAAATAAAACATTACTGGATCTACTGATTACCAACAATACAGACCTGATCACAGATGTGGAAATACGGGGCAATTTAGGTAACAGCGATCACAGGTCAATTAGTTTCAGTATAAATCACACAAATAGGAAACATGAAGGGAACACAAAGACACTGAATTTCAAAAGAGCCAACTTCCCTAAACTACAAACCTTGCTAAAAGGCATAAATTGGGATAAAATATTAGGAACAAAGAATACGGAGGAGAGATGGGTTTGCTTTAAGAGCATATTAAATAAGGGCATTAGCCAATGTATCCCATTGGGTAATAAATTTAAAAGAGCGAACAAACATCCTGGATGGCTTAACTCCAATGTAAAAATGCATATAAAAGCAAAGGAGAAGGCCTTCAAAAAATACAAGGTTGAGGGATCATCCTCAGCATTCAGAATTTATAAAGAATGCAATAAGAAATGTAAGGGTGCAATTAGGACGGCTAAGATAGAACATGAAAGACACATAGCGGAGGAGAGCAAAAAAAATCCCAAGAAATTCTTTAAGTATGTAAACAGTAAAAAAGGGAGGACAGACCATATTGGCCCCATAAAGAATGAGGAAGGACATCTGGTTACAAAGGATGGGGAGATGGCAAAGGTATTGAATTTATTCTTCTCCTCAGTCTTCACGAGTGAATCGGGGGGCTTCAGTAACCAAAACTGCAGTGTTTATCCTCATGACACAACACAGGAAGCACCTACATTGTTAACAGAGGACGGAATTAAAATTAGACTTGAGAAACTTAACATTAATAAATCACCGGGACCAGATGGCTTGCATCCGAGGGTATTTAGGGAACTCAGTCAGGTGATTGCCAGACCGTTGTTCCTAATTTTTACAGACAGTCTATTGACTGAAATGATACCAGCTGATTGGAGAAAAGCCAATGTAGCACCAATATTTAAAAAGGGCCCAAAAAACATCCCAGGGAATTACAGACCAGTTAGCCTAACATCAATAGTATGTAAACTCTTGGAGGGGATGATAAGGGACTATATACAAGATTTTAGTAATAAGAATGATATCATTAGCAGTAATCAGCATGGATTCATGAAGAATCGTTCTTGCCAAACCAATCTTTTAACCTTCTACGAGGAGGTGAGTTGCCATCTAGATAAAGGAAGGCCCGTAGACGCGGTGTATCTGGATTTTGTAAAAGCATTTGATACAGTTCCCCATAAACGTTTACTGTACAAAATAAGGTGCGTTGGCATGGACCATAGGGTGAGTACATGGATTGAAAACTGGCTACAAGGGCGTGTTCAGAGGGTGGTAATAAATGGGGAGTACTCAGAATGGTCAGGGGTGGGTAGTGGGGTTCCCCAGGGTTCTGTGCTGGGACCAATCCTATTTAATTTGTTAATAAACGACCTGGAGGATGGAATAAACAGTTCAATCTCTGTATTTGCAGATGATACTAAGCTAAGCAGGGCAATAACTTCTCCGCAGGATGTGGAAATCTTGCAAAGAGACCTGAACATATTAATGGGGTGGGCGACTACATGGCAAATGAGGTTCAATGTAGAAAAATGTAAAATAATGCATTTGGGTGGCAAAAATATGAATGCAATCTATACACTGGGGGGAGAACCTCTGGAGGAATCTAGGATGGAAAAGGACCTGGGGGTCCTAGTAGATGATAGGCTCAGCAATGGCATGCAATGCCAAGCTGCTGCTAATAAAGCAAACAGAATATTGGCATGCATTAAAAGGGGGATCAACTCCAGAGATAAAACGATAATTCTCCCGCTCTACAAGACTCTGGTCCGGCCGCACCTGGAGTATGCTGTCCAGTTCTGGGCACCAGTCCTCAGGAGGGATGTACTGGAAATGGAGCGAGTACAAAGAAGGGCAACAAAGCTAATAAAGGGTCTGGAGGATCTTAGTTATGAGGAAAGGTTGCGAACACTGAACTTATTCTCTCTGGAGAAGAGACGCTTGAGAGGGGATATGATTTCAATTTACAAATACTGTACTGGTGACCCCACAATAGGGATAAAACTTTTTCGCAGAAGAGAGTTTAATAAGACTCGTGGCCACTCATTACAATTAGAAGAAAAGAGGTTTAACCTTAAACTACGTAGAGGGTTCTTTACTGTAAGAGCGGCAAGGATGTGGAATTCCCTTCCACAGGCGGTGGTCTCAGCGGGAAGCATTGATAGCTTCAAGAAACTATTAGATAATCACCTGAATGACCGCAACATACAGGGATATGTAATGTAATACTGACACATAATCACACACATAGGTTGGACTTGATGGACTTGTGTCTTTTTTCAACCTCACCTACTATGTAACTATGTAATGTGCAGTTCATTAGTAGTGAAAAAGTCCATCTGCAGATCACAAAATAATCAAAGGCAAAGAATATCTCACTGTGGTTACCAATGGCAACAAAATATGCATCTAACCAGGAGTCCCTTTTGTGCCTATATCTGTGTCTCCAGGTATCCTCATTCACCTTTGACAAGTGACATCCTATGTACATAAACTCACCAGTTTTTATAAACCCTTATTTTAATATTAACAACAATTTTAGAAGTGCTTTTCCTTAATGCATAAGACATGAATCACCACTCTTCCTCCAGTCCCTGCTCTTTAGAACACAATACTTAATATAAAACAAGATTAAAAATACACACTTCCTGAAAGCAAGGAATGCACAAAGTATGGAATGATGTCACTGCCTCCTCCCAATGCATTTGTCACTACAGACTTTTTCAAGAGCAGCCAATATTTGGACGATATTATTGGTGTTGCAATTTTTATTTACACCATTGCAAGAATCCACCAGATAATAAAAGAAAAATACATTTTCCTAAGTGTGATGTCTGTTATTCTGCCCCTTAATAAGATAAACCTCTATTATGACAGCTCCAGCATATGCACCTACAGATCAGGCTGCCAGAAGAAGTTTAAATCCCTATTTTGCACTTATAGTATAGCACATACATTGCTTCTCCGAGTACTGGACATAAGTATTTATTCATAATCTATATTCTAACACATGGATGATCAAGACTGAATCCTGACACTTCCCTTTCATTTTAGCTTTAAAAGCATTGGTGCATTCAAGCACTGAAATGTATAACCAGTGTATAACCAGTGTTTAAAATTGCTCATATAAAAGCGATATTACAAGAATATTTTAAATTCCTATTGGATCACTCAGTGTATCCAGGATAATTTTACTCATGCAAGTTTACATTTAACAGTTAAATTAACACTTCCATAAACATCTTTTTGGTTAAAGGAGTTGTAAACCCTTGTGTTTTTTTACCCCAATGCATCCTATGCATTAAGCTGAAAAAACACCTGGCAGTGACCGGCCCCCCAGCCCCCCCCCCTCCGTTTTACTTACCTGAGTCCTGGAACTTCACCCGGTGGGGACGCGCTGTCCCACTGCCTGGGGGTTCTCGGCTCTTGAGTGGATAGATTGAAATCAGCGCAGCCAATGGCTCCCGCTGCAATAAAAAAAAAACAATTGGCACCGGGGGGGGGGGGGCTGAGTCATACATTCGTCGGCTATGGACTCTGAATGCTGGACTCAGGAGCGTGCTCTCAAGGTAACCCCCTGGGAGAACGCTTCAACTAGGGGGTTATCTGATGTGGGGAGGAGCCGCGAGAGCCACCGAGGGACCCCAGAAGACTAGCTGCACAGTGGAGGTAAGTATGGCATGTTTGTTATTTGTTTTTTTTTTAAATAATCAAAGCTTTACAATCACTTTAAAGGTCATCAACAATTTTGCTGTGTGTTTGCCTTATTACATTTAAGAATATGTAAAAATATAGACAGCATTGTCTATTTTCGGACATCCTGCAGCATACTAGAGTTGCAACACCTATTAATGAGATGAAGTAAGAACATATTTCTAATTATATGACCCAAACCGATGCATTTGGGAATCTGCATGCTTATGATTAGGCCTTTTAGTGGCTTCAATTATGGGTGGATGATGAGAATAAAAAGACAGGAAAGAAAGTGTACATTTCTGTTCTAAATTACCTGAGCGGTAAGGTCTTATGCCATAGGCATGAGAAGAGGCATCCATCCTCCCAAACTGGTGCTTTTTACCAGATATTCATCTTTTATCTCCTGAAACCCTAATTTTTTTAAAAGGCTGGCAATCACATGTCAGCAGTTTAAATTGTATCACTTTTTTTGTTTGTAGATGTCACTAGAGTCCCTAAAATGTGTGACAGACCCCTTGAGACTGGCTTTGTTTTTAAAAGAGGGGACCAATGAAAAAAAAAAAAAAGAAAATGTGTGCTGTCCCCATTGGTATGGATTTTTAGGAGGAAAAAAAATTAGTGTCATCCCTTTAAAAATGAATATCAGCCCCCCTAATCTGAACATGCAGCCTGGCTGGTTCGGTGGTGAGGGGAGGGGGGATGAGCATGCATTCCTCCTGAACTATACCAGGCCACGTGAGCTTAAAATGGGAGGTGCCTTGTCCCCATGTTGATAAGAGTAAGGGTCTCTTACCCACAAAAAAAAACTGCGCTATAATAAATATAACAACAATAATAATGATATGAAAATTAAACAAACAGATAACGGTGATGTACAATCAGCATGCTAAGTTAATATCATATTGCACGCAATAAAAATTTTTACCACATTTTTACCTCAGTAAAATTTTTTACCACATCTTTGAACTTTGTCACTTATTCAGAGCACTGATGTGACACTAGTAGCACATATATGTGTATTTATCATTTATTATTGAGTGCAATATGATATTAACTTAGCATGCTGATTGTACATCACCGTTATCTGTATGTTTAATTTTCATATCATTATTATTGTCGTTATATTTATTATAGCGCAGTTTTTTTTTTGTTTCTTATTGTCTATTGTGATATTTTCACGGTTGAACTGCTGCTTTGTTTTGTTTTTTTTTTTCTTCATGGTAGTGCAGTGATTATTTCTGTTTGTTTTGTCTCTTCCCCACAACCCTGCCTCTGTGGTTGTGGGGGTCTGCAGGCTGTCGGCCTATCTGAATTTGGAAGCCACCTTTAAAAAAAAGGGGGCTCCCAGTAACCACCTCCCACACATGAATGAGTAAGGTCTACATAGTACCCCTACTCACACACAGAAGAAAAATGTAACCTAGAAATAAAAACATTCATTTACATTTCCTTTTTTTTTTTTTTTTATGTTTCTCAAATTCATCACCTATCATGATGCCTGTCGCCTGTCGACTCCCCAAAATTAAAAATCTGATAGACCTAGTACACACAACTCCTCAAGCTGTCATCCCCTATATAAAGGAAGAGGCGGGGATAGTAGTGACATCATTAACCAAATATGGCCATAGCTGAACAGGGGGTTGGATGGGCAAAAGTTCAGATGTCCGTCCGAACATCTGAATAGTCAAAGTCTGTTCCAAAGATAGGTTTGGACTGAACCATTGGTTCATTCTTATGCCCCCTACACACGGTCGGATTTTCCGACGAAAAATGTGTGATAGGACCTTGTTGTCGGAAATTCCAACCTTGTGTAGGCTCCATCACACATTTTCCATCGGATTTTCCGACACACAAAGTTTGACAGCAGGCTATAAAATTTTCCGACAACAAAATCCGTTGTCGGAATTTCCGATCGTGTGTACACAAATCCGACGCACAAAGTGCCACGCATGCTCAGAATAAATAAAGAGATGAAAGCTATTGGCTACTGCCCCGTTTAAAGGTCCCGACGTACGTGTTTTAGGTCACTGCGTTCAGAATGATCGGATTTTCCGACAACTTTGTGTGACCGTGTGTATGCAAGACAAGTTTGAGCCAACATTGGTCGGAAAAAATCCTAGGATTTTGTTGTCGGAATGTCCGATCAATGTCCGACCGTGGGCATTAGTCTTAAAGAACATGGTTTATATAAATAGCTGCTTTTTAGAGTACATAAGTTAGACATTACCATTCACAACAATTTAACAGTCGACAGACAAACATATTGTTTAAGTACATCTAAAAAATATTTGAAACCAGTTCAACATGTGGCTGAAACTATCCATTTAAAGCTATAAAAAAACATGTGACCTGCGTTTACCTTGGGTGTCCAGAGCTACAAATTTGCATGTTGGTATTTGCAGTTCCATGAATACCAAAGACCAGCAAGTGGCCTGAAAGTGGTTTAGTTATTTGTACGGAATTCTTTTTTTTTTCCAGAAAACACGTAAAGTATTTCTTCTTATAGCATACAACAAGGGTGTGAAATGTAATTCTGAAGCTGCTCCTGGATGACCTTCCAATGGTGAGTGCTACATGATGTGATGTTCTAACACAATAGAGAACACTCAGGTCTCCTTGTACTTGGCAACGAAAGAAACAATTTTTTTAATCTCAGTACGTGAATTATTGGCAATGTGTTTGAAGTGGGTCCAAAGTTTCAGTCTAACTGACTTGTATTTTCCCAAGAGATTTGTCATAGGCTTGGGATTTTGGAAAGACTATATTAGAAGAGTAACAGAGGGCAGGCATTTGCTACCTCTTAAACTTTACAGTGCCTGACTCCTTACTAATATGTTTCAAACATCAAACATTCTATTACAGTGCTACTGCATGAAGATATATTAAATCATTTCCTGTAGGGAAAACACATATATTTACCTGTCTCAGCAGAGGTTCAGGGTCGCATGGGCATTACTGCAAATATAGGCAATTTAAAGAACTAATAAGTTAGTTGCAAAAATTAAATAAATACAGGCAGTGATTGGTATGATCTGTCTTATTCTGATTCTAATTTATGGGTATTACTACAACTCTATTGCCCATTAATAAAGGACAGTTCTGATTTTTCTATGGCAGTGTATATAAACCATAACAGTGAACTTTTTTATATACTCTCTTCTGCTCTTTAATTATATATTATTGAAACTGCTTTGTTATATCAGTTTGATAGGTGCAAAAACTCTGTTTAGAAATTCAGACCTGTCCTGTGTTCTGTGCACACTTCATGAGTTCTCTCATAGAGTCTATCTAGCCCCTGCAACCCACTTCTTATTGATTACAAAATGATACGTTTATATGTTATAGGGCAGGGGTAGGCAACCTCGGCCCTCCAGCTGTGGAGAAACTACAATTCCCATGAGGCATTGCAAGACCCTGACAATCACAGACATGACTCCTAGAGGCAGAGGCATGATGGAATTTGTAGTTTCAAAACAGCTGGAGTGCCGAGGTTGCCTACCCCTGTTATAAGACTTGGAGTGTAGGAAGGGTTATGTCATTTACCAAAAGAAACTGGGCAGGTCTAACACTGGTCAGTGTGTTTATCCCCTAACAGTAGTGCTTTTCTGGTAGGTCAACATGCATTGTTTTGCAGGATCTTTAAAAGTATAAAACAGGGGAAATGTGCATATACAATAATACTGATCTGCACTGCATGTTTTTTTTTTTGTTTTTCCTTGACATACATCTTCACTTAAAGTGTATGTAAAGCCACTCATTTTATTTATGTTTTGCTTGTTTTAGAGAAAATGTGGAGACTATGGAAGCGCTGTTCAATTTATATTATTGGGGAAATTCATCCTTTACCATTGGTCCTGGTGACCATTTTCTCTGGTACAAAAACTAATAGCAAATCCAACAATTCTGAGTTGCCGCAGAAACCAGAACAGGCGGTGAGGTCAAAAAGATTCAATGGGCATTTCTGTTCTGGTTACAACTTCCCCTTATTTTGCATCTCCTGTTAATTCTTGCTGTGTTTTTGGCAAAGGAAAGAGTGGGAAATCTCCATAACAGGGCACAGTAAGATAACTTTTTAAACTATCTTTTAATATATCCAAAATTTACATACCTAATTAAAATACACATTAATCTGTTCTTATTCTAAATCTCCTTGGATTTCTCTGATTCATTTATCATAGATTAGTTTGATTTTATTTCAATTATTTTTACCAAGAACATGTGCCTGAACTTTGCGCACCAAAGTGTTAACACATTCTGCAAAGCCAAAAATTGTCAAAAACAAATTAAATCCTAATTTCAGCTGTCAGCATAGTCATATCACCATGCATGTAAATCCAAAATCTTATTCCATCAGGTTGCCAGCGCTCATAAATCTCCAGGAGTGTCAGTTTGTAACTAATTCACCAGCTCTTGTTGTCAATATGATATATCAGTTTGTGTCTCTGTCATATACTTACCCTTTTGATTACTACCTAACAATGGGTTAATGTGCCCTGGGTCAAAGGCAATCAATCAGTCCCCTTAATTTTTAAATACAATATATACCGGATCTGTGGTACAGTAGATGAAAAGGCTTCCCTTCATCTCCATCACTGCTCCAGTATGACTGCACTGTCAGCTTTTGCTCCAAGCCTCACTCTCAGACCTGCTTCCTGCTCCTACAGACACGCTCCAGAACCAGGCTTTCCAGTCAATAATTATGGAGTCATAAGAGAATTCCTGACAACTTTTGAGAAAAGTGAAGAATGTCAACTTTTTAATTACTTAATGTATAACGAAAGACAAAACTTTTTCATAAGTTTTGGATAGGATGGAGATGGATTAGAACACCTGTCAGGTTTTTATTGCTGTCTGTGTCCTCTCTATTTGTCCTGTTTACCGTTATCATTGAAAGTGAACGTAAAAGAAAATCTAAAATTTTGGGTTGTACCCAGAAAAGTAATAGAGGGGAAATCTTCCAAATGGGACACTTCTGGTGGTCTGGGGGTCCCCAAAGGGTTATCTTAATTTGCAGGGATTTACTCTCACTTTTTTGTTTGGCTATGGGACAGGAAGTGAAGGTAAATCTCCCTAATGAGGCACAGATGGCAAAACATAAACCAACAGGGGTCATAACCTTTCCTTACTCTATCCAAAATGAAAAAAAAAACATTTTTACCTATAGTTCTATTTAAAAATGTAATATTGTGATCAGGGATAGTGGTAACACCGCAGTGAGGAAGAGAGCATCTGGGAGGGTGAACATCATGGAAGGAGCTGTATGCACAGATCAGACAGAGTAGGTGCAATGGGTAACTGGAGAGCTTGGTTGCAGAGTGTGTCTGTAGAGTAGGAAGCGTGTCTGAGAGTGAAACTTGGTGCGTACTTTTGGTTTCTGATGAAGTCTATGGACACAACACATAGGGTGGGGTCAATGTGATGTGATCATGAACATGGGAGGACATAGGTTGCAAGTTTGTAGACACAGAAACAATGACGCCGACACTCCAGGTTGGAATCAGAATCAGGAACTCAAAGGCAACTTCCTAGTGCATGAGACAAGGTGCATTGTATAATGTGAGTTGTTTTTTTATTTGTTTTTAAATAAGGTATTATATGATGGAAAGCAGACCGAATGATGTGAACTGTGTATTAGAGTGAATTATACGGAGTGGCACAAGAAGCACAATTGCACTTTACGTTAGACTGTTAATTGGCACTTCAAATCATTATATTTATGTAGTATTTTGCAATTATTGATTATGGGGATGATGACTGACTGTTTTTTTAGAAAAAATACAAATTAGCCTTTGATGCAGGTTCTTACCTTGTAAAAAGTTATAATGTTAAGTCTGAGTAACAACTGGTGAGGCAGAAGAAGTGGAAACTAAAGCCTGCTTTACACGGCTTAAATGTTGGCGGATCCATGCTGAATCGTCCAAATTTAAGCTATATGTGTCCCTGTCATGTCAGCACCACTGAGCTTAACAAAAGTCGAGGAGCCAGGAGGAAAAGTGTCATCCAAACAGTAGCAGCATCTAAGCAGATGAAGGCACTGTTTTACGCTTTTTAACATGATTGCAGTAATCCATTTCAATAAATGTATTTGATTTCTACAAGTGTATAGCAGCTTCAGAAATGACTTCCCCCTGTCTGTAGAAGACTAATGACATCATATCAGCCCAGGTAAAGTCACTTAAATGGATTTCAAGAATGTCTTTCTAATAAAAAAAGTACAGCTTTTTTTGAAAATGTATAGTGTTGCTGTATATTGTGACATGTCCGGGATTTGACATGGAATTTGTCCATTTAGGTCCATTTAAAAATATTACATCTCAGGTGGGAATAGAAATTGTTATAAATAGAGTACACATGAGATTAAAAAATAATAAATCATTTTGATTTGAGCATAGCTGGGTGACCAGTGACAGGCAACAATCAGTCTGCAGGATGTCAGGGGTCTACAAACTGGTAGTAAAGGAACACTGGCCTATAGCATTACTGTGTGACATAGGAGCCTTTCTGCATTTATTCATTATAAAACTTCATCACACATGATGCCCTGTCAGTGTTCAATAGCATAGCTAGATGGGTTATATAGTTCCCCAACTGGTGATATTGGAAAAAATCTATTTATAATACTTCCTGATTTATTTATTCCTTTGTTTATAAATCGTAAGAAAAATATATATTATAGCATTAAGGAATCTGCATAATAGAAGTGTATGATACCTTTTTAAAAAAAAAGTTAAAATAAGAACAGGCCGTTTGTCTTGTGCTTTTTTATCACCTTCAAAGCCAATGAGGGAGATCGTAGAGTGTCTACAACTGTAAACTGCACCAGCAGCACACGCTACAGTAACCAGGAATGTGTATTTCTGCAGATGATTAAATCAATACAATTTTGACAAGACTTGTTGGAACATGCTTCTTTATTTTACGCAATTCCTTCCCTTTTGTCGAGGGCATTTATCAACCTGCCTGGCTGTCAGCTAATGGAGATTGTTCTTTAGACTGCACTTGATAGAAGGACGTGGTTATGATGCGTGCCAATAGTTAGCCAAGATATCGTTGGGGGAACAAAGAGCTTAGCTGGGGCTCAGGGCCTTTTAGTCAGGGTGAGATTTCCTGACAATAAAGCCTTAAGACAACAAATTTTCTTCACCATATAAACATGCTATTCAGCCTAAATATTACAGCATCTATAAATAAAAATATCACATTTTCTATAAATCAAAAGATGAATGAACGAAATTGCTGTCTGTACAGAATGCAAAGTTTTCTGGACTTCTATGTTATAAAACAATAGGATGCAACATAAATCTGACACTTTAGCATTGGCCAGTTCTGCGAATAATAACAACTGGGAACTCCAATGGGGAGATCTCACATTGGGCTTTTAGAGGGGACTCCTAGAGACTGATGTTTAAATCTAGGAAGCAATTAAGCTCACTTGCATACATTCATAACTGCATGATAGTCATGCCTAAAAAGGGTCAGTTTAGCCAAAAGTAATATTTTAGTTACAGGTGGAGTCTAGTGGGCTGAGGTAGCCCCTTCTTATATAGCTTGAATATTGCAGTAGGATCCCTGCCATTATTCCTGTTCTAGGAGTTATGTATGTTCCCACCTACATTTGCATGTTGTAGTTTTTTCCTTGCTTTTATTTGTAATATAAAATAAACAGGAAGAGTGGAAGCTCCTCATAATGGATTCAACAGGTGTCCTGATACCAGAATTTAAGTGCAAAAATCTCTCCAACAGAGTACCTAAGTAATTGCCAGCTAGTTTAAATCCCAAGCATTCGAAGTGATGTACAGTATATCAAGTTCTTATAGAGAGACTAAGCCCAACTCTAAGCTTGAGCAAGGTTAAAAAAAAATAAGTATACTTACCTTTCTTTTTAGGTGTTTTCAGTCCAGTCCAATCCAATCCAGTCCAGTAAAATCATGGTGCCACCCTGTGCAACATGTCTCCTAAAGATAAAACATAAATACCTGGTAAAATGTACCAGTTTGGGAGGATGGATGCCTCTTCTCATGCCTATGGCATGAGACCTTACTGCTCAGGTAGTTTAGAACAGAAATTTACACTTTCTTTCCTGTCATTTCACTCTCATCATCCACCCATAATTGAAGCCACTAACAGGCCTAATCATACGTATGCAGATACCCAAATTGAGTGTCTATACTTGGTCTATTGAGTGTCTATACTTGGTCTATTATATATTATTTTATTTTTTCCTTTTTGTGTGTTTATAGCAAGATGTATATCCAATTTGCACCCTCCAGCTGGGTTTTTGATATTTTGTATTAAGGGCCCTATATATCTGTGCTATTAGCCTTCCTGTAAGGGTTAATTGGTTTATGGATTAACATCCAGCTTTTGACACTTTGGGTTTAGGTGGGTAGTCTCTCCACCGGCTGCACTTTGATGTGCACTCCTGGGGATGGATAGAGAGGGTGGATCCCCTAACATCATATGACATTTCTTATTCTTTGTTTTTTCGTTTTATTCTGGGGTTTTGGCCATTACATTGCCTGCTCTTTGGTGTGTGGATCCCCAATTGGTCTGGTGAGCCCTTTGTACTGCTAAAATTGTTATCAATGGTAAATTTGTCTCTTTATATATTCTTTTATGTAACTTTGTCTTCTTGTTAAATTTCAGTTTGTAATAAGTGCTCCCCTATCCCTTCTTATGAAGCAGTTTCCTGCAAAATGCCTTGAGCTGCATTCTAGACACCCCCAACAATTTGTGAATAATCGGAATGTATAGTTTGAAGCTATTACCCAACACCACTTTCCAGTGTTCTATGTTACCAGGATGTGGTGCCCATAGCAACCCTTATTACTCCTTATATGAAACATGACAAGAATTTGGTGAAGAATTTGTTTGATTTGTTGTACAAAATCCAAATTTTTTGTTCATTTATACTTATGAATAAATGAAGACTATAGAAATGGTTACTGGTAGAAGCACAAATTTATAATCACCTGATAAAACTGTACACATCTGATTAGAAAGACCCAGTACCTCAGTGTGTCTCAATGTATGCACCCCATTATCATTGCCTTGGGGCTTGCCAACTACTTCCTAATTGGGGTACCTGTGTGATATTATTAGCCAGGCCTTTTAATTGTATTGAATGTTTTGTAAGACATTTTTAAACAGTTATTACCCATAATAGTTTTACATACTGTATACTTTATAATATGCTGGAACATCACAGTTTTAAATGTACTTAAAAGTAGAAGTACCCTCTGAAACAATCAAATGTATAAATGTGGGTGTGGTTGGGGGTGCTTCAAGTTCACACCACTGTTAAACAAGGCTGGTGTCAGGCGACCATTAGTAGGGCCCTATTCACAAATGAGCAGTGGGTTGCCAGCAAATTGCCCTTTTACTTGCACTTTATGTGTTTTTTTATATGTTTGTCAAATATTGATGCAACAAACAAGTCTTTTTTTTATTTGTAATGCAACTGCCACGCAGTAGAAGGTGTTCCAGCATCATCAACATGTATGTTCTCGGATCACTAAATTGCCAAACATGGGGATAGAGGTTGTCTGGTGCCCTATAGCAATGTCTGGATAAACAAATGATGTACTTAGTGGGCGTCCTTGTATGTATCTTAGGTGTAATTTGCTATTTTGACTGCAATGTACCTTTTATACGGTAACATTCTTTAAAGAGTTAGAAGTTCTTGACTGTTAAAGACCAAGGTACTTTCGTGCTGAGATGTTACTATATCTGTGTCTGAATGGTAGAACTTTACTGATTGACAGTGGCTGCTTTCATTTTTATTATGTTTGAGGGCCTATGTCGATGTGCTTTGGGCTTGTGTCCATAGCATGGGTTTGATATCTGTTTGAAATGCTTCTGAGAACATTTAAAATTCATTAGAAAGTCTATTTGACCTGCAGTTTCCCTCCTTCTGACCTACACTTGACTTGCTTTAGGCAGGTTTTGCATTCCTATAGACTTGTATAGTAATGCAAAACACACTTGGAGCAAACAAAAGCCCTTTGACAATGGCCCTCATACTCATCACTTATGGCCTTGGGCACTCCCATGAGTATCCTGCTTCTCAGAATAGTAGTCCACAAAGAAAGCTTTTATATACCCACTAACTACTTGAACTTGTAAAAAGGCCCTGTCACCTCTTTATATTGACCAGTATATATGATACCAAGTAAATGTTTTTTAAGGGTTTCTTCACTTCATAGATGACATTACTGTGACTGACAACCAGATTGGAAAACATGGAAAAAGGGAAATTACCATATTTACAATTTTTATATTACTAAGTGCTGCTTGAAATTCCATCAAATCATTCCACAAACCATCTGCTTTCGAGGGCGAACAGATATGTTTGTGTAAATGTATAGGAATAAAAGGCCAAATTCAAAAGTCGAAAGACAACAATGTTAATACTGACTCAAGGGGCAGGATAAGATAAATATGCTGGAGCTTCTTCCAAAAGGGAAATACAGGAGAATGTTACACAATGGCTGCTGATAATCATGCATTGCTCTGTAATGTATATTTATATATTCCACACAAAAAGGAAAAGAATAGAAGCCCTTTTCAGTCTGTGCAATACTACGCCCACTGTGACACCATGCAGAACACTCAGATCAAGTCTTTCCCCATAAGGTGATAAAAGTCATCCTTGGCATTATGTTTATGGACCATAATCCCTTTTATTGCCAAATAATTATGCATTGTTTCATTTTTCCCATGTTCTTCATATCAAGGACAACCAGAAAGGGTACTACACAGAGATGGAGGCCACACTCAGTTTATAAATTTGGAACCCTAAAATATAATTTGGACAAGATTTCCATTCTTCCAAACAGACACACTAGCCACACAGAAAATTTTTATTTGTTCAGTTATTACGAGACTAATCCTTGACGTTTAAAATATTTGCCACTAATTCTACAGCTAAACTTCAAATACACCATAAAGCTATTGCAGAAAACTACAGCAGCTCATTCCTAGCCAATCTCTATATACTGTATACCAGTATCTACCAATAGGGTAATGTAAGTTCAGTGAAAAACATAAGTAAAAAGAAAAGTGTAAGTATCCTTTATGTATAAAATATACTGTAGTCAAATTTAAATGTCATTATTAATTCTTCAGTAAAATTAAATATTTGTCAGTGTGCACTTGAAAGCACCTCCACTTTTGTTTGGGGTAAACAATAGGACTCTTTAACTAGGGCCAAATTTCCATCTTTGGAGCCTGTTGGCCTTTAGTGCCCAAAGCAACCCTGTGCTAGGTCATCCATAGACCTTTTTCTTGCTTTACGGATTGTAAATTGGCTAAGAAAATGTGAATGTGTGAAAATGTAAAAAAAAGAAGCTTTTATGAGATGTCCCTATTATTGTTTTAATCAAGCTGCTGTAAATGTTTGACCAGTGATTATACAGAGAAAAGCTTCCTATTTGCCTCTGACATTTATAGGCACAAGGCTATTGTGCCTAATGGTAAATCCAACCTTAGGGACAACAAGGATGTTGCTATAGGCAACTGAGGCACTAACCTTTCCCAAAATATAGTGTAAATATTGTGAATGAGTGCCTATTTACTTACTAGGTACATGCCCTTGTAACTTCCTGGGGTCCTGAACACACCCAGGTAACAAGTTCCTGGGCAAGATAAGTAGCTGGACAACTGACCTGCACCCAGGTGAGGGTCCTTCACTGTCAGTGTTAAAACTAGTATTTGGGCATCCCTGCAGGAGCCTAATAGCATGCAGCTTCATTGAAATACCTAGCCACTGTGAGGAGCTATTCCCCAATCACTACTAGAGTACTCCAGTTCCAGTGGAATAGCCATCCCTTGGGCCTTGGATCTTTTAGCTGTCCACCTGTCTTATCAGAACTACTCTGGACTTCACTGAGAGGTATGCTGTTTATAGGCACAAATCCAGGTACAGTAGCTTTTTCTGTTTTACCGAAGTAGTAATTCTGATCTAGATTCTGTTGCTATGGAGCCTTATAGAGATTATACTATGCAGCCAGCCACATGCTACCCTGACTGAGCCACAGAAACACTGCTGTGAAGTCCATGTTTGTGTAGCTTTCATAATCAGTTTTACATTATTTTGCAGTGTATGCATGCTCTTTGCCATCATAAACCTGTTTTACATAGCTGCTTTTAACTTTGCACCTATTTAGTAAACTGCAAGTTGCAATTACTTCCTGTCTGATTTTTCGGCTTATTAGTTATTCTGTTAAACTTGGTGTCATGTCAGACAATAGTGGTGGGAGTGGTGCCACAGCAGCGCCCAATAATACTACTCCAGAGAGAAGCAGGCAATCAATGAAAGATGTATAGTTAGCTGGGAAAGTGATTTGCATCCAGGTGGGTGGCCTTTCACTGTCAGAACTGACATGTGGACAGCAGAGCAAGAGCCTTATGGCCCATTGACATGCAGCTCCTCTAGAAGACCCAGCTACTGTGGGGAGCCCCTCCCCAATAGCTACCACAGTACTTCAGAGTTCCAGTGGAATGATTCTCTGTCCATGAGCCTAGGAACCCTCTAGCTGTTTACCTGTGTTACCAGAGCTACCCTGGACATCACCGAATTGGATGCTATTCATGAGGATAATCCGAAGTAGCTATTGTCCTGTTTGAGCCACACAGACACTGATGTGAAAAGTTCAAGTTTGTGCAGCTTTCACAAACTGTTTTGTATTATTCTGCAGTATATGTTTGTTCTTTGCCATTCTGAACCTGTTCTGCATTATTGTATTTAGTTTTGTACCTGTTTAGTAAACTATAAGATACAGTTGATCCCCATCTGTTTGTTTGGCAAATTACCGATTCTGATAATTTATCAGCAACATTTTTTTTACCCTCATCACTAGAAAGATGGCCAACTGATATAATTTATTTACCTATTATCACAATAATCCTGTTTACATGTTTTATTAAACAAAGTAGGTACATTAAATGGGTGGGCATTGCATGTTGCGGGAATTGACATAATAAGATAATGACAGAACATCACATTTAGTAGTTCGATTGCAAAAAATTCTGTTTTGGACCAGCTGGTGGTTCATGTTGTTGGTAGGCTATATGGTATAGTTGGTTCTGTATCAAGATTCCCTAAGTGTATGAAAATATACTGGTAAGGGGAGGAAAGTTGTCAGATGAACAAAGGAAGAAGAACCTAGTTAGAAGAGTTTGGGAGAGGTGAAGAGAAGTGGTGGAGAATGGGAGGGTAAGAAAGGTGCATAAGGGGTGTGTCTGGGCAGAGGTCACAAGCACAAACAATTTGGGGTAATCTAGTGTTCAATCCAGAGCAACCATACAGCCTGGTATCCTTTTAAAGAGTTACTATATGTAGAATGGTTGATAGTATTCTATTAGTCATGTACCAGATCATCCTCCATTTGACATGGTCTAAGCGAACATTGCCGACTTCTTGGCTTTAGCAAGCATTTGTTTGGTAAAAAAAAAGACAACAGTTTGCATATTTCTAAGCCAGTTAAGGATGATAAAAGCAAGAAAATGGTTTGCGTTTCCAGCAAAAATGTGATGAATTAGGTACCAAAGACTGAAGGGTTGATTTACTAAAGGCAAATAGACTTTGTACTTTGCTAAGTGCAGTTGCACTCTGCAAGAGCAGTTGCTCTATAGCTTAATAAATGAGGTAAAGATTCAGTTTACATAGAATACCCAATCACATGCAAGGATTTTTTTTTTAAAACTGTATTTTTGCTTGCACATGATTGGATGATGGACGTCTGCAGAGTTTTACCTCATTTACTAAGCTCTGGAGCAACAGCATTTGCAGAGTGCACAGTTTATTTGCCTTCAGTAAACCAACCCCTCTGTGCCTACATGTTCCGGGACCAGTCATAGAAATGCTGCAGTGGATTAAATCCGGTATCTCAGTCTGCTGTATGCTCATTTCTGGGGTCCATTCACTCTACTTTTACATACAAATCTATGAGTAGCATAGGGAAAGCAAAATTCTTTGAGACATTACATTTGCAAATAAATAGCTTTTTTTCTCATCCAGACACCTGAAAGAAACTTATGTCAGTCTCTCTTTAAACTTTAATAAGTAGCTTGCGATTGCATTAAGGTTCAGCAACTGTTCTTGGTAAGAATATTTTTTAGAATTGTAAAGCATCACCTATTGCAGCAGAAGGCTAGGCAGCAAGGTATTTGACTGCATACATCTGTTATGCTTTGTTGTGATTCCCCCCCTCTCCCTTAAATGAGACCCTGGGATAAAAAATAGCCACTGATACAGGGACAGATCACATTCTCAGTGGAAATACATTAAAACAGAATTAAGAAGAAGAATTACGCAAAAGCATCATCTTCCTCAATGTCGACCTTCTTGTGAGCTTAATGAGTGCTTAGATATAGCCCTAATGGAACGAGGAAGAATGAAGAGATTTATTTCCAGTGGTACAGCAGGTCACAGTACAATAGAAGATACACAATACAGAAATATATTTTCAATAAAAACTATCTATCTATCTATCTATCTATCTATCTATCTATCTATCTATCTATCTATCTATCTATCTATCTATCTATCTATCTATCTATCTATCTATCTTTAATTTACACATACATATGTTCACATGTGTGTATGCATTCTATACAGTGTAGATGAAGACAAATATATGCATACACAAACATGCACATATTTTATACAGATGTATACAGACACTCATATATGCATATAGCTATAGGTAAATCTAGTAAGCGGTGGATTCTGCATAGGCTCCTGATTGCGGCAAGGAAGCTGCTCACTCAACTGTGACTTTACAAGTAATCCTGTTTGTAAGTTATTATTTATCTTCAAGAAAGTTTGTCAAACTCTGGCTTTGATTTTTCCCCCTGATTTCCCTCTTGTGGCACGCTCTCGCACATGCTCCCCATATAATTTATGACTGCCTCTGGTCCTGATGACAGATTATTAAAAGTAGAATTAGTTTTTGCGCTGAATTTTTCCACTGGGAATTGGGAAGGCAGGCGCTCTCCGTGGAAGGTCTCCTCCGAGGTCTCCATTACTAATAGAAGTTTTTTGATGGGGTGAGGAGACTAATGATTTGAATTTACTGTGGCAGCAGTCACGTGGGCTGCCAGGCATCAGCAGAACAGACAAGAGGTTAACTTCCTCCCTGTGGAGAGGTTTATTGGATTGTTTAGCAGCAGAAGGATAATGCTTTTGTCATAGACTGCTGCTGCTATTGCTGTGCAGCACAACAGCAGCCAGCTAGCCATAGGAAGGAGGGGGACTTACATGTTATAAGAGAAATAGTACTGAGTACTGAGGATAATCAAAATGATAGGGTGTTATTTTTATTTAGATGGACATATTTAGAAATACTGTGTTGGAGTGTATGACTATTACATAGCTCTGAAGTATTCAGTACGTATATGTATTCAGTATTTATATTCATCATGTACTTTTTCCCTTGTCGTATATTTTATTAATTTTTTTTACCTTGTTGGGTCTTCCTACAAAATGATAAGTATGTATGTCAATCAATAAATTTAGCATGCGTGTGTGTGTATGTGTGTGTACCTGTCAACTTTTGAAAATCAATGGGTCTGAGAATGAGGGTGGGAAAGAAGAGGTGGGGCTAATAGTTGTGTGCTACCTCCAGGAATGGCCAGCCCCTACGAGGCGTAGGGGCGCCGCCCCCTAGTTTGCATGCGAGGATGCATGGGGGTGTGGACTCATTTTTTTTATGCCACATGATTAAAGCCTGAGGTTCTAATTGGGTTGAAAAAGGTTGAGCACTGCGCCCTGAACCCACCGCTTCTCCTCATGGCCAATTAGGACAGGAGGTGGATCGGGTTGGCCCAGAAGGAGAAGCTGAGAAAGCCGCAGAGGGGCTGAGTACAGGGGTACCGTGGAGGGGTGAGTGCGGACCTGGGGGGGTTTGTTTTCCGCCCCCCAAAATAGTTTAGCACCAGCCGTCACTGACCAAAATATTTTTAATGGTTGCAGAGCGCAAACAGTGCCAATGGTGATGACACAATGCAGTGCATTAAAGATTTTGTTAGTAATACAAAATAACAGTAGCAAAGGAAGAAATGACAAGGCATCAATGTGAAGAAAACAATGTCCCTGCATCAATGGTGTCACTGAAAAGGAAAAATACTGCTGCATCAGTGTCAGTGGGAGAAAAAAACTGCCAAAGCATCAGTGCTAGTGGGAGGGGAAAATGTTGCTTTGTCTGTGTCCGTTTGAGAAAAAAAATGTTGCTTTGTCATTGGGCTAGGGGAAGAAGGAAATTGCCATTGTTGGTCACAATATAATAAGTAGTGTTGGGCGAGCAGTTTGGACGGAGCATAAGTGCAGCCCGAACATCTCCTGTTTGCGTGATCGGTGAACACCCGAATTTGCAGGGAGCTCGGCGGGATATTCGCCCCCGCCGAGCGCCCCACAATGCACTGCGAGCTGCTGCATTCTAAGCCCTGTTTGGTTAAAGTAATGCACCTGACCAGTGGCTTTGCCCAATCAGGGAACAGTGAATAGCTGGTTGTTAAGGAGCGGACTGGGAAGCTGGCTGCCACATCCTTAACAACGGATGAGTCATCAGCTGTCAACGTGCATCCCAGCTGACAGCTGAATGAAAAGTAAAAAATTGCAAGCAATAAAAAAAGGAAAAAAACGGCGTGGGGGTCCTCCCGAATCCTAAAGGGTCTGGTATGAATTTTAAGGGGTACTCCACACCAAATTTTTTTTTAAAAGGTGTGGGGTCCCCCCAAGATCCATACCAGACCTAAGGGTCTGGTATGGATTTTGAGGGGAATCTCCACGCCAAAATGTTTTTAAAAATTGCATGGGATCCCCTCCAAAATCCATACCAGACCCTTTTCCAAGCATGCAGCCTGGCAGACCAAGAAATGGGGGGACGAGCAAGTGCCTCCCCTCCTGAACCATACCAGGCCACATGGGGGGGTGCTTTGGGGCAGGGGGTCTGCTCCCCCCACCCTAAAGCATCTTGTCCAAATGTTGATGGAGGGAATGGCCTCTTCCCCACAACCCTAGGTGGTGGTTGTGGGAGTCTGCGGGCAGGGGGCTTATCGGAAGCTGGAAGCCCCCTTTAACAAGGGTCCCCCACGTCCTGGCCCCCATGTGAATGAGTATGGGGTACATTGTACTCTACTCATTCACCAAGAAAAAGTGTAAAAAAGAAATAAAAACACGCACGTTTTTTGACAATTCCTTTATTAAAAATAAAAAAATAATGTCCTCCAATGTAAATCCATCATCAATCACAACACCTGCTGCACCAACGGCCCCGAAAAAATAAAAAGCTCTGCCTACGACGAAGGCTACTGCCTGCTTCCCCATCTGACAGTTCTTAAATAGCTAAGCGACGGGGCCACCTGGCGACGTCACCTGGTGGCACCACCCCCTTGTGAATCACCAAACCAGCATGCACCAGTCGGTGATGTCACATAAGGGCGGTGCCACTAGGGGATGTCTCCAGGTGGCTCCTCCCCTTACCTATTTACGAACTGTCAGACGGTGTAGCAGGCAGTCGACGTGGAGCCTTTGTTGCCGGCGGAGCTTTTTTTTTCTCTTTTTTTCAGATCCGGCGGTGATTGACGATGGATCCACATTGGGGGACATTTTATTTTTAATAAAGGAGTTGGCAAAAACTGTGTGTGTGTGTTTTTATTTCTTTTTGACACTTTATTTGGTGAATGAGTAGGGGTACAATGTACCCAATACTTATTCACGTAGGGGGGCCAGGCATGTGGCCTGGTATGGTTCAAGAGGGGGGGCACTTGCTCATCCCCATTTTCCTGGTCTGCCAGGCTGCATGCTCTGATAAGGGTCTGGTATGGATTTTGGGGGGAGGCCAGGCCGTTTTTTTTTATTTTGGCATGGTGTTCTTCTTAAAATCCATACCAGAACCAAGAGGCTTGGTATGGATTGGGGGGGACCCCCACATGATTTTTTTTCACATTTTTGTATTGCCATCACCATCAAAATCAATTTAATTGTAATTTTTTTTCTTAATATATGTCAGTTTTGCTGAAGTAGGTTCTATATATGGTACAGATGGGCCACTTTACAGGAAGACTAAGGGGACCCGCCAGGCACTATATTATATTATACTATATTTTTATTGTTTCACTTTAAGCATCATTAAAATGACTGCTCCTTAAAAAAAGATTCAATAACTTGCATATAAGCCTTCAAAATGTGGACTTTTGATTTATCACGTTTGGGTCCCATAGGCATTAATAGGGATCACGGTTTGGGTCCGAACTTTTTCCATGTTCGGGAGTTTTGGTGTGAACCGAACTGGTGGGTATTTGGCCCATCTCTAATAATAAGCAGTGTCTGAAGTGCAAAGCCATAACAGTCCTGCAGAGCAGGGTATGAGCATTACAGGCTGAGGTCCAGCCCCTTCTTACCATTCACATTTGACTTAATTTTAACTTTGTAATCTGCATGGTTGTCCCAGGTCAGTGACAGAAAGAGAGAGAGAAAGTACTGGAGTCAGAGGCAGGTAGGAAACTAGCAATGCAGTAATAGAGATTCCCATATCGCCCTTTGTACAGGTTAACGTTAAAGTAAAACTTTACTCTTACAAATAATTTGCTAAGAGATAGGAGTTTTTTTTAGCAGAGGATACTTTGTGGGTCTCATGAGCCAACAAACAATCTTCTCTTTTTCTCCTAGCAATTTTTTTTCTAGTGTATACTGCTTGTGGTGTGCAATGTAGTATACACTCCCTGTCTATTCCGGGATGATGGTACCAGTGGAGATGGCTGCTGGCTCAATGTAACTTCAGCATGCATGTGACGTCAGAGGAAGGCGGGGTCGCCAGTTTACGTCACTGGTTGGCCCCGCCCTCAGCTATATAACAACTGTCACCGAGAAGAAGCGTCACTCGGCGGGAGCCTTTCATGGAGGGGGAGCTGTTGCGGCTTTTTTTTTTCGGTCTGTCGGGCGGCATGAGATGGATTTACATCGCGGGACATTTTTTTTTTATCTTTTGATAAAGAACATGTCCCAAAGTGTCTCCTGTCTTTTTTACAGTTTTTTGCACTTTTTTGTGAAATGGTAGGGGTACAATGTACCAGTTACCAATTCACATAGGGGGCGGGATCTGGGGGTCCTCATGTTAAAGGGGGCCTCCAGATTCCGATAAGCCCCCCACCCACAGACCCCCACAACCACCGGGCAAGGGTTATGGGGATGAGGCCCTTGTCCCCATCAACATGGGGACAAGATGCTTTGGGGGGACCCCAAAGCATCCTCCCCATGTTGAGGGCATGTGGCCTGGTACAGTTCAGGAGGGGGGGGCGCTCTCGTCCACCCTCTTTTCCTGCGGCCTGCCAGGTTGCGTGCTCAGATAAGGGTCTGGTATGGATTTTGGGGGGGACCCCTACGCCATTTTTTTTTAATTTGACGCAGGGTTCCCCTTAATATCCACACCAGACCTGACCGGTCTGGTGTGTTCCTTGGCCTTCATGATGCTGTTTGTTCACTAAAGTTTACCAACCAATCCTCTGAGGGCTTTGCAAAACAGCTGTATTTATACTGAGATTAAATTACACACAGGTGGACTCTGTTTACTATTACTAATTAGGTGACTTCTGAAGGCAATTGGTTCCACTAGATTTTAGTTAGGGGTATCAGAGTAAAGGGGGCTGAATACAGATGTACTCCACACTTTTCAGAGATTTATTTGTAAAAAACTTTGAAAACCATTTATAATTTTCCATCCACTTCACAATTATGTGCCACTTTGTGTTTGTCTATCACATAAAATCCCAGTAAAATACATTTACGTTTTGGTTGTAACATGACAAAATGTGGAAAATTTCAAGGGGTATGAATACTTTTTCAAGGCTCTGTACAGTATGAGAAATACTCCAACGTGGACAGCTGTTCTAGAAACAACTGTCTAAGGGAAACATTGGAGAAATTTCCTCCCACTTCCTGTTGTGTTTACAGGATTGGAAGTACAAGAAAAATTCTTTCCAAAACACACAAACAAGTTTTAGCTTTATAACTACTTTTATTAAAGTGTTATTAAACTCAAAACCAAAAAAAATGTCCCGTTTTTTGGCTTAACGCTCAATGACAGCATCCTAGATATAGAGGTGGATTTCAGAATGGACATCCACATGTATAGACGTTATCTCCTCTTTTATTGCAGCTTAACAATCATAAGATGCATTTGTTTTCTTTTTTTAGACTTTTTTAACTCTGTTTTCCCCTGGTGATCTGGCCAGTAATACACCTCCTGTATTATAGTGCCTCCACTCTGGATAAAGGAGCACAGGAGGCAGATTTGGACAGAAGCATTGTCAGTCTAGGGGGAGGGGAGTGTTAATAGTACTAGCCAGTCAAAATTCTGTAACAAATGGAAGCTGAACTCCAGCTAATACTTTATAATCACACAAAAAAACAAGCATTTTTTTCTTTTTTTGGGGATAAAGGCTTTTAAATAAATATATAAAGGCTGATCATTGTAAGCACCCCTGTCAGTGGTGAATGATTTGGCTCATCCCTGTGTAGCACTAACCCCCGAAGGAACTTCTGAGTTACATCGGGCTTGTACCGTTACCTTTTTACCTTTAGTTTCACCAATACCAGAACTTAGAGTCCATGTTGAGCTTTGTCTCTGACAATGTAGGCACCAGTCACTTTAGTACTTTTTCAATGCTTAAATAGGAAGTAACTTGAAGAAGTAGCAGGAAAAAGGTAGAAGAAGAGTTGCAGGGAGGTTCAAATACCTTTTTCTTTATATCACTGAGGGCTTTAAATCTCGGGGACGAATATACCTTCAGTCCAAGATTAAATCTTTGCTCACCTGGATGGGTTTCTCTCACTGACCTAGCAGCCGGAGTGTAGCACGAACAAAAAGTCTCTGCCACAGATTTGAGAAGAACAATTTAACTGTACGATCCTCTGCCGCAGGACGTAGTAGTTTTAGATAAACAGCAACACAGTACCAGAACCTTTAAGCAGTACTTGTGCGATAGATCAGATTAAGATGCATCCACCAATTGAGTCACCAGGCCCCTCTTGAGACACCAGCGTTCCGCTCGGTCATCTCCAAAGACGGGTCCTCCCCTGGGTCTTCTCAATTGTCCGGCTTCTTCCTGCAGGACAGACAGCACAGGACCATCTCCGTAGTAGTAGGCCCCAGACAGGCTTCTGGGTCCACTTACACGGCTGCAGCAATGCAACCCTCCAGCCTGGAGGGCCACGAGATAGAACTCCCCGTCACATACCTTTAGGCCAGGAGGGCCAGCAGGTGAAAGAGAAAGAAAAATGGCGTCTGCCCTTAAGTACCCTCTCCCAGAGTGCACAGCACCTCTGCCGAGTTGCCCCTGAGAAAGAAGAGCACTCAATATACTTCAGCTTGTTGCTTTCCAACACTGACCTATGGTGACAACAACACCTACAGGCAACAGTGCGGAACTGCGCGCAACACAGCCAATACTGGAACAGAGGCTAATTTGGACATAGATTAAATTTGAACTATGTACAGCACAGATGACCCACTAAATTTACATATAAGCGGTAGATTGGAAATCTACCAGTGCTACACCTGTAATTGCGAGATCACCAGATGAAAATAGCAGAAAGAACGTCTAAAAAAAGAAACAAATGCAGCCATCACATCTAAGAATCAGTAAGCTGCAATATAATAAATGGGTGCTTTTGGGTTTAATAATGCTTTAACGTTATTTGGTGTCCAAACTATACAAACAAAAAGTGATCGCTTGCATATGTCACTGAAACATTTTTAGGTGCCGTAGAAGAGTTGCATTAGACTCTTAAATATTAGAACTATTCGTAGAAAATGAAACTTTTCAAAATGGATTGTAGAGGACACAAAGATCAAATCTAAAGCTAATCATACACATTACAATCTGAAAGCTCAATTTCTGTCCTTTAAATTTACCAAAACTATTTGATTTGGGGGCCTTCCCATTTAGTTTATAACCACAGTAATTTCCAGCACTAATAGGTCTTCCAAGGTGTGGATCATAAGAAAAGAGAAGGGGATTCAACAAGGACCCCCTGAGCGGACTTTAGAGGCACAACAAACTTGAGAAAACATAATCAAAATAACAATGTAATCAATTTTATTCAATATAAATACATACAATACAAAGACATTGACAAAAGATAATAAAAAATCATCTATATAAAAAATATACATGATACGGGCCCTGATGTGTCTACGCGTTTCGTATAGAACTTCTTCAGGACACATTCAGGTTTCAGTAAATACACAAGACGGTTTAACTTGTAAAGAGGCTTTCACAAGTTCAAAAACGGTAGTTCAAATTTATTAAAATATAGACATCAAGGTCTTAGCAATAGAGGTAGATGACCATCAACTGTTTCCATTTACAACCAATCTCGGGGTTCAGTTCCAATGGGGAAGGGCCAATAAATAGCCAATGATAAATAGTAGCACTGCAGCACCCATGGGGGGCACCAATGAGCCCATAAACCGTGTCTGCTCAATGGTCCATGTGGAACTGTGCAAGTGCACCGGGGGAGCTTGAGGTAGAATTGGATGTAAATCCGCAGGAGGACACAGAGAACAGAGAACATCTCTGTATCCTCCTGGGGATTTACATCCAATTCTACAACGAGCTCCTCCAGTGCACTTGCACGGTTCCACATGGACCATTGAGCAGACATGGTGCCCCTACTCACTCACCAAAAAAAGTCCTTTATTTAAAAACCAAAAATAAAAAATATCCCCCAGTGTAGATCCATCGTCAATCACAATGCCGCGCCATCGCCAACCTGAAAAAAAGGTTAAAAAAAAGGTTGTCACAGTATGCTGGGTCGATGATGTCACAAGGGGGCGAGGTCACCCGATGACATCACCGGGTGGCCCCATCCCTTAGTTATCTTAAGAACTGCCAGACAGTGGAGCTGTCAGGCGGCGGGAGCATTGGGCGAGAGAGGACCTTTTTTTTTCTTTTTTCGGGTCGACGATGGGCGTCGAGATTGAGAATGGATTTACACTTTACCAAAACCTAAAATAAAAATGTCATCAGTTTTAATTTCAGGTTTAAACATTGCAAAATGTGTCATTCATGGTTTAAAGTGAATATATTTCTCTCTCTCTTTATATATATATATATATATATATATATACACACAGTATATATATATATTTATGGTTGAAGCCCTATGGCCGATACGGGTATGGACAACATTGGACCTGAAGTGTGCCCTGGTCTGATGGACGGTATACCAAAATAAGGGGGCATACCCAAGGTTAGAAATGAATATTGTAAATAGAAATGAATTTGAGAAATGCCCTGAAGAGGGGATGGGAGAGTGGGTATTGCGCACAGGAAACTGACAAAGACCACAGGCGAGCGGGCTGGTTAAATACCTCCCTGGCTCCTCCCATAAATTCAGGCCACCATACTGGCCTTCTTACTTATGGTTGAAGCCCTATGGCCGATACGGGTATGAACAACATTTAGACTTAACATAAGACTTACTACATGAAATGGACCTGAAGTGTGCCCTGGTCTGATGGACGGTATACCAAAATAAGGGGGCAAAAACATTCAGGTAGGGGTATAGTTTTTATTAGCTTCAGTTTATTAATTAAGCAAGTTTGGTGAATGCCTGTGCCATCTCCACTTGAGGATTGGGGATGTACCGGGCAAAGCAGGCAGACTTCCACCTGCCTAGTCTCTTAATGACGTGGTCTGGGACCCCATGGCGGGATGCAGCCGAGGCTGCTCCAATGCGGAAGGAGTGACCGGAGTACTGGCTGGGGTTGAGGTGTAGGTTGCGAAGAAGAATCCTTACATGTTTCACAAACTGACAGGCACTCAAGGATTTGACCAGAAAAGGTAGAAGGGGACTAGTGTCTGACTGTTCGGGCAGGAGTGACAGTAGGCAATTAAGTATGGTAACTGGACACCAGATATTGAGGTGGAGAACGAAATGATTTTGGTAGCGAACCAAGTGACGTCTACGTAGCACTTGGCCAGCGGGGTTGCTGCAGGTGAACTCGCTAGGCCGCACGAAACCCGTAGTAGGCTAAGTATATGGCTGCTTGTAAGACCAGGCTGGGGAGAAGACCAAATGGAGAAGTAGTCAGGATGGTGGACATATACCTGTAGATGGCACTTGTTATAGGCAGACGTTTGACATTGACAATCGGTTGTTGTTTATGGATGCCGCGTAGGATGTCTCGGATCGCATGGGATGCGAACAAGGATGGTTTTGTGGGGTCTCGTAGAGCCAGAAAATGTTGGATGTCGGCTAAGTATAGCCGGATAGTATTATGGGATAGGGCCAACTGAGTATGGCAATACAAGATAAAAGCCAGTATGTGCTTGGCGTCTGTTGTTGTTTCCTCGGAGCAGAGTACAAGGAATTTGTTAAATGCGTTCCAAGCTGTATGATAAGCTTTGAGCATGTTATGGGACAGTGACTGGTTGATGAGCTAGGTCGCTCCGTGTAGATGCTGTTCTAGTCCAGGGTCAGCTGAGACCAAGCGGGGATACGGGCTGACACTGAATCGGCTCCGGGAATCTGCTGGAAAAAGGAGATGTAATTAAAACGTGACCGTGCGTCTGCTGCGAGGTTGCACTTGCCCGGAATGAATGAACAGTGGATATTAAATTGATGCTGTAAAGACAGTTGTACCAGCCTGTGCAGGAAGGACATAACCGAGAGGGACTTGGACCTGCCTTTATTGAGAATATCTGCCGTGGCCTGGTTGTCAGTGGTGAAGGCCACGGTTTGTCCTGTCCAGATATGACCCCAGAGCTGGGCGGCTGCCACAATCGGGTAGAGCTCAAAGAGAGAGGATGTTCGGGTAAAGCCGGGAATTAAAAGTATCTGTGAAGGCCAGGGTCCTCCAAACCAATGGTGGCCAAAAATTGCAGCGAAGCCTGTGGAGGCTGAGGCATCTGTCACTACCTGTGGTGATAGGGATGATATAGAAGGTGTAAACAAGGATATACCATTCCAGGTGGAAAGGAACTCCTCCCACATAGATAGGTCCGCTACTGCCGCGGTGTCCAAATTGAGGATCTGATCGGGGTCCTGTGCCTGTGAGAGAAAGACGTGACAAAAAGGACCAACCCTGGGGAATGATCCGCATGGCGAAATTAAGCATTCCTAACAGAGATTGCAGCTGCTTCTTAGTACACCCCCTAGTATGGGTGAAGTCTCGGAGGACTGACCTGATGCAGGTCAATTTGTCGAGGGGGAGGCTGGCCTGCATGGAGCAAGTGTCTAGGTTGACTCTAAGGAAGGTGATGGTGTGTGCTGGACCGTTGACTTTATGTTCAGCAATGGGAACATTAAGGGTCCCCAAATACGACTTTCAGTTTGTCAAGGTCTCCTGGGGGCACACTAGGCTGTTCAATTAACAAGAAGTCATCCAGGTAATGGATGACTTCTTGACACTGAGCTTTATGCAACAGTATCCAGGTGAGGGACTGCATGAAAGTGTCGAATAACCAGGGGCTACTCTTCAAGCCGAAAGTCAGTTTGGTGGCGAAATAGTATGCCTCTTTCCACTTAATGCCGTGTCAGCACCAAAGGGACGGGTGGATAGGCAGGAGCTTGAAGGCATCCAAAATGTCAGCCTTGGAGAGCCAGGCACCTGTGCCAGCTTTGATGACAGCTTGAATTGCCATATCTACGTAGGCGTACTTAAGGGAGAACTCCTGAGAGGGGGTTAGGGAATTGAGGTTGGGAATGTAGGAAGAATGAAGCGCAGACAGGTCGTACACCAAACGTAATTTATTTGAGAACTTGCCCTTGACAAGCCCAATAGGGCTGACTCTCCAAGTATTGGAAGGGGGCTGAATGAAGGGACCTATGATGAAGTCTCGCTCCAGTTCAGCCTGCAAGAGCTGATCTATGGCCTGCTCATCAGTGGCCACTGAGCAGAGGTTCCTGCATTCGTAGGTAGTGTGGGGCAGAGAGATGAGGCCGGTGTGAAATCCTGCTGTGAATCCCTGGATAAGGAAGGTGGCCAGTGAGGGAGTGGGGTGTAAAGTGAGGTAGAGCCCCAGCCACTGGACATTAGCTCGGCCTAGTCATGATTTCTTTTGTTGCTTGACCTTGCATAAATTCCTTGGATGTGCCCTATGGCATAGGGTGCAGATTGGCTGAAGTTGCACGAGCCATAGTTAAAATTGTTGCAGATAGCTGCTCCTCCTACGGTCTGAACAGGGCGTCCAAACTTGTCCACCTGAGGAGTCTGTACAGGGACTGATGGGCCTTGAACTGCACCGGAGGTGGAGGGAAACTCGAAGGGGCGACTGACTGTCGCATTGGCGCACCAGGTGGCGGTGTGGGTGGAGGACTGGCAGATAGTGCACAGTGGTGAGCACAAGCTGGCAAAGTGAGGGCAGAACAGCTCTGTGTCCATGAGGCTCCAATTCGTGCTTGTCTGAAATTGTTTAAGCCTGGCTGCTGCCTTGGTGGAGAAGGAACAATGATAATCATAGAATGAAAAGCCTCCGTACTTATAGCCCAGGTCTACGACAGTGTGAAGGTATAAGTCCAGCTCTTCCCTCCTGCTGGGAGAAGCTGAGCAAAGGACATCCCTCAGCATGCCGAAGGCCAATGTAAATTCTGGGACAGATAATTTACGGTTGAGCCTGGGATCTTTGGCCTTAAGGACCACTGACCCATCTCCCCAAGTGTAAGCTCTGCCAGATCGTAGACTGAAATGAGGAGAGAGGCAAGGTTGATGTCCCTGCCATCCAGGATGTCCTTCCTAATGCTGGCTGGAACCAAATATGATGGGTAGACAATGGGACTCCACCCTGTGGTACCTGCAGGAAGGGGTGTCAGAACCTGAACTGTGGTCGAATCAGGGATAGCAGTGGCCGGGCGAGCCTCCGAGAGTGCCACTCTGGTTTGGACATCCATGACCATGGTAGACAGAGATGACACCATGGTGTGGAGTTGAGAGATGGCGGAGGATATTGATTAGAGGGACGCCTGCTGGGTGCTGGGACCTGCTACTGCTGGCAGGGGGAAGAGGAGCCTAAAGAGCTTACCCTTCCTGGCTGTAGCGGGAAAAGGCACACCCCTGCGCTTCAGTTCCACCATCAGTTTGGGGATGGTCCATCCCCTGAGGGACTGCACACTGCTGCTCTCTGAGACTGGAGAAGGTGACAGAGGGGCCATGAGGTCTTCACTGCCGGCCTGGGACATGGTTCTGGGTGACTTGTGCCTTAGATACAATGTCCTGTCTTTGGGGTCTGAAGTTGGTCTACCGGAACCTATTGAGGGTGACATGAAATTCAAGTTTGCTTCTTTTCCCTAAAATAGGCATACGTACCCAGCTCGTGCCCTTTTGGGGAGGTGTTTTTCTTTTTTTTTTTTTTTACCTGGGGGAATATCGTCCAACCTGGTGCAGGGTGGACCTAGTGAACTTGACTGACCTGAAGGAGAAATTAAACATGACAACCGATGAAGGGTTTGACTACCTAACTTGGAAAAGTGACTTGTAATGTGTTTGGCGACAGGTGCAGAGAAATTAAATTGATTGCCATGATGGAGGCACGAATCGGTCATGCCGCTGTTGCCACTGACAATGAACCGGACTCTGGAGCATGTACTGAAATGTGGCTGAAACACCTGGGGCACACCGGGACGAATCGGTGCATCTTGGATGCGACCGGATTCATATCAGAACGTGATACGTGACAGTGAAATGATGTGCCATGACAGAGACATGAATCGGTGAGCCACAACGTGTGACTGACAACGAACGTGACTCTGGAGCATGTACTGAAATGAGGCCGTAAACAACTGGGGCACACCGGAACTAATCAGCGCATCGTGGATGCGACTGGATTTGAATCGGAGCGTGATACGTGAGTGAAATGATTGAAATGTTTTAAATGTTTTTTTAAATGGTTTAGCCTTGATATGGCACGGATCGGTGTACAGAAAATTTGCGACTGACAACGATCTGTCTGTGCAGCATGGTACAGTGATAAACAGTGGGCCAACGAAGCGGTGTCTTTGCGTCGGAGTGAGGTACATGGTAATAAAGAAATGTTTGGTATAATAATGGTACGAGTGATTGGCAGACGTTTACGGCTATGTGTAGGGTTTTTTACGAATGATTCGTAAGTTTGATATCAAGCTTTAGTGACAAGATATCTAACGATGCATGAAATGAAAAAGTCAAACGAAAACCCTACCTGCCACAGCCGAGCCAGACACGTTGTATGAAAACTGCGAACGGGAAAGAGAGCCTTGGAAAACTTCGAACACGGGAACTCACAAACGCTACTGAGTCTCGAATAGTCGGCCTAGTGACATGGTATCGTGCACAGGAAATCGACAAAGACCACAGGCGAGCGAGCTGGTTAAATACACCCCCGGGCTCCTCCCATAAATTCAGGCCACCATACTGGCTTTCATATATATATATATATACATATATATATATATATATATATATATATATATATATATATATATATATATTGCATTCGGAAAGTATTCACAGCCTAAGGTCCCACAGTTAACAGTGCATGTCAGAGTGCAAACCAAGACATGAAGTCCAAGGCATTGTCTGTAGACCTTCGAGACAGGATTGCATCAAGGCACACATCTGGGGAACGGTACAGAAACATTTCTGCAGCAGTGTCCAATAAGCACAGTGGCCTCCATCATTCGTAAATGGAAGCAGTTTGGAACCACCAGGACTTTTCCTAGAGCGGGCCGCCTGGCCAAACTTGAGTGATCGGGGGAGAAGAACCTTAGTCAGGGAGGTGAAAAAGAACTTCATGGTCACTCTGACAGAGCTCCAGCATTTCTCTGTGGAGAGAGGAGAACCTTCCAGAAGAACAACCATCTCTGCAGCACTCCACCAATCAGGCCTGTATGGTAGAGTTGCCAGATGGAAGCCACTCCTCAGTAAAAGGCACATTACAGCCTGCCTCAGTAAAAGGCACCTGAAGGACTCCCAGACCATGAGAAACAAAATGCTCTGGACAAAGATTGAAATCTTTGGCCTAAATGGCAAGCGTCATGTGTGGAGGAAACCAGGCACCACTCATCACCTGGCCAATACCGCCTCTACAGTGAAGTATGGTGGTGGCAGCATCATGCTGTGGGGATGTTTTTTAGCAGCAGGAACTGGGAGACTAGCCAGGATCAAGGGAAAGATGATGCAATGTACAGAGACATCCTTGATAGAAACCTGCTCCAGAGCACTCTGGACCTCAGATTTTGCAAAGGTTCATCTTCCAACAGGACAATGACCCTAAGCACACAGCCAAGATAACAAAGGAGTGGCTACGGGACGACTCTGTAAATGTCCTTGAGTGACCCAGCCAAAGCCCAGACTTGAACCAGATTGAACATCTCTGGAGAGATCTGAAAATGGCTGTGCACCAATGCTTCCCATCCAACCTGATGGAGCTTGAAAGGCCCTGCAAAGAAGAATGGGAAAAAATAGGTGTGCAAGCTTGTAGCATCATATCCAAAAACACTTGAAGTGCTAATTGGTGTCTCAACAAAGTATTGAGGAAAGGCTGTGAATACTTATATACTGCACATGTGATTTTTTTAAATTTTATTATTATTTTAATAAATTTGCAAAGATTTCAGACAAACCCCTTTCAAGTTGTTATTATGAAGTATTGTTTGTAGAATTTTGAGGAAAATAGTGAATGGAATCCATTGTGGAATAAGGCTGTAACATAACTAAGTACGGAAATAGTGAAGCACTGTGAATACTTTCTGGATGCACTGTATATATATATATATATATATATATATATATATATATATATATATATATATATATATATATATATATATATATATATATACACTGTATATATATGGAAAGTGGAAGATCTATGGGCATGTGTGTTTTTTTATTTTAGTGCAAACGTAGCTGTTCAAAACTACCAACCAGACACATTCTTTCATAGTTTACTTTGACGAATCCTATAAAAGTTTATTGCTTAATGGCTGCTGTTACATCAGTGCAAAGTTAGCAGTTAGTGCCTGTTATAAACATAGGTCAGTATATTGACAAGTTGATGGGAAAAGTATTGGACTCGGTTGGGAAATTCTTCAATATTACTGTACAATAAATAACATGCAGAAGAAAAATACAGTACTGTGTACCAGCTTCTTCTAGAGACATAAAAATCCAAAATTTCTTGTTCAAACATTTTATTAAGCATGTTTCAATGTACATTGCAACACATATGACAAAGAAAAGAGTCACATCAGGAAAATTTGGAGAACATATTATCTGAACAGCAGAACATAACTTGGTTAAAGACAGAAAGGCGATAACTAGTTCTGGTCAAGTAGTGCTATGTAACGCATTTGGTAAAGAGGGTAAACCCCCCCATAGTTGAATGAAAACTAAGCTGTGGAGGTAGTCATAAGAAGATAGGAGGGGGAAGAGGAGAGAGGGGATTGAAAGCTATTTGTTAGCTCGGCCGATATGCCGGTAAGTAGTTAAATAGGTTGGAGGGAGGGGGAGAAGAGGGTTTGGGGACAGAAGGAACTAAGTAAGGTGGGGTAAGGAAGGGGGAAGGAAAGGAGGGGGAGGTTTAAAGGAATAGGGGTCTCTATAGAGGACCAGGATCTGTGTGTCCAATGTAACCTGTAAGTCATGGCAATAGGAGTGAGTCATCGAAGTCAGGGGGCAGGAAGTGAGTAATCCAGGGTCTCCATAGTTTTTCGTAGGCAGAAACTCTGTCCAGGAGGACTGCCTCAATCTTGGCGTGAACCATTGCTTGAGTGATTCTGTGCCTCATTGCTAATGCCGCATACACACGACCGGATTCTCCGTCAGAATAGACTCCAACGGTCTTTCCAACGGAGTTCCGACGGAGTTCCGACGGAGTTCTGCTGAAACGGACTTGCCTACACACGATCACACCAAAGTCTGATCGTTTAGAACGCAATGATGTACAACGGAACTAGAAAAAGGAAGTTCAATAGCCAGTAGCCAATAGCTGCCCTTTCGTCGTTTTTGGTCCGTCGGAATAGCATACAGACAAGCGGTTTTCCCTATAGGAACTGCCTCCGTCGGAAAGATTTGAAACATGTTCTATTTCTAGGTCAGTCAGAAATTTAGAAAGAAAGAGCCCGATGAAGCCCACACACATGTCTGACAGAATAATGATTCCGTTGGACCTTTTCTGCCGGAAAGTCCGGTCGTGTGTACGTGGCATAAGATGTATAGAAAAGGGGTTTTCCAGGCTTTAGCAATGGTCTGCTTGGCTGCATTAGTGATGAATCGGAAGAGTTTGAATTGACGGTGGGTTACTGCCAAGAGTTTGTTGTTCAGGAGAGCTATTGTGGGATCAGGTGGTAATGGTGTCCCGATTAAGGTATAGAGGATCTTCAATACTTCAGTCCGGAATGCTTGCATTGGGGCATGGGGCATTTCCACCAAATGTGTACATGTGTTCCAAGTGTGGTACAGCCTTGAAAGCAATGTGGGGAAAATCGGGGGGGGGGGGAATTTCACAATCCTGGTGGGGACCAGATACCATCTGGTGAGCACTTTGTAGTTGGTCTCCAAAGCTACAATATTGGGTGAGGTCGTTGTGGTCACCTGCCATATATGTGCCCAATAGGCTGGATCAAGATTTAGGTTGAGGCCACTTTCCCACTTGCATGTGTATGCCGTTGGGGAGGAAGTTGAGTGTGTTAGGAGATGGACATAGAGGTCGGTGATGGAGAAATCCTACATTTATACAGAAATCATAACTAGCTTGTAATACTTAACTCACTTAATTCACTTTAGAAAAAGAGAATATTTACTGGGTTACAAAGTACAAAAAAATGACATGAGGTTCACAGTTAAGTCATAAAATAGTAATACCTCAAAAATGTAAAAAGAACAAAGTCTTGTTTTTGCTAGTAATAAAACACAAAATTTAGTGTACATTTGCAAGCAGGTACCTACAAATAAACTATATGCTGTTAAAAATGGTATGAAGAAATTCTGACAAGAGAAAAAAGCAGAATAAGATAACCTAATTAGCTTCTTTATTATTCAATTATCAGTCTGGGGGTGTGTTCAGCAACTTATGCTGCCGGTAGAGGAGGTTTGAGGACCTGGTTATGTTGTCTGACATGGGATCCTAGAATATTTACTATTGGACATATGAGGGAGGGAAGGGGGGAGGGTTGGAATGAGTCTATACTGGGACATGGAGGTCAGAGGAAAAAAATGGAAAGTTCCAGTGTTTGCCAATTCCATCCATTCTAAGTCTATATGCTGGACACTGGAAAAAGATTGGGCAGTTACCATGAACACTTCAGAGGTGGGGATAAACTTTGCTTGTTCTTAGGGTCGACAAAATGACTGCAGCAGGAAGTTAAACACTTGGCAGCAGTAATACTACTGCTGCTAAATGTGACAGCATCCATCGGCATCCTATTAACCAGTGATGTATCCCTGCCCGGCCAATTCAGCTGTCAGCCATGGATTCCTGGCAGATAGGAGAAGGTGCACAAAGGAATATTGTAAAAAATAAATAAATAAATAAATAAATAAAGTCAGTATATGCAATTTAGGATTAAGATGCTATATATCATACCACATACTTTGATTCTAGTGTGGACTTTAAGGGATCCTCTACTGAACCACAACAGACCAGATTCCCTCAACATGGGGATTGTATATTGCCAAGTGAGACCCCCTGGCAAAGCACCTTGTCTCCATGTTGCTTAAGACAAGGGCGTCTTTCCCACAACTCTGGCCGGGTGGTAGGATAGGGCTTTAAAAATAAGGACTTCCTCAGATACCAGCCCCCCTACATCAATTAATAAGGCCTCTTGCACACTGCAGCTTAAAAGAGCTCAGTACAGCTTTTTTTTACTGAGCTAAAATACAGCCCATTAATTGTAATGTGCCTATGCACACAGGCACGTAAACAAGAGCCGTACAATTTTCAGTAAAAAAGTAAATAGAAAAATCTGCTTTTTGGTTAGCAATTTAAGCCTCATGCACGCAAATGCATGCAAAAAAGCACAAATGCCCATTTACATATTGTGCAGAACGCGAGAATACGCAAAAATGCGTGAACGCATACACGCGAAAAAGCGCGTAAATACATGCAAATACATACAAAAAAAAAAGTCTGAAAAAGTAGATGCTCAAACAGGAGTATCATGTGCAAGAGGCCTAAGGGGTACATAGTACCTCTACTCATTTCTACTCAAAAAAAATATATAAATAGTAAATAAACACATTTCTTGACAAGACCTTTATTAAAAAAAGTCCCAAGATATAAATCCATCCATTTTCACAATGTCCAGCATTGCAGATTCTCATCAACCATGATGAAGAAAGCCTGCTGAAACTCTGACATGTCCAATCCCGTAGCTCACTCACCAAAAATGACAGCTCCCAATCCCTGCGGTGGAATGTAAACAAGGGAGCGGGGTCTCTCAGGTGATGTCATTGACCAAGTATGGACATATTTAGCGCATCAACTATCAACACTTTTTAGCTATTTTTTTTCTATTAAATGAGGTCTTTCTATTGTATTTTTTTCTATATTATCACTTTAGGCTTGGGGTGAATCGATAATGTATCAGGCAGCTGTTGCTGACAATCATTTAAGAGCTTTTTTTTTTCACTGTTTGAAAGTAAAAATGAAATAACTTTTAGATCAGTGTGCCCCTAAACCACCTCACATTACATCACATTACATCACTCTAATGCAGTAGTGTATTTAGGTTTTGTGCTGCCCTAGGCCTGACTAATTTTATAGAGAGGACTAAGAAGACACAACCATGCCAATGGTGCAGCAGAAAACATATAGCACAGTGAGGAAGGTTTGTGGTCCAGGATGATAAGTCAGTCAAAATTAGAAGCGGTGCCCCCCCCCAACAGTTGCGGAATGCCGTCCGCCCGCATACCGGAAGCAGTGCAGCCGCTTTATGGGGCACTAGACTAATTTGTCTCTCAGCCCAGTCCACCCCATAAGACTGGCACTACACTAATGCCCCATACACACGGTCGGATTTTCCGATGGAAAATGTCCGATCGGAGCGTGTTGTCGGAAATTCCGACCGTGTGTGGGCTCCATCGGACATTTTCCATCGGATTTTCCGACACACAAAGTTGGAGAGCAGGAGATAAAATTTTCCGACAACAAAATCCGTTCGTGTGTACACAAAGCCGACGGACAAAGTGCCACGCATGCTCAGTATAAATAAAGAGATGAAAGCTATTGGCCACTGCCCCGTTTATAGTCCCGACATACGTGTTTTACGTCACCGCGTTCAGAACGATCGGATTTTCCGACAACTTTGTGTGACCGTGTGTATGCAAGACAAGTTTGAGCCAACATCCGTCGGAAAAAATCCTAGGATTTTGTTGTCGGAATGTCCAAACAAAGTCCGACCGTGTGTACGGGGCATAACAGTGAAGCACAAGCCGGCGGGGGCTCTTTCCGTGCTGCCCCCTTGCAAAGTGCTGCCCTAGGCCTGTTGTTGGCCTAGGCCAGGATACAGCGTTGCTCACATGCACCCCTTTTCTCCCATAGATAATAGAAAAATGTAAACATAAACTATTAAGCCTTTTATCACTAATTAAACTGTCCTGCTGATGACCAGTTTTACAGTGTTGCATCCTCTGTGGTATCTTCATTCTTGTAGTAAAGGTTCAGCCTGTGCTTTGTCTTTAGTTGGGGCTAATCTTGCTATTTAAAATGGTCCTGCTGTTGGCCAATGGCCAGTTTTACACTGCTGCATGATCTGAGGTCTCATAATTCTTTTAGTAAAACACCTACCTGTGCTTTTTGTCTGTAGTAAATTTAGGCCTAAAATTACTCTTTAGAATTGTCCTGTTTTGCACTGCTGTTTCATATGCAGTTTCCTAAATTAATGTGCCGGCCTGTATACTTTTTGTCTTAACCACTTGACCACTGGGCACTTAAACCCCCTTAATAACCAGACCAATTTTCAGCTTTCGGTGCTCTCACATTTTGAATGACAAAGTCATGCAACACTGTACCTATATGAAATTTTTGTTCTTTTTTTCACACAAATAGAGCTTTGTTTTGGTGGTATTTAATCACAATGGGTTCTTTATTTTTTGCGCTATAAAAGAAAAAGACCGAAAATTCTGTAAAAAAATGCATTTTTCTTAGTTTCTGTTATAAAATTTTTCAAATTAGTAATCTTTCTTCATATATTTTGGCCAAAATTTATACCGCTACATATCTTTGGTAAAAATAACCCAGATCGGTGTATATTATTTGGTCTTTGTGAAAGTTATAGAGTCCAAAAGCTATGGTGCCAATATCTGAAAATTGATCACACCTGAAGTACTGACGGCCTATCTAATTTCTTGAGACCCTAACATGCCAGAAAAGTACAAATACCCCCCAAATGACCCCTTTTTGGAAAGAAGACATTCCAAGGTATTTAGAAAGATGCATGATGAGTTTTTTGAAGTTGTCATTTTTTCCCACAATTCTTTGCAAAATCAAGATTTTTTTTTCTTTTTTTTTTTTCACAAAATTGTCATATTAGCAGGTTATTTCTCTCACACAGCATATGCATACCACAAATTACACCCCAAAACACATTCTGCTATTACTCCTGAGTATGGTGATACCACATGTGTGAGACTTTTACACAGCGTGGCCACATACAGAGGCCCAATATGCATGGAGCACCTTCAGGCGTTCTGGAGCACCCAGGCCAATTCTAACATTTCTCTCCTACATGTAAAAATCATCATTTATTTGCTAGAAAATTACATAGAACCCCAAAACATTATATATGTTTTTTTAGAAAAGACCCTAGAGAATACAATGGCGGTTGTTGCAACTTTTTATCTCGCACAGTATTTGCGCAGCAATTTTTTCAACGCGTTTTTTTTAAAAAAAAAACAGTTTTGTGCTTTAAAAAAAAAAGCCAAAAAAGTAAATTTACTTAAAAATCCCCATAGGCGACGCTTTAAAATTTTTTACTGGTTACATATTTTGAGTTACAGAGGAGGTCTAGGGCAAAAATGATTGCTCTCACTCTACCGATCGCAGCAATACCTCATATGTGTGGTTTGAACACCATTTTCATATGTTGGCGGGACTTATGTATGCGTTCGCTTCTGCATGTGAGCACATGGGGACACAAGGAAAAACTTTTCTTTTTTTTTTTTAATTGTTCAATTTACTTTATTTATTTTAGTTTGATGTATTTTTCCAAAGAAATACATTTTTTTGATCACTTTTATTCCTATTACAAGGAATGTAAACATCCCTTGTAATAGGAATATGGCATGACATGTCCTCTTTACAGTGAAATATGGGGTCAATAAGACCCCACATCTCACCTCTAGGCTGAGAAGCCTGAAATAAAAAAAAAAGATCCTGGCTTTGATTGGATCGTAGAGGTGAGCCGGTAGAGTACCTGAGGGCGGGGGGGGGATGTCCCCTCTCGCCACCTGTAAGAACGATCAAGCAGTGAAACAGCCACTATGATTGTTCTTATGGTGTAGGGAATCGCCGGTGGAAAAAGCTGATATCTGAATCTGTATCTGTAGCTGCAGGCATCATTCAGATATCCCCGCACAAAGTCAAGGACGTCGTATGATGAAAGTGGTTAAAACGCATTTTATTTTTAACACAAAGTTGTCCATTTATACAATATTTCTAACACATAGCATGTACATACCAAAAATGACACTCCTCCTGAGTACGGCGATACTACATGTGTGAGACTTCCACAGCCTGGCCACATACAGAGGCCGAGTACAGGCGAGTATGGCTGAACATGGCCAAGTATGGCTGAGCATGGCTGGGTATCGCTGAGTATGGTTGGGTATGGCAGAGTATGGCTGGGTATTGCAGAGTATGGCTGGGTATCACCGAGTATTGCAGAGTATGGCTGGGTATTGCAGAGTATGGCTGGGTATTGCAGAGTATGGCTGGGTATGGCAGATTATTGCAGGGTATTGCAGGGTATTACAGGGTATTACGGGTTATTGCAGAGTATTGCAGGGTATTGCAGGGAATTGCAGTGTATTGCAGGGTATTGCGGGGTACTGAAGGGTATTGCAGAGTATTGCAGGGTATTGCAGAGTATTGCGGGGTATTGCAGGGTATTGCAGAGTATTGCGGGGTATTGCAGAGTATTGCGGGGTATTGCAGGGTATTGCAGAGTATTGTAGAGTATTGCCGGGGAATTGTGGGGTATTGCGGGGCATTGCAGAGTATTGCAGGGTATTGCGGGGTACTGGAGAGTATTGCAGGGTATTGCAGGGTATTGCAGAGTATTGCAGGGTATTGCAGAGTATTTCAGAGCATTGCAGAGCATTGCAGAGTATTGCAGAGCATTGCAGATGTGGAAAATTTTATATTAATTTAAGAGTCTCCCAGTGTCTGTTCTCTCGCAGCCCGCTCTAAAGAGCTGACTGGGGCAGACTGACGCTGGTTGAGACCTGTTAGGCAGTGGAAAACTTCCTGGTGTTTGGAGAGAGGTTTAGGACATGTCCGCCAGCAAAGTGCCGCTGTGCAATGCACAGAACGATCGTCTGGTGGGGGTGTGTTCGCTCTGCAAAGACATTATCGGTTTAGCGATTGTTTGCTCTTGTCACCCCAGTATGCCTGATCAACATATTTGGGGTGCCATGATGTACACCTGCAAATAATCTCCCAGCCACGAGGAACTCTAGTCATCGTCAATTGGTTGTATTTTGTTGTGTTGTTTATATGGTCATTCACATCCTGTGTTCATTTCCTGTGAGGTCACAAGCTTTGTAAGAGGTGTTTGGCTGTTGGAAGCCCCAACCCTCAAGTTTTGGGACTTCCTGTTGATATGTTAATAAAGGGACGCCCGGCTGAGGGCCAGGGAGAGTGATGCTGAGCTGAGAACGTAAGGATGTGTTGATGTCTGTTTGTGGGGCATGAGGCACACACCAGAGGATGGGCTACGGCAGAGGATGGCATACGATCAAAAGGTGAGATGCATTTATATCATTAGACTAAATTGTTATTATTATTAGAACAGGAGATTTGGCTGTGTGCTCTGTGTGCAGCCAAATTTCGCTGTCACAGAGCATTGCAGAGCATTGCAGAGCATTGCAAAGCATTGCAGAGTATTGCAGAGTATTGCAGGGTATTGCAGGGTATTGCTGAGCATGGAGGGATGGCTGAGCATGGATGGATGGATGGCTGGATGTGACTGCAATTGTCACAGAGCAGCGCTGTGGGCACTACACATCCAGCCCACAGCGCTGCTGCCATTCGATCCCTCCCTCTCTCCGCTCACACTGTACCGATCGGTACACAGAGGGAAGAGAGGAACCGGCGTCATGACATGACGCCGGTTTGTTTACATGTGATCGCTCCGCCATTTGACGATCAGTGGCCGTTTACTGTGATTGTGCTGCGCTGGGTCCGGTCATGGATGTTCTCGGGTGCTCACCCCAGGGGGCGTGTGAGAGCAGGATTCTGGGAGGACATCACTGTACGCCCTCCCAGAGTTATCCAACCGCCCTACAGCCATCATTTGGCTATGGGCCGGTTGGTAACTGGTTAAAGTATAACTAAAGGCAAAACTTTGGATAGAGTAGAGAGGGACCTGTCAGCTTTTATTGCTGTCTGTGCCCCGGTTTGGGAGATTCGCCCTCTCTATTTGTCCAGTTTACCATTATCATTGAAAGTGAAAGTAGAAGAAAATCCCAAATTTTGGGTTGTCCCCAGAAATGTAATAGGGGGTAATTTTCCAATGGCGACACTAGTTCTGGTGAGTTGGGGGTCCCCAAGGAATTCCCTTAATTTGCAGGGATTTCCTCTCACTTTCTCCTCTATGTTCCTGTGGCTGGGTCTGGCATTCCTTTGAATACACCTTTAGACTGTCCAGAAGTGATCTCATCTGATGGTGTATTATTGGTGTATATTACCTTTCTGGGGAAGGCTATAGCGTTATTGAACAGAGTTATACAGATGATGTTTTTTTTGATTCATCAATTGTCCATCTAATTATGAATACATGGAAAAGTATTCACTAATAGTGTTATTTCAGATGTTCATTTCTGCTTACGGTTCCACTAGCAGCCTACATATAAGCCCCTTTTTTATTTATTATCAATGCCGAGAGACTACAATTAGTACACTTTACTACATCATTGACAATATCAGAGATAAATGCAAATAATCTCCTGAAGAAGCAGTCTCCACAAAACATGTAGAGCTTACTCATTATTTTCAATTACTCCAGCTGTGTTGATTATCATCAGGGTCTTCAGGTCCTGTGACCCCGATTCAAGCGGCTGTAGTTGGAGATATCAAGTTCCAAATGTAGTAAGCTACAGTAATGTTTTTATATGCTATTTTATAATTTATATGTGAATTGTTATAAATTAAAATTTAGTTTTTACCATTGGTGCCTAAAAAGTCATAGTTTCTTCTCCAAAATATATACACTCCATGATTAGGATGTGGCACTGTGCTATCTGATAGTCTACACACCCACGGCACCATCCTGTGATGGTGTACTTGGCTTTAAATATATATCCTCTCACTTTCTTTTTGGATATGGGACAGGAAGTAAAGGGAAATGTCTGAAATGGGAAAAAGATGGTGAAAAAAAATCAGACAGGGGTTATAACCCTCACTTGCTCTATTCAAAATGAAAAATAAAAAATGTTGCCTATAGTTCACCTTTAAGTACAACTCAAACATTTCTCCCTGAATTTCTCCAAACAATGTCCTACAGCCAGCCAGTGTTTTTGAAGGTTATAACTTTTAGCTTGGGATGATTTGCCCTGTCAGTCAGTTCAAGCTCTGTTTTTTGTCACACCTCCTCACTGCATCTTTTGAAAACAAACAAACAAAAAAAAACGTAAAAACACTATGCACCCAAAATATAGCACACCTTCATCCCAAGTTACAAAAATGTAGTAACAGATTCCCCCCACTGTAGAGAATGCCCTCTTTGACATTAAACAAGCAACAGGGAAGGCTCAGTGGTGGGCGGTGTAATTTTTTTTTTTGGGGGGGGGCGGCAAACAGTATGCCACCGACAACTGCCCACCCCCCCCGTTGGTCGGTCGGTGGGACAGTCAGTCACACTTACCCCATCACGGCTTCCCATACTCGGCAGGGGCCTCCCGTTCCCCTGCTCTCCACGGGTCTCCGCAGCGGTGGCTTCCGTTTCCTCCCTCCTTCTCGGCCATCATTTGGAAGTCTTCTCCTTTTGGCCAATCAGAAAATGGGTCTCACAGCCGCTTCTGCTGGATTGAGGATCAGTGTTACAACAGCGAATATTCATTCGCTGTTGTAACACCTGGGTGGGTTCATGTCGCAATGCTTTGTGCCACGAGCCACTCTATTTTGAAGCCTATTAGAGCCTATGGCCTATAGCTCTAATCAGGTGCTTCAAAAAATCACCCCTCCGCTGTAATTCAGGCGTCCGGTGTCCTGAAAGGGGGCAGACACCTGATTAGGGGGTGGCTGCGGCAGCCATGGATAGATTCATGCTATGCATGAATCTATCTATTATTCATAGAGGGTGGCGAGGATAGAGGGGGCGGTGCCTGGGCACCCCTAATGGGCGGGCCGCCACTGGGCAGGCTAGTACCTCAAGCACATACGTATTGGGCCACTTCCAGCCAATGGTACATCTTTGACACCCAGTAGTCCATGGATTACTTGTAAACATTTTAGTTTCAGCCTTGCCACCAATGGCCATACAAGGAAATAATAAAAAATACATTTTAAAACAAAAAAACTGAAAATACTTACCTGTATGTACTGTAAAAAGGGAAAAAAAAAAACATAAAAAATTGTGGTGCTGGGTGGAAAAATGGCTGGGTCTGGAACAGTGCTTGGCTTTTAACCCTTTTAAAGGTCATGTTTCTTGGCCTCTCATTTATTGAGTTGGCCTTGACTCCTTGAATACCTAGTCTGGTTCTTTCAGTGCTTCAGAAATTGCTTTTATTAACATTAGAGACATTTCCTCCTATAGGCCATAGGCCTAGGATTTCCTGTTTTTATAAAGATACTACCCAATTTGCATTGTTATCTCTGCCTGTGTTTGCTTTACCATAACAGGAACAGCTTTACAAAAAAAGCAATAGGAAATTTAAAACGACGATAATTTAAAAAATGTAATCTGTAAATGCGCAATACTAAAAAAAACCTACTACCTCCATGTGCATAACCTCTGGCATGACTGATCCCATTTATATTAAAGGCTAAGTTCACCTATGTACCTATGTAATGTACCTTGATGGCAGAAAAGAAAAATCTTTCTATATGTTCTAGATATTGATTTACCTCAGCCCCAAGTTTGTCGTATGAACAAACACCTCCATTACTTCTTAGTATCCATCCCTTAAGTTGGGAAACCGTTAAGACACAGGAAGGAATTCACGAGCTGACCTTATTAACACATACCCAGCACCTACCTTGCACCTTACCACCTTCTTGTGTCAATTGCTCATTTGGCTGAGTGTGCAGTAGCTGAGCAATCACAGCCTATATGGAGCAGAGCTTTAGTACTGAAAACGGGGAGACGTGTGTCCCTGGAGGAATGTAAAGTTCACTATACGCTATATAGTTTGATTGTATAATCTCCTTTAGATCTAACATCAACTACGTAGTGCAAGGGCCTGCCTGATTGGATACAGAGTGATTGGATAGTTGGTGTGTTATCCTTTAATATAGTGATGGTAAATCTAAAGGAGATTGTAAAGAAATTGTGCAATCAGATTGTATTGAGTATGGCCACCTTTATACACCTAAAATGAACCAGTCATGCTTTCAGTGCCATTAATTAACAGCACCCCAAACGCAGAAGCAAACACATTTTGCCATGTAAAAAAAGAAAGCAATAAACGCAGCAAAATGCACAGTAAAAAATTGTCCAAAATGCATTACGCCAAAGTTCCCCATGTGCTGCGCTATAGGTGTCATGGGGAAAAATGAGGGTCCATTCACATCTGCATGTTTTGAACGCTCGGCAAACTGTACAGAAGATGCCTCTTTTGGGCGTTTTGGAAACATGCTTCAAATATGCTTGAGCAATTAAATGTTAATCACACCCCAAGCGTGGGTAGCAGACGTGTGTCTGCAGTGCAATAAATGTGCTGCAAGCACACCAAAAGGCTGGGTAAAAAATGCCCCACACTCCACCCTAAAAAAGTTCTGGAGTGTCTTTGGGGCATTTGTTGTGCATAGGGCAGCCCAATCAAGTGAAAAAAAAAACGCATGCAGAAATATGATTTCCCACTATCTGGAGATGTAAACGGGGCCTAACAGCTGAGTGTCTCCATCCACTCCCCCCTATGTACAATCTATGTACAATTTCATTTACCAGAACTATGAAATAGAAGGACCCACCTGAACAATCTATTCAATTTGTATCAAATCAGGCAGGCTCTTGCACCACATAGCTGATGGTAGATTTAAAGAAGATTGTACAATCTGATTGTACAGAAAGTGGGTGGAAATAAAACAAGAGGTGGTATAGTAATGATGGATGAATGGTCCACGCTGGTAAGCATGCCCAATTCTGTGATGCACTAAGGCAGTGCATGATGTGAGATAATCTGCAGAAAGTAATGGAAGCAGAATTTTTTTTTTTAAATTAGAAAGAAAAGTAAAAATTGAAAGCTTCCATGGATAAGGTAAGTGAGAGATAAGAAGATTCAATGGGAAATGAGTACAGCGCTGCACCACTGATCATATGAAAAAAAGGTTACACAGTAAGCAGCTAACACTCCTCTTAGACAAAAGGAAAATAAAAATAAGAACCATATACAGTGTAGCGCTCTAGGTGCAAAAGTGATGAAAAGTACTAAACAAAAAAGAACCAGGCCTAAACCATAATTGGGAGGCCCACAAAAAACATCAAATTCAAAATTGCATATAAGTGACTAGATACAATACAAATTAGACGAAGTGCCACATGTTATCAAAATAAATTAATAAAGTGGAGAAAACACAATATGAAGAAATATGAAGATGTGATTAAATTGGAATTATGTTATATAGCAAAAAATGTCCAAAAAGTGTCCAAAATATATGGAGATTAGGATCTGGATGAGATTCAAACACCCACCACCCAAGACAGTCTCTGAGAATTGAATGGTGAAAACAATGGTGAAGGACTTTAGTCAAGTGAGTGGATGAAACACCAGGTAAATAGAACTTCTGAATAAGTGTCAGGACCACCACCAAAGCATCGGAGGAGGCTTACCGGAACTAGATAACTTGAAAAGACATACGTCTTCCAAGTCCCAGAAAGCTTGTTTAGCCACCAAGGCTGGCAAGATGGATCCTCAGATGTCCTCAACTTCCAATGGGGGAGGGAAGAGGGAAGAAAGGAAGGGGAGGTGAAGATCCCGTCGTACCTCAACCGTCCAGACTCATCAACAGGCCAACCGGATAGAATTACATGCCATGGGAAAAATAAAGCTCACATGGCATGATATCGTTTAAAACATAAATTTATTAAAAGTATAAACAGGAACACTCACATTTGCGAAGATCAGAATAAGCTCAAAACAAAATGGTAAACGCGGTAATCGTAGGGAGTCCACCCGACATGTTTCGGCTAACGAGCCTTCATCTGGGGTGTGGAGCCCCCCTACCTTACCGCTATTTAAACTAGAAATGACCCCCACTGGGAGTGTCACAGCACAGGAAGTGCTCCGCTGATATCACTTCCGGTTTAAAGAGAAAAATGGAAAGTGTATAAATTGTAATGTTCTGGTCAGTGGTATTAAGCTGCAAATACCAGTTTAATGGTATTCCAATTTGAAATTGATAAAACAGTAAATATATCAAAAAATGTGTCAAAAAATAAATAAATGTCAATAATATTAATATGGCCACCCGACCCGGAAGTGCTTGGAATGTAACCAAGCCTCGGGGTCAGCATGGCCAAATAGGCAGATCCAAGCGCCATCGCGCTCCGCCCGCCAGGCGTGTCAGATAGTATGGCCTTGCGCAATAGCGGAAATAACAGAGGTGCCCGCTTGCGCACCAAGCCTCGCTCTCGGTCTGCGTGACTGCAGGCCGGAGCGTCGTCAAGCCCCACCTGTCTGATGCAACGTCAGGGAGTTAGGTCGAGCCCGTCACGGTCGAATGCTGCGCATGCGCACTCGTGCCCCGGGTTCGGCTACGTCATCACGCTCGTCTACTACACCTAATTCAGCTTCCTACAGTAAAGGGGAGGATCCCAATAGGTCAGGGAAGGCCGGGACCACATCCCGGCGATCACTTAACCCAGGTCAGGTGTCAGCAGAGGTGGAAAAAGTCATATTAGTAAAATAAAACCGAAATGGGACACATGTTAAAAATGTCTGCACATTTAAAAGTAAAAATAAAATAAAAATAGAAATAAAAAGAAAAATTGGAATAATGTTAATAATTGTATGGGGGCAGTAACCACAACCATGTAATGTTAAGAAAGTGACACTACCAATGGGGGCATCCCGAACAATCAATGTGATGTATCATAAAGACAAAATGCTGCCAATAACAGGAATAACATTAAACCGGGAACCATCGACCATGATATGCAAATAAATGTAAAATAATGGTATAATGCCCGATATGGTATAATATGCCAACATAAAGTGTGTTATCAAACTAACATTATTATAAAATTACTTAAAGGAGTATATACCCCTATAATATATATATGGTATAAAAAATAAAATAAAAATAAAAATAAAATATAAAAAAATAAAAAAGAGAGAATTTATAGTTAAGAGAGATCGTAGATAGTTAAGCCTGGTTGATAAATGAATTAATGTCCCACTCCACATTGATACCTTGTGGGAAGTGGCAACCTAATTCATAGATCCAGTAAGTCTCACGACGGGAGACACCCCTGAGGGTTGATCCACCCCGCCAGGGGGCCACATACCGGTCAATAATGAGAAACTGGGTACCTTCGGGGTTCCGATCATGGAATTCCCTATAATGGCGAGGTACAGTATGTTTAGTGCTACCCGCCTTGATAAGGTTGATATGTTCTGAGACTCTGGTCGTAAATGACCTAATGGTACGTCCTACATATTGTTTGCCACATGGGCAAGTCAGGAGGTAAACTACACCCGTAGTCGCACAAGTGCAAAACTGCTTGATTTTGTAGGAGCGGCCAGTCACCGTAGAGGAAAAAGTGTGGCTAGCTCTCCTACCATTGGTGTTATATTGGCAAACCAAACATTTCCTACAGGGATGGAAACCAATCCAATTATGAAAAAAGGAAGGTTTATTAGGGGGATTAACCACATTAGGTGCAAGTCTGTTACGAAGGGACGGGGCACCCCTAAAGACCACCTTAGGGGTTTCGGGCAACATAGGGCCCAAAATCTTGTCAGTTTTTAAGATGTCCCAATGATGTTCAAAGATCCTTCTGATGTGTTTATGTTGTATGGAGAAGGATGTCATGAATGACCATTTAAAGTCCTCACTAACCTGTCTTGGTTTGTCTTCTAAAAGTGTTTGGCGATCGACAAGACAAGCATTGTCTATCTCCATATCCAAATCTAAGGATTTATAACCCTTCTCCAGAAATCTATTTTTGAGAGCCACTGCTTGGGTCTTAAAGGTGTTAAGATCACTGCAGTTCCTCCGTAGTCGCAGGAACTGACTTTTAGGAACTGATCTGATCCAAGGGGCATGATGGCAACTATCGGTAGGGATATATCCATTCCGATCGGTGGATTTGAAGTAGGTACTGAATACAAATTGGCTTTCTCTTCTTTCAATGGTCAGGTCCAAAAAATGGACGGAAGATGGGCTTGCTTCAAATGACAAGACAATGTTCCTGTCGTTATTGTTAAGGGTCGCAAAGAAATTTCTAGTTTAAATAGCGGTAAGGTAGGGGGGCTCCACACCCCAGATGAAGGCTCGTTAGCCGAAACATGTCGGGTGGACTCCCTACGATTACCGCGTTTACCATTTTGTTTTGAGCTTATTCTGATCTTCGCAAATGTGAGTGTTCCTGTTTATACTTTTAATAAATTTATGTTTTAAACGATATCATGCCATGTGAGCTTTATTTTTCCCATGGCATGTAATTCTATCCGGTTGGCCTGTTGATGAGTCTGGACGGTTGAGGTACGACGGGATCTTCACCTCCCCTTCCTTTCTTCCCTCTTCCCTCCCCCATTGGAAGTTGAGGACATCTGAGGATCCATCTTGCCAGCCTTGGTGGCTAAACAAGCTTTCTGGGACTTGGAAGACGTATGTCTTTTCAAGTCATCTAGTTCCGGTAAGCCTCCTCCGATGCTTTGGTGGTGGTCCTGACACTTATTCAGAAGTTCTATTTACCTGGTGTTTCATCCACTCACTTGACTAAAGTCCTTCACCATTGTTTTCACCATTCAATTCTCAGAGACTGTCTTGGGTGGTGGGTGTTTGAATCTCATCCAGATCCTAATCTCCATATATTTTGGACACTTTTTGGACATTTTTTGCTATATAACATAATTCCAATTTAATCACATCTTCATATTTCTTCATATTGTGTTTTCTCCACTTTATTAATTTATTTTGATAACATGTGGCACTTCGTCTAATTTGTATTGTATCTAGTCACTTATATGCAATTTTGAATTTGATGTTTTTTGTGGGCCTCCCAATTATGGTTTAGGCCTGGTTCTTTTTTGTTTAGTACTTTTCATCACTTTTGCACCTAGAGCGCTACACTGTATATGGTTCTTATTTTTAAGTGAGAGATAAGAATACTGGGATGGTTGGGACAGAAAGGAAATTAGAAGAGGCTTCTATTTATTATGAAAAGTGAAATTCTGCCCGAAAAGGTGAACTTATTCTTTAAAGAGCAGCCTATGGGGGTAGGATTGTGCACTAAATATTTCTACTGCCTGCCCTTCCTTCTGACTGTAACCCCCCCCCCCCCCCTGCATATTTGTACTGCTTCTCCTTCCTCTTTTGTTATGGAATGGGAGGCAGGATATCGCCATAGTTTTTTTTTCTTTCAGGGTAATCAGCCACAATAAGAAAGTGCATTAAGAAGGTTGTTAAAGCACATCCTGCAAGTGCCCCATTTTGGACTTCCTCTGGGGTGACGACAGTAGAACCTCATATTTTTCTCTAGAAGCCACCCCAAAAATGTTCCAGCACCAGTACCTCAACTCTCCCCCTTCTCCTAAAAGTCAGAATCCCAACTTTTCTCCTCCCTCCCCCTTTTACTGCAAGTACCTCTACACTCCTCATTATCCCCAGAGTTCCAACCCTCCTTCTACTCATCTGAATCATTTTTTTATGGAAGGAGAGACAGAATGGAACTCTAAATGTACTATTGTCTCAAATATTACTGAGACAGGAGTCACTTTGGGTGGGGGGTTTGTGGAACTCAGCTTACCTTGGAGAGCTCTGGACACTTCGTGTCCAGCCCCCCTGGCCCCTCTTATGTGTAAATCACCCTGCCTCCATTAAAGGCACAAGGTGACTGAGAAGCCCACTGTGCTATTTAGACACACTGTACAGCCACACTGGAATATTGTACATATGTATATATTATGTGTTGTCTCATGCTGTTGTGGACTCTTTGCTGTGATCATTTGGGGTGTGGTTGTATTCCAATGTTCTATGGTGTCTGTCTGCCTTGGATATTATGGGATGTGTATGTAGATTAGCTGTGAGATTGGTGGGGTGAATTCTTCCAACAGCTCTCCCTGCTGATAACACTGTTTACTGATGAGAAATTTGAATACATCTGACCTGTGTGTCTATTGTGACTGGACAGTTTACCCCGCCCTGAATCCAAGGGTGGGGGGGGAGTGTCTCTGAGTTGGATATCTGTTGTATCATGTGCTTGAATAAAGGAGTTTGATGTTGTTGTTCACCCTACACTGATTTACGGCTGGTGACTGGGTGGGCTAAAGGGTCTTGGATAGTGCTGGTTCTGGACAAAGGTAGCATTTACGGCGGACATAGACCTGTTGAGGACGGGGTTCGTCACAACTGGTTGGCAGCAGCGGGATTATGCTTCCTGGCTGTGAACACGTCCAAACCTTCACCTGGATCCAAGATCAGGATAGGAGACTTCAGTCACCCCAGCGGAGATATGGATCTGGCATGAGAGTTTTCGGGGCTGCTGCAGATCATCCTTTCAGTATACACCAGGTCTGTGTCTGCAGATGAATACCTGGAGGTCAGGCAGCAGATTTGGGTAGGACTCTGGATTAGAGCCCTCCAGGTTGCTGGTATGCAACTGGGCAAGTGCTTTCCAACCCCAGCAGCAAATCCACAGTCTGGGAGTGGAGAAAGCCAGCCTCCCGCCCCAGCAGTTAGCTGGAGTGGATGATGTGGGGTCCTCAGCTGAAATGCTAACAGAAAAGAATGCCACTGCCCTCTACACACAACTGCAGCTTGAGCTGATATCGGTGGATGGAACTGTGGTCTCCACTCACAGCAACCCAGCAGAAGGGCTGGAAAAATGGCAGAGTGCTGCTGGCCTCTGCCCTCAACTAACAGAAGAGGGAGTTCCTGTGAAAGTGGAGGGGACTTCGGTTTCCACTGACACAACCCCAGAAAATGGTGCGGCAATGAGACAGGAGGATGTCAGCCATGCTTTGCAAGCACGGGGGGATTTTCACCTACCAAAAGTGGATGGGACTTCAGTCTCCACTTGTATACCCCAGGGATGCTGGACAGTCGGCCCAGATCCCTAACAGCATGATGGAGTGAGCCCAGTCACCCTGTCTTCTCTCCAGCAGCTGAAAGAACTCCAGGGAGAAGGGCCAGTCCATGCCTCTCCCCAGCGGTGGGCATGTTCTCTGAGAGAGGAAGAGGTTGGCTGGGTGATTAATGCCCCACTATGATCTGTGCTATTTAGACACACTGTACAGCCACACTGGAATGTTGTACATATGTATATATTGTGTGTTGTCTCATGCTGTTATGGACTCTTTACTGTGATCGTTTGGGGTGTGGTTGTATTCCAATGTTCTATGGTGTCTGTCTGCCTTGGATATTATGGGATGTGTATGTAGATTAGCTGTGAGATAAGTGGGGGCGAATTCCTCCAACAACTCTCCCTGCTGATAAGACTGTTTACTGATGAGAAATTTTAATACACCTGACCTGTGTGTCCCATTGTGATTGGATAGTTTACCCCGCCCTGAATCCAAGGGTGGGGGGGAGTGTCTCTGAGTTGGATATCTGTTGTAACATGTGCTTGAATAAAGGAGTTTGATGTTGTGCACCCTACACTGAGTTATGGCTGGTGACTGGGTGGGCTAAAGGGTCTTGGATAGTGCTGGTTCTGGACAAAGGAAGCATTTACAGTGGACATAGACCTGTTGAGGACAGGGGTTCATCACAATTAAACTTCAGCAAACGTAAAAGATTTGAAAAGTAGATGTGCAGACAGTGGTTGGAAAATATACCAGACAGAAGCATTCGTGTGGTGGTACAATAACTCCAATCCCTTCTTTTTGTAAAATGCATGGAATGGATTAGGGATGTCAGGTGTGTAGGATAGGAGATAAAAGGAGAGACAAAAAGGGGGGGGTGGGGTGGGGGTGAAGGAGGGACAGGAGCAGGTCAAGGAATGAGGTTCAGAGGGAAAAATAGGAACCAGCAGGGGATAAGAGGGTGTAACATGTAACATGTTCCTAAGCACATGCACTTGCCACTGAAATAGTTCAAGTATTTGGAGTCATTAAATGCATATATCACATATCACAGAAGATGACATAAATACAGACAGCTTAGCCTAAAAGCTTAATGATGATAATTTGGTTATGAAGTTATGAAAAAGCCCCGAAACTCAACATCAGATTCTACCAAGATGGCCCACTGCTGTAACCATTGGGAAACCCGTCATACAGCCATCACTGGAATACATGCATGTAGAAAAGAAGTGGTTGCAAAGAGGCTGCACAAGATCAGTAGCACTGAGATGCTTCAAAACATGAAAAATGGGAAAACATGTCAATTGTTTATGATACATAGGGGGTTATTTACGAAAGGCAAATTCACTTTGCACTACAAGTGCACTTGGAAGTGCAGTCGCTGTAGATCTGAGGGGGACATGCAAGGAAAATAAAAAACAGCATTTTAGCTTGCACATGATTGGATGATAAAATCAGCAGAGCTCCCCCTCATTTCAGATCTTCCCCTCAGATTTACAGTGATTGCACTTCCAAGTGCACTTGTAGTGCAAAGTGGATTTGCGTTTCGTAAATAACCCCCATAGTGATTAACCTAATGTGCCTCGTTTCCATCTAAGGGAAGTTCACCAAGCTGAAAAAGAAAAACACAATTGGGAAATTGTGAAACTGTACCCTATGGAAGAATATAGGAGGCAAATCCTGTAAATCAATTTTGACCATTTTCAATTCTAAAATGCCAGGGACGGTCAAACAAAGGGCATAGGGTGCTGGGCACTGCAATGGGGGACAGGCACCAATACAACAAATATTGTTAAAAATACAGTTCGGCATGGAGCAGCAACGTTAAGAATGCACAATTCCTTCAAATAACATGCTTGGGGATGCCTTAAACATTTGAAGTGGCACACCTATACAATGTAATAAAGCAAAAGTGACGTTTACAATGCAAAACATGCATTTTAAGTTGCTAGTAAATAGTTATAGTTAGATAAATAGTTAGATAGATAGATAGTTCTCTGCTACTTGTTCTGCAAAAAGCACTATGGATCTCCCCCAAAAATTCATTCTAGACTCTTATACAAACATGCAGTCTGGCTGGCCTGGAAAAGGGGGGAGACAGCGAACACCTTGTCCCCACATCCCTGGCCCGTGAATGTGGGGATTTGTGGGTGGGAGGGGGGCTTTTCAAAGTCTGAAACCCCTTTAGAATAGGGGGCCCCCAGATATAAGATTCATCTCGAATGAGTAAGGGGTACTGGTACCCCTGCTTACTTATTCACAAAAAAGTAAAATGGTATATAAACATATAACAATGTATATAAAACACACAAACAAAGAATCCTGCATTGCTCCAAACGTGAACATGCACATAATACTTTGGCAAATAAAATGTCCTTTGTTTAGAATTTACACCTCACTTTACCTTTTTATTAGAGTTTAACTTCACGTAAATGATGCTTCATTAGTATTATGACATGCAGAGCAAAAGTATATTTATATATATATACACATATGCATACACAAATATATATATATATATATACAATACATATATATATAGTATCTCACAAACGTGAGTACAACCCTCGCATTTTTGTAAATATTTTATTATATCTTTTCATGTGACAACACTGAAGAAATGACAATTTGCTGTCTCCTCAAAATGACTCAACACACAGCCAATAATGTCTAAACCGCTGGCAACAAAAGTGAGTACAACCCTAAGTGAAAATGTTCAAATTGGGCCCAAAGTGTCAATATTTTGTGTGGCCACCATTATTTTCCAGCACTGCCTTAAACCTCTTGGGCATGGAGTTCATCAGAGCTTCACAGGTTGCCCCTGGAATCCTCTTCCACTTCTCTATGATGATAGCACAGAGCTGGTGGATGTTAGAGACCTTGCGCTTCTCCACCTTCCGTTTGAAGATGCCCCACAGATGCTCAATAAGTTTTAGGTCTGGAGACATGCTTGGCCAGTCCATCACCTTTACCCTCAGCTTCTTTAGCGAGGCAGTGGTCGTCTTGGGGTTGTGCTTGGGGTCGTTATAATGTTGAAATACTGCCCTGCGGCCCAGTCTCCTAAGGGAGGGGATCATGCTCTGCTTCAGTATGTCACAGTACCTGTTGGCATTCATGGTTCCCTCAATGAACTGTAGCTCCTCAGTGTCGGCAGCACTCATGGAGCCCCAGACCATGACACTCCCACCACCATGCTTGACTGTAGGCACAACACACTTGTTTTTGTACTCCTCACCTGGTTGATGCCACACACGCTTGACACCATCTGAACCAAATAAGTTTTTCTTGATCTCATCAGACCACAGGACATGGTTCCAGTAATCCATGAGCTGAATGTGCTTGTCTTCAGCAAACTGTTTGTGGACTCTCTTGTGCATCATCTTTAGAAGAGGCTTCCTTCGGGGACGACAGCCATGCTGACCAATTTGATGCAGCATGCGGCATATGATCCGAGCACTGACAGGCTGACCCCCCACCCCTTCAACATCTGCAGCAATGCTGGCAGCACTCATACGTCTATTTCCCAAAAGACAACCTCTGGATATGATGCTGAGCATGTGCACTCAACTTCTTTGGTCGACCATGGCGAACACTGTTCTAAGAGTATCCTGTCCTGTTAAACCGCTGTATGGTCTTGGCCACACGCAGCTCAGTTTCACGGTCTTGACAATCTTCATTTAGTTTAGGCCATCTTTATGTAGAGCAGCAATTCTTTTTTTCAGATCCTCAGAGAGTTCTTTGCCATGAGGTGCCATGTTGAACTTCCAGTGACCAGTATGAGAGATTGAGAGCGATAACACCAAATTTAACACACCTGCTCCCCATTCACACCTGAGACCTTGTAACACTAACGAGTCACATGACACCGGGGAGCAAAAATGGCTAATTGGGCCCAATTTGCACGTTTTCACTTAAAGGGGGGTTCCACTCAAATTTTTAACTTAATCTTACCCCCTTCAGTTAATTGCATAGATGTTCAAATGCCGCACGAAAAGTTTTTTTATCGCTGTAATTACCTTTATATTGTACTTTATTGTGGCACTTCCTGTCTCTCCTCCCATGGTAGTAGGCGTGCTTATTGCCTTTCCCTGGCGCCGCACTGTTTCCTGGGAGCTTAGTGTCAGGCTTCCCAAGATTCAGTGCGGAAACAATGATCATGCGCGTGAACAAGCTGTGAATGAACAGCATTCTCCGCATCTCGGAAATCAATGCTTGTGGGCTTCACATGCCCACAAGCAAGATGGAAACAGCCAGCATCACATTTTTTAAGTTATTCTTCAGTACGAAAACAGGCAGAGACGGAAATATTACACCCAAACTGTGAGTATTATTTTGGGATTAGCAAAGTGTCTCAATGACCTGAAAAAAAAAAGGGGTGTATTCACTTTTGTTGCCAGCGGTTTAGACATTAATGGCTGTGTGAGTTATTATGAGGGGACAACAAATTTACACTGTTATACAAGCTGTACACTCACTACTTTACAATATATATACATTCAACAGAGGTTTAGACACAGGAACAGATCCACAGATGCTCAAGAGCAGATAAGGGCAAACGCCACTGACACAATGATATAGTGCCGTTTTAATAGCCCGCCTGGCGCCACTGCTCACCCATGCTCAGGTTTGTGCAACCACTCACGCATGCGCACCCTCTACTCGGCCATGGGAAGGAGTTCTCTGGTTACTGTGCATTCAAAAATGCCAACATCTCCCTCAATTCTGATACATGCATATATTTATCCATCATGCCATACTATCAGAGAGGCATGTGACTTGCTACAAATGTATTCTGCAGCAGGACAATGACCACAAATATACAGCCAATGTCATTAAGGACTATCTTTAGAAGAACAAGGAGTCCTGGAAGTGATGGTTTGGCCCCCACAGAGCCTATATCCACAGCAGATCTGGGGTTAGTTTTCCAAGGTGTTTGGAACAACCTACCTGCCAAAAACTGTGTGCAAGTGTACCTAAAATAATTGATTCTATTTTGAATGCAAAGGGTTGTTACACCAAATATTGATTTGATTTTGATTTATCTTCTGTTCATTTACTTTCCATTTTGTTCATTGAAAAAAATACACTATTAAAAGTTCTGTTTCTGAATACATTCTTATTTTACAGAACAGGTGGAATATATGGCGCTCCAGGTAAAATAGACAATCAAGGGGAAAAAAGTTCACGGTATCCTCCAAGTAGGAGACAGGACAAGCAGGCGGATGTCTTGAGTAACTTCTCAGCTCACAAAAGAAGGTGCTTCCAAGTGCAGTAAAACAAGAGTTTAATAGCCTAACCACTTCAATACCAGGCACTTAGACACCTTCCCGCCCAGCCCAATTTTCACCTTTCAGCGCTGTTGCAATTTGAATGACAATTGCGCGGTCATGCTACACTGTACCCAAACAATTTTTTTATCATTTTGTTCCCACAAATAGAGCTTTCTTTTGGTGGTATTTGATCACCTCTGCGGTTTTTATTTTTTGCGCAACAAATTAAAAAAGACCGAAAATTTCGAAAAAAAAACAAGTTTTTCTTTGTTTCTGTTAAATTTTTTTGTAAATAAGTACGCTTTCTCCTTCAATAATGGGCACTGATATAGCTGCACTGATGGGCACTGATACGGCAGCACTGATGGGCACCGATGAGGTGGCACCAATGAGGTGGCACTGATGAGGTGGCACTAACGGGCACTGATGATGGGCACTGATAGGCGGCACTGATGGGCACTGATAGGTGGCACTGATGGGCACTGATAGGTGGCACTGGTATGCGGCACTGGTATGCGGCACTGATGGGCACTCATAGGTGGCACCGATGGGCACACATAGGCGGCACTGATGGGCACTCGTAGGTGGCATTGATTGGCATATATGGGTGGCACTGATGGGTACTTATGTGTGGCACTGATGTGTGGCACTGATGGGCACTGATAGGTGGGCACTGATGGGCACAGATGGGCACTGACAGGTGGCACCGATGGGCAATGACTGGTGGCACAGATGGGCAATGACAGGTGGCACTGATATAGCATTGCTGGGCATTGCTGGGCATATCAATGGCATAATAGTGCCAATCAGTGCCCATTTGTGGGCACTGATTGGCACAGATTGGGCACATGTGGATGGCCATGGGGTACATACCTGGCCATCCACGTTGCCCCTTCCCTGGTGGTCCTAGTGGCATCCCTGGTAGTCCAGTGGAGTGATCTGCGGGGGGGCTGCGCTGATAAACAATCAGCGCAGACCCCCCCTGCCAGGAGAGCCGCCGATCGGCTCTCCTCTACTTGCGTCTGTCAGACGCGAGTGAGGAAGAGCCGATCAACGGCTCTTCCTATTGACAGCGTGATCAGATGTGATTGGACACGGCTGATCACGTGGTAAAGAGCCTCCGCCGGAGGCTTTTTACCAAGATCAGTGTAGCGGTGTGTCAGACTGACACACCGCTCCACCGATCGCCGCGATGCGCGCCCCCGGGGGCGCGCTGCGGCATGTTATCCTGCTGGACGTCATATGACGCCCAGTCAGGATAACACAACCACTTCCCGGCCGTCAATCCGCTATAGGGCGGGCGGGAAGTGGCTAAAGGATGATTAATGTGATGTTGGTCAATGGTCATGAAGAAGAATCTGTCACGCATGCTCCGAAACGCGTCACCACCCCTTTGACGTCACATCTGGGTACCTGTGTTCCACACTGGGCCCGAAAGCGTGGCTGCTCTGCTGGTCGACTGGGACACATGCTGCTGCTACATCTTAAAGGAAACCTCCCGCTGGATGTCTTTTTGATGAGCCTGTGTATATTTTAACTCTTGTAATTGTTTTTAAACTTCCTTTGGGCAATTAAAGTCTTGTTTTACTGCACTTAGAAGTGCCTTTTTTGTGTTCATTCTTAATTGACAGAATTTTTTCACACCTGCTTAAAACTTTTGCACAGTACTGTATCTATCTATCTATATACATATATATATATATACAGTATCTCACAAAAGTGAGTACACCCCTCACATTTTTGTAAATATTTTATTGTATCTTTTCATGTGACAACACTGAAGAAATTACACTTTGCTACAATGTAAAGTAGTGATTGTACAGCTTGTATAACATTGTACATTTGCTGTCCCCCCAAAATAACTCAACACACAGCCATTAATGTCTAAACCGCTGGCAACAAAAGTGAGTACACCCCTAAGTGAAAATGTCAAAATTGGACCCAATTAGCCATTTTCCTCCCGGGTGTCATGTGACTCATTAGTGTTACAAGGTCTCTAGTGTGAATGGGGAGCAGGTGTTTTAAATTTGGTGTTATCGCTCTCACTCTCTCATACTGGTCACTGGAAGTTCAACATGGCACCTCATGGCAAAGAACTCTCTGAGGATCTGAAAAAAAGAATCGTTGCAAAGATGGCCTAGGCTATAAGAAGATTGCTAAGACCCTGTAACAACTGAGCTGCAGCACAGTGGCCAAGACCATACAGCAGTTTAACAGAATAGGTTCCACTCAGAACAGGCCTCGCCATGGTCGACCAAAGAAGTTGAGTGCACATTCTCAGCGTCATATCCAGAGGCTGTCTTTGGAAATAGACATATGAGTGCTGCCAGCATTGCTGCAGAGGTTAAAGGGGTGGGGGGTCAGCCTGTCAGTGCTCAGACCATACGCCACATGCTGCATCAAATTGATCCGCATGGCTGTCATCCCAGAAGGAAAAAAATCAAATTGATCTGCATGGCTGTCATCCCAGAAGGAAGCCTCTTCTAAAGATAATGCACAAGAAAGCCTGCAAACAGTCTGCAATCAGTCTCTGATGAAACCAAGATAAACTTATTTGGTTCAGATAGTGTCAAGCGTGTGTGGCGGCAACCAAGTGAGGAGTACAAAGACAGGTGTGTCTTGCCTACAGTCAAGCATGGTGGTGGGAGTGTCATGGTCTGGGGCTGCATGAGTGCTGCGGGCACTGGGGAGCTCATTGAGGGAACCATGAATGCCAACATGTACTGTGACATGCTGAAGCAGAGGATGATCCCCTCTCTTCGGAGACTGGGCCGCAGGGCAGGATTCCAACATGATAACGACCCTAAACACACCTCCAAGAGGACCACTGCCTTGCTAAAGAAGCTGAGGGTAAAGGTGATGGACTGGCCAAGCATGTCTCCAGACCTAAACCCTTTTGAGCATCTGTGGGGCATCCTCAAACAGAGGGTGGAGGAGCGCAAGGTCTCTAACATCCACCAGCTCCATGATGTTATCATGGAGGAGTGGAAGAGGACTCCAGTGGCAACCTCTGTTGAACTCCATGCCCAAGAGGGTTAAGGCAATGCTGGAAAATAATGGTGGCCAGGGGCGTAACTACCACCATAGCGACCCATGCGGGCGCTATGGGGCCCGCAGCCGAGTGGGGCCCAGTGAGGATGAGAGCACCGCCGGCACAGTCTCCCAGCCAGGGGAAGAGAGAGGAAAGGAAGAGGCGAGCTGTCCGTATCAGCAAATAGCTGAATTGCCTGATGTAAGAGCTTTCATTAGAACTTCCAGTGTTCCCGGGGCTCACGTCACATAGCTCCACCTTTTGGCCCGGTGCCTTTGATAGACAGAACGCCGATCCAATGCGGGACATGTGACGTCATCAAAGGCGTCGGGCCAAGAGGTGGGGCTATGTGACGATGAGCCCTGGGAAGACGGGAAATTCAAATGAAAGCTATTACAGCGGGCAATCCCGCTCTCTGCTGATCCGGGTGGCTTGCCTCTTCCTCTGCATAGGTGGGGCTGTATGGGGCACAGACAGACCAGGCTGTATTGGGCACAGGTCACGATGTATTGGGCACAGGTCACGCTGCATTGGGCACAGGTCACGCTGTATGTGGCACAGGTCACGCTGCATTGACACTAGGGCAGCTGTGGGGGGGGGGGGCTGTTTGCAGGGGGGCCCCATACAACATTTTGCTATGGGGCCCTGCTATTTCTAGTTACGCCCCTGATGGTGGCCACACAAAATATTGATACTTTGGATCTAATTTGGACATTTTCACTTAGGGGTGTACTCACTTTTGTTGCCAGTGGCTTAGACATTAATGGCTGTGTGTTGAATTATTTTGAGGGGACAGCAAATTTACACTGTTATACAAGCTGTACACTCACTACTTTACATTGTAGCAAAGTGTCATTTCTTCAGTGTTGTCACATTAAAAGATATAATAAAATGTTTAAAAAAATGTGAGGGTGTACTCACTTTTGTGAGATACTGTGCATTTATACACACACACACACTATGTTACCAAAAGTATTGGGACACTTGCCTTTACATGCACATGAACTTTAATGGCATCTCAGTCTTATGCCCCGTACACACGGTCGGATTTTCCGATGGAAAATGTCCAATCGGAGCGTGTTGTCGGAAATTCCGACCGTGTGTGGGCTCCATCGGACATTTTCCATCGGATTTTCCGACACACAAAGTTGGAGAGCAGGAGATAAAATTTTCCGACAACAAAATCCGTTGTCGGAAATTCCGATCGTGTGTACACAAATCCGACGGACAAGGTGCCACGCATGCTCAGAATAAATAAAGAGATGAAAGCTATTGGCCACTGCCCCGTTTATAGTCCCGACGTACGTGTTTTACGTCACCGCGTTTAGAACGATCGGATTTTCCGACAACTTTGTGTGACCGTGTGTATGCAAGACAAGTTTGAGCCAACATCCGACGGAAAAAATCCTAGGATTTAGTTGTCGGAATGTCCGAACAAAGTCCGACCGTGTGTACGGGGCATTAGTCCGTAGGGTTCAAAATTGAGTTGGCCCACCGTTTGCAGCTATAACAGCTTCAACTCTCCTGGGCAGGTTGTCCACAAGCCTTAGGAATGTGTCTATGGGAATGTTTGACCATTCTTCCATAAGCACATTTGTGAGGTCAGGCACTGATGGACGAGAAGGCCTGGCTCGCAGTCTCTGCTCTAATTCATCCCAAAGGTGTTCTATCGGGTTGAGGTGCAGGCCAGTCAAATTCCTCTGCCCAAAACTTGCTCATTTATGTCTTTATGGACCTTGCTTTGTGCACTGACTCAAATCATTTGGTGGAGGGGGATTATGGTGTGGGGTTGTTTTTCAGGGGTTGGCCCCTTAGTTCCAGTGAAGGGAACTCTTAAGGCGTCAGCATACCAAGACATTTTGGACAATTTTATGCTCCCAAATTTGTGAGAACAGTTTTGGGATGGCCCCTTCCTGTTCCACCAGTGCACAAAGCAAGGTCCATAAAGACGTGAATGAGCGAGTTTGGGGTGGAGTTACTTGACTGTCCTAGCCTCAACCCAACAGAACACCTTTGGGATGAATTAGAGCAGAGACCGCGAGCCCGGTCTTCTCATCCAACATCAGTGCCTGACCTCACAAATGCGCTTCTGGAAGAATGGTCAAATATTCCCATAAACACACTCCTAAATCGTGTGGACAGCCTTTCCAGTAGACAAGTGCAGAATGCAAAAATTTGTTTCATTTTGATTTGTTATTTACATAAATTAGTTTAGTTTAATTTGTTTTATTTGTTTAATTCATTTTCGGAATTAGTTTAGTTTATTCATTTTCAAATCGATTAGAATTTTTCTTTTTAGAATCTATTCAAATTTTTCTATTTCGGATCGATTTGAGCGGATTTCAAATCAATTTCGAATAGTTTTCGGATTCAATTTTTTTTCAAATTCGAAAAGTTTTCGAATCCAAATAGTTTTTCAATTTGAAATGTTTTCAAATTCGAATAGTTTTCCAGTTTCTAAAGAAAATAAAATACAATAGAAAGTAAAGGAATAGAATAGAAAAAAATAGAATAGAATAGAAAAGAATATAACAGAAAATAAAAGAATATAACATAATAGAGTAAGACAGAACAAATTAGGATATAAAATAAAAGAACAGAATAGAATAGAATAGAAAGGAATAGTATAGAAAATAAAATAATAGAATAGAATAGAATAAAATAAAAAAATAAAAAATAATATAATTAAAAAAACAATAGAATAGAATAGATTAGAATAGAAATAATATAACCATTTCCCAAAATTTGAATAGAATCAATTTGAATTTGAATAGAATAGGAAAGATTAGATTAGAATAGGAAGATGGTTATATTCATTCTATTCTATTCTCTTCTGTTGTTTTTCTATACTATTGTATTCTTTTCTATTCAAATTCAAATGTATTCTATTTGAAATTCGAATTTCGGAAGATGGTTATATTCTTTCTGTTCTATTCTATTCTATTCTGTTTTTTCTACACTATTATGTTATTTTCTATTCTAATCTATTATTTTCTATTCTTTTAAATTTGAATTGATTCTATTTGAATTTTGGAAAATAGTTATATTCTTTCTATTCTATTCTATTTTTTTTCTTATGTATTCTAATTCAAATTTATTCTATTTGAAATTCAATTTTCAGAAGATAGTTACATTCTTTCTATGTTATTCTATTCTATTTGTTGATATTATATTCTAGTCTATTCTGTTCTTTTATTTTCTATTCTAGTTTGTTCTGTTTTACTCTATTATATTCTAGTCTTTTATTTTTTGATATATTCTTTTCTAGTCTATTTTTTATTCTACTCTATTCCTTAATTTTATATTTTATTTTATTCTCTTTGAAAATTGGAAAACCATTCGAATTCGAAAACGTTTCGAATTTGAAAACTATTCTAATTGGAAAACATTTGGAATTAGAATTTGAAAACTATTTGAATTCGAAAAGTATCCCAGCACACATTAAAGGTATGTTATTTAATAACATGTTTAACCTTTAATATTTTGAAGGACTATTTGAGATTATGTTGTGTTTGTGTGGGCTAGCAACAAGCTTAGTGTATCCTTATTGAGTTAGCAGTATTTTTTTATTCTATACACCCTATGCTTTCAAAAAATAATTTCAGCTTGGAGAAATACATGACAAACCTTTATGTCTGTAATGTATATCTGAAAAATAGTAAAATTGGCTTGCACGTCTTTATCTTAAATTACAAATGAGAAGCAATGGCCAACAGAATTTTCAAGATTTTGTTAAAGTTTAAAAACAATGAAACACTGTTTTATACTCAAATTCAAATTGATTCTATTCAAATTTTGGGTTATATTCTTTCTATTCTAATCTATTCTATTCTATTGTTTTTTTAATTATATTGTTTTTTATTTGTTTACCGTATTCTATTCTATTCTATTCTATTATTTTATTTTCTACTCTATTCCTTTCTATTCTATTCTGTTCTGTTCTTTTATTTTCTATCCTAATTTGTTCTGTCTTACGCTGTTATGTTATATTCTTTTATTTTCTGTTATATAGAAGTGTGTTTTGAGAAGCGAAAGAAACATAGGTGCAGATTTGTAAAGAACACATAAAAGACAGATTAGTACCCGCTTAGGAACCAATCATGCTCTTGTTTTTACACATTATTACAATAGGGAATTTCTCATTGGATAGCACAACAAACAAAAGTATGTGGGGTTGATTTACTAAAACTGGAGAGTGAAAAATCTGGTGCAGCTCTGCATAGAAACCAATCAGCTTCCAGGGTTTATTGTCAAAGCTTAAATGAACAAGCTGAAGTTAGAAGCTGAATGGCTACCATGCACAGCTGCACCTGATTTTGCATGTTACAGTTTTAGTAAATCAACCCCTTTGTGCAAGTCTGAGAAAAGTATCAATTGTGTGATTTTTTTTTTTTTCATAGTTTAGGATGAAATCATGGTAGCTACGCCAAGAAATGATACATTTTACACTCCAGTGTTCCAGGTGGGTTTCAAATTTTTCCATATCATTCCAAAAACATAAATACAGAACATTCAAGAAAAATACAAAAACACATATACAAAAAAAAAAATAGGATCTATTCTTTAACACACACCTCTCGAAGTGAGGTGGGTGTGGAGGGGGGGGTTTAAAAACATAAACCTTATAGACTGACATTCATTATCTCATTAATTAAAAGAAAATGTAAGAACTGAACATTAGTAGTTTGAGTCAAGCAAATTGCATAATAATATATATAACAACAGATTAAAAAAAAAAGAAAAGCAGCTGAATTTCTCAGACTGGGGTTAATAAACACTATAACATACTTCAGCAGAGATCTAACAGAACATAAATATGAGAGAGTGTTTGAACACAGCAGCACACAGCATGGATAATGAATACTTGTCATAACACGGTGTTCCTGTGTTTCACCTGCAGCAAATGGTCATTGGACAGAATGCCACTCAGACCAGTAACCAACTAACACAAAAATAAAGAAGGATGGAGGCTGAATAAAGGGGGGGGGGAGCTTGGGGGGGCGAAAAATGAGATGTTAGCAAAATTCACCTGGTTGTCCGTTTGGAACTTGTACTCCCAGCATGCCTTTACAACATGGGAACCGGAGGGGAGTCACAGCGCAGCTGAGAGTCTCGGCTTAATCTTATGCACCATTAAGCACTCAGCAGCAAGCCAGTACTGTTCATATACATCATCCACGCTTAATAAACATAATGATGACATAAGATGTAATTCTAGATGAATTTTCATTTTATAGGGAAATGGAGAATTCCAGTAGAAGGGAAAAAAAGTAAATTATCTGGGAAGTACAAAATAAATGATTTTTCTCGGAGATGAATAGAGGTGTTAGGAGAAAAGAGAAGAAGGGGAGAAACGGAAAGCTTTAAGGGAATGGGCTGGGAAGAGGGGAGAGAGGGAGCAGGGAACTTTCTAATGAAAAGATGGAATAAAACACAACACCCAGCTTTAAAAGGAAGATGGCAAGGTTTATTTTCTACTTTGAGCATTGTGGATTTTTTTTTTCCGCTATTATCGCGGGCTGTGATGGACAGGCTGGGAGACTCCAGCAAGCTCATCCATCACTGGAAGGAAAGAAATCATGTGGAGTTTAGATGGTGTTAACTTACGAGAAGGAAATTGAATTCTGATGAAAGTAGCAGAGGAAATTGGCACTGAGCAGCAGAAAAGGGCAAGGAAGGCCAAGGGAGGGCAAACAGCTACAGCACTCGCCAAGCAATCTGTATCTGAAATTAGTGAAGAGGAGGGAAGGGCAGTGTCACTCATAAACTCTCTTCATTACACAAAACATCTCCTCCCCAGAAAACGTAGACGGCCGCCTCCTGATTCTGACGTAGGCTCGGGTCTGACCTTGCCCATCCCAGTGAGCTCCATGAGATTCCCATTAAACTAAAAGAACAACGTGCTTCTGTCCCTTTGACAAGATATGTTTAGTTTGTCAACTGATGTGAGGGAGAACTGGCATCTGCAAATGCAGTTTGGTACAGTGCGTTCCTGGGCTGCTAGGGAAAAAAAAGAGAGAGCACGAGCAGTGATGTTGATTGAAGGGAAGTGAAATGTTTCATAGGAAACATTGTGTAAGGTTTCTGCAAAGGCCCTGAGGGATAGATAGAGCTGTAGGCACACCAGCATCAACGTACACAACACACATAAATCACATTCTCTCACGTGCTATGACCCCTCAGTCTATGCAGACACCAGGGCTGATCAGAAGACAAATTTGATTTTTGGTATAGATATTTTTCCCTTAGAAACTACATTTTTCCCCCTATTTTATGTCTTTTCGAAAAGCATTTTCATTTGTTTAGAAAATTGTCATTTAAACCTATTTTTAACCTTAATAAAACGCAACAGGCAGCTGCTTCTAATTTTTTTTACAGAGGCATTTTGTATGGTTTTGCATGGAATACAGGAAAAATAGGTATTTTTAGAATAGGACATAGCATCCCCTTATTATAAGGATGTAAAGTGCGACCCAGAGAAGAGAGAATAGACAGAGGGTCATCATGACTAAGGGAGGAACAGGTCAGACAAGGGTTAAAGATCTCTGTAGTTTAGTGTGGTAGGGGCGCAGCTTACCTGATTGGAGGCTGAGGGTCAGATGGGCAAGGTGGAGACGCAAGGGAGAAGTTAAGAAAAGGGGGGGGATTTGGGACTTTGAGTGAGATGTGAAAAGTAAATAAATTGCACAATAATGAGAAAGTTTATTCATATAAATACACATGGGACATGGTTCATAGCAGATATGACGAGCTGATGGGCATATAACAGACAAATGTGAAAAATGCCATTATTGCACATGATACATAAAATCAAAGAAAATGGTATAATATAAACGCATGATTGAATATAAAACTTCATTTAAAAGCTTGACATGTTTCGAGGATGAAGTTCCACTTCTTCAGAAGCAAGTGCAGAATGCGTATCTATAAAAAATATTCCAAATTTCTCCAGTAAATTAAATAAGGATGCAGGGGGAGGAGAAAACCAAACACTCCAAAATTATTTACATATGAGCTCTAAAGTTGGTCATGGAATACTAAAACCTGGTAGTTAAGGAAAGCCGGGAAATATCCCTGCTGGGAGCGGTGGGGGCGTAAAACTGCGGGCAGCCGAGGCGGAGAACACCACACTTGAGGGGAGAGATGGAGTGTCCATGGTGAGCTGCATGATGATGCCTGAAAACAGCTCCAATCTGTGTGAAATGGAAATAAATGAGGTCAATGGAAAGTGTGGGGTATAACTAGCGAAGGACATAGAGCTTATAGTGATGGGGTCAATGTGAAGGTGAAGGAGCATAAAAAAGTGTAGTGAAGACCACCAGAGAACCTCACACCAAGACAAACAAAGGTGGTAGGAGAGATCACGACAGACCAATCCTGTCCAGGGATTCAGGACTTGCAAACGTGTGAAAGTAAAAGAGCAGAAAAAGTGTAGTGAAGACAACACTAGGTGAAGTCGCAAGGGTGGTCCAGTGAAGGGGCTGAAGGGTAGTCATTCCAAGAAATTCAGGCGACAAGAAGACTTTCTCTCCCTCCCGCCCTGTATTCTGGGTTTATGGTATATTCTGGGTTGGGGGGCAATTTTTGTGTTACACATTTTTATAATAATAAAAAAAATTTAACATTTGGCACTTTGGTCACAGCAGCTTGCGGGCCAGGGGGTCTTTGGGGGTCAGTGAATAACCATATTGTTAAAGAATTGGGGTCCCATCTAGGGTATGGCCCTTACACCTGGTTAGTTGTTGGTGGTTCTCATAGGAGCTAGGTCCCCTGTGGGAAAGTCTAAAACGTGTAAGTCGCAATATCTTCGAGTCGGATGGGGAGCGGCTTAGGACAAGGTTGATTATAGTCATAGAAAAGAAAAAATTGCGCTAAGTAAAGTCCAAGGTACATAAAAGTTGAATAAATAATTGAAAAAAGTCCCAATGTTTGGACAAATGATGCAGATAATTATTCGCCAGTCAGTGGGTCACGTAAATTATCACGTGAAATGCATGCTTACCAGCTTGTAAGCTTAAACGTGCAGATGGCCGTAACCCCAGCCTGGGTTGTAGATCTTGTGAGATGAACCAAGACGTTTTGGAATCCTCTCAAAGCAGATATGTATGGGTTCCACAAATATCGGTATATATTAAACAATAAAAATCATCATAGCGTGATACTGTAAAAGTTATGAATCGTGCACAATAGATACAAAAAACCTAGCATCGTGACCAAACCAAGAAAGGACAAACACCACCTTGTGAAAAGAGCAACTATAAGTGTCCCGTCACCACACAGAGGCCTCCTTACCAGAAGCTGGAAAAATTAGGCAGGTGCCTCCTTTAGGAGGGCAAGATGTCAGCTGAACCGAAATAATCACTTTGAATGATGGACGTTATATGGCACTCACAGCATGGGACCAAAGAGACCGTCAGACCGTAGATGTCAATGATTATGAACCCAAGGGAAGATACAACACACTATAGCGTAATACCGTCAACACTGATTTAATAAAATAAGAAATACACTTACAAAAAGTGATGAAATTTGTGCATGAAATAAGCCGGCCAGCAATATTCAAAAGCTCCCGTCCTCCTTGATGAGACAAGCTCAGTGACGTCAGCACGTACCTCCTCAGATGCGTTTCGTCATAGCTAACATTATCAATGGGGAACGGGCAGCGTGCTGAGTCACCACCTTTTATAGAACCACACCTCGGTCTGAGTCACAGATATGAGTCAATAGCCGCCATCTTGATCATGGGCAGCCCATACCACTACACTAGATTTAGAGAACGTTCTCTAAATCTAGTGTAGTAGTATGGGCTGCCCATGATCAAGATGGCGGCTGTTGACTCACATCCAGATCACAGGATCTGGATGAGATTCAAACACCCACCACCCAAGACAGTCTCTGAGAATTGAATGGTGAAAACAATGGTGAAGGACTTTAGTCAAGTGAGTGGATGAAACACCAGGTAAATAGAACTTCTGAATAAGTGTCAGGACCACCACCAAAGCATCGGAGGAGGCTTACCGGAACTAGATGACTTGAAAAGACATACGTCTTCCAAGTCCCAGAAAGCTTGTTTAGCCACCAAGGCTGGCAAGATGGATCCTCAGATGTCCTCAACTTCCAATGGGGGAGGGAAGAGGGAAGAAAGGAAGGGAAGGTGAAGATCCCGTCGTACCTCAACCGTCCAGACTCATCAACAGGCCAACCGGATAGAATTACATGCCATGGGAAAAATAAAGCTCACATGGCATGATATCGTTTAAAACATAAATTTATTAAAAGTATAACAGGAACACTCACATTTGCGAAGATCAGAATAAGCTCAAAACAAAATGGTAAACGCGGTAATCGTAGGGAGTCCACCCGACATGTTTCGGCTAACGAGCCTTCATCAGATGAAGGCTCGTTAGCCGAAACATGTCGGGTGGACTCCCTACGATTACCGTGTTTTGAGCTTATTCTGATCTTCGCAAATGTGAGTGTTCCTGTTATACTTTTAATAAATTTATGTTTTAAACGATATCATGCCATGTGAGCTTTATTTTTCCCATGGCATGTAATTCTATCCGGTTGGCCTGTTGATAAGTCTGGACGGTTGAGGTACGACGGGATCTTCACCTCCCCTTCCTTTCTTCCCTCTTCCCTCCCCCATTGGAAGTTGAGGACATCTGAGGATCCATCTTGCCAGCCTTGGTGGCTAAACAAGCTTTCTGGGACTTGGAAGACGTATGTCTTTTCAAGTCATCTAGTTCCGGTAAGCCTCCTCCGATGCTTTGGTGGTGGTCCTGACACTTATTCAGAAGTTCTATTTACCTGGTGTTTCATCCACTCACTTGACTAAAGTCCTTCACCATTGTTTTCACCATTCAATTCTCAGAGACTGTCTTGGGTGGTGGGTGTTTGAATCTCATCCAGATCCTAATCTCCATAAATTTTGGACACTTTTTGGACATTTTTTGCTATATAACATAATTCCAATTTAATCACATCTTCATATTTCTTCATATTGTGTTTTCTCCACTTTATTAATTTATTTTGATAATATGTGGCACTTCGTCTAATTTGTATTGTATCTAGTCACTTATATGCAATTTTGAATTTGATGTTTTCTGTGGGCCTCCCAATAATGGTTTAGGCCTGGTTCATTTTTGTTTAGTACTTTTCATCACTTTTGCACCTAGAGCACTACACTGTATATGGTTCTTAATTTTATCCTCCTAAAGGAGACACCTACCTAATTTTTCCAGCATCTGGTAAGGAGGCCCTCAGGGCAGAGTGTGCGACTGTTACTAAGCCCATAAGGTCAGGGGAGCCAATCCTGGCTGCTACATCTTCGTAAAGCAGCTGTAACCTCACATTACATTTAGTGTAGAGTAATTCAGCATTTCTCCTTCCTCCACACCCCATTTTATACTATACAGGAGGTCCCCGAGTTAGGAACCTCCGAGCAGGGTTTGAAACAGGAAAATCTGGATGCCGCACACCGGATAAAGTTGAAAACATCTTCTTTATTGTAAAACTTGGATCATAAAAAACAGGACAATCAGGCGGGTGGTACAGACACAGCTGACGCGTTTCGCGCTCTAGTTCGAGCGCTTACTCATAGGAACCTCCGACTTACGAACTGACTCCTACTTGCGAACGGGAGGAGGCGTGACGTTCTGCGCATGCACAGCCACTTTTCGATGGCAGGCACATCGCAAAACATCGGAAAACATCGGAAAACAATGTCTCTGCTGTTCTGTGCATGTGCTTCCGACTTCCGAATAAATCCGACTTAAGAACAAACAGGCAGTCCCTAAACCGTTCGTAACTTGGGGACTGCCTGTATGCTGAACCTATAATAAGTTTGTGGATAGGTGCAGCGTGATGGCAAAGAATACACTCAGAGGCGGAGGCCAAGGTGGATGAGAACAGCATATTAAGAAAGTCTCAAAAAGTATGCTCAGGCCCGGTGGGAAGACACAGCCGACTGGAGCCATTTTCAATCAGTAGCAGAGGATCATAACCTTGAAATTATGCTGACAGCTTCTGCAGAGAGGATCAGGAATGCGTCCTGGCTGATCCACACACAAAAAGGAGGCTTCCTAAGAGTAGATAGCATAGTCCCTGTACTTTCCCTACTCCTTTAGGAACCTTTCCCTGCCACTGTGCACTGTGCCTGTCAGGTGGAGAACTTGTCCCCACATGAGCTACTTGCACAAAGCGCACCAAACCTAAGAGCCAGAGTCTTAAATAGACTCTGCCCTGACCCAAGATGGCTGCCGAGGTCACATGGGGCACCAGTGTCCCTCGATGACTGCAGGAGGTCATAAAAGGAACAAAGTTCCTCACAACTTCCTTTTCCTTCTGCATTGCCACTTCGATCTAAAGTCATCTATTGTGGGGAGCACAGACTGCACCCGCCTACATGCTTCCAAGGATTGGTAAAGGCATTAGTATAGGAACAGGGGTCTTGATTCTGGGGCGAAAGATGTCAGGCCTCTAGCTAGACAGCTCTGAAATAAATCTAATACTGGCCACACAAATAGCAATTTCTAGACAATTTAATCATTTTCAACAAACTTTCAAATTGGAGAAACAGTTTGAATAAACACTGTAAAATGAAAATGTTGGTGCTCTTCCTGTTATGGGCTCTTCCTGTTATGGAGTGACATCAGTGTTACCAATATATATATATATATATATATATACAAAATATTCCCGCGCTACCAAAAAAGATAAGGTAAAACACTAGTTGCAGCAAACACCGGAATGGTCAATCCATAGCCAAAAAAATAAAATAAAGTAAATAAATGCTGCTGCGCTCTAAGTAATAGCAAACAAAATAATGTGTAAGCAATATAAAGTGCTGAGTGCTTAAATTAATAATGTAAACATAATAAGATCCAAAATTATGAAACAAGGATGTAAATAAAGTGCTGGTGACAAAAGTGACGGTACAAAGGAATAAAGTCCAGGTGAGCAAATGTCTTTAATCAAATAAATAAATGATGATGGAAAAAAAGTGAACAGTAAGGTGCTAAAATCCCTCTAACACTCTGTGCAAGTGAAGCAATGTAAATAGTGACTTTTCTCATCAGTGTAATAACACCTCAGTGTAGGATGGCCCCTTACCTTACAACTGTAAGGTAACAGCGTATAAAGAGAGACAATGGAAATCTGGGGTCCTGCAGTGAATCAGACTAAGGGCTTCTTATAGATGACGTAACCTGCAGATCATCCAGGGAACTTTGTATCCTGATAGATGGTTCTCATTGCAATAATATGTATAGCAAAAAAAAGAACTGCACTATTAAATGGAGTGCTAAAGCTGCAACTCAAAGTGATATACAACACCAGCAAAACTATAAAACAAAAGGAGCTGCGCTAATGGTGAAAAAAATTGGATACAGAGGAAAAAAAATGATATATCACACACATATAAAAATTATATATACATATGCATCACACCAGGAATGTGATAATATTAAATGAAACCTCCAGACTCAATATATAAAGTGCTGAAGGTTCAAAAGTAAATGTGCACAAATACAAGGAATGCCCTAGCGTCGGTTTTAGTCCGTCGGACTAGAATACAGACGAGCGGATTTTTCGACCAGACTCAAATCCTTTGGAAAGATTTGAAACATGTTTTATTTATAGGTCCGTCGGACTTTTGGGGAAAAAAAAGTCCGCTGGAACCCACACACGATCAAATTGTCCGACGGAGTCCGGTCCGCCAGACCAAGTCTGCCGGAAAGTCCGCTCGTGTGTACGCGTCAATACTTGAGCCTGATCTTGATCCAGCACTGTGCCCAATTATACCAGCTCTTCTCCCCCCTCTCTCTTCCCACAGGAGATTCAGTAACAATGGGAGCCATTGGCTCCTACTGCTGTCAGTCAGATCCAGTGAGTAGAAAGCGGAAGGCGGGTGTCAGGAAAGGCTTGCCAGAAGACGAGATGGTCCCTGCAGGCTAACTTCTGTGCCCTCCCTTGTCTTAGAAAAGGCGTGTTAGCGCATGCTAATGTGTGTTCACATATGCGCACAGATATGTAGATGTGCGCATGCACGCATTAATGTGCGCGGTGCATCCCGTGACAGATGAGCGTGCCAAATGGGCTATTTAAACTGGGTCAGTACCCAGGATCAGTGCTGGCTTGTCTACAGCGTTCCCGTGATTGTCCTGTTCCCTGTTTATCTGCATCTAGTTCCATTTACCTATCCAGCTTGGTCTGACTACTCCTGCAATCCACCTGCACCGACCCCGGCTTGTACCTTGACCATTCTCCAGTCTCCACATCTATACCTTATCTGATCTCACTGTGTATGACCCGGCTTGTCTGACTCTGTTTATGTTACAGTCCTTATGGAGCTATTTAGCTGCAAGCATCTGTCCATCTGCCATTGGGACCTGCTCTTCCACTGACTACGTCCAAGTACCAGCTTGTTCCAGTCCTCGGAACACACGTCTGCTGTCATCTGGCATACCACTGAACCAGAAACCCAATAGCTAGCACGACTACCAGCACTCGTGCGATTCTTCACTCCTGCGTCACCTGTCAGCTCTATCAGCTGCCCAGAGTCAGAGATGTAAGAGAGGCCTTCCTTTTCATGCAGGCTCTTCTTACCAGGTACGTAACAGCGGGGCCGAGCTGCACTGTGTGTGTCTATAGATGCACACAGCCTGGCTTGGGATGGAGCCCACATGGCTGCCCCCCAGCACATGGCTTGCTATGGGGCAGACACAGAAGATGAGGAGCCAAGAGTGTCTGTGGGGGACCCCAGAAGAGGAGGTTCAGGACCTCTCTGTGCAACAGCATTGAAAAGTGTGGAGGGTTGAAAAGTGTGGAGGGGCAGCAAGGGTTGCCACACATCTGAATGAGCCCTGAGTACGTCCCTCACTTTGAAAATATTTCCTCTTGCTTATTGTTGTGTCTACAGAACAGAAAGTGGAGGAAATATTCCCCAATAGGACACCAATGACAAAAAAAACCAACAACAATTAAACATTTCTATATATGTACTTTAATAAAAATTAGGTTTCTGCTTGAATTTGCAGATGCATATCATTTTCTAAATTGCACTAAAAATAATTATCCTTCCTCCAGAAATGTAATTTCCAACCCACGTTATTGGTTCCCCACCTTTTCTAGCAGTGTTTGTCAAAACACTGAGGATTGAACACGTGACTGTAGCAAGAGGACCATCCTGTTCAGCATTTAGGAAATAGGGGAGGTTGCGGCAGAAAGTAATGCCCCATACACACGAGCGGATTTTCCGTCGGAAAAGCCATCCAAGTTTTTTCCGACGGAAAATCTGCTCAAGCTTGCCTTGCATACACACGGTCACACAAAAGTTCTGTTAACTTTCGTCTGTCAAGAATGCGTTGACGTACAACACTACGACGAGCCGAGAAAATTAAGTTCAATGCTTCCCAAGCATGCGTCGAATTGTTTCCGAGCATGCGTACAAATTTTGCGCGTCGGAATTTGTACAGACGATCGCATTTTCGTATAGGAGCTTTTCTCAATCTTTTGGTGGCTGGAATTCCGCCAGCAAAAGACCGATGGAGCACACACATGGTCGCATTTTCCGACAAAAAGCTCTCATCAGAGTTTTGCTGGCGGAAATTCCGATCGTGTGTACGCGGCATTAGAAGTGAGGAGGATAAATGTGTGAGCTTCAATGCACTTAGCAGCATTTCAGACTGTCAGACCAGGGGAGTATTTTTCTCTGTAAAAGTGGTAATAAACCTGCATTTGCAATGTAATATCGCACCTTTCTAATGTTCTATTTACAATGTAATATTTGCAAGCAGTTTCCAACAGGTACCTTTTCCCAAGAAGATATATACATTTCATTACAGGTGGGAGCATTATGTTAACCCTAATGCTGCATTTCTACAGCAAGATAATACAATTGGCACATACCTCCCGTCTTACAAGATGAGAAAGAGGGGCACTTTTAGCACAGGGGCCCTCAAACTTTCTAAACAAAGGGCCACTTTTCTGTCCTTTAAACATTGGGGTAAAACTGTGACCAGTTGGAGTAGAAAATGCTTTGGCATCAGTGGTCAATGGGAGTAAAAAATGCCCCAGAGTTGGTGGTAAGTATCAAGAGCAAAAATGACCTGGCACCTGTGGTTAATGGGAGTAGGAATTATGCAGCTTCAGCTTTTTTTTCTGTTGAAAATGGGTCACAGGAGTGCAGAACGAATTGCACTCCTATGATCCACAGAAGTAGTACAGCCAAACGAGCTTTGAATGTACTTCTCATTAAAGGTGTCTTTGTGGTCATGCATGTGGGCACATTCTCACACACTACCATAATGTGATGCCCAGGAACTCCTGGTGCTGCATACAGTCACTTATAAAATCTGGTTGTGGGTATCTGTGCACAGCCATGCGCCACTAATTGTGTAAAGCAGCATGTGGCACACAGCTGTCCTGAAGACAGATGCTTTGCAATTAGGATCTTACATCTGGGTGCAAGTGCCACTTTATGCAAGTAGCAACGCATAAGTGTGTACATCTGCCTGCAACCATTAATAAATATGGACGCCTGTATGCAGCAAAAGGAGCTCAAGGGCATCAAAATACAGCAGGGTATTTACGTTGTACTGGAGAATGCACCCATGTGCATGAGGGCTAGGGGTCCTTCTCTAATCTTCCTTCTGGGGCAGAGACAACAAAAATACTGTTTTTCCTCTTTCTTTTTCCAGCAGTAGGCTGCAGCTAAAGTCTGCTGTTCTCTGTGTGAGTTCATTGGCTGCTCTACAGAGGTCTGAAATGGTTCTCTGTCTTCACAACTCACATCTCTGTCATAACTGCACCTCTGCAATCAGTGGGGTGTGTCAATTTTTCTGAATACAGCACTGCAGTTGTGACAAGGCAGGAAGTCAGACCGCTGTACAGATGTCCCTTCCCTCGCAGAGATAGGTCTTCAGCTGCACATTTCTATCAGGAATGGGAGTATTCTGAACTTTTTCTCTTTTCGAGCAATTCTGATTTGATGTATATTGTTTTAAGGAGACTACTATTGGACTTTAAGGCCGTAAAGTTAATGCATTATATTGGCCAGAATGTTACCTTAGTATGGCCATTAAAATGCACTATTGCATTTGTGCACACTCAGCTTTTTGCCCCCCAAATGCTCCTCTCCTGAATACACTGGTGCGTTTCATTTTCTGCCTCTATACGCTCCTGCCTCTAAACGTCTATGTGTACATGGACACATAGGTCAACATAAAGGGGTGTTTAGTGGCAGAAAAAATAAACAATAAATGCCTGTAAAAGCAGTGTTTTTGAATTTCTGTATGCATGAGGCCTTAAGGCTCTGCCTGCGGCAACATTAAAAAGATTTTGACTAAATTCTTTTGTGATCACCAAGATACTGTAGACATGTGCACACTGAAATATTTTGTTTCGGAATTTCGTTTTCGTCCCAAAAAAAAAATTTATTTAGTTACTCCCGAAATTCGTTTTTATTTATTTCGTTTTTCGTTAAAAATTGCATTCGTCCAAAAATCCAAATGAATTAAGGTCGAATCTGTCATTGAAGGCTTATGGTGTCTGTCGAATGTTCAAAGAAGATTTGACGGTGCAGCTAAACTGTACATGTACATTTCCGATCAAATTTTCCGCCTACAAGCTAGCTGTAGTAGAATTCTAATGTTGTATGACTATTAATAAATATTATTATTATTATTATTATACGAGATTTATATAGCGCCAACAGTTTACTCAGCGCTTTACAATGTATAAGGGGGACAACACAATTACAGTACAGTTCAATACAAAAGGTACAGGAGGGCCCTGCTCGTAGAGCTTACATTCTAAAAGGGAGGGGGTGGTGGTACAAAAGGTAATAGCTGCAAAGAATGATTTGGTGGGGGTGGCTCAGGGACAGTTATGTGGGTGTGGGATAGGCTTCCCTGAATAAATGAGTTTTCAAGGATCTCCTAAAGGTGGACAGGGTAGGGGCTGATCGGACATACTGGGGCAGGGAATTCCAGAGGATGGGAGAGGCTAATAATATTTATTAAATATTTTACTAGTCAACCAACATTAGAATTTTTCTATAGCCTATGGGCAGATGCATTTGACCGGAAATGTACGATTGCAGCGTCGTACAGTTTATCTGCTCCGTCGAATCTTCTTAGAACTTTCGACAGACACCGTAAGCAGAAGATTCGACGTTTGTATGTATTTCATTGCTTTGTCGAATCTTCGTCGTTCATGTTGAATGGTCTACTCTACCCCAACAGTCAGCCAACTTTCACATTCGTTTCTTAATCCCCAAGTGCAATGGCGAGCGCGGCATCCGACGTTGTGTCAGATATTGATATGGCATTATAATATAGAATCTATAATAATAAATCCCCCCCCACAACACGAGCAGCCTCTGAGGCTATAACAACACTAGCAACACCAGTATCACTATCAAGTTCACAACACTAACACAATAGCAGCAGATTATTATGAAAAAGTTAAAGCAGTTGTATATCCGCTGTTTCTTTTTTTTCCTACACCTGCAAGGGAAAAGCACCGCATACTAGCTCATTATGAGATACTTACCTTAGAACGAGGCTCCGGCATCTCATTCTGTCCACGCTGAGGGAACTGACATTTCCCCTCGGCGTGTCTTCCGGGTATCGCGGCTCCGGTGCTGTGAGTGGCCGGAGCCGCGATGTCGTTCCTCCCGCGCATGCGCGCGGGAGACTTCTTTCCGGCAAGCTCCGGAGTTTGCCGGGCTGTCAGCCGAGAATCTCCTGTGCGCATGCGCCGCTGCAGTCAGCGGCTCATTGCGAGTGGAATATCTCCTAAACCGTACAGGTTTAGGAGATTTTTTTTTACCTACAGGTAAGCCTTATTATAGGCTTACCTGTAGGTAAAAGATTAAAAAAAAGGTATACAACCACTTTAAGTTGAACTGTAGTTTGCTTCACTATTGTTCTGCTGCTGTGCTTATGCTTAATTGCTAAATAATTCAGGTTCTCTGACAAACGGACCAGCTAAGATTGACCGTCTTCTGATCATAATTGAAAGTAAGTTGGCTGTACGTGTGTACTTAGTTCTAGCTATTTTACTGCCCCTCCTCTTTGGTTACAATCGGCCAGTAACATTCATCATCATCATTATTTTTATTTTACTTCCCCCACCCAATTCCAGCAGCGATCTATTCTCTATATGTCGAATCTTTTCTCTCTATGTAGAATAATCTTGGACTAATAGAGCTAAGGTTAGGCACATTCGACAACAGGTTTGATGGACACAGATTGTTATTGTCAGTGTCATGTCGAATCTCCTATCTATATCGAACTGTTGTCGCAACAAAAACGAAAATGAAGCATTTGTCTATGTCGGATCTTTCGATTTTCGTATTCTGCACTTTCGTTATCATTTGTTAAAACGATAACAAAAATACCTGAAATTTGGACGAAAATGCATTCGGGCGAAAACTAATGCACATGTCTACAAGATAGCAAGTAAAGAAAAATCTCTCCAACAGGTATAAGGAGAGCAATTTTAGCATTTCTTTTAATTAGGGCAAAAAAAAACAACAGTTTTTTACCAGTGTTTTTCTGCTGTCTTTGCCCTCATTGGATTGATTCTACCTATTTTCTGAGTGGTCACTGGGACAGAAGGGACATTTTAATATAACCCAGACAGAGGTGCTAATAGCTACCTACAGGTGCAGAGATGATTTAAAAAAAATGGAGAACATATGGAGAGGATGGCTTAGTGAATCTACTCCAGCAACTTCTTCATTGGTCCTGGATAGCTCCCTTGTCACCTCCTCCCATGCTCGCAATCAGGACTTCTCCAGAGCCTCTCCCTTCCTCTGAAACTCACTGCCCCGGTATATCCAATCAGCCCCTAACCTGTCCACTTTTAGGAAATCCCTGAAAACTCACTTATTCAGGAAAGCCTATCCCACACCCACCTAACAACTGTCCCAGAGCCACCCCCATCAAATCCTTTCCCGCATCTATTACCTTTTGTACCACCACCCCCTCCCTATAGAATGTACGCTCTATGAGCAGGGCCCTCCTGTCCCTTCTGTATTGAACTGTACTGTAATTGTGCTGTCTCCCCTCTACATTGTAAAGCGCTGCATAAACTGTTGGCGCTATATAAACCATGTATAATGATAATAATAATATGATAGTTGATGGTTATAGCTCTCAGGGCTAATGGTTGACATGTTTCTATCATTGCTGGGGGGGTAAAAATGATCATCACTCAACAATCAAAATCTCATTGATTGTTTAACTTTATTCCAGGCCGTCATGAGCATCCTATACCATAAAACCATATCATGCCACATTGTATTTTACTGACACAAATGAAGTTATTGCATCTTGTATATCACAGTGTGCTTCTCTTGGTTTTGTTATTTTCTTTGTAAAATATAGGGAATATAGGGAAATGTGACAACATTTAGTTTATTTTTAGATAAAAAAGTATTACTAAAAATAATAAAAAAAAATTGATACAAAGGTATGGTAACACACCAGACTCATGCAAGAAAGCTGAAAACCACCTTTGTGTGTCTGCATCAAGTACAGCATAACTAGAGCGTGGCAACCACTTAGTCAGTTTATAACTAGAAGAGTAAAGACACGCATGGGTGGGGCAGTTCACTGCATTTAAACAATGCAATAAATTCCAAGCACTTAATCCTGCTAGCCAGGAAAGAGAACCAAACTATAATTTGTTTCAAACAATTAGATTAAAAACAGAGATCCCAGTTGTATACATTTGCTGGGTAATTTCTGTTTTGTTAATGTGCTGTGAAATGCCCCAAACATGTGTTCTCTTCTTCTGATGGTTATACACTGATTGAACAGTATATTTGCTTAAGATTTTAGCTTCCTTTTGGGCTTGTTTACACAGGGGTGGGGCAGTAAAAGCAGCCATGATTTAACCGCCCCCCAAACTCCCCACATAAAGAAGGGCATGCAGCCATTCAAGGCTATACATGTTTTTCTTTAAAGCCATGGCCATGGCCAAAGCCATGGCAAAATTTAAACCGTATGTCACTTCAATACAGGCGCCAAACCTTATTTAAGGTCCATTTAAGTGTATGGAGTTGCACCACAAACCGCTCTGTAACCCCATTGTGGTGGGGAGGTGACATATTTCCCTCTGAAAAGCAATCCTCTGTGGATTGCCACATGTGAGAACAAGCCATCACTGTATGATAATGAACTGCAGGTGCGGAATTCACAGAAAAAGCCACACTTTATTATAGTTTTAATCCTCCCAAAACTAATATTTTTAGGTGGATGAAGAAGAATGTAAAAACTTACCAAATACTTTTGTATCCTTCCAATTTGAAACATGCAGGCCCCCTAGAAAAGGAAGCCCACACTCCATCATGCCTCTTGGGTGACTTCTGGTCACATTGCAGGACCCTGCTTTAAAGGCTGTCAAAGATTATGAAGGAAGCATCAGTGGTGTTACATGTGCAACATCATTGTCCGAATAAGGGATTCTCACTGCTAAAAGAGGAACTTCACCCTACCGCCCTATTTTTTTTCCATCTGCTTATCTGATGTTGTATTCTGCACAGTAAAGATACTCACCCACCAGATTCATCATTGTCCTACTGAGATCCTCTCCTGTCAGCCGTCACTTACCATGCAATGCTTCTGGTGCAAGTCACAGATTCTAGGAGGTACCAGGGGCACTGACGTCATTCACCTAGGTGAATTAGGAGGATGGAGGGGGGCAGAACCCAAACAGATAAATAAAAAAAGTAAGCAAAAAAATAAAGTTATTTTTAAAGGGCCAAAGATCTTCTTTAAGTCCCAGCTGCATTAAAAGTCAGGTATCCATTTAAAGAGACACAAAATAATCTTACGTACTTTTTTAGCAAAAATGTTGATTGAAAAAGGTTGCAAATCTGGTATGCATTGAAACATTGAACAAATGGTGGAAAACTGTAAGGTCTGCCAAAATTAATAGACATGCCGTAAGATTTTGTTGTGACACCACTGCACATTTGATGCACATTCATATTGCACACATGCCATTCTCAAGTGGCAGATTGTTGAATTATATAATATTATATATTATACAAATAAATGCAATTTACTATGGAGACTGGTGTTCATGGACCTGAACCTGTGTTCATCACCACTTGAGTTGCTGATTAAGTAAACCAGGAAGGGGATTACAAGGGGGTTACATAAGAGGAGCATAGTTGAATGTCCCTTAAGCATTCACCAGTGTGTGTAGGTATAATAAGAGGTTAAAAATGTACCAACACTAGTTAGTGAGTTCTCTAAGTGTTTTTTTTTTTCTAACTTTAATCTTTATTCAGTTTTTTTAAATTTTAACCGTACAATTAGTTAAAAATCAATTGAGCATTGTCTTAATTACAAAAATACATGTCAATAATTATACAAGAGCAGGGGTCCAGTGTACTAAAAGGAAGCATGGAAAAAAAAATAGAAAAAAGAAACAAACAGCATATCATGGGAGTGGGGACTCCCAAACCCCCCTTCTACCCCTATTTCCAATATTACAAAATTAGTATTTTACCCCTTAGTGCATCCCTTCTTTACCAACCCTCCCCCCTCCCATATAAGTATGCTCGTGCTTAAATTCCTATATTATCAATCTATTCTTATATTACCTATGATTTATCCTATTGAAATTAATTATCCGTAGCTTCCATTTTGGTCTAGTCAATCCTTTCCCTATCAGTATAACTATTCTATTTGTTTTTCTAGCTCTGTTATACTCACTACTTTTTATTCAGGATGACCCATTTTTTCCAGCCATGGCCATCACATCCTACCAAATTCCTTAAGGTTATCTCTCTTTATGTACATTGCTCCTTCTCTGCAGAGGGTTTCATTCATTGTACCAATCAAGTCCCTTACTGTGGGGGTGTCTTTGATTGCCATCTTAGTGTGATCATTTTCCTTGCTTGGAACAGGCATCTCTGAATTGCTACTGTGGTACTCTTCTTCTCCCCCCGTTCCCGCCTATACCCCAGTATACATACTATGGCTTCCCTCTCCAATGTAATTCCAAATATATCTCTCATGCTATTGATCACCTCCTCCCAGTAGCGGAACAACTTGGGGCATCTCCACAACATATGTATGAGGTCCCCAGTCCCCCGACATCTGGGGCACCTGTCATCAGATCTATTACCAAACCTGAAGAGCCGCTTAGGTGTGTAGTAAGCTCTATTTAACAGCATCAGATGTGATATCTTCTATGGGGGAGAGACCAACACCAATGGACCCAACTCCAAAATTCTCTTCCACTGCTCCTGTGTTATTACCCCTAAATCCTCCTCCCAGCTCGCTCTCACAGAGTGGAGTTTTCCCCCCACTGTTGACTTCTTTACTTATTTGCCCATATATTTCAGAGATTAGACCTTTAGTAGGGCCCACCTGCAATATACCTTGAAAGAGGGGTGTTTCTATCCATTCTAGGGGGTGATTCCTAAATTGGGCTTCTAGGGCGTGTCTTAGTTGTAAATAGATGTAAAACGTGCTCTGCGGTAAGTTAAATTCTCGTTTCAACTCCGGAAATTCTTTAAGAGTTTTACCCATATAAAGTTGTCTTAGCCTTTTAATGCCTTGTTTTTCCCACTCTCTGGCTTTTCCTAACCTAATGCCGCGTACACACGGTCGGACTTTTCAGCTACAAAAGTCCGACAGCCCGTCTGACAGACTTTCGATGAACTTTCGACGGACTTTTGGCGGACTTTCTAACGAACGAACTTGCCTACATACGATCACACAAAAGTCAGACGGATTCGTACGTGATGACGTACACCGGACTAAAATAAGGAAGTTGATAGCCAGTAGCCAATAGCTGTCCTAGCGTGGGTTTTTGTCCGTCGGACTAGCATACAGACGAGCAGATTTCTGGGTCCGGCGGAGTTACGACGTAAAGATTTGAAGCATGTTTCAAATCTAAAGTCTGTCAGATTTGCGGCTGGAAAAGTCCGCTATAAGTCCGGGGAAGCCCACACACGATCGGATTGTCTGCCGGATTTGGTCCGTCCGCGTCCGTCTGACTTTTGTAGACGAAAAGTCTGACCGTGTGTACGCGGCATAAGAGTTTCCTGCAGGTTACTGTTGTTCCAAATGGGGGTATATATGGTGAATCCATTATATCTCATCTGTTTTTTGACCATTTTCCACATTTTAATTAACATTTTAATTTTTGGATACTTATATTGAAAAGTCTCCGCTTCTAGCGCTTCAATTATGGTGTTATGTAAAGCCCCTGTTAATAATATTTTCCCATTAGGGGTACCTCCATACGGGACATCGCATCCCAATAGCTGCTGCAGTTGTGTTGATAAATAATAGCGCCCTGGGTGGGGCAGTGCAAACCCACCTTCTCCTACCGGGAACTGAAGTGTACGAAGTCTGTTCCTGGCTTGTCCCCCTTTCCATATAAGCGCGCTAAAAAGGCTCTCGATTTTATTACGCCAGTTCTTGCATATCCACATTGGAGAATTGTGCAAGATATACAACAATTATGGCATCCAGATCATTTTTATTAAGCTGCATCTTCCTGCCATTGATAAAGGGAACCTCTTCCAAATGCCAATTTTTTGTTTAAATTTGGTCAAAAATGGGACGAGATTTTTACTTATATATTGGTTAGGGTCTTTCGTCAAGGCAATCCCCAGATATTTCAATGCATCCACTACTGCTAACTGAGGCAATCCTGATATTATTGAGTCACTAATGGGGTCTATTGGTAAGAGCTCTGATTTCTCCCAGTTTATCTCCAACCCTGTAAAGGTACCAAATTCCTCCACAATGCTCATTGCCCTTGTAAAAGATTGGCTCATATCTCCTAGGAAGAGCAAGATATCATCCACGTACAGCGCGATTCTTTCTTCGCCAGACTCTCGACTTTCTCTGAAAACCTGTTATCTCTGGGCTCATTTTTGTGGAGATAGCCAAGGGTTCCATTGCCAGTGCAAAAAGCAAGGAAGACAGGCACCCCTGTCTTGTCCCCCTTTCTAGTTCAAACCTATCCGGGAGTTCATTATTCATTTTTAGTCTTGCACTTGGCCTATCATAAAGCATTTTAATCCAGCCCGTGAAAGAGGGACCAAAACCAAATTTCCCCGACACCCGCCAGATATACCCCCACTCCACACTATCGAACGCTTTAGTCACATCCAGTAACAGTACGGCTCTTGACCCCTCGTTCTCCATAGGGGTTTGTAAATTTAGGAAAGCCCTTCTTATATTCATACTTGTAGATTTATTAGCTATAAATCCCGCCTGATCTGAGTGAATTAGTTTAGGGATAAATCTGTTTAACCTAGCTGCCAGGACCTTGGCCAAGATTTTAGGGTCGGAGCATAGGAGAGATATTGGCCTATATGCAGCTACATCTAGGGGGTCCTTTCCTTCTTTCTGTAACACTATGATAGTTGCCTCTAACATTGAGGCAGGCAAATGTCCCTCCCTGGACGCCCCTCCAATGTTTTTAGCAACTTTGGGATTAATATATCACCATAGTATTTATACACCTCAGTTGGAAGCCCATCTGGACCAGGGAATTTTTGGTTTGCCATACTGGCTACTGCCTGTTCTACAAGAGTTATTGGGGTTTCTAGTTCATCCCTTTCCTCTTGTGAAATGGCCAGAATCTCCAAGTTCCCCAGGAAATCCTCCATCACGATCTCCACACCTTTTTTCTGAGCAGCGTGAAGGTTTTTATAATAATCCCTAAATATTTGCACTATCTTTGAAGTATTTAATATTATTTCTCCGCCTGTGGACCTAATAGTAAGAATAGTGGATAAAGGGGAGTTGGACTTCACCAGCTGCACCAGCATTTTTCCTACGCTTTTACCCTGTACAAAAGATGATTGCCGTTGAAGGAGTCGCCTAGTCTCAATCCTCTGCATAATTGTTAACTTATACTGTTGTTGTTTTTCTAACCATGTCGTTTCCCTCCCAGGGGTTGGGTCTATAATATAATTATTTTCGGCTGCAAGCACCTCCCTTCAAATTTTTTCTTCCCAAACCCTGCCATCTTTGTTATATTTAGCAATTTGTTGTGTTAGGACACCTCTAAGAAAAGCTTTTAAGGAATCCCATGCTGATGCGGTACCTTCATTAAATTCTACTAATTCTCTCAAATTGGGGCAGACCCCGTCTGTTTTTTTAATTAATTCAAACCAGTATGGGTTTATTTTCCACTCTTTCTGAGGCTTTTTCCCTCCTAAGTTCAATGTGATCACTATTGGTGAGTGGTTCTATATTCCTCTTGGCCAGTATATAATTTTTTCCATAATCTGTAGTGTTCTATCATTTCCCAAGGCCATGTCTATCCTGGAGAGTGTGGAATGCGAGGCTGAGTAGCAAGAATATTGCAGGGTTCCTGGGTTCCGTGCTCTCCACAAGTCCAATAACCCCATTTCATCCAGGAATTGACACAAACGGCTCTGCTCTATGGGTTCTGAAAAAGTCCGTATAGGAAACCTATCCAACTTTCTATCTAGGAACTCATTAAAGTCTCCTACTATTATAAACGGCACACCTTCTTTATCTAACAAACATTCATTTATTCTAAGCATGACTAGGGATGAGCCGAACACCCCCCCAGTTCGGTTCGCACCAGAACCTGCAAACGGACCGAAAATTCACACGAACGTTAGAACCCCATTGACGTCTATTGGACTAGAACATTTGAAATCAAAAGTGCTCATTTTAAAGGCTAATTTGCATGATATTGTCCTAAAAAGGGTTTGGGGACCCGGGTCCTACCCCGGGGGACATGTATCAATGCAAAAAAAACTTTTAAAAACGGCCGTTTTTTCGGGAGCAGTGATTTTAATGATGCTTAAAGTAAAAAATAAAAAAAGTGAAATATTCATTTAAATATCGTACCTGGGGTGTGTCTATAGTATGCCTGTAAAGTGGCTCGTGTTTCCCGTGTTTAGAACAGTCCCTGCACAAAATGTCATTTTTAAAGGAAAAAATCTCATTTAAAACTGCTTGCGGGTTTAATGTAATGTCGGGTCCTGGCAATATGGATGAAAATCAGTGAGACAAACAGAATGGTTACCCCCCAGTCCATTACCAGGCCCTTTGGATCTTGTATGGATATTAAGGGGAACCCCGCACCCAAATTAAAATAAGGAAAGGTGTGGGGCCACCAGGCCCTATATACTCTGAACAGCAGTATACAGGCTGTGCAAACAAGACAGGAACTGTAGGTTTGTTGTTAAGTAGAATCTGTTTGTTATTTTGAACGGGTACATTTTTAACGTGTTAAGCTCCAGCCAAAAAATCTTTTTTAAGCTTTTTGGAAAACATAGGGAAGGGTTATCACCCCTGTGACATTTGTTTTGCTGTCTTTCCTCCTCTTCAGAAGATTTCACCTCACTTTTTGTCCCAATGAGAAATGTTTTTTGAAAATTTGGGGTTTTTTGTGGAACAAGGATTGGAAAGCATCAGTGGAAAGGAGAAATGTTTTTCCCATATTAACTCTTACAGGAGAGAATTTCCCTTCCTAGGGGTAGATTTCATCTCACTTCCTGTTGTCTCCTTCCGTTTGCAAGTAGGAGTCGTTTGTAAGTTAGATGTTTGAAAGTAGGGGCCTGCCCTATATACTCAGCAGAAATTTGGGCTTTAGGTGTTGTTGTGGCCACAACACTGTAAGCCCTCACAGGGCCCTGCTGTGAAATATTAGATCAAGAATTGTAATTACATGCCCCTGTTGAACAGGGACAGAAAAACTGGGCCTTTGGTGGTGGTGGTGCTGGTGCCACAACACTGTAAGTCTTCACTCGCTCTTGGCGGGTGCAGAAATGGGCCCTGCTGTGAAATATTAGATCAAGAATTGTAATTACATGCCCCCGTTGAACAAGGGCAGAAAAATTGGGCCTTTGGTGGTGGTGGTGCTGGTGCCACAACACTGTAAGTCCTCACTCCCTCTTGGTGGGTGCAGAAATGGGCCCTGCTGTGAAATATTAGATCAAGAATTGTAATTACATGCCCCTGTTGAACAGGGGCTGAAAAAATTAGGCCTTAGGCACTGGTGCTGGTGCCACAATACTGCGACCCCTCACAGATACTCTAGTTGGAACGCAGAAATGAGCCCTGCTGCAAAGTATTGCATCATAAATTGTAATAACACGCCCCTGTTAAACAGGGGCTGAAAATTTGGGCCTTAGGCACTGGTGCTGGTGCCACAACACTGCAACCCCTCACAGATACTCTAGTTGGAATGCAGAAATGAGCCCTGCTGCAAAGTATTGCATCAAAAATTGTAATTACAGGCCCCTGTTGAACAGGGGCTGGAAAATTGGGCCTTAGGCACTGGTGCCACAACACTGCAACCTCTCACAGATACTCTAGTTGTAACGCAGAAATGATCCCTGCTGCAAAGTATTGCATCAAAAATTGTAATTACATGCCCCTGTTAAACAGGGGCTGAAAAATTGGGCCTTAGGCACTGGTGGTGGCGCCCAGAACCAAAAATGTTCTTACAAGCTATCAGCGTGATGATTGAGGAGGAAGAGGATAATTACTCAGGGATAGTCACTCAGCATCAGCATAGGCAGTCTTTAAAGGGATCTGAGATTTCAAAAAAAATTATTCGGTTACATCAGCAACAGGTGCTTGGTAGCTGGTAGTGATACAAGACTGATTCATTTTTATGAAGGTCAGTCGATCGACCAAGTCGGTGGACAGACGCACCCTGTGATCGGTTACAAAGCCTCCAGCAGCACTGAATGTGCGTTCCGAAAGAACGCTGGATGCAGGACAGGCCAGTAGCTCAATTGCATACTGTGCAAGCTCTGGCCAGTGATCCATCCTCAAGACCCAGTAACCCAGAGGATTTTCGGTGGGAAAGGTGCCCAAGTCAGATCTTGCCCCTAGGTATTCCTGCACCATGTAAAACAGACGTTGGCCATGGTTGCTGGAACCGATCATACCTTGGGGCTGCGGACCAAAAAATTGTCTGAACGCATCGGTCAGACGGCCACCTTCTGTACCGCTCCTTCTTTGACTGACCGAAGCCTCAGCAACAGGTTGTCCAGAAACAGGAGTTTGTAACCTCCCAGTCTCTGGGAACGCGTTGCACAGACCTTTCTGCAAGGCCTCCTGAAGATATTTCATCCTCTGCTCCCTCTGCGATGGCAAGATAAGGTCCGCAACCTTACCCTTGTAACATGGATCAAGGAGGGTTGCCAGCCAGTATTGGTCCTTCTCCGTGATACCATGAATACGAGGATCCTTTCGCAGGCTTTGCAGGATCAGGGAGGCCATGCAGCGTAGGTTTGCTGAGGCATTCGGTCCGGAGTCCTCTGGGTCACTAAGGACGACATGGTCCGCAGCCACCTCCTCCCAGCCACGTACAAGTCCATGTGTTTCTTGAGACTGATCCCTTAAAGACTGCTGCTGATGCTGAGTGCCAGGCTACACCTCCATACTGACACAATCTTCCTCCTCCTCCTCCTCCTCCTCCTCTTCCTGTGTGATCGGCGGGCACGCAGGAACACTGTCTGGATAAAGGGGGCCTTGGGAGCTAAGGAAGTCCTCCTCTTCCTGCCTCTGTTCTGCCTCAAGTGCCCTGTCCATTATTCCATGCAGCGTGTGCTCCAACAGGTGGACAAGGGGGACAGTGTCACTGATGCATGCACTGTCACTGCTCACCATCCTCGTGGCCTCCTCAAATGGTGACAGGACAGTGCATGCATCCCTGATCATGGCCCACTGGCGTGGGGAAAAAAAAACAAGCTCCCCTGACCCTGTCCTGGTGCCATAGTCGCACAGGTACTCATTGATGGCCCTCTGCTGTGTGTGCAGCCGCTGCAGCATGGCCAACGTTGAGTTCCACCTGGTAGGCATGCCACAGATTAGGCGGTTCTTGGGCAGGTTAAACTCCTTTTGGAAGTCCGTCAGCCGAGCACTGGCATTATATGACCGGCGGAAATGCACACAGACTTTCCTGGCCTGCCTCAGGACATCCTGTAAGCCCGGGTACCTGCCCAAGAACCGCTGCACCACCAAGTTAAGGACGTGAGCCAAACAGGGCACATGGGTCATTTGTCCCTGTCGGAGGGCAGAGAGGAAGTTGGTGCCATTGTCGCAAACCACCATTCCTACCTTAAGTAGGCATGGTGTCAACCACCTCTGAACCTGCCCCTGCAGAGCTGACAGAACCTCTGCCACAGTGTGGCTCCTGTCCCCCAAGCACACCAGCTCAAACACCGCATGGCATCTTTTGGCCTGTGTACTTGCGTAGCCCCTTGAACGGCTACGGAGCACCGCTGGTTCCGAGGACAAAGCACAGGAAGAGGCCATGGAGGAAGAAGAAGAGGAGGGGGTGGAGGAGAGAGGTGTGTCACAATCATTAGCATTTTGGAGGCGTGGTGGCGGAACAGCCTCCAACACTACTGCACCTTGTCCTGCATCCTTCCCAGCTGCCAGCAGAGTCACCCAATGCACCGTGAAACTTAGGTAACGTCCCTGTCCATGCCTGCTGGACCATGAGTCAGCGGTATTATGCACCTTACCCCTGACCGCCCTGTCCAGCGAGGCATGGACATTGCCTTCCACATGCCGGTAGAGAGCCGGAATCGCCTTCCGTGAGAAAAAGTGGCGTTTGGGTACCTGCCACTGAGGAACTGCACATTCCACAAACTCACAGAAGGGGGCAGAGTCTACCAACTGAAAAGGCAGCAGTTGAAGTGCTAGCAATTTTGCCAAGCTAGCATTCAACCGCTGGGCATGTGGATGGCTGGGAGCAAACTTCTTTCTGCGGTGCAGCAGCTGGGGCAGGGAAATTTGCCTGGTACAATCTGACGTCGGTGTACCAAAAGCAGATTGCCCACAAGTACTTGGCTGTGACATACCTAATTCTACACCTTCATTCCTCTCAGTGCAGGTCTCAGAGAGGACTGAAGGTATAGTGGGGTTGGAGATCTCAGCTGATGAGGAGCAAGGTGTGGGTCTTTTAGATACGCTTGCCAACGAACTGCATGGCAGGTAAACATATGTCTGGTCAAGCATGTGGTACCCAAGCGGGAGATGTTTTGGCCACGCGAGATACGCTTGAGACATATGTTGCAAATAGCAGCGGTGCGATCTGATGCACTCATCTCAAAAAAGGCCCACACCAAAGAACTTTTTGAATAATGCGCAGAGACTGCAGCGCCCTGCACATGTGGAGCTTTGGGGTGTGATGCAGTCAATGTGCTGCCCTTAGGCTGGCCCCTGGAGGGCATCCTGCCTCGTTGGTGATGTGCCGCCTCCTCCTCCTCTCTCCTATCAGGCACCCACGTTGAGTCAGTGCCCTCATCATCCCCTCCCTCCTTATCACTGGAGCAAACCTGGCAGTATGTTGCAGCAGGGGGAGCATGACTGCCAGATTGCTGTCCTTCTTGGGCACCCCCTCTGTCCGTGCTCACGTTACTGCCTTCATCAAGCTCAGTATCATCATCAGAGCCTTCCAAACGCTGGGCATCCTCCTGGAGCATGTACCCAACACTGTGGTCAAACAGTTCGAGGGACTCCTCAGGAGGACATGGTGGGGCTAGGGAAGGAGTCACTGATGACATTGAGCCAAGGGAAGAGGCCGCTGCTTTGCCAGACAAAGTGCCCTGGGCATGGGTGAGAGAGGATGAGGAGGATGAGGACGGCTTGGTCATCCACGAAACCGAATCTTCCGCATAATACGGCTCAACATGGCCAGCTGCCAAAAAAAAGGCCAAGCGTGTCCCACGGCCACATGCTGATGAGGATGCACCGTCTCCACGACCAGCACTAGACACAGAGCCTGCTTGCCCTCTCTTATTGGCTTGTGACTGTCTGCCTCTCCTTCTTGGCCTTCCAGACATACTAATGGCCTGTAGCTGCACTAAGCTGGGATATATATATATATATATATATATATATATACTGATACTGCAGCTAGCAAAATCAACTGCCTGCCTGTATTATGAGAACACCACCAACCTTCTACAGGTAGCTTTAGCTGAACACTGTGCAGAGCTCGCAAAAAACGAACTTGTAGCTTTTTTAGCTACCTGCGGTAGTGATAGGATCAGGAAAACACCACCAACCTTCTACAGGTAGCTTTAGCTGAACACTGTGCAGAGCTCGCAAAAAAATAACTTGTAGGTTTAGCTGGACACTGTGAGGAGGACGCACCACACTAACTTGTAGTTTTAGCTGAACACTGTGAGCAGGATGCACCGCACTAACTTGTAGGTTTAGCTGAACACTGTGAGGTGGACGCACCACACTAACTTGTAGTTTTAGCTGAACACTGTGAGCGGACGCACCGCACTAACTTCTAGGTTTAGCTGAACACTGTGAGGTGGACGCACCGCTCTAACTTGTAGGTTTAGCTGAACACTGTGAGCAGGACGCACCCCACTAGCTTGTAGGTTTAGCTGAACACTGTGAGCAGGACGCACCCCACTAACTTGTAGTTTTAGCTGAACACCGTGAGCAGGACGCACTGCACTAACTGTAAATAGTCTAGCTGCCTGACTGTGGTACTAATAGGATCAAAAGAACACCAGCAATTTTCTTCAGGTAGCTGTAAATACTGTAACAAGACAAGCCTGCCTGTCAATAAGAAGATAACAGGAACGGATCTAGCTGAACACTGTGAGCAGGACGCACCGCAATAACTTGTAGGTTTAGCTGAACACTGTGAGGTGGACGCACCACACTAACTTGTAGTTTTAGCTGAACACTGTGAGCAGGACGCACCGCACTAACTTCTAGGTTTAGCTGAACACTGTGAGGTGGACGCACCGCTCTAACTTGTAGGTTTAGCTGAACACTGTGAGCAGGACGCACCCCACTAGCTTGTAGGTTTAGCTGAACACTGTGAGCAGGACGCACCCCACTAACTTGTAGTTTTAGCTGAACACCGTGAGCAGGACGCACTGCACTAACTGTAAATAGTCTAGCTGCCTGACTGTGGTACTAATAGGATCAAAAGAACACCAGCAATTTTCTTCAGGTAGCTGTAAATACTGTAACAAGACAAGCCTGCCTGTCAATAAGAAGATAACAGGAACGGATCTAGCTGAACACTGTGAGCAGGACGCACCACAATAACTTGTAGGTTTAGCTGAACACTGTGAGGTGGACGCACCACACTAACTTGTAGTTTTAGCTGAACACTGTGAGCAGGACGCACAGCACTAACTTGTAGTTTTAGCTGAACACTGTGAGCAGGACGCACCGCACTAACTTGTAGGTTTAGCTGAACACTCTGAGGTGGACGTACCACACTAACTTGTAGTTTTAGCTGAACACTGTGAGCAGGACGCACAGCACTAACTTGTAGTTTTAGCTGAACACTGTGAGCAGGACGCACCGCACTAACTTGTAGGTTTAGCTGAACACTGTGAGGTGGACGCACCACACTAACTTGTAGGTTTAGCTGAACACTGTGAGCAGGACGCACTGCACTAACTTGTAGCTTTAGATGAACACTGTGCAGAGGTCTCACTACACTAACTTGTAGGTTTAGCTGAACACTGTGAGCAGGATGCACCGCACTAACTTCTAGGTTTAGCTGAACACTGTGAGGTGGACGCACTGCTCTAACTTGTAGTTTTAGCTGAACACTGTGAGCAGGACGCACCGCACTAACTTCTAGCTTTAGCTGAACACTGTGAGGTGGACGCACCACACTAACTTGTAGGTTTAGCTGAACACTGTGAGCAGGACGCACCCCACTAACTTGTAGGTTTAGCTGAACACTGTGAGCAGGACGCACCCCACTAACTTGTAGTTTTAGCTGAACACTGTGAGCAGGACGCACTGCACTAACTGTAAATAGTCTAGCTGCCTGACTGTGGTACTAATAGGATCAAAAGAACACCAGCAATTTTCTTCAGGTAGCTGTAAATACTGTAACAAGACAAGCCTGCCTGTCAGTAAGAAGATAACAGGAACGGATCTAGCTAAACTGAATACAGTGTATATATATATATATGCAACACCTGGGATGCATATATATACACAATACACTGTAAGTGCAGCTAACTGACTCACTGTTCTGCCTAATCTATCTAACTCAAATCAAATGACACTGTCTGTCTCTCTCTCTATCTATGAACGCCGGAACACACACTACACAGGGCCGCCGTGCAGGCGGCCTTATATAGTGTGGGGCATGTACTAAATCCCCTGAGCCATAATTGGCCAAACCCTCCTTGGCTTTGGCCAATTACGGCTCTCTGTTCAGACGGCGCTGTGATTGGCCAACCATGTGGGTCATAGTGCATGCTTGGCCAATCATCAGCCAGCAATGCACTGCGATGCCGCAGTGAATTATGGGCCGTGACGCGCCACACGAATTTGGCATGAACGGCCCATATCGTTCGCAATTCGGCGAACGGGCGAACAGACGATGTTCAAGTCGAACATGGGTTCGACTCGAACACGAAGCTCATCCCTAAGCATGACATCCATTTAAAATGGTGGAGGAATATAGATATTTGCCACAATATACATATTATTATCGATTGCACAGTGCAGAAAAATATATTGGCCCATCTCATCTATACTGGACTGCCTGCAGGAAAAGTTCACCCCGGTTTTCACCATGATACTTACCCCCCCTACTATAGGAAGAGTACACCGAGTGGTATTGATATTGGTATTTCTTAATCTGAAATTGCTGAACTGTATGTTTAGGTGGGTTTCCTGCAGGCAGACCAGCTCTACTCCATATTTCTCCAACATGGAGAATACTGCCGTCTTTTTAATCGATGTCCCCAAACCCCTGATATTCCAGGAGTCTATTTTAAGTGTTTTAGCTTGCATCAAAGATCCAAGAGGTATATACAGAGCTGCGGGGAGTATCTATTTAAAACTAAATTCAAATCTAATTCATACTGTAATTTCCCTCTCATAGTCAGTATTTTAGACCGTGATCCCCACATCCCAATCCTTTTCTAATACCATTAGTTATTTTAAAAAACGTCACCAGCATGACCAACTTACGTGAATATATACCCAAAAATGATTTCATGTGAGTTTCAAATACAATTATCCTGTAGTTATTGCTTTGCGAATTGACTTGCGTCCAGCAAATACACTTTTCTATAACATTCCTTCGTGTTGTGGCTACATTTGATCCACATTTCCTCAGTGTTTTTACTCAGCTCTAACCCCCCTAACTTTTGATCTTGAGAGTTTAAACAATATCTAGTAAGTAAGTAGGTGTCTGAAGATCAAACAGGAGCCCTTAAAGTCCAAATACAGGCCAAGTCCCCTTATTGTCTATCCCTTACTACTTGGATACCTCATCTAATTATAGTGATCCTGGTGTTTTTGCACCACTTCCCTGCCTACTCATGGTGGGTGTAATTTAGCCCACAATAGGGGCAGCCACACATTGGTGGATTAAAAAAAAGACAAAAGGGAAAAGCATATAATATGTTATATAAAAGAACAGCCAAATGGCTACTCACAAGACAGTGGGATAAAAAAGCATATGGGTATGATGCGGTCAAGAGTCATTGGAGGGTCCGTAGGAGATGAGCTATGTCCCGATGACAATGGGGAGCCACTGGCTGGCCGCTGGAGGAGGTGGCAAGGATGTAGTATCTATGGGCGATTGTCAGGCTGGTACCCCTGCAAATGGTGTAGAATAAGCAACATGCAATGTCAGCAGCGTCCAGAAAGCTGAGGGCCTGAACGGGAAGTGCACCTCAGCATGGAACGCAATCTCCAAGGACCGGAAAGTGGCGTGGCGACCAATCAGAAGATGCGTTTCACAGCATCCACAGTTTCTTCAGTTCTAACATTCTCACCAGGAAGTCAGGTGATTTATAGACAGGCAATGAGCTGTATTGGCCAAACATACACTGCACAGAAATCTACAGATTCACCACACTATAAACATACAGTTAATGTAAATCTGAAAAGGAAAATACTTGGGCATATGATGTACATCTCTAAAGAGAAGGGGGAAAAGAGGGGGGGAGGGGAAAAAAAAGTTGGGGGGGGGGAATAAAGATGAAAAATAGGCAAGGGGAAGGGAAAAAAGAAAATATAAATAATGATAATAGGCAAGGGGAAGGGAAAAGAATATATATATATATATATATATATATATATATATATAAACCGTTCCATGTCTTGTAACTGATTGAATTACTAATGATAAGGAATGTGTTTTTTATACGATATAATTGATTCCAGCTGAATTTGATTGATTGATTAGTAGCCCCCAGAAGCTACATAAATATAGACCTTTGTATATGATCAGTTGTAGATATGTGGTCGTGAAGCAGGGCGATATCATTGTTAGCCCGAAACGTCACCTGAAAATGCCTGCTATGATGTAATTTTTTATTAATAAATTTTCACCTTTTTGTGCAGCAATCTTCTTTTGATTTTTTATATTTTAGTCCCTGGGAAGGACTAGATTGCTTGCACAATACCTTTAAAAGACCGTTCAGTGCACCTCACCCAGTGATTGTTTTATATATTCCCATGAGAGAGAGCACAGGTCTGGATTGCTGGAATCTGGAGGATCTTATTCTTACACAGATGAAGATGCAGCCCGTATTTACAAGGGCACCACTGGATCACGAAATGTCCTTGTGGACAGTTCATCTCTACAGCTGACACGGAAACTGGAGAAGGTTTTACAGAAATCTGTATGTATGGAACTACATCAAGTGACACTGGCGGAGTATTATAAGTCACAATTAATACCTCGAGGACTTAGGGTACGCATTGTCCCCACCCTTTTTGCCCAAAATGAGGAATACAAGAAGCGTTTTACACAGATCATTATTAAATGCTCCTTTGATCTAATTACCTGGAATTCCTCCAGCAGGAGCGTACCGCAGTTTCCCAAGAAATTACTGAAACACTGGGACAACAGAATTTTTTAAAAACCAAAAAGGAAATGGAGGATAAACTAGCAACACACAGAAAATCAATTGACGCAAGGAAGCATACTAAAATGGACAGAGACCGGGATGATTACACCAATAATCGGGTCTATAATTGGACTGAACCAAATCGCTTCCGTGCCAGATTTAAAAACACAAGACAAAATCAACAGCTATCTACATCTAATTCTTCCATTACCTCTTCTGGATCATCTACTAATGCGCCCAGGGGATCTTTTTTGGATCGTGGCCCCCAAAGTTAAAAGCAGGAGGTGAGGAAGCAAGAGGTACCGATGGCGCTACAACAACCAGAGCGATTGCCACCCAGACCAGGAACCAACAGAGGACTTAATCCCCAATGTGGTACACAATATTTCTACTATGTCTTTTAATGATACAGAGATTCGGGTCCTGAACAAAGTCCTGAACTTCTGTCCCAAAGAAAATATGAACGTGTTTAGACTAAAACAAGATCTATATCATTTATATAGAAATGTACGTTTAAAAGCTTTTTATTCAACAAAGCCTGTGATGAACAGTGGTGGATCACTAGCACTATCAATCTCCAATTTGTAATTAAGAAATAAAAATACCTTTGTTCCTCAACTCCATCAATGGAGTTGAGACGGATATCAAGCTGTTTTTGAATGATCAATCTAAAAGAGACCATATACAGAACAATCTGAATCAGGAAGAAATCGCCATATTGTCTTCTCTTTCAAACAAAAAAAAGAGATAACAATAAAGCTGGGCGGATAAGGGCGGCTCCATAGTCATTATGGATACCGCCAAATACGAGGGAGAGATATACAGGCAGTTGGCTAACACTCATATCTATAAACGATTGGATAGTAGTCCTACCATACAGGTTGCCAATAAAATAAAAAAAGTAATTAAACAGGCTGTTCAGACAGGATTAATAGATAACAATACTCAAACTTTCTTAATTTCAACTTTTTCCACTACTCCTATTTTTTATGTATTACCCAAAATACATAAGGCCCTCCTAAACCCCCCAGTCGCCCAATCGTTTCTAGTATTAATTCTATCACAATGCCAATAGAGAAATATTTAGATAAATGTCTGACTCCATTGGTTCTGAGTACCCGATAATATATTCACAATACCCAAGATTTTTTAGAAAAAATAGAGAACCTTAATTTACCACCAGGGGCTATGTTGGTTACCTGGGATGTAACAAATCTTTATACAGCTATCCCACATACACTAGGTATCGAAGCATTTAAATGGTTGTTGAATAAATCTAAACAATACGATTCAAATCAAGTTGCATTCATTTTAGAATTACTTAAAATTGTTTTGGAAGAAAATGTTTTTCGCTTTAAAGACACGTACTACTTACAAATGACCGGTACTGCGATGGGTTCTAATGTCGCCCCCCATATGCCAATTCATTCATGGACATGCTGGAACATGCATTCATCTATCATTGTAAATTATTTGATGATAATTGCATAACATGGTTTAGATTTATTGATGACGCATTTGGCATATGGGTGGGCGATCGAGACTCACTATGGTTATTTAATGAATATTTAAATCAGTTGGTTACTGGCTTAAAGTTCAATATGTCGGTTTCAATTGAGATGATACTGTTCTTAGATACTCTATTGTATATACAAGATGGTCAGATTGTTAGTGATCTCTATCGAAAACCGACTGATTGTAACCAATTATTACATTTTTCCAGCTTCCACCCCCCCAGGTGTATTTAGATCAATACCAAGGAGCCAGTTAAAATGAATATCAAGAATCACCCATAAATCTATTTATAGAGAGGAGAGACTGGATAAAATGGAAGGCAGACTCCGGCAACGGGGTTACCCTGGTGATGTGATACATCAGGAGTGGATTAATTTATATAAAGATAAAAGAATAAATATGGACCGCAGACTTCCTTTCATTTCCCAGTGTCATCCTTTTTCTAATAAGGTGAACGATATCATTAGAAAACACTGGTCTATACTGAATAGAAATTATCCCACTGTCCCTGAATTCCAACATGCACCATTACCATCATATCGCAAGGGGATAACTATATACAGTAGATTGGTTAAATCTGACCAATTCCGTACTCCTACTCCCCAGGTGACATTTCTGGGTCCACCCAATTTAGGTTAGTTCCCGTGCCTCTCTTGTATTCAATATTCCAGTATGATAAAGGGTAAAAACTTTAGCCATCCACATAAAGGATACAATATTGCCATTAAAGATTGTTTTACTTGTCAATCCACTTATGTAGTATATATTATCAAATGTCCATGTGGACTGGTTTATGTAGGGGAAACCACACAAAAGGTAAAAGATAGGATTGCAAGACATAAATATTCGATCTGGGATAAAATTGACAAGTTACCATTGTCTAGGCATTTTGTAGAAATGAACCATGCTGTTTCACAACTTAGGTATATGGTTATAGACGGTATCCCAAACAATAGGCGAGGAGGTAATAGAGAGCTGGAACTGAAAAAGAGGGACACATATTGGATAAACCGTTTAGACACTTTACAACCTAAGGGGTTAAACACGGACTTTGATTTGGATCTGTTTCTTTAAAATGTGCACTTTTTATTGTGTTCCTTTAGGATCTTAGTCACTAGATGGTCGATCAATTTATATATCGGCCAATTTTATACTGACGTATCCAGTATATTATTACAGATTTTTTTGTAATTGTTTTTAATCAATGATGGATATTGATTTACCTATTATTGATTATGTTGTATATATGTTTTTTATAGATGAACTATTCTATCAAGCATATTATCTAGTGAAGGATTTTTCCCACTTGTTTCCAAAGTCGTTCCATGTCTTGTAACTTATTGAATTACTAATGATAAGGAATGTGTTTTTTATATCATATAATTGATTCCAGCTGAATTTGATTGATTGATTAGTAGCCCCCACAAGCTACATATACATAGACCTTTGCATATGATCAGTTGTAGATATGTGGTCGTGAAGCAGGGCGATATCATTGTTAGCCCGAAACCTCACCTGAAAATGCCTGCTATGATGTAATTTTTTATTAATATATTTTCACCCTTTTTGTGCAGCAATCTTCTTTTGATTTTTTATATTTTAGTCCCTGGGAAGGACTAGATTGCTTGCACAATACCTTTAAAAGACCGTTCAGTGCACCTCACCCAGTGATTGTTTTATATATTCCCATGAGAGAGAGCACAGGTCTGGATTGCTGGAATCTGGAGGATCTTATTCTTACACAGATGAAGATGCAGCCCGTATTTACAAGGGCACCACTGGATCACGAAATTTCCTTGTGGACAGTTCATCTCTACAGCTAATACGGAAACTGGAGAAGAATGTATCTATGGAACTACATGAAGTGACACTGGCGGAGTATTATAAGTCACAATTAATACCTCGAGGACTTAGGGTACGCATTGTCCCCACCCTTTTTGCCCAGAATGAAGAATACAAGAAGCGTTTTACACAGATCATTAATAAATGCTCCTTTGATCTAATTACCTGGAATTCCTCCAGCAGGAGCGTACCGCAGTTTCCCAAGAAATTACTGACTATCTGAAGCACTGGGACAACAGGATTTTTTAAAAACCAAAAAAAACTACAGCTAGGAAAGGCGAGCTCTTCAAGCTCTTCTTCCCCCCACCAGCCGCAGCAGGACCCAGCACCCAGCAGGCATCTCACCAGTCAATATCCTCTGCCATCTCACAACTCCACACTATGGTATCGTCCCTGTCTTCCTCGGTCACGGACGTACAAACCAGAGTGGCACTCCTGGAGGCTCGGCCGACCGTGGCTATTCCTATGCCAATTACTATGCCAATTCCTACGCCAATGCGACAATCAGACGCCCCTTCGAATTTCCCTCTACCTCCGGTGCACTCCAGGGTCAGATGGCTCCTGCACAAATGCCTCAGGTGGATAAATTCAGATGCCCAGTCTGAACCGTGGGAGGGGCAGCCATTTGCAACAATTATAATTATGGGTCCTGCAACTTCAGTCAGTGCCGCCTGTTCCACATCTGCACCTTATGCCAGAGGGCGCATCCAAGAAACTTGTGCGAAGTCAAGCAACAGAAGAAGGCATGACTAAGCCGAGTCAACGTCCTGTGGCTAGGGCTCTACCTCACCTCACACCCCACCCCCTTCCTTACCACCTACCTTATCCAGGGATTTACAGTAGGGTTTCACACCGGCCTCATTTCACTGCCCCATACTACCTACGAATGTAGGAATCTTCGCTCAGCGGCCACTGACGAACAGGCCATAGACCAGCTCTTACAGGCAGAAATAGACCAAGAGTTCATTATAGGCCCCTTCACTCAGCCCCCTTTCAGTACTTGGAGAGTCAGCCCTATTGGGCTTGTCAAGGGCAAGTTCTCAAATAAATTACGTGTGGTGTACGACCTGTCTGCGCCTCATTCTTTCCACATTCCCAGTCTCAATTCCCTAATCCCCTCCGAAGAATTCTCCCTAAAATATTCTTCCGTGGATATGGCAATCCAAGCGATCATCAAAGCAGGTACAGGCGCCTGGCTCTCCAAAGCTGACATCTCGGATGCCTTCAAGCTCCTGCCTATCCACCCATCCCTTTGGTGCTGGCATGGCATTAAGTGGAAGGAAGCATACTATTTTGCCACGAAGTTGACTTGCGGTTCGAAGAGTAGCCCTCTGGCAATGTGGCTCTTCGACACATTCGCTCAGTCCCTCGCCTGGATACTCTTGCACAAAGCTCAGTGTCAAGAGGTCATCCATTACTTGGATGACTTCTTACTAATAGAACCACCCACCATTCCCCCAGGAGACCTCGACAAACTCAGAGTCGTATTCGGAAATCTCAATGTTCCCATCGCTGAGCATGAAGTCGACAGTCCAGCACACAACATCACCTTTCTCGGGGTCAACTTAGATACCTGCACCATGCAGGCCAGTCTCCCCCTCGATAAACTAACCCGCATTAGGGTGGTCCTCCGAGAATTCACCCACACTAGGGGGGTGTACCAAAAAGCAGCTGTAATCTCTCCTGGGAATGCTTAATTTCTCCATGCGAACCATTCCACAGGGTCGCACCTTCGTGTCACGTTTGCTGATATTTCTGTCACAAACACAAGACCCCGATCAGATCCTAAATCTAGATACCGCAGCAGTAGCGGACCTATCCATGTGGGAGGAATTCCTTTCTGACTGGAATGGTATATCCCTATTTAAACCTACGGTCTCGTCCCTTTCACCCCAGGTGGTGACAGATGCTGCAGCATCCACAGGCTTTGCGGAAATTTTTGGCCACCAATGGTTTTCAGGACCCTGGCCTCCACAGATACTGTTGATACCTGGCTTCACCCGAACATCCTCCCTCTTCGAGCTCTATCCCATAGTGGCAGCCGCACAGCTCTGGGGTCATCAGTGGACAGGGCAAACTGTGGTCTTCACCACCGAAAATCAGGCCACGGCAGACATTATCAACAAAGGCAGGTCAAAGTCTAAATCAGTCATATCCTTCCTGCGCAGATTGGTACAACTGTCTTTACAACATCAATTTAATATCCACTGTTCATTTATTCCAGGCAAATACAACCTAGCTGCAGACGCACTGTCACATTTTAATTACACTTCCTTTTTCAAACAGGTTCCCGGAGCCGATCCAGTGTCGGCCCCTATCCCCGTTTGGTCTCAGCTTACCCTGGACTAGTACAACATTTACAAGGAGCGACCCAGCTCATCAATCACTCACTGTCCCATAACACACTCAAAGCCTACCAGACAGCTTGGAGGGCGTTCAATAAATTCCTGGCACCCTGCTCCAAGGGAACAACAGATGTCAAGCACGTACTGGCCTTCATTTCATATTGCAACACTCAGCTAGCCTTATCTCATAATACTATTCGGCTATACCTAGCCGGCATACAACATTTCTTGACTCTACAAGACCCCGCAAAGTGTTCACTGTTTTCATCCCACGCTATCCGTGCCATCCTACGTGGCACTCAGAAACACCAACCGGTGGTCAGTACCAAACGTTTACCCATAACGGGGCCCATCTTTAGGGGTATGTCGACCATCCTGAATACTTCTCCATTTGGTCTTCTCCCCAGTACGGTCCTACAAGCAGCCATATACTTGGCCTACTACGGGTTCTTGCGACCTGGCGAGTTCACCTGTAACAACCCCGCGGGCCAAGTGCTACGCAGACGACATTTGGTTCACTACCAAGACCACTTCGTCCTCCACTTTGAGGTTTCTAAAACCCACCAGGCAGGCTCTGGAGTGGACATTCACCTTTACAAAACCAATAATAGCTGGTATCCAGTCACCATACTCAATCATCTTCTGTCACTCCTGCCTGAACAACTGGACTCCAGTCCCCTTCTACCATTTCCAGTCAAACCCTTAAGTGACTGTCACTTTGTGATACACATAAGGATAATTCTCCACAACCTTCACCTTAACCCTAGTCAGTACTCCGGCCAATCCTTTCGTATTGAAGCGGCCTCAGCAGCATCCCGCCACAGGGTCCCAGACCACGTCATTAAAAGACTAGGCAGGTGGAAGCCAGCCTGCTTCGCCTGGTATATCCCTAATCCTCAAGTGGAGATGGCACAGGCATTTTCAAAATTGGCTCAATGAACAACTGAAAAACTAATAAAATACTATACCCCAACCTGAATGTTTTTGCCCCCTTATTTTGGTATACGTCCATTAGACCAAGGCACACTTTCAGGTCCATTTCATGTGGTAAGTCCACACTTCCAGGTCTATTTCATATGGTAAGTCTTATGTTAACTATAAATGTTATCCATGTCTGTATCGGCCATAGGGCTTCAACCATAAGTAGGAAGGCCAGTATGGTGGCCTGAATTTATGGGAGGAGCCCGGGGGGTATTTAACCAGCCCGCTCGCCTGTGGTATTTGTCGGTTTCCTGTGCGCGATACCCACCCTCCCATACCCCTTTTCAGGGCATTTTTCAACTATTCATTTCTCTTCACAAGATAATCATTTCTAAAACTAGGGTATGCCCCCTTATTTTGGTATACCGTCCATCAGACCAAGGCACACTTTCAGGTCCATTTCATGTGGTAAGTCCACACTTCCAGGTCTATTTCATATGGTAAGTCTTATGTTAACTATAAATGTTATCCATGTCCGTATCGGCCATACGGCTTCAACCATAAATATATATATATATATATATATATATACAGTATCTTACAAAAGTGAGTACACCCCTCACATTTATTTTATTATATCTTTTCTTGTGACAACACTGAAGAAATGTCACTTTGCTATAATGTAAAGTAATGAGTGTACAGCTTGTATAACAATGTAAATTTGCGGTCTCTTCAAAATAACTCAACACACACCCAATAATGTCTAAACCGTTGGCAACAAAAGTAAGTACACCCCTAAGTGGAAATGTCCAAATTGGGCCCAAAGTGTCAATATTTTGTGTGGCCACCATTATTTTCCAGCACTACCTTAACCCTCTTGGGCATGGAGTTCACCAGAGCTTCACAGGTTGCCACTGGAGTCCTCTTCCACTCCTCCATGACAACATCACAGAGCTGGTGGATGTTAGAGACCTTGTGCTCCTCCACCTTCCATTTGAGGATGCCCCACAGATGCTCAAAAGGGTTTAGGTCTGGAGACATGCTTGGCCAGTCCATCACCTTTACCCTCAGCTTCTTTAGCGAGGCAGTGGTCATCCTGGAGGTGTGTTTGGGGTCGTTATCATGTTGGAATACTGCCCTGCGGCCCAGTCTCCGAGGGGTGGGGATCATGCTCTGCTTAAGTATTTCACATGTTGACATTCATGGTTCCCTCAATGAGCTGTAGCTCCCCAGTGCCCACGGCACTCATGCAGCCCCAGACACTCCCGTGACACTCCCACCACCATGCTTGACTGTAGGAAAGACACACTTGGCTTTGTACTCCTCACCTGGTCTTCTTTAGAAGAGGCTTCCTTCTAGGACGACAGCCATCAGACCAATTTGATGCAGTGTGCGGCGTATGGTCTGAGCACTGACAGGCTGACCCCCCAACCCTTCAACCTCTGCAACACTGCTGGCAGCACACATACATCTATTTCCCAAAGACAACCTCTGGATATGACACTGAGCATGTGCACTCAACTTCTTTGGTCGACCATGGCGAGGCCTGTTCTGAGTGGAACCTGTCCTGTTAAACTGCTGTATGGTCTTGACCGCCGTGCTGCAGCTCAGTTTCAGGGTCTTGGCAATTTTCTTATAGCCTAGGCCATCTTTATGTAGAGCAACAATTCTTTTTTTCAGATCCTCAAAGAGTTCTTTCCCATGAGGTGCCACGTTGAACGTCCAGTGACCAGTATGAAAGTAAGAGAGACAACACCAAATTTAACACACTTGCTCCCCATTCACACCTCAGACCTTGTAACACTAAAGAGTCACATGACACCAGGGAGGAAAAAATGGCTAATTGGGCCCAATTTAGACATTTTCACTTAGGGGTGTACTCACTTTTGTTGCCAGCGGTTTAGACATTAATGGCTGTGTGTTTTTGATTTTTTGAGGGGACAGCAAATTTACACTGTTATACAAGCTGTACACTCACTACTTTACATTGTAGCAAAGTGTAATTTCTTCAGTGTTGTCACTTGAAAAGATATAAAAAAATATTTACAAAAATGTGAGAGGTGTACTCACTTTTGTGAGATACTATATATATATTATTTTGTATACATGCTTCAACTAGTGATATGGCTTTTCTTACTGTGCAATACAGCCAAACAGCTAATACAGAAGAGAGATCATTTTCTAGCAGCCTTTCCCTGCCACCAGGGAAAAGTCATGGTAATTGCAGCAGGGTGAAACCCAACATCAAAGGCAAAGAAGCTGTCAGCACATTTAACTTTTCAACAAACTCTTCAGCTAATGAAAAAAGGGATGACCTCGCCGCAACGTAGACTTACCGCTCCCAGGAGAATAATCAGCGCCTGCCTTTTACTTTCAATGCTCACTCCAGAGGCACAAAATAAAATGTCTAGTAATAATTCCACATAATTGTTGTTGGCTTCAAATGGCTGCATTGTGTCTTTATCTAGCTTGTTCATCTCACAGAACATTTCAGTTTCACTATACAATTTTCTTAACCCTCTGGCAGCCATATTGCAAATAACTGTTGCTAAATGTGGATGCACTTGATAAGTAGGGCACAGTGGTGTATAGAATCATGATATATATTTCTTTGTGGAAAAGGGAGACATGAAAAGACATAAAAAGGCAAAAACAAATACAATAAAAAAATGAATACACAAATAATAGATGTCGTGCATATACAGCCAAAACTTTGGATAGAGTAGGGAATGGTTAAAGTGGAACTAAATCCGTCAATTTAAAGTGTTACTAAACCCACAACAGTAAAATAAGTCTGTATATGCAATAAAGTATGCTTGTTATACTCACTGTGGAACCTAAGGGGTTATTCCTCCACATCCGGATAAGACAAAGTTATTGAAGTCAGGCTGCACATACTGAGTTTGGTGTGTATTGCTAGAGAGGTTTTTTTTTTTCTTGGGAGAGTGCATGTGATCAGTGCAGGGTCAATCAGCACTGTCCAGACAGAGGGTCAGGGGTCCTGGATCCTGATAAGACAGCAAAAGCAGTATGAAAACTCCTCCCACAAGCTTTAACCAGGAACTTATAGAAAGCACATGACTGCTACATACTGCTGATGATTAAAGGTATTTAGCAGTTTATATTTACTAAACTTGCATTTCCGTGTTCTGTGTGCTGTGGGAGACCAGATAAAATAAATGCAGGGTTCTGGGTTTAGTAACACTTTAACTGTTTCCCATAATAATTTCATTCAAGGCATGCTGTGAATGATAACTGTCCCAGAAAAGACAAGTCATCACATAGCTGGAGCCATAGAAAATTACATGCGCAGTGTAATGGCAACTGCAGATCAAATAGAAGCTAAGATGGCACCTTCCTTGGCTGTAAATGTTAAGAGGGTTTAATTCTGCTTTAAGACTCCTATCTTTTTTCCCATCAGGGAAGATTCTCTTCACTTTCCCTCCTAGACATACTGTAGCCCTCTTTGTAGACAGTTTTCATCAGAACATACATCTCTATTGGAAGATTGGGCTGATCTTCCCAGGCACGCAACTCTTGGTGTCGGAGATAGGATGCAGCTATGAGTACCATCTCCTCCTACTGAGTTGTTTGGTGTACACTTCTGTAATCTTGGGGTCTTGGGGTAAGAGGCTTAAGGTGGTGGGACACTGCACACTTGAGGTTGAGGATTTTGAGTGTTTATCATGTACTTTCTTTTTCTGGGAGATTAATCACTTCATTGAGCATATGGTTACTTTTAAAACCTTTTCTTGAGTTTTATTCCAATTCTTTATTAATATTTTAGTCACGTGGTTCAGTTTTTATACATTTGTGGAATAATTTTTGTATTTACTCACTTGTATTAAGGGGACAGCGTAGACAGCACTATTACATAAGACAGCACTGTTACAGAAGACAGTGCTGATCAGGACAAAAAGTGAGGGCAAAGCTCCCCGAGTCCCCAGTAAGGACACAGACAGCAAAAAAGAACCTAACAGGCACTCTAACCCTTGCCCACATTATCCAAAACTAAAAAAAAAGTTTTGACTTAACATAAGTATATGCAAACCTAAAATTATGAATGTTATCACTGCATTTCTCTGCCCCTATTATTAAAATAATAAAGCCTTTAAACCAAGGTATGCATGATCTAATCCTCCCACTACACACTTAGTAATTCTGCTAATTCCCTCCTCAATTCAGGGCTTTCTCTGGCTACTGAAAACATTAACCATGGATGCAGATCCATGTTAGCAAGGTCAGTTTGTATTCCTTCTTCTTTCCAATAGCAGTCATGTTACCATCCAAAAAAAAAAATGCCAAAAAGGTTTTTAATACACACTTTTGGTAGCTCAATCAGTATGGCATGTTTAAAAAAAAGCTCTGCTGAAAGTAAACATGAATTCAAAGAATGATATGTACACGTTAAAAGAGGAGTGTGGGAATAAAAAAAAGCAAACCTACATAATCACCTAGATGGCTGCAACATTGATCTGAGCTGCTGCTGACACTGCCAGCTCTACACCAAGAACTGAGCGATCAAAGACTGCTGATCACTTCTCAGGTCTTCTCTGAGCACAGAGTTGTGACTGTCAATCACCAGTCCTGTTTTCTGTCTCTTCAACACTCACTGGACTGTCAGACTGTGGAGGGGGCGGGAGTGGCTGGCTTAGCCTCTAACAGTGCGCTGAGAGGCTGAGACAGCTGCCGGTTGGGCATCTGGGTGGATCACGACATTATTGTCACAGGAGAGCATAACTTTGTGTATTCCTGTGGCCCACAGGAGAGGTGTGACCAAAAGAGCTTTGGCTATACTTCTTTAAACGGTTAGTTCATCTTTACCAAAAAAACAGTTAATTCAGGTAAGGGTACTTGTAAATAAAAACAAACCGTGCTGTACTTTAAATAATGCCCTTCCTATAGGTGTAGTCCATTTACATACCTACCTTAGCCTGGCCAAAAAACTCCTAGAGATTGCACCATCTGGTCCTGCCTTGCTGCTAGGACATTGCCAAGACACTCCCAGCTTATTTAAACCCTCTTACATACATTCTTTATGTAAGTAGCTCTGAGCTCAGTGATCTTATGATGGAAAAGATAGTGGACCACACAAGTGCAGGTTTTTAAAACTCACTCCTATAATGGTCAGGGTGGGCAGTAATGGCTGTGGTGTCTTAGCAATGTCCTAGCAACAAGGCAGGATGGAATGATGTCTTCTCTTGGGGATTTTCAGCCAGCCTTCAGGAGGTACGTAGATGGACTACACCTACAGCAGGGGCAATATTCAGCTTTAGTCAAAGCTGCAGAGTTTGTTTTTATCTATAGGTGCCCATTACCCGCATAGGCAGATTTTTGGTAAAGGTGAACTAACACTTTAACACCTTTCCCCAGCCTATAGCATAATGACGGCCGGGAGGTGGCTTTACCATTCTCAGTGTACATCATATGATGTCCTCTCAGAAAGCGCCGCTTGAGTGGCCACGGGACCGCGGGGCCACGCAGCTTCGCGATCTGTCAGTGGCTGTGTCCACAGGACAGAGCCAATAACTGATCAGTGTACTAGCTCACAATCACAGCAGATCACATGACAGTTGTACACAAAATATTGCTTCTTTTCATGCCATCCATTGTGTACAATTGTGTTGCTAGCTGTGATTGGTCAATGTAATCACATGGTAAAGACAGGGCCAATCACAGCCCATTTGTACCATGTGGTTAGATTTTATCACTCACAGCTTATTACAACAAAACAATCAGTTTCATTCAGTAAAATGCTTGCTTATAGCAATGTAATTCACTGCTATAAGCAAACATAATGTGTAAAATATATATATATATATATATATATATATATATATATATATATATATATATATATATATGATCACTTCCCCAGAGTAGTAATGTTACTATGATAACATTATATTACTCTGGTCACAATGTGTTAAAATAAAATAAAAATGAAGAAGTGAAAAAACACCAGTCAGTGTCCCTTATCACCACCACACCAATTATATGATGATGCTGTACTGCACTGGTGGCTTGTGAATTTTTTTTTTCAATTTCTACATTTTCCAAAAAATTATGACAAATGATTACACCTTCAAAAAACCCCACCATGTCTCTTACTAAATACCTTGGACTGTCCACTGGGAGTATTTTTTACTGTCCTGTCATTTTAGGGCCTCAAGAAATGAGAAAGTAATGAGGCCATCAGTACATCAGGATTGATCAATTTCAGATATATACCATAGGTTGTGGATACTATAACTTTTCTACAGACTAAATAATATACACCGATTTTGGTTATTTTCACAAAATGTAGCAGAATACATTTTGGCCAACATTTTTGAAGAACAATTATTTATTTGCACAATTTTATAACAGAAACAAAGAAAAAACTTGTTTATTTTATCCAAATTTTCTATCTTTTTTTATTTATCTAGCAAAAAATAAAAAGCCCAGTGGTGATGAAATATAGTCAGGTCCATAAATATTGGGACATCAAAACAATTCTAATCTTTTTGGCTCTATACACCACCACAATGGATTTGAAATGAAACAAACAAGATGTGCTTTAACTGCAGACTTTCATCTTTATTTTGAGGGTATTTACATCCAAATCAGGTGAACAGTGTAGGAATTACAACAGTTTGTATATGTTCCTCCCACTTTTTAAGGGACCAAAAGTAATGGGACAGTTGGCTGCATGCATTGGTTCCATGGCCAGGAGTGTGTTATTCCTTCATTATCCCATTTACAAGGAGCAACTAAAAGCTCCAGAGTTCATTTCAAGTGTGCTATTTGCATTTGGAATCTGTTGCTGTCAACTCTCACTATGAGATCCAAAGAGCTGTCACTATCAGTGAAGCAAGCCATCATTAGGCTGAAAAAACAAAACAAACCCATCAGAGAGATAGCAAAAAAATTAGGTGTGGCCAAATCAACTGTTTGGAACATGCGACATGCGAAAGAACGCACCGGTGAGCTCAGCAACACCAAAAGACCCGGAAGACCACGGAAAACAACTGTGGTGGATGACCGAAGAATTCTTTCCATGGTGAAGAAAACACCCTTCACAACAGTTGGCCAGATCAAGAACACTCTCCAGGAGGTAGGTGTATGTGTGTCAAAGTCAACAATGAAGAGAAGACTTCACCAGAGTGAATACAGAGGGTTCACCGCAAGATGTAAACCATTGGTGAGCCTCAAAAATAGGAAAGCCAGATTACAGTTTGCCAAACAACATCTAAAAAAGCCTTCACAGTTCTGGAACAACATCCTATGGACAGATGAGACCAAGATCAACTTGTACCAGAGTGTTGGGAAGAGAAGAGTATGGAGAAGGAAAGGAACTGCTCATGATCCAAAGCATACCACCTCATCAGTGAAGCATGGTGGTGGTAGTGTCATGGCGTGGGCATGTATGGCTGCCAATGGAACTGGTTCTCTTGTATTTATTGATGATGTGACTGCGGACAAAAGCAGCAGGATGAATTCTGAAGTGTTTCGGGCAATATTATCTGCTCATATTCAGCAAAATGCTTCAGAACTCATTGTATGGTGCTTCACAGTGCAGATGGACAATGACCCGAAGCATACTGCGAAAGCAACCAAAGAGTTTTTTAAGGGAAAGAAGTGGAATGTTATACAATGGACAAGTCAATCACCTGACCTGAATCCGTTTGAGCATGCATTTCACTTGCTGAAGACACAACTGAAGGGAAAGAGCCCCACGAACAAGCAGGAACTGAAGACAGTTGCAGGAGAGGCCTGGCAGAGCATCACCAGGGATGAAACCCAGCATCTGGTGATGTCTATGCATTCCAGACTTCAGGCTGTAATTGACTGCAAAGTATTTGTAACCAAGTATTAAAAAGTGAAAGTTTGATGGATGATTGTTAATCTGTCCCATTACTTTTGGTCCCTTGAAAAGTGGGAGGCACATATACAAACTGTTGTAATTCCTACACCATTCACCTGATTTGGATGTAAATACCCTCAAATTAAAGCTGAAAGTCTGCAGTTAAAGCACATCTTGTTCGTTTCATTTCAAATCCATTGTGGTGGTGTATAGAGCCAACAGGATTAGAATTGTGTCGATGTCCCAATATTTATGGACCTGACTGTACCACCAAAGAAAGTTCTAGTTGTACAAAGTTGAACAAAATGATACAATTTTAGTATGGGTACAGCATGACCACGCAATTATCATTCAAAGTGTGACAACTCTGAAAGCTGAAAAATGGCCTGGGCAGGAAGGGGGTAAAAGTGACTGGTATTGAAGTGGTTAAGAAATAGCCTGTGGGGTGAAGAAGTTTTACTTTGTTTACCATATATAGTCAGCTCTTTGAGATCAGTATAACCTCTGATTAAAGCATTTAAACCCAAAAACAAAAATGTAACATATACTGCTTATCTTAGATGTGGTAGCTGCATTTCTTTTCTTTTTTTAGTTTTGTTTTCCTTTATTTTCACCTAGTGATTCTGCCAGTACCAAACTTCCAGTCCTAGGATGACAATGCTCCCTCACTCTTCTATATTAAGACAACAGAAATTAAATAGAATTATGGATTACCATTCCTCTCCTACTGTGCATAATATAAACGAGGAGTGACTATAATCCTCAGAGATAGCTGAGAACAATGTAATTAATAAGAGTTAGCACAAGCAGTTATCAGCTCACAAAATTTCTGGAAAGATCAATAGGTGTTTTTTGAACCTATACAGTTATAACAATACACTTTCAATGGTAAATGAAAAGATCACAAGAGACTAAACAAGAAAAGCTTATTGTTAGGGCTTACATACACTTTAAAGCTTGTAGAATTGTGTGCACATCACTTATTTCACTAAGGCTTCTGCACAGCTCAACACAGTGGGGTTGATTTACTAAAGGCATATAGGCCATTTGCTTTGGAAGGGAAGTCACACATTGCAAAGGAATTTTCCCTAGAGCTCAGTGAATGTGTTGAAATGGGAAAACTTTGCAAAGAATACCCAATCACGTGCATTAAAGAAAACAGATTTTTTTCTTATGCATGATTTGATTATGAAAATCAGCAGAGCTTCACCTCATTCAGTTCATTAAAGTCTGGGGAAAATTTCCTTGCAAAGAGAAATTTCCCTTGCAAAGTAAACAGTCTATTTACATAGTTACATAGTTCTAAAAAAACAAAAAAAAAACAAAAAAACAAAAAATCAGAAAGGTGCAAGCATTTAGTGCATTACCAAACATTTTTTTTTTGTATGGAATCCTATAGTTCATTGGCTTTTACAAGTTGCATCTTTGTGAGTGTCCATTTTTAGCAGTTTTCATTTGCCTCAATACATTTTTGGTAATGCTTGCACTTTCCAGTTTGTTTTTTTGTTTTATTTTGGATTCCCCTGTCTGAGGAGGGCTGCATCTGCCAAGCATTTGGATTTGTTGTCCCGTAGTCCTATGCAACTGTGGAGGACCTCTAAGCTTTGGAAGTGACTGCTCTTTGTTCTATAGTTACATAGGTGATAAGGTTGAATAAAGACACCAGGCCATCCAGTTCAATCTATGTGTATGTGTTCATGTAAAAAAAAATCATATTACTTATCCCTGTATAGTGTACTCGTTAAGATGACCATCTAAGAGTTTTTTTGAAACATATAATTTATTCCACTGACACCACCAATTGTGGAGGTGATGTCTACATCCTTGCTGACCTGACAGTGAAAAACCCCCTACACAGTTCAAGGTAAACCACTTCTCCTCCAATGTCATTGAGTGGCCCCGTGTCTTCTTAACTCCCTGAGAGTGAATAGTTTATTCCCTATGTTAGAATCACCATTGAGGTATTTGTATATCACTATCATATCCTTTTAAGCGTCTCTTCTCCAGGAAGACTAATGCCCCGTACACACGGTCGGACATTGATTGGAATTCCGACAACAGAATCCTAGGATTTTGGCTCAAACTTGTCTTGCATACACACGGTCACACAAAGTTGTCGGAAAATCCGATCATTCTGAACGTGGTGGACTTTACGTCCGTACATCGGGACTATAAACGGGGCAGTAGCCAATAGCTTTTGTTTCCTAATTCATTCTGAGCATGCGTGGCACTTTGTGTGTCGGATTTGTGTACACACGATCGGAATTTCCGACAAAGGATTTTGTTGTCGGAAAATTTTATAGCCTGCTCTCAAACTTTGTGTGTCGGAAATCCTGATGGAAAATGTGTGATGGAGCCCACACACAGTCGGAATTTCCAACAACCAGGTCCTATCACACATTTTCCGTCGGAAAATCTGACCATGTGTACGGGGCATAAGTGTAATGTTTGTAGTCATTACTGAAAACTAGGGATGTGCCGAACACCCCCCGGTTCGGTTCGTACCAGAACATGCGAACAGGCAAAAAATTTGTTCAAACACGCGAACACTGTTAAAGTCTATGGGACACGAACATAAAAAATCAAGAGTGCTAATTTTAAAGGCTTATATGCATGGTATTGTCTTAAAAAGTGTTTGGGGACCCGGGTCCTGCCCCAGGGGTTATGTATCAATGCATAAAAAAGTTTTAACAACAGCCGTTTTTTCGGGAGCAGTGATTTTAATAATGCTTACAGTGAAACAATAAAAGTGTAATATTCCTTTATATTTCGTACCTGGTGGTGTCTATAGTATGCCTGTAAAGTGGCGCATGTTTCCCGTGTTTACAACAGTCCGAGAGCAAAATGACATTTCTAAAGGAAAAAAAGTCATTTGAAAGTGCTCGTGGCTATAATGAATTGTCCGTCCCGACTCCCGGCAATGCACATAAAAGTTCATTGATAAAAACGGCATGGGATTCCCCCACAGGGAAACCCTGAACCAAAATTTAAAAAAAAAGCGTGGGGGTCCCCACAAATTCCATACCAGGCCCTTCAGGTCTGGTATGGATATTAAGGGAAACCCCGTGTCGAAATAAAAAAAATGGCGTGGGGGTCCCCCTCAAAATCCATACCAGACCTGAAGGGTCTGGTATGGATTTTAAGGGGAACCCCGCGCCAATTTTTTTAAAAAAAATGGCGTGGGGTCCCCCCAAAAATCCACACCAGACCCTTATCCGAGCACGCAACCTGGCAGGCCGCAGGAGAAGAGGGGGGGGACGAGAGAGCACCCCCCCTCCTGAACCGTATCAGGCCACATGCCCTCAACATTGGGAGGGTGCTTTGGGGTAGCCCCCCAAAGCACCTTGTCCCCATGTTGATGGGGAGAAGGTCCTCATACCCACAACCCTTGCCCGGATGTTTGTGGGGGTCTGCGGGAGGGGGGGCTTATCAGAATATGGAAGCCCCCTTTAACAAGGGGACCCCCAGATCCCACCCCCCCTGTGTGAAATGGTAATGGGGTACAAATGTACCCCTACCATTTCACAAAAAATGTGTGAAAATGGTAAAAAAAGACACAATACAGGCCTTGGGACAAGTCCTTTATGAAAAAAATAAAAAAATAAAACTGTCCCACAGAGTCTTCTACTTCTTCTTCTCGCGCTCCGACAGACTGAGGGCGGGGGCCACACAATGATGTCGCTGGGTGACTCCATCCCCCTCTGACGCATGGGGACATCCCTATGGCTTTCCTGTATCGTCAGAGGGGACAGGGCCACCCGGTCCGCCCCCCTATTATGCACGGGGACATCCCTATGGCTTCCCCGTAGTGTCAGAGGGGGTGGGGCAACCGGTTACATAACCGAGTGACCCCGCCCCCCTCCGACGCTACGGGGAAGCCATAGGGATGTCCCCGCGTGTCAGAGGGGGCGGGGTCACCCGGCGACGTCATTGTGTGACCCCGCCCTCAGTTATAAAAGAGCTATCACCTGAGAGCAGCCGGTCATTACGGCTAATGCCTCCAATGGAGGCAGTTCGTGGCTTTTTTTTTTAGGTCCGTCAGAACGCGAGAAGAAGAAGAAGAAGACTCCGTGGGACAGTTATATTTTTAATTTTTTTTAATAAAGGACTTGTCCCAAGGCATGTATTGTGTTTTTCTGTACCATTTTCACACATTTTTTGTGAAATGGTAGGGGTACATTTGTACCCCGTTACCATTTCACACAGGTGGGGCCGGGATCTGGGGGTCCCCTTGTTAAAGGTGGCTTTCATATTCCGATAAGTCCCCTGCCCGCAGACCCCCACAACCACCGGGCAAGGGTTGTGGGGATGAGGCCCTTCTCCCCATCAACATGGAGACAAGGTGCTTTGGGGGCTACCCCAAAGCACCCTCCCAATGTTGAGGGCATGTGGCCTGGTACGGTTCAGGAGGGGGGGAACTCTCTTGTCCCCCCTCTTTTCCTGCAGCCTGCCAGGTTGCGTGCTCGGATAAGGGTCTGGTATGGATTTTTGGGGGGACCCCACATCATTTTTAAGAAAAAAATTGGCACGGGGTTCCCCTTAAAATCCATACCAGACCCTTCAGGTCTGGTATGGATTTTGAGGGGGACCCCCACGCCATTTTTTTTTAAATTTTGGTGCGGGGTTCCCCTTAATATCTATACCAGACCGGAAGGGCCTGGTATGGAATTTAGGGGGACCCCCACACCCATTTTTATCAATGAACTTTTATGTTTATTGCCGGGACCGACAATTCATTATAGGCGCAAGTACTTTTAAATTACTTTTTTTTCTTTAGAAATGTCATATTGCTCTCGGACTGTTGTAAACACTGGAAATATACGCCACTTTACAGGCATACTATAGACACCCCCCAGGTACGAAATTTAAAGGAATATTACACTTTTATTGTTTCACTTTAAGCATTATTAAATTCACTGCTCCCAAATAGTGTTTTTAAAACTTTTTTTGCATTGATACATGTCCCCTGGGGCAGGACCCAGGTCCCCAAACATTTTTTATGACAATACCATGCATATAAGCCTTTAAAATTAGCACTTTTGATTTCTCCCATGGACTTTTAAAGGGTGTTCCGCGGCTTTCGAATTTGCCGTGAACACCCCAAATTGTTCGCTATTCGGCGAACAGGCGAACACCCGATGTTCGAGTCGAACTTACATTCGACTCGAACATCGGGACCATCCCTACTGATAACAGAGGTCCTCCAGTGCCCTTATTAACTTTGTTGCCCTTCTCTGGACTCTCTCCAGCTCCAGCACATCCTTTCTGAGGATTAGTGACCAGAACTGGATGGCATACTCTCGATATGGCCAAAATGCATGCTAATATTCTGTTAGCTTGCTTGCTGCAGCTGTCATCTACCAGGACCCCAGATATGTTTTCCATCCTGGATTTCCCCAGAGGTTCTCACCCTAGTGAGTAACTTGCGTTCATATACTTAGCCCCCAAGTACATTACTTTACATTTTTCAACATTAAACCTCATTTGCCATGTAGTTGCCCACCCTTTTATTATATTGAGGTCTTCTTGTAAAGTATCAATATCCTGCTGAGAAGTTATTCGCCTGCTTAGCTTTGTATCGTCTGCAAACACTGAGATTGAGATATTTATCCCAATCTCTATATCATTCATGAATAAATTAATCAGAATTGGTTCCAGGACAGAACCTTGCAGTACCCCACTTGCCACTCCAGACCAGACTGAGTACTTGCTATTTATCACCACCCTTTGGAGAAGCTCCTGTAACCAGTTTCCTATCCATATACAAACCCTGTAGTCCTTGCCTATGGACCTCAGTTTGTAAGTTACACTACTTTCACCAGCCTTCCCTTATCAAGATGGCATCTCACTTCCTCATAGGATGTTAAAAAGTTTGTTACCCTAAAAAAAAAAATAGATCCTGTTCCCTTAAAGCATGTTACACAGCACAGTGCTTGTGCTGTGTAATTTGTCCCCCTGTATCACCTAAAAAAACTGTCTGATCCTGTTTGGTTCTGCCCTCCCCCCTGACACCATGGTCAGTTTACGTGCCTCCGTCATCTGCAGCCCTGCTCTGTCCTCCTCTCCCTCCCTGCCTGTCTGCTCAGGACAGTGCATGCCCCTTCCCCTTACTACTCACTAGTAGTAATCAGCAGTGCTTTACAAAAGGTCTTTCTTGCCAAACCAGGCTGTTAACGTGATTGTTAAGCCACTATAATATAGTCATGCCACCCCCTCTGTTATATAACAATATGTGTCCCAGTGTCTGATCTATATAAAAAAAATGCAGATTATACGTTATATTCAGAGCGCCTCCCTTTGCTCACGTGACTCCTTGGCTCTCTCTCCTTTTCTCCCCTCCTCTTGGCTGATGTCAGCAGGAGGGGTCAGCCCCGCCCGCTATAGCTGTCAGCCTGGGAGAGGAGAGAGTCAAGAAGTCATGTGAGCGCCTGCAGATGCTCTGATATAAGGTATAATCAGCATTTTTTTATATAGATCAGACACTGGGACACATATTGTTATATAACAGAGGGGATGACATTAATATATTATATATGAGTAGGTGAATGGAAGTGCTGACGATGCAATTAATTAAGTCTGCTGCACCTGAAAAACCCTGAATACCAGGAATGAAAAGTGATTGATAGTGTAAAGGTGCACTGATTCTATGTAAAGGGTAGGAAAACCCAAAGTTGTATAAAATATAATGCACAATAATGTTGCCCAATGTGAACACAATGGGTAAATTGGAAACGGTGTGTGGTCTGGCTTGACCTGTAGCACATTTGGATAGACAAAATATCTTAAAGTGGTTGTAGTAACACTTTGCAACCACTTTATACTACAGGCAAGCCTATAATTAGGCTTACCTGTAGCTACACTGGATATGTATTTGCATGTGCCCACATCATCGGCACATGCGCACTTAAGCAAACTGAAGCAATGGCACGTACATGCGGTTGCTTCAGTTATACTGTGCCGTTGCTGGCGGCTCCCGCGCACAAGCCCGGGAGTAATGTCATCGCGGCTCCGGCCAATCACAGCGCTGGGGTCGCGATACACGGAAGTAACCCCCCGGAAAGATGTTGGCCACAGGAGCGGTGAACGAGGATTGCTGCAAAAAATAAACAATGCAATTCAAACACAACGTGTATATAATCTGAAAAGGAAAAACTGACAGTAAATAGAGTAAATATATATCAACAGTCTCTCTCAGGTTCCAAAAAGTCTATGGGAAAACAAATCAAATTCAGCAGAGTGAATGGGCTGATTTGAAAACACATTCAATTATCTTGTGAGTGCCAAATCGAACATATGCCAATCCCAAGGTGTGTGGACACTTTAGTATGAAGACACCACTAGGCTCAAAAGTAATAAAAAAATGGCTGCTTAACAGACCCACATAGGTCACAAGCGTGTGTGCTGATCGACAGCTTAGGGACACATTCCTCTGTCTGCCAAATCTCAGAGATTCACAATAGACAACAGCTCCCAGCAGATGCAGCATGGACTCTCATCTGTGGCTGATAAAATGGATTCCTCTATACCTTCCTCAGAGGTGGGGATGGGCCGAACACCTCCCGGTTCGGTTCGCACCAGAACATGCGAACAGGCAAAAAATTTGTGCGAACATGCAAACCCTTTTAAAGTCTATGGGCCACGAACATGAAAAATCAAAGGTGCTAATTTTAAAGGCTTATGTGCAAGTTATTTCTATAAAAAGTGTATGGAGACCCGGGTACTGCACTAGGAGACATGTATCAATGAAAAATGTTTTTTTTAAAGGGCCGTTTTTTTTAGGAGCAGTGATGTTAATAATGCTTAAAGTAAAACAATAAAAATGATCGTGCATGGGGGTCCCCTTAGTCTGCCTGTAAAGTGGTGCATCTGTGTGATGTGTACAACAGTGCCGCAGCAAAATTACATTTCTAAAGGAAAAAATGTCACTTAAACTTGCTCACAGCTGTAATGTATTGCCGCCTCCTGGAAATATAGATAAAAAATCAAGGAAAAAAATCAGCGTGGGGTTCCCCACCAGTCAATACCAGGCCCTTAGGTCTGGTATGGATTTTGAGGGCAACTCCACGCAAATTTGTTCTAAAAAACAGCGTGGGGTTCCCCCCAAAATCCACACCAGGCCCTTTGGGTCTGGCATAGATTTTAAGGATAACTGCATGGCAAAATGTAAAAAAAAATTGGCGTGGGGTCCCCCCATAATCCATACCAGACCCTTATCTGAGCAAGCAGCCTGGCAGGCCAGGAAAGGGGGGAGACAAGTAAGCACCTCCCCCCTCCTGAACCATACCAGGCCGCTTGCCCGCAACATGGGGAGGGTGCTTTGGGTTCCCCCTCAAAGCACCTTTGTCACGGTTCCTACTGCGCCATGCAAATGGACAGGCGTGGTCACCCCCCAGGTGGCTCAAGGAGGTATTGAACCCATGACTTTCTGTGTACTGCTCCTGCTGTATTGACTCTGAGCCACACCTCAGCTCGTTATTCAGCCTGGTTTCCAGCTATGCCTTGTCCTGCATGCAGCACTGAAGGCTATACTCTGGATCTTGCTTTGGAATTAGCACATGCCACTCCTGGTTCAGCTGAGGCAGTTTACCAAATCAGCTGGGTATAAAACACTGCCTCACCCTGAAGGCTGTGTCAGTTCATTGTCTCTTGTATTGCCAAAGGTTCCTGTTTTCCTATGTTCTTATTTTCAAGTTTCAGTGTTCCAAGACTGACCTCGGCTTCTGACCCTGGCTTTGTTCATCGTTATCTTTGACTTCTGGAATACCTGACTACAGCTTCACCTCGACAATCATTTGGTAAACTCCCTGTCAAGTCTCCGTGCTCAGATTCACAGCCCAGGTAGCCTTTTACCTAGTTACTGTGGGCTGTGTGTATTGCAAGGGTGAGCATACATCTCTGCACTATGGACTTCAACCAAGGCAAGCCCTTACAACCTTGTCCCCATGTCGATGGGGACAAGGCCTCATCCCCACAACCCTGGCCTGGTGGTTGTGGGGGTCTGTGGATGGGGAGCTAATCAGAATCTGGAAGCCCCCTTTAACAAGGGGACTGCCAAATCCTGCCCCCCTCCATGTGAATGGGTATGGGGTACATTGTACCCCTACCCATACACCCAAAAATTTTTAAAAAAGTTAAAACCACAATAGACAGTTTTTGAAAATTCCTTTAAAAAAAAAAAAAAATAAAACAAAAAAAAAATAAAAAGTGTCCCGTGATGTCCATCCATCTTCAATCACGCCACCTGATGGACCCGAAAAATAGCGACTGCTGTCTTTTGGCTGTGACAGCTGTTATATAGGCAAGGGCGGGGCCACCCGCTGATGTAAATTGATGACCCTGCCCCTTCTGATGTCACATGACATCACATGACGTCAGAAGAGGGCGGGGTCACTCAGTTACATCACTGTGTGGCACCACCCTTGCCTTTATAACAGCTGTTACAGCCAAGAGACAGCAGTTGGCGGGAGGCCTCCCATTTTTCAGGTCCATTGGGCGGGGTGATTGAAGATGGATGGACATCGCGGGACACTTTTTTGTAAATAAAGGAATTGTCAAAAACTGCCTATTGTGGTTTTTACTTTTTGACACTGTTTTTGGTGAATGGGTAGGGGCACAATGTACCCCATACCCATTCACATGGGGGGCGGGATCTGGGGGCCCCCGTGTTAAAGGGCAACTGCAAAGCACCCTCCTTATGTTTAGGGCATGTGGCCTGATATAGTCCAGGAAGGGGGGCACAACTTTTCCTGCGGCCTGCCAGGTTGCATACTCAGATAAAGGTCTGGTATAGATTTTGGGGGGGACCCCAACACCATTTTTTTTTTAAATTTTGGCGCGGGGTTCAGACCTGAAGGGCCTACACTGCCTGCATTGACTGAATATAGAGTATACACTGAATATATAGGCTACACTGAATGCAGAGTATATATATAGACTGTATATATATATTAAATACACTGCCTGCACTGACTGAATTTAGAGTCTACACTGAATATCTAGTTTACGCTAAATGCAGAGTATATGTATATATATATATATATATATATATATATATATATATATATATATATATATATATATATCACAAAAGTGAGTACACACCTCACATTTTTGTAAATATTTTATTATATCTTTTCATGTGACAACACTGAAGAAATTACACGTTGCTACATACAATGTAAAGTAGTGAGTGTACAGCTTGTATAACAGTGTAAATCTGCTGTCCCCTCAAAATTACTCAACACAAAGCCATTATTGTCTAAACTGTTGGCAAAAAAATGAGTACACCCCTAAGTAAAAATGTCCAAATTGGGCCCAATTAGCCATTTTCCCTCCCCGGGGTCATCTAACTCATTAGTGTTACAAGGTCTCAGGTGTAAATGGGGAGCAGGTGTGTTAAATTTGGTGCTGTCTGAGGATCTGAAAAAAAAATTGTTGCTCTACATAAAGATGGCCTAGGCTATAAGTAGATTGCCAAGGCCCTGAAACTGAGCTGCAGCACGGTGGCCAAGACCATACAGTGGTTTAACAGGACAGGTTCCAGTCAGAACAGGCCTCGCCATGGCTGAACCAAAGCAGTTGAGTGCCACGTGCTCAGCGTCATAGCTAGAGGTTGTCTTTGGGAAATAGATGTATAAGTGCTGCCATCATTGCTGCAGAGGTTGAAGGCGTGGGGGGTCAGCCTGGCAGTGCTCAGACCATACACTGCATCAAATTGGTCTGCATGGCTGTCGTCCCAGAAGGAAGCCTCTTCTAAAGATAATGCACAAGAAAGCCCGCAAACAGTTTGCCGAAGACAAGTAGACTAAGGACATGGATTACTGGAACAATGTCCAGTGGTCTTATTTGGTTCAGATGGTGACAAGCGTGTGTGGCGGCAACCAAGTGAGGAGTACAAAGACAAGTGTGTCTTGCCTACAGCAAGCAAGGTGGTGGGAGTGTCATGGTCTGGGGCTGCATGAGTGCTTCCGGCACTGGGGAGCTACAGTTCATTGAGGGAACTATGAATGCAAACATGTACTGTGACATACTGAAGCAGAGCATGATCTCCTCCCTTTGGAGACTGGGCCGCAGGGCAGTATTCCAACATGATAACGACCCCAAACACACCTCCAAGACGACCAGTGCCTTGCTAAAGAAGCTGAGGGTAAAGGTGATGGATGTCTCCAGACCTAAAGCCTATTGAGCATCTGTGGGGCATCCCCATACAGAAGGTGGAAGAGCGCAAGGTCTCTAACATTCAACAGCCGTGATATTGTCATGGGGGAGTGGAAGAGGAATCCAGTGACAACCTGTAAAACTCTGTGAACTCCATGCCCAAGAGGGTTAAGGCATTGCTGGAAAATAATGGTGGCCACACAAAATATTGGTCATTCTCACTTAGGGGTGTACTCACATTTGTTACAGTAATAAGGAGAGCCAGCAAAACTGTAATCCTTGAAGTGACATTTATTGGTACATCAGAGTGACAATAAAGCTGACGCGTTTCGGCAATAGCCTTAGTCGACTTGACGACATGATTGGCCAAAGGCACCCTGCATGCTTTGGCCAATCATCATGCAGCAATACACTGCAATCCCGCAGTGCATTATAGGGCGCTTCGCGGCGCTCGAATTTCCCCGCAAATGCCCCATATGTTCAGTTCATTTTAGAACAAACGAACACCCGATGTACGAGTCAAACTTACGTTCGGCTCGAACTGCGGGCTCATCCCCACTCAGTTGCATCACATGCATCATATTCCTTACATACTCTCCTTCAGCTATATCCCTGAACCAAGGTCAGTATGCTGAGCTTACCACTTCTCAAGACAATCTGCCTACTGATTCCTCAGTACACCAGGTCTTTGCACCACAGCAAACTATAGACACTGGTATAAAGATAATAGACAATACACATTACCATGTGATCAGTCAGTTACCACTTTACCAGTATACTGCCCCACAGCCACAACTTAACATGACAATCAACTCTGAGCCAGTGTCATGTTTGAACACCTTTGCACTACTATACCTCCCAAAGTCACTCAATTACAGTATACCATACAATGTAACTAACTTTGTTCCACATGAAACTGTGCAAAGTCTGAAAACACAACATTTCACAGTTTGTGTACCTTCTTTGCAAAAATAACACCAAGACAGTTCTCACTAAATTTGATGACAAACCTGAAAACCAGAAGCTGGAAATCTACCTTCAAAGCTATGATCAGTGAACTAGATGTCACAACTACAAGAGAACTAGATCTGCTTATCGGGTGGCTAGGTCCCCAATCTGCTGAATGTATCAAAAGACTCAAAGCTGTTCACATTGACAACCCTACCACAGATCTTAATGCTACTTGGGACAGATTTGAGCATAGCTTCAGCAGCCCAGAAGCCATAGAGGATGCTTTATTCAAACGTTTTCAAAGCTTCCCAAAAATATCTGGAAGAGACATTCTAAAGTTTCAAGAGCTCAGTGACCTTCTTTTGGAGCTTCAACTTGCCAAAGCTGATATCCACCTACCCAGCCTCAGTTATCTTGATACTGTTTTAATGGGGTCAACGCAATAGTCTCCAAGTTACCTTATAGTATGAAGGAAAATGGGAATCACTTGGATCAAGGTACAAGGAAGAAAATAAAGCTATCTCCGTTTTACTGGGGCAGGCTATTTTAACCTTACTGCATACCCGCGATCCTTATGGCAGCTGCAAGCCTTCACCCCACTGAGCCCACAGACTTACAACAAGGCACCATACAGCGGTACCTGCTAAGAACGGCGCCGCTCGATCCACGGACCCCAAAGGACAAGATGGCGCCCAGTCGCAGCACGGGGAAGACCAAGCCTCCTCCTCCCACTCCAGCAGCAGCGCACCAGAGTGAAGATGGCACCGAGGGGCTTCAGGATCCCAGGGGAGAGACTTCAGCCTCCTCTGTGCGGTCAGTAAATCTACGTGACACAGGAACAGGGGAATTCCAGACAGGCACACATCCTCTGATCGGGGAGCCTGTTAGATCTGAAGCCACAGCGCTCCTCTCTGCCTTTAGAGCAGATTTTGAATCATGGGCAAGTAAAATGGAGGATTCCCTGCATGTGGAACTGAATGCCCTGAAACAAAAAGTCACAGCTAATGAGGTGGCAGTGTCAGCTCTAACCACTACCCAAGATGACCATGAGGCACGTTTAACAGTACTTGAATCCGCGACACACCTCCGTCGCTTGCGCCTCCAGCAACTCCGCATAGAGGACAGCGAAAATCGCAGTCGCAGAAATAACATCAGATTGCAAGTCATACCTGAAGCAACATCTGGTGTGGACCTAAAGCCCACTGTCATAACTGTCCTCAATAACGTTTTAGGAAGAGAAACCTCATCGCCAATTAAGCTGGACCGTGTTCACAGTGTGGGGGGGGGGGCGGGGGGTGCCCGGGATGATCGCCCCCGAGATGTTCTCTGCCAGGTCCACTACTACACCCTAAAAGAGGAAATACTGCAGAAGGCTTGGAACCTGGGACCGGTGGACTTCTTTGGAGCCTCTATCCACCTGTTCCCAGATTTGTCTCGCAATACGCTGTATATGCGCCGTGTAGTACGCCCTCTACTCAACCTCATACTGCGAGTTGGGGCATCTTATACCTGGGGCCACCCCTTCAGCCTCAAGGTGACTTGAGGCGCCAGTAAGTTCGTGCTATCAGACCCAGGCCAGCTGCCTGACTTCTTCCTCTTCATTGAACAAGAACCGGTCGATGTTCTGAACTGGCTGGACCCCCCCAGACGACCGATCAAGACAGGCGGGACTTGGCCCATTCCCGCAATGCCATAGACGTCCTAGGTCTAGATCAGCATCCTCTGGCTCTGGAATAAGGCAACCTACCTCTCCAAAGGATTGACCCGATAGTTCACTGGAGATAACCGCCTCCTTCAGTTCCTCCACACCATTTATCTCGCCGGGGGATCCTAACGGCTCTGAAGCATCCTTGGCAAGCCTGCTCTGCCCTCTGATCCCATACCTGTGACATTTCTTCTGAGATCCGTGCCATCCAGCATACTTGGTCAGGTACTGTTTGATTACATGGAGATGGAACTATCCGTTCTTTTTCTGCCCTTTGCCAATACAATTGCCTGGCTGGGGTTCGGGAAAGAATGCAGGTAATTGACATTTTTTGTTTCACATGACAGGCGTCAGGTCACGCCAGAATACACTAAATGTTCTACATATGCTCCGTTCAGCTCCAGGTTGCTCACCCCCACACCCCCTATGCGATACATGACTGATAATGTTAACTGAAGTTGGGGGATCGACTCAGGGAGGGGTCGTGGCCTCCGGTCCTGGTAAATTTCAGCTGCAGGTGAGGCACGCACCACACTTGGGCCTAGAGTGTTTCCCAGGATCGATCCTCCGATACCCGTTTCTTCCCTTTTTTTTTTTTAGATATCTGTTAGATGGCGCTAATGTAATTACATATTGTCCTCCTAAGTTAAACATTCGGAATTAACACTCATATTTTGTTGAATGTTTTTATTTGTTGTTCCTATGACTGAGATTATATACACTATGTTACTAAATAAATAGGAGCCTATTTGCAATCCTTATAACACTGGGCCAATCTACTTAGTGAGAATATGAACCAGATGCTCCCCCATAGATGACAGAGATCTCCCCTCATCCCCCCTTTCTGTAAACGGTGGGAGCTAACACCGTCTTTTTCGGACGACTTCACTCGGAAGCAGCTGCCATATGCTTCTTATACGGGCCATACAATAGGTGTGCCAAATACACGATACCTATGCCTGATATGCTGTCGGAATCACGTCTTAGGTCCACCCATCTCGACCTTTCTCCCACAGTAGGACTGGCACAGTTTGTGCCTAAGCGTGACATTTCATGCAGTGCTTCACATTCGCGAACACATTAGCACCCTTAGACACTTCTTTTTAGGTGTCTGTCAGGAAAGGATTCATCCGCTGGTAAGATATATCATTTGGCATGCAGTACTGGGGTCCACCAGCAGGTGTCTCCTGGCAGTGTTGAACTGTCAGGAGAATATTTCCCTGCTGGTGTCATTTCATCTTTTGGCCGCAGTACTGACGTCCACCAGCGGATGGATCCTGGCAGTATGGAGCAGACAACACTCCCTGCGCTCAGGTGTGACTTGAAGTCAATCACAGTCAGTCCTATAAATACCCGGCAAGCCCTCATATGCTTGCCTTGGTATCTCTCTCCTTGAGCCCTGACCTTGTTCGCCTGTTACCCGATCCTGAGCCTGCATCTGACCTTGTGCCCGAGCTTATCCTGACCCGATCCCTTCTGTGTTCCTGTACCCTTCAGCCCGATCCATTCCCTCTCTGTCCTGTTGGTTCCCTGTCCCTCATTTACTGATCTTCCTGTGTATGACCTTGGCTTGGCTAACGTTTATGTCTTTGGTATATCCCTTGTTCTTGCTGACCTGCTGTGTATGACCCTGGCCTGGCTGACACCGGTGATTATCACCTATTTTAATAAATATCACTATTCACTTACATGTGTTTTGGGTTATCTCTGTGCAGTCCACACAGTCTGGTCCACTAGTCTCCTGACAGTGTCTTTCCATCTAAAATCTACTTCCTCTTGTATTCTTCCACTTTCCTCTCCCCTCCCCATCTTCCTTATCCTATTACCTTGTCCTCAACTCTTCCCTACTACCTTCTTCCCTAACTCTCTATATTCTACCCCCCCCCCTTTTTTTCTATAGCTTTTCACACTCCAGCATGGCTCACACTGTAATTTCTCGCCCGCAACTGAAATTCTGTTCATACAATGTAAATGGTCTCAACATTGCCTCGAAACGCGGGCAAATCCTTTACCAAATGCACGAACGTCAGGTTAACGTGCTTCTGTTACAGGAGACGCATTCTTTAATAGATGGATTCACAGCACCAACCCGACACAAAAATCGAAGGAAGTATCTATTGCTTTCCACAAGTCACTCCCTATCGAATTACTTGATCGTATGGCAGACCCCCAGGGAAGATACGTTTTTGTGAAAATTTCCATATGGGGTACCAAATTTACAATAGCCAACATATACCTACCTAATACTCACCAAATCCCATCAGCCTTGCGATACTTAAAGACCTTGGCGGGTTTCATGGAGGACAAGCTCATACTCGTAAGAGACTTTAACGCTCCTCTAGATCCACTTCTGGACTCCTCGACTTCCCGTTCTTCTATATCCTTTCCTAAGTTACCGGCTCTGAAACGGGCCATCTATAATATGCATCTTATTGATGTCTGGAGGATATTGTGCCCTAAATCCCAAAACTACACACACTTCTCTCAAGTACCACCAATCATACAGTCGACTTGATTATTGTTTGATTGACCATTGTTGTCTAGTTTGGTCCCCAGAATGTGGAATTGACCCTATGGTTTGGTCCGACCACTCTCCCATATACCTGACACTCTCGATCCCCTCCACCCCAGTAAAAGAGTGGACATGGCGACTAAAGGACTCGTTATTAACAGATCCAGGGTGTGCCGTGCGGATCTCAGAGACCATATCAAATTTCTTGCAGATCACGCTTCTGATGACACACCACCACCCATTAAATGGGAGGCATTAAAGGCTGTTTTGCGGGGCAGCTTTATACAAATGGGAGGTCGTTTGAAAAGGGAACGCTCGGTTGCAATAGATACCGCAGTCCAGAAGCTTAGGACACTGGAGACTACACATAAGCGTTCTCCAACGGTGGAGATGCTTGCAGAGGTCTCTTCTGCCCGCACCCAGCTCAGGGAATTATATAAAGCATCAGCCCGTACGTTTGCAAACAAACTTGCCTTTCACCAATACCAATTCCAGGACAAATGCGGCAAATCATTGGCTCGCACCTTACACCTTACATACTAAACAACCCACCACATTCATATCCCACATACAGGACAAATCTGGGGAAACCGTTTCCTCACCTTCTAAAATGGGCCAGATATTAAGGGATTTTTACCAATCCCTGTATAACATACCTGCAACAAGCCCTATTGACTCTCCCTCTACTAAGGCAGAAGCACAGGCCTTATATATTTCACAGACTGCATTACCTACATTGGATGACGAAACGATAGAGGACCTTGAAGCATCAATCTCGGAGGACGAAGTTGCTTGTGCCATCTCAGCTACCCCATCAGGTAAAAGCCCGGGCCCTGGCTTTACTCCAAAATTTTACAAACAATTTGCCCCCCTTCTTACCCCCATCTTAACAAAAGTGTTTAATTCCCTCAGCGAGGGATCAGCGTTCCCTCCGCAAACACTAGAAGCACACATCTCCCTCATTCCGAAGCCAGACAAGGACCTGACTTTGTGTGTGAACTATCGGCCTATATCGCTGATAGGAGTAGACCTGAAGGTGTTTGCTAAGGTGCTGGCAAAAAGAATGCAGCCATTGTTGCCCGGCTAATACATTTGGACCAGGTTGGCTTTGTGAGTGGATGAGAGGCACGAGACAATACACTGAAAACACTTCTCCTCACTGAACATGCCCGCACTCACAATATCCCATTGTGCCTTCTAACAGTCGACGCGGAGAAGGCCTTTGACCGCGTCGACTGGCAATTTCTCCACTTATCCCTGCAACAGATAGGATTGGGACACAATATGATTAATGTCCCTCTATTCTTCTCCCTCCGCTAGAATCTGACTTAATGGATCCCTATCCCCAAAGTTTACTATCCACAATGGAACACGACGGGGATGCCCCTTATCCCCCCTCCTTTACGTTCTTGTCATGGAACATCTGGCCATTGTTCTTAGGAACAACCCAGCCATCCATGGTTTTAGCGTAGGTCCTGTCCATTCAAAGATTGCTCTCTTTGCAGATGACTTGCTAATGTTCGTGACCCAACCGCAAATATCCCTGCCCTCAATTATACAGGAGTTACGGAGATATGGAGACGTAAGTAACTTCAAAGTTAATCATAGTAAGTTGGAAATCCTAATATCTCACTCTCAAAGGAGGCCCTTCAACAACTCTCATCTTCCTTCCCTTTCAAGACAAGCTCCACCTCTATTCGATATCTAGGAATTCACATCCCAACAGACACATCTCAACTCTTCTCCAGTAACTTTACCCCTCTACCACTCAAAACACAAGCAGATCTAAATAATTACGCATCCAAACGGCTTTCTTGGTTGGGTAGGGTAAATACCTTGAAAATGGATGTTCTTCCTCGATTCTTATACCTATTTCAAACCATTCCTATCTATATTCCCACCTCGTTCTTTAACCACTTCCCGACCAGCGCACGCCGATGTACGTCGGCAGAATGGCACGGCTGGGCAAATGGACTTCCAGGTACCTCCATTTGAATTCCCCGCCGGGTCATTGCGTGCAAGCTGGCGGCGGCTTGCGCACGCGCCGGCCGGGAGCTCCGTGAGTCGGGTCGCGTGTCCCGCAGACTCGATCGCCGTGGGGGTTCCCGTGATCGCCTCACGGAGAGGACGAACGTGGAGATGCTGATGTAAACAGCATCTCCCCGTTCTGCCTAGTGACAAGTGTCACTGATCCCAGCTCCCTGTCATCGGGAGCAGTGATCAGCGTAGTGACACTGCTAGCCCATCCCCACTACAGTTAGAATCACTCCCCTAGGACACACTTAATCCCTCCCCGCCCCCTAGTGGTTAACCCCTTCACTGCCAGTGTCATTTACACAGTAATCAGTGCATTTTTAATCGCACTGATCGCTGTATAAATGACAATGGTCCCAAAAATGTGTCAAAAATGTCCGACATGTCCGCCATAACGTCGCAGTCACAATAAAGATCGCCGCCATTACTAGTAAAAAAAAAAATTATTAATAAAAATGCCATAAAACTATCCCCTATTTTGTAAACGCTATAACTTTTGCGCAAACCAATCAATAAACGCTTATTGCAATTTTTTTTTTTTTTTACCAAAAATATGTAGAAGAATACGATTGGCCTAAACTGAGGAAAAAAAATGTTTTTTTTATATATTTTTGGGGGATATTTATTATAGCAAAATGTAAAAAATAATGCGTTTTTTTCAAAATTGTCGCTCTTATTTTGTTTATAGTGCAAAAAATAAAAATCACAGAGGTGATCAAATACCACCAAAAGAAAGCTCTATTTGTGGGAAAAAAAGGACATCAATTTTGTTTGAGAGCCATATCGCACGACCGCGCAATTGTCAGTTAAAGCGACGCAGTGCCGAATCGCAAAAAGTGCTCTGGTCAGGAAGGGGGTAAAATCTTCCGGGGCTGAAGCGGTTAAGAAACTTCATCAGATTTTCTCCACAGTTATATGGAAGGTAGACCGTTCCAGGATACGATATGATACCATAGTTCTCCCAAAGGCTCGAGGAGGAGCAGGGGTCCCAGACGCCTCCGTATACCACAAGGCGGCAGTACTCACACGTATTATAGATTGGTTTCATCACCCCTCATCCAAACTTTGGGTTCAGCTGGAGAGTCATCTAAACGAGATCGATCTTTGCGCTTTTGCCGTGGACATCTATGGCCCAGCGTAAAGACGCTGCGCTCTCTACTGCTCTTATTTGCCAGAAACTTCAGGTGTGGGACCATATAGTTTCAACTAGTAAAATATCTAACCCACAGGGCTCTATGACCCCTCTCTTTGGGACCCCGGCTTTCCCTCCAGCTGTAAGTGGGAGGAGATTCGGACCCTGGAATAGGGAAAACCATAGACGCCTAGCTCAGGCCCTTCACGCGGACCCATCTCTAAGAAAGGACATTCCTCCCCAGACAGCTTTGGGACACCCAACCATGTGGCTACAGAGAAGTCAAGTTGTGTCATACGTACGCACCTTTTCTTCCTTAGCGGATATCCTATCTGACCCATCGAATTTCGATGAACTACTGTTACAACCCGACCCACCAACACACGTTGTATCCTCACTTTACTCCCTGCTACTAAACATATCTACCCCTGACCTTCCACCATATACACAGAAATGGGAAGTGGATTTACAACACTCTATCTCACCTGCTGATTGGCAAAAGTGCTTCGTCCTAACGCATAAGATTTCCCTAGCAAGTAAGACTCAAGAAAAAGGGTTTAAACTGTTGACAAGATGGTAGAGATGCCCTGTGACTATACAATGTTTTAACCCCTCTTTGCCAGACACTTGCTGGAGATGCTTGTCCTCTAGAGAGGACAATGCTCCACATTTGGTGGGCATGCCCTCCTATTCGGAAACTATGGCAGATGGTCTTTGACTTATACAACAGGCTGATGGCGACCTCAATTAAGCCCACACCAGAAGTAGCCCTCCTATCTATGATTCGGGGACCCCTTAAGTCCTTTAAAAAAGATATATTGCGTCACTTTCTGGCTGCAGCTAGGACGGCTATTCCCCGTTGTTGGAGAACAGAGGCCGTACCTACCTTAGGAGAATGGGCTGTTGAAGTGGATCAGATAAAAGATCTGGAACGTCTGTTGGCGCAGGAAACTGGTAAGAAGGAACAGTTCTTCATCACTTGGACCTCATGGTCGATGTTTCGCTACTCTGCAGACTTTACCTTATGGGCAGCTGAGGACCCAATCTCAACTGCTGGATAGCCATGCTGGAGTGATCTGTGATCTTTAACCTTTCTAACCTCCCTTATGCCCTCCCTTATGTAAACCTCCTTCTCTTTACCTTCTTGCTCTCTTTGCGCGCTGAACCTAACATCCAAGGATACGAACTGAGGTTATATACCCAGTATAGAACCGTGAACTAGGTATTTACTCTAAGACAATGGGGATTCCTACAGCATATCATCCCGATTAAGATGGTCCACATTACACCATGGATATGCGTATAATTGATATAGAATCATAGAATGCAACCCGCATGCATGTTGTTATTCACTCTTCTATGTGGACTGTTATTATATTACGATGCATTACTACTACACCAGGAATACCAAAGATAGGATGCCTTAGACTATGCATAATATGTAAAAACTTACCTCACTGATGTTTGTAACCTATATGTGTATTATACTCTGTAACTTGATTAATACATTTGTTAATCCCTCAACTTTTAATAAAATAAGATTGAAAAGAATTGTAGATACTAAGGTCCACCTTCTCCAAGGCCTGCAGGTTAATGCATTTCTCGTAAAGACCACAGCAGTCCAGTGTCTGTGAAAAAGATTAAAATTCTATCTGCACCTACTACAGTCCTTGAAAAGACTGATCAGAACACACTTTGGTGACACTTTGATGACTTTATGCAGAAGGTGTTTGTGAGATGATGCTGAGCTTGTACCACCTCTCAAGGAAGGAGAGGAATGTTGGTGCTTCCCATACCATCCTCACAGGTCAGATCAGATCACGGTGGTCTTTGACTCAGGTACTCAATATAAAGGTGTTTCCATCAACAATGTCCTTCTCACCGGGCCTAATTTGAACAACAAGTTTTACTCTGCTTCAGACAGGAGCCAGTTACTGTAATGGCTGATATGTAGTATATTTTCCACTACTTCATTGTTTGAGAAAACAAGAGATACCTCCTCAGGTTCCAATAGCATTGCAAAATGATGAACCCATGACAATTCACACTGATTCTATATTTGAACTGGTTAATCCCGAACCTGGTAAGAAAATCAGAACGAACACTATTACACTCAACACCTCTTTAAAGTCACACTGGAGAGGGGGAGGGCGTCAGCGGTAAAGCGCTGCTATTTACCGTCATTTTAGCAGCGTTTTTCAGCCACTAGCGGGGTGCTTTTAAAGATGCTTTTTTGCAGTACTTTTTTTCCTGTCCTGCAAGCACACCGCTCCAGTGTGAAAGCACTTGGGCTTTCACACTAGAGAGGCAGGGGAGGCATTTTTCAGGTGCTTTACAGGCGCTATTTTTAGCAATTTAGAGCCTGAAAAACACCTTTGGAGCCTGAAAAACACCTGTGAAAGTAACCTTATTGTTTGTTAGGCTTTTCTAAGTGGTCTTCTGTTGAGCAAACTATTGCATGATTTATCCATGTTGCTCATTAATTTGTAACTGATATTGAGGACCATAAAGAGTGTTGTGGATGGCGCATCTATAAAAGACCTCCCATCAGCAATGACATTTCCCAGGCAGAAAAGGTCACTAATAGATGTGTTCAACATGAAGTATATTCACAGGAGATTGATAAAATGTTAAAGAGACTCAACTTTTTTAAGAATATCCTGCTTCACAAATTAAACCCAATGATTGATCACGACAAATCATGAAAAAATCCCATAATTGTTCCAGATTGACATCACATCACTGCTATGCTGGTTAGGCATCACCATAAGCAGGTTCAGAACCTTGTCAATGTCTTCTGGAGTCAAGAAGAAGAAGGAGTACTTTGCACCTTCAAGGTTGTGTAAAAATGGCAAACTTGCAAGCCCAACCTACAAGTGGGAGACATAGTCTTCTTGAAAGAAAAGAATGCCCACAGCGAACATTGGCCTATGGGTCCCATTACAAAGACTGTGCCAAGTAATGAATGAAAGTTTGGAAAGTAGAAGTCAAGATAATTACAGAAGGATCAGAGAGATTCTACTTCAGACCTATCAACAAGCTGGTACTTCTTTTGCATAGAGCACAGCATTCGTCTTCTATACCAACAACTTAATTCAAAGGGAGGTAAGAAGGACTGGTGCATGTTGCTGCCTTCCCCACCGAAGAACTTAATTCAAAGCCATAGAAAGAAGAAAGATCCCCCCTTAGTTGGGACGTTGACAGACCACTACCTCTTGAAGTAAAAAAATTATATGTTTTATTGATATACTTAAAAAAGACGTGAAAGCGTCTATAACACAGAATAAAACCATTCCATACATAATTGATACAAAATCAAAATAGTAAATATATATAAGGTGAAAATAGTGGATGTACTCTCGTAGGGGTAGTGTACCCCAACGCATTTCCGGTATTCTGGTACCTTCATCAGTGGTTTGAGAGTTGTAAGTGTTTTGTATATGTATGGATTCTAATGGAATGACTTCGTGTTCAGGTAGCACCCATGGCCCCAAAAAATCAGAAGGCGTATTTTCGTATACATCAGACCAAAACTATATAAAAGTAATGCGTTTATTGTGTTGCACCACCTCTCTTCCCCTGCTAGTGCTCACGTGAGCACTAGCAGGGGAAGACACCCCCTACCGGACCTGCATATTCGAAGGGTTATACCTAGGAATCAGCCACCATGGGACTTTATTTGGATATTTATCCTTCCGGCATGCAGTTGGCATACTACAGGTTCTAACGAACGCTCCTCCCCAGTTGGCTTACTTTTGATTCTTTGATACTGTCAACACAATAAACGCATTACTTTTATATAGTTTTGGTCTGATGCATACGAAAATACGCCTTCTGATTTTTTGGGGCCATGGGTGCTACCTGAACACAAAGTCATTCCATTAGAATCCATACATATACAAAACACTTACAACTCTCAAATCCCTGATGAAGGTACCAGAATACCGGAAACGCATTGGGTATTGGGGTACACTACCCCTACGAGAGTACATCCACTATTTTCACCTTATATATATTTACTGTTTTGATTTTGTATCAATTATGTATGGAATGGTTTTATTATGTGTGTTATAGATGCTTTCACGTCTTTTTTAAGTATATCAATAAAACATATAATTTTTTTACTCCAAGAGGTGGTGGTATGTCTAAGTCCCAACTAAGGGGGGATCTTTCTTCTTTCTATGGTTTATCATGTAAGGGATGGGACCACCATGCTCTATATTTGTTATGATGGAAGCCCCCTTCTTGTGTAACTTAATTCAACGTAAGACGTAAGAAGGATTGGTGCATGTTGCTGCCTTCCCCTCTGAAGAAACACTTATAACTGTCATCTGTGCCATCTGCAAGACACCAGTAATGACTTTATATGTTTTACAGTATGTTAATGTTTTCATTATTCTTCCATGTTCTTCCCCTTTCTTCTTTTTCAGGTATTCCAGGAATATTTTTCTCTTGCAATGTTTGGACTTGATTCTCAGTTAATTTATATTTGAAATCATAGATTTCGACTGGGAGTATCATGTTACACATGCATTGTTGCTTGTTTGCCTTTAAATAGATTTGGCCTTTCCTCTTTCTGTAGCTTGGTAATGCTCTGTATAGCTAGTCCCACCCTCTTTTCAGTGTATCTTTAGTTCCTGATCTGAGTACATGTGTTGTTGGATCGAGACATACTATGATCTTCTGACCAATCTGATGTTCATCTGTGAAGATCTGGTCAAGTTTTTGGATTAAAGTTTTTTCAATCTGCAAGATGTCATTTGGATTGAGTCACTGTCTAGTAATTCTACTGAGACTGTAACGTAAAGCTTTCTTGCCACATTTGGATCAGTTATAGAAGTCACACTTTCACTGATTAGATTGTAGTTAAGAACAGTAACCATCTACTCTTATTATTAATTCTTTACACTGCAGCCTTTCCCCCCTCCCCCACCTCTTCATGTTTACATGCATTCTAACCACCATTTTTTCTATTTCATTAGCCTGGCCCTTCATACATTGTTAAACTCTTCAAAAGGCCTCTATACGTATAGAAGAGAATTATACTTCAAATATTACCATGTGTATCAGTTTACTTTTTTGAGCCAATCCGAGACTGTTAACCCCTGCTTCACCTGCCCCTTGCTACAATTAATTTTTTCCCCCAATTGTTTACTGATTGGCCTGCTGGTCATTCTAGTTCCACGGCCACACCAACATGCTCTCCATTGTGAATATATAGCTGTCCTCCTCTAGAGGGCAGCAGGCCAATAGAAGAAGCAGCCAGCTCCGTGAGAGCAGCCTTCACTACTGATTGACAAGATTCCAGCCCTGCCTTGGTCCAATCAGACGCCGGTGACATCACTTTCGTGTCAGCGTGGGGCTTCCTGTTCCCGATTCCAGGAGAAACACTGTGATCCATTCCAGCCAGCTTCCCAATCCTTTCCAGCTACCTGGAACAGCCGTAGGACCCGTAGAGCCATGTGGAATGCCAGGACTGCACTTTACTTTAACGAGCATGCATCTTCTATCATCTTACAAGTGTTTTTAATCTTATGCTATTATAGTCATCATTTTAATACTACACTCAGGTCAGCGCCTCCACCACCCTGTTTTTTTCCCTTACATGTCTTGCAGAGTTCTGGACACGCTCTGAAGGATGGCTGCCTTCCTTTTTAATGCTTAATACCCCATTCTTTTCCAAGCACCCAACTTATGGATACATCGCCTTCCAGCTATTACAGCCACACACTATACCCCTAATGATTACTCCATTTGCAGCACCAGATAACACTGACTATACTGCTTACTCATGTTATATGTATTTCCTTTTTTTGTTCTGTATTTCATAATTCTCAGTTCATATTTCTATTCTTTGTGAATGAACGCTACACTGAAGCATTTCTCTTGTTCTACAGTGGCTTGCAAAAGTATTCGGCCCCCTTGAACTTTTCAACCTTTTGCCACATTTCAGGCTTCAAACATAAAGATATAAAATTTTAATTTTTTGTGAAGAATCACCAACAAGTGGGACACAATTGTGAAGTGGAACAAAATCTATTGGATTTTTGAAACTTTTTTAACTAATAAAAAAATGAAAAGTGGGGCGTGCAAAATTATTCGGCCCCCTTGCGTTAATACTTTGTAGAGCCACCTTTTGCTGCGATTACAGCTGCAAGTCGCTTGGGGTATGTCTCTATCAGTTTTGAACATCGAGAGACTGAAATTCTTGCCCATTCTTCCTTGCAAAACAGCTCGAGCTCAGTGAGGTTGGATGGAGAGCGTTTGTGAACAGCAGTTTTCAGCTCTTTCCACAGATTCTCGATTGGATTCAGGTCTGGACTTTGACTTGGCCATTCTAACACCTGGATACGTTTATTTGTGAACCATTCCTTTGTAGATTTTGCTGTATGTTTGGGATCATTGTCTTGTTGGAAGATAAATCTCCGTCCCAGTTTCAGGTCTTTTGCAGACTCCAACAGGTTTTCATCCAGAATGGTCCTGTATTTGGCTGCATCCATCTTCCCCTCAATTTTAACCATCTTCCCTGTCCCTGCTGAAGAAAAGCAGGCCCAAACCATGATGCTGCCACCACCATGTTTCACGGTGGGGATGGTGTGTTGAGTGTGATGAGCTGTGTTGCTTTTACGCCAAACATATCGTTTTGCGTTGTGGCCAAAAAGTTCGATTTTGTTTTCATCGGACCAGAGCATCTTCTTCCACATGTTTGGTGTGTCTCCCAGGTGGCTTGTGGCAAACTTTAGACGAGACTTTTTATGGATATCTTTGAGAAATGGCTTTCTTCTTGCCACTCTTCCATAAAGGCCAGATTTGTGCAGTGTACGACTGATTGTTGTCCTATGGACAGACTCTCCCACCTCAGCTGTAGTTCTCTGCAGTTCATCCAGAGTGATCATTGGCCTCTCTGCTGCATCTCTGATCAGTCTTCTCCTTGTCTGAGCTGAAAGTTTAGAGGGACAGCCAGGTCTTGGTAGATTTGCAGTGGTCTGATACTCCTTCCATTTCAAAATGATCGCTTGCACAGTGCTCCTTGGGATGTTTAAAGCTTGGGAAATCTTTTTGTATCCAAATCCGGCTTTAAACTTCTCCACAACAGTATTACGGACCTGCCTGGTGTGTTCCTTGGTCTTCATGATGCTCTCTGCGCTTTCAACAGAACCCTGAGACTATCACAGAGCAGGTGCATCTATACAGAGACTTGATTACACACAGGTGGATTCTATTTATCACCATCAGTCATTTAGGACAACATTGGATCATTCAGAGATCCTCGCTGAACTTCTGGAGTGAGTTTGCTGCACTGAAAGTAAAGGGGCCGAATAATTTTGCACGCACCACTTTTCAGTTTTTTAATTGCTAAAAAAGTTTAAAATATCCAATAGATTTCGTTCCACTTCACAATTGTGTCCCACTTGTTGGTGATTCTTCACAAAAAATTAAAATTTTATATCTTTATGTTTGAAGCCTGAAATGTGGCAAAAGGTTGAAAAGTTCAAGGGGGCCGAATACTTTCGTAAGCCACTGTATATGCTGGGTTTAATTATTGGCATCTGTTCTGTATGTATTGTGGTTACACAGTAGCACTTCCTTGTCCTGTGTGCTGGCTGTAATTTTCAGTATCTGTTCTTATTATGTACGTAGGAATTCTGCACAGTAGGCAATGTTTTTATACAACTGACAAGATTTTGACATCTTGCACTCCATCACAGTGTTGCTGACATGTCATTCCTGTACTATCGTCCGATGGGAGTGAAGTCGGCTACTTAAATTTAGGGGTTATTTAGAAATGCAACAAATGAATGTCCTGAAGATCATTATTTATATGTGGATAATTGTCTGTGGAACTCCATTGAAGGGGAATATTTCTTTTTTCATTTGACAGTTTTCTATACACAACCAAACAAATCATGATGGTGTTGTCAATATATATGGTAAATAAATCAGATATATAAAATGAATTTGTACTACAGTAGCAGAAAAGAATTTACAAGCAATCAGCTTTAATTCCTACACTTGGAACTTTTTTTTCCCCCAACACCTTGATAAATAACATTTGTCTGTGCTCTCAGATGCTTTGATGAGTAATGTCTAGAACAAGTTTTCAGTTCCTTGCGATGCTTTCAGTACCTTACAGCTTGAGCATTAGCAATGCAAAGATTAATGACCAGAGAAGATTTATGATCAGGCCCTATTTGTTATCTTTGATGTAACCATGGCAACATTAATTGCAAAAAACTAAAGTGTGTGCTCATTGCTTTGGATTTGATATATAACTATAGAGTATACCTGAAGTCCCTAGATGCACGCATGCAGAAAATACATATTGGTTTTTATGCAAAAACATTATGAAACATGACAGAGCACAATGCATCAGTGCCAGGCTATTTTCACAAAAGATTCAAAAAGAGCATTTACCCCAGGCCAACTGGGACAGATATCCACTAGGGATGAGCTTCGTGTTCGAGTCGAACCCATGTTCGACTCGAACATCGGCTGTTCGACCGTCCGTCGAATTGCGAACGTTATGGGCCGTTCGCGCCAAATTCGTGTGGCGCGTCACGGCCCATAATTCACTGCGGCATCGCAGTGCATTGCTGGCTGATGATTGGCCAAGCATGCACTATGACCCGCATGCTTGGCCAATCACAGCGCCGTCAGTAGAGAGAGCTGTAATTGGCCAAAGCCAGGGTGGCTTTGCCCAATTATGGCTCAGGGGATTTAGTACACGCCCCACACTATATAAGGCCGCCTGCACGGCGGCCCTGTGTAGTGTGTTCCGGTGTGCTGATAGAGAGAGAGACAGACAGTGTCATTTGATTTGAGTTAGCTAGATTAGGCTAGATCTGTTCCTGCTATTTACATTTAGTGCAGTGCGTCCTGCTCACAGTGTTCAGCTAGATCCGTTCCTGCTATTTACATTTAGTGCAGTCAGTGCGTCCTGCTCACAGTGTTCAGCTAGATCCGTTCCTGCTATTTACATTTAGTGCAGTGCGTCCTGCTCACAGTGTTCAGCTAGATCTGTTCCTGCTATTTACATTTAGTGCAGTGCGTCCTGCTCACAGTGTTCAGCTAGATCTGTTCCTGCTATTTACATTTAGTGCAGTGCGTCCTGCTCACAGTGTTCAGCTAGATCTGTTCCTGCTATTTACATTTAGTGCAGTGCGTCCTGCTCATAGTGTTCAGCTAGATCCGTTCCTGCTATTTACATTTAGTGCAGTCAGTGCGTCCTGCTCACAGTGTTCAGCTAGATCCGTTCCTGCTATTTACATTTAGTGCAGTCAGTGCGTCCTGCTCACAGTGTTCAGCTAGATCCGTTCCTGCTATTTACATTTAGTGCAGTCAGTGCGTCCTGCTCACAGTGTTCAGCTAGATCTGTTCCTGCTATTTACATTTAGTGCAGTCAGTGCGTCCTGCTCACAGTGTTCAGCTAGATCCGTTCCTGCTATTTACATTTAGTGCAGTGCGTCCTGCTCACAGTGTTCAGCTAGATCTGTTCCTGCTATGTACATTTAGTGCAGTGCGTCCTGCTCACAGTGTTCAGCTAGATCTGTTCCTGCTATTTACATTTAGTGCAGTGCGTCCTGCTCACAGTGTTCAGCTAGATCCGTTCCTGCTATTTACATTTAGTGCAGTGCATCCTGCTCACAGTGTTCAGCTAGATCTGTTCCTGCTATTTACATTTAGTGCAGTGCGTCCTGCTCACAGTGTTCAGCTAGATCCGTTCTTGCTATTTACATTTAGTGCAGTCAGTGCGTCCTGCTCACAGTGTTCAGCTAGATCCGTTCCTGCTATTTACATTTAGTGCAGTCAGTGCATCCTGCTCACAGTGTTCAGCTAGATCTGTTCCTGCTATTTACATTTAGTGCAGTCAGTGCGTCCTGCTCACAGTGTTCAGCTAGATCCGTTCCTGCTATTTACATTTAGTGCAGTGCGTCCTGCTCACAGTGTTCAGCTAGATCTGTTCCTGCTATTTACATTTAGTGCAGTGCGTCCTGCTCACAGTGTTCAGCTAGATCTGTTCCTGCTATGTACATTTAGTGCAGTGCGTCCTGCTCACAGTGTTCAGCTAGATCTGTTCCTGCTATTTACATTTAGTGCAGTGCGTCCTGCTCACAGTGTTCAGCTAGATCCGTTCCTGCTATTTACATTTAGTGCAGTGCGTCCTGCTCACAGTGTTCAGCTAGATCTGTTCCTGCTATTTACATTTAGTGCAGTGCGTCCTGCTCACAGTGTTCAGCTAGATCCGTTCCTGCTATTTACATTTAGTGCAGTCAGTGCGTCCTGCTCACAGTGTTCAGCTAGATCTGTTCCTGCTATTTACATTTAGTGCAGTCAGTGCGTCCTGCTCACAGTGTTCAGCTAGATCCGTTCCTGCTATTTACATTTAGTGCAGTGCGTCCTGCTCACAGTGTTCAGCTAGATCTGTTCCTGCTATTTACATTTAGTGCAGTGCGTCCTGCTCACAGTGTTCAGCTAGATCCGTTCCTGCTATTTACATTTAGTGCAGTCAGTGCGTCCTGCTCACAGTGTTGAGCTAGATCCGTTCCTGCTATTTACATTTAGTGCAGTCAGTGCGTCCTGCTCACAGTGTTCAGCTAGATCTGTTCCTGCTATTTACATTTAGTGCAGTCGGTGCGTCCTGCTCACAGTGTTAAGCTAGATCCGTTCCTGCTATTTACATTTAGTGCAGTGCGTCCTGCTCACAGTGTTCAGCTAGATCTGTTCCTGCTATTTACATTTAGTGCAGTGCGTCCTGCTCACAGTGTTCAGCTAGATCTGTTCCTGCTATTTACATTTAGTGCAGTGCGTCCTGCTCACAGTGTTCAGCTAGATCCGTTCCTGCTATTTACATTTAGTGCAGTGCGTCCTGCTCACAGTGTTCAGCTAGATCTGTTCCTGCTATTTACATTTAGTGCAGTGCGTCCTGCTCACAGTGTTCAGCTAGATCCGTTCCTGCTATTTACATTTAGTGCAGTCAGTGCGTCCTGCTCACAGTGTTCAGCTAGATCCGTTCCTGCTATTTACATTTAGTGCAGTCAGTGCGTCCTGCTCACAGTGTTCAGCTAGATCCGTTCCTGCTATTTACATTTAGTGCAGTCAGTGCGTCCTGCTCACAGTGTTCAGCTAGATCCGTTCCTGCTATTTACATTTAGTGCAGTCAGTGCGTCAGTGCGTCCTGCTCACAGTGTTCAGCTAGATCCGTTCCTGCTATTTACATTTAGTGCAGTGCGTCCTGCTCACAGTGTTCAGCTAGATCTGTTCCTGCTATTTACATTTAGTGCAGTCAGTGCGTCCTGCTCACAGTGTTCAGCTAGATCCGTTCCTGCTATTTACATTTAGTGCAGTGCGTCCTGCTCACAGTGTTCAGCTAGATCTGTTCCTGCTATTTACATTTAGTGCAGTGCGTCCTGCTCACAGTGTTCAGCTAGATCCGTTCCTGCTATTTACATTTAGTGCAGTCAGTGCGTCCTGCTCACAGTGTTGAGCTAGATCCGTTCCTGCTATTTACATTTAGTGCAGTCAGTGCGTCCTGCTCACAGTGTTCAGCTAGATCTGTTCCTGCTATTTACATTTAGTGCAGTCGGTGCGTCCTGCTCACAGTGTTAAGCTAGATCCGTTCCTGCTATTTACATTTAGTGCAGTGCGTCCTGCTCACAGTGTTCAGCTAGATCTGTTCCTGCTATTTACATTTAGTGCAGTGCGTCCTGCTCACAGTGTTCAGCTAGATCTGTTCCTGCTATTTACATTTAGTGCAGTGCGTCCTGCTCACAGTGTTCAGCTAGATCCGTTCCTGCTATTTACATTTAGTGCAGTGCGTCCTGCTCACAGTGTTCAGCTAGATCTGTTCCTGCTATTTACATTTAGTGCAGTGCGTCCTGCTCACAGTGTTCAGCTAGATCCGTTCCTGCTATTTACATTTAGTGCAGTCAGTGCGTCCTGCTCACAGTGTTCAGCTAGATCCGTTCCTGCTATTTACATTTAGTGCAGTCAGTGCGTCCTGCTCACAGTGTTCAGCTAGATCCGTTCCTGCTATTTACATTTAGTGCAGTCAGTGCGTCCTGCTCACAGTGTTCAGCTAGATCCGTTCCTGCTATTTACATTTAGTGCAGTCAGTGCGTCAGTGCGTCCTGCTCACAGTGTTCAGCTAGATCCGTTCCTGCTATTTACATTTAGTGCAGTGCGTCCTGCTCACAGTGTTCAGCTAGATCCGTTCCTGCTATTTACATTTAGTGCAGTGCGTCCTGCTCACAGTGTTCAGCTAGATCTGTTCCTGCTATTTACATTTAGTGCAGTGCGTCCTGCTCACAGTGTTCAGCTAGATCCGTTCCTGCTATTTACATTTAGTGCAGTCAGTGCGTCCTGCTCACAGTGTTCAGCTAGATCCGTTCCTGCTATTTACATTTAGTGCAGTCAGTGCGTCCTGCTCACAGTGTTCAGCTAGATCCGTTCCTGCTATTTACATTTAGTGCAGTCAGTGCGTCCTGCTCACAGTGTTCAGCTAGATCCGTTCCTGCTATTTACATTTAGTGCAGTCAGTGCGTCAGTGCGTCCTGCTCACAGTGTTCAGCTAGATCCGTTCCTGCTATTTACATTTAGTGCAGTGCGTCCTGCTCACAGTGTTCAGCTAGATCCGTTCCTGCTATTTACATTTAGTGCAGTCAGTGCGTCCTGCTCACAGTGTTCAGCTAGATCCGTTCCTGCTATTTACATTTAGTGCAGTGCGTCCTGCTCACAGTGTTCAGCTAGATCCGTTCCTGCTATTTACATTTAGTGCAGTGCGTCCTGCTCACAGTGTTCAGCTAGATCCGTTCCTGTTATCTTCCTACTGACAGGCAGGCTTGTCTGGTTACAGTATATAAAGCTACCTGAAGAAAATTACAGGTGTTCTATCCCAGCTTAGTGCAGCTACAGGCCATTAGTATGTCTGGAAGGCCAAGAAGGAGAGGCAGACAGTCACAAGCCAATAAGAGAGGGCAAGCAGGCTCTGTGTCTAGTGCTGGTCGTGGAGACGGTGCATCCTCATCAGCCCGTGGCCATGGGACACGCTTGGCCTTTTTTTCGGCAGCTGGCCGTGTTGAGCCGCAACATGCAGAAAACTTGGTCGAGTGGATGACCAAGCCGTCCTCATCCTCCTCATCCTCTCTCACCCATGCCCAGGGTGCTTTGTCTGGCAAAGCAGCGGCCTCTTCCCTCAGATCAATGTCATCAGTGACTCCTTCCCTAGCTCCACCATGTCCTCCTGAGGATTCCCTCGAACTGTTTGACCACAGTGTTGGGTACATGCTCCAGGAGGATGCCCAGCGTTTGGAAGGCTCTGATGATGATACTGAGCTCGATGAAGGCAGTAACATGAGCACGGACAGAGGGGGTGCCCAAGAAGGACAGCAATCTGGCAGTCATGCTCCCCCTGCTGCAGCATACTGCCAGGTTTGCTCCAGTGATGAGGAGGGAGGGGATGATGAGGTCACTGACTCAACGTGGGTGCCTGATAGGAGAGAGGAGGAGGAGGAGGAGGAGGAGGCGGCACATCACCAACGAGGCAGGATGCCCTCCAGGGGCCAGCCTAAGGGCAGCACATTGACTGCATCACACCCCAAAGCTCCACATGTGCAGGGCGCTGCAGTCTCTGCGCGTTATTCAAAAAGTTCTTTGGTGTGGGCCTTTTTTGAGACGAGTGCATCAGATCGCACCGCTGCTATTTGCAACATATGTCTCAAGCGTATCTCGCGTGGCCAAAACATCTCCCGCTTGGGTACCACATGCTTGACCAGACATATGTTGACCTGCCATGCAGTTCGTTGGCAAGCATATCTAAAAGACCCACACCAAAGAACAAAGAGGATCTCTCCTTGCTCCTCATCAGCTGAGATTTCCAACCCCACTAGACCTTCAGTCCTCTCTGAGACCTGCAGTGAGAGGAATGAAGGTGTAGAATTAGGTGTGTCACAGCCAAGTACTTGTGGGCAATCTGCTTTTGGTACACCGACGTCAGATTGTACCAGGCAAATTTCCCTGCCCCAGCTGCTGCACCGCCGAAAGAAGTTTGCTCCCAGCCATCCACATGCCCAGCGGTTGAATGCTAGCTTGGCAAAATTGCTAGCACTTCAACTGCTGCCTTTTCAGTTGGTAGACTCTGCCCCCTTCCGTGAGTTTGTGGAATGTGCGGTTCCTCAGTGGCAGGTACCCAAACGCCACTTTTTCTCACGGAAGGCGATTCCGGCTCTCTACCGGCATGTGGAAGGCAATGTCCATGCCTCGCTGGACAGGGCGGTCAGCGGTAAGGTGCATATTACCGCTGACTCATGGTCCAGCAGGCATGGACAGGGACGTTACTTAAGTTTCACGGCGCACTGGGTGACTCTGCTGGCAGCTGGGAAGGATGCAGGACAAGGTGCAGTAGTGTTGGAGGTTGTTCCGCCACCACGCCTCCAAAATGCTGATTGTGACACACCTCTCTCCTCCACCCCCTCCTCTTCTTCTTCCTCCATGGCCTCTTCCTCGGAACCAGCGGTGCTCCGTAGGCGTTCAAGGGGCTACGCAAGTACGCAGGCCAAAAGATGCCATGCGGTGCTTGAGCTGGTGTGCTTGGGGGACAGGAGCCACACTGGCGCAGAGGTTCTGTCAGCTCTGCAGGGGCAGGTTCAGAGGTGGTTGACGCCACGCCAACTTAAGGCAGGAATGGTGGTTTGCGACAATGGCACCAACCTCCTCTCTGCCCTCCGACAGGGACAACTGACCCATGTGCCCTGTTTGGCTCACGTCCTTAACTTGGTGGTGCAGCGGTTCTTGGGCAGGTACCCGGGCTTACAGGATGTCCTGAGGCAGGCCAGGAAAGTCTGTGTGCATTTCCGCCGGTCATATAATGCCAGTGCTCGGCTGACGGACCTCCAAAAGGAGTTTAACCTGCCCAAGAACCGCCTAATCTGTGACATGCCCACCAGGTGGAACTCGACATTGGCCATGCTGCAGCGGCTGCACACGCAGCAGAGGGCCATCAATGAGTACCTGTGCGACTATGGCACCAGGACAGGGTCAGGGGACCTTGGTTTTTTTTCCCCACGCCAGTGGGCCATGATCAGGGATGCATGCACTGTCCTGTCACCATTCGAGGAGGCCACGAGGATGGTGAGCACTGACAGTGCATGCATCAGTGACACTGTCCCCCTTGTCCACCTGTTGGAGCACACGCTGCGTGGAATAATGGACAGGGCACTTGAGGCAGAACAGAGGCAGGAAGAGGAGGACTTCCTTAGCTCTCAAGGCCCCCTTTATCCAGACAGTGTTCCTGCGTGCCCGCCGATCACACAGGAAGAGGACGAGGAGGAGGAGGAGGAGGAGGAGGAAGATTGTGTCAGTATGGAGGTGGAGCCTGGCACTCAGCATCAGCAGTCTTTAAGGGATCAGTCCCAAGGAACACATGGACTTGTACGTGGCTGGGAGGAGGTGGCTGCGGACGTTGTTGTCCTTAGTGACCCAGAGGACTCCGGACCGAATGCCTCAGCAAACCTACCCTGCATGGCCTCCCTGATCCTGCAAAGCCTGCGTAAGGATCCTCGTATTCGTGGTATCAAGGAGAAGGACCAATACTGGCTGGCAACCCTCCTTGATCCACGTTACAAGGGTAAGGTTGCGGACCTTATCTTGCCATCACAGAGGGAGCAGAGGATGAAACATCTTCGGGAGGCCTTGCAGAAAGGTCTGTGCAACGCGTTCCCAGAGACTGGGAGGTTACAAACTCCTGTTTCTGGACAACGTGTTGCTGAGGCTTCGGTCAGTCAAAGAAGGAGCGGTGGAGAAGGTGGCCGTCTGACCGATGCGTTCAGACAATTTTTTGGTCCGCAGCCCCAAGGTATGATCGGTTCCAGCAACCATCGCCAGCGTCTGTTTTACATGGTGCAGGAATACCTAGGGGCAAGATCAGACTTGGACACCTTTCCCACCGAAAATCCTCTGGGTTACTGGGTCTTGAGGATGGATCACTGGCCAGAGCTTGCACAGTATGCAATTGAGCTACTGGCCTGTCCTGCATCCAGCGTTCTTTCGGAACGCACATTCAGTGCTGCTGGAGGCGTGGTAACCGATCACAGGGTGCGTCTGTCCACTGACTCGGTCGATCGGCTGACCTTCATAAAAATGAATCAGTCTTGGATCACCACCAGCTACCAAGCACCTGATGCTGATGTAACTGAATAATTTTTTTCAGATCCCTTCAAAGACTGCCTATGCTGATGCTGAGTGACTATCCCTGAGTAATTATCCTCTTCCTCCTCAATCATCACGCTGATAGCTTGTAAGAACATTTTTGGTTCTGGGCGCCACCACCAGTGCCTAAGGCACAATTTTTCAGCCCCTGTTTAACAGGGGCGTGTAATTACAATTTTTGATGTAATACTTTGCAGCAGGGCTCGTTCCTGCATTCCAACTAGAGTGTCTGTGAGGGGTTGCAGTGTTGTGGCACCAGCACCAGTGCCTAAGGCCCAATTTTTCTGCCCCTGTCTAACAGGGGCGTGTAATTACAATTTTTGATGCAATACTTTGCAGCAGGGCTCGTTCCTGCGTTCCAACTAGAGTGTCTGTGAGGGGTTGCAGTGTTGTGGCACCAGCACCAGTGCCTAAGGCCTAATTTTTCAGCTCCTGTTCAACAGGGGCATGTAATTACAATTCTTGATCTAATATTTCACAGCAGGGCCCTGTGAGGGCTTCCAGTGTTTTGGCCACAGCAACACCTAAGGCCCAAATTTCTGCTGAGTATATAGGGCAGGACCCTACTTTCAAACATCTAACTTACAAACGACTCCTACTTGCAAACGGAAGGAGACAACAGGAAGTGAGATGAAATCTACCCCTAGGAAGGGAAATTCTCTCATGTAAGAGTTAATATGGGAAAACAATTTCTCCTTTCCACTGATGCTTTCCAATCCTTGTTCCACAAAAAAACCCAAATTTTCAAAAAACATTTTTCATTGGGACAAAAAAGTGAGGTGAAATCTTCTGAAGAGGAGGAAAGACGCAAAACAAATGTCACAGGGGTGATAACCCTTCCCTATGTTTTCCAAAAAGCTTAGAAAAGATTTTTTGGCTGGAGCTAAACACGTTAAAAATGTTCAAAATTACAAACAGATTCTACTTAACAACAAACCTACAGTCCCTGTCTTGTTTGCACCGCCTGTATACTGCTGTTCAGAGTATATAGGGACCTTTCCTTATTTTAATTTGGGTGCGGGGTTCCCCTTAATATCCATACAAGACCCAAAGGGCCTGGTAATGGACTGGGGGGTACCCATGCCGTTTGTCTCACTGATTTTCATCCATATTGCCATGACCCGACATGACATTAAACCCGCAAGCAGTTTTAAATGAGATTTTTTCCTTTAAAAATGACATTTGGTGCAGGGACTGTTCTAAACATGGGAAACACGCGTCACTTTACAGGCATACTATAGACACCCCCCAGGTACGATATTTAAAGGAATATTTCACTTTTTTTTTTTTTACTTTAAGCATCATTAAAATCACTGCTCCCGAAAAAACGGCCGTTTTTAAAAGTTTTTTTTGCATTGATACATGTCCTCTGGGGTAGGACCCGGGTCCCCACACCCTTTTTAGGACAATACCATGCAAATTAGCCTTTAAAATGAGCACTTTTGATTTCGAACGTTCGAGTCCCATAGACGTCAATGGGGTTCTAACGTTCGTGCGAACTTGCGGTCCGTTCGCGGGTTCTGGTGCGAACCGAACCGGGGGGTGTTCGGCTCATCCCTAATATCCACCAAGGAACTAACAAGGAAAGCATTTTGGCACAGAGGTTGCAAAGGAAGTCATAGTTCAGCTCAGCTCCTTAGTGTTTGCGTAGCCAAGAAACCAAATGTAAGCACATGTTTAACCCCAATCTGTTTTGAACCGCTCGTGAAAGATTTTACCCTAATCTTTTCCACCCATGTTGTATTCTTTAAAGTGTAAATCTGACATTTAACCCTTTTTAAATAAGTCCCTATATGTTGTCTGTGCAAAACCTCAGTGTAAGATAAAAACAAAGAGAAGAATAAACATGTTTTTTTTTGCAAAATTCCATGAAAACCAAAAAGTTCTGCATATTTAAGTTATTTAGAACTTAACTTACAGTACAACATCAACACACTTTCTATATTCTTCCAAGGAGTGCTGTAAATGGTATTTTGCAAGTGCTGACTTCATTTTGGAGAAAAGGTAAATTTTTGGTGAGCAAGGGCATCCAATTTTTTAGTGGACCTATAGTGTGGTACAAAAGACAGGAGGGGGCAACCAGGCAGCCAACAATTGAGAAGAAGTTGGTTTTTGGATACTATGTGATCTGTGGTTTTAGGACTCCCATGACACTCTAGAAAATGACTAAAGGGATGTACTGGCACCTGTCAATATACAGTTGTGCTGTATGGGTAGTGTTTAAAAGGTCAATGAGTTTCTGGACTACTGACAGACCCTTGCATCTTTCATCCAGTGCTGCACTGACGTTTCTGGATTTTGAGTCATAGGAAAAGCAAAAGAATTGTCAAAGGATCTGCGGGGAAAGGTAGTTAAACTGTATAAAACAGGAAAGGGATATAAAAAGATATCCAAGGAATTGAGAATGCCAATCAGCAGTGTTCAAACTCTAATCAAGAAGTGGAAAATGAGGGGTTCTGTTGAAACCAAACCACGGTCAGGTAGATAAACTAGAATTTCAGCCACAACTGCCAGGAAAATTGTTCGGGAAGTAAAGAAAAACACACAAATAACTTCAGGTGAAATACAGGACTCTCTGAATACATGTGGTGTGGCTGTTTCGAGATGCACAATAAGGAGGCACTTGAAGAAAGATGGGCTGCATGGTCGAGTTGCCAGAAGAAAGCCATTACTACGCAAATGCCACAAAGTATCCCGCTTACAATACACCAAACAGCACAGAGACAAGCCTCAAACCTTCTGGCATAAAGTCATTTTGAGTGATAACACTAAAATTGTGCTTTTTGGCCACAACCATAAACACTACATTTGGAGAGGAGTCAACAAGGCCTATGATGAAAGGTACACAATTCCTACTGTGAAACATGGAGGTGGATCGCTGATGTTTTGGGCATGCGTAAGCTACAAAGGCACAGAAAATTTGGTCAAAATTGATGGCAAGATGAATGCAGTATGTTATCAAAAAATACTGGAGGAACATTTGCATTCATCAGCCAGGAAGCTGCACATGGGACGTACTTGGACATTTCAATATGACAATGATCCAAAACACAAGGCCAAGTCAACTTGTCATTGGCTACAGCAGAATAAATTGAAGGTTCTGGAGTGGCCATCTCAGTCTCCTGACCTCAATATCATTGAGACACTCTGTGGAGATCTCAAACATGCAGTTCATGCAAGACAGCCCAAGAATTTACAGGAACTGGAGGCTTTTGCCAAGAAGAATGGGCAGCTTTACCATCTGAGAAGATAAAGAGCTCGTCCACAAATACCACAAAAGACTTGACTGATAATAAATGAAAATAAATAAAACACTAACCATGAGTGAAAGAAAAGTTTTTCTGTTATCATTCATATTATCTGAAAAATGGCTAAGAAATCATAAATTCTGCTAGGTTATGTAAACTTATGAGCACAACTGTAAATTACATCCTGGTGCCAGTTTACAGTGTTAGAATTCAGAGCAAGAACACTTTGGGTTCTATTTAAAAAAAATTTTACACAAAGGATTCACTTAGTTTACACCCAAGAATGACACATTTTCTAAGTGGATTCAGTTCCAATAATGCATGAATCCTGGGTGAAAGTTATTTGAATCTTGAGTGATACAGTGTTAAAACAGACCGCTTTGTCTTCCTTCTGAAATGTTTGGGAGTACTCAGTTTAAGTGAACCATGCCAGAGTTGGATTCTCCCCCCTCCCCACTCACCCACTGGTTTGCACTCATACTGCTGTAGCAGTACCTCCGTAGGGGCTGCTAAGTTTTGTGGCACACCTGTCACCCTGCCCAGGCTGGCATTCAATCCTCAGACACTCCAAGGCAATGAACAGTCCATTAGCTTTGTTTTTGTATTTTATTGAGGGGATTGAACTTGGATGGGGTATAGGAAGTATGGGATACCTAATAGATTTGGAACAAATAATTGGGACAACTTATATACACTCTGGTATATACAGGTCTCTCTTCCTTCAGCACAACTCTTCCTGGAGATTTGCCTGGCAATGCTCTCTCCTGCTGTCCTCTCTTGCTCCTCTTGTGCCTCCTGTCCAGAACCTTCACGATTTCTTGAAGGGCTCTGTCTGCACCCGAGCCCAGGCCAAAGGTCACGCCCCCCCAAACTGGGGGGCTCCCTCAAAGCCTAGCATTCACTCTCCAAGCTCTGAACAACTCAAACTCCCCTCCAGCTGGGCTGACCCTGGGTATTTAAGGAGGCCTGCCCCCTGCCAATACAAGTTGGGGATTGGTCAGGGCTCCTCATAACACCCCAGGCAGCTCCATCTCTCCTCCTCTCTTTCTAGAATCCTCTAGAAAGAAGAGGGAAGTCTCAGAGATGCTTCCTGTGAGTCACCAGCTGCTACTCTGAGCCACTCCCAGCCCAGACCAAATCAAAACAAACAGGCCTGGCTGCCAGCCAGATGTGCCTAAATTTACCTACCCTGCAAAAAAACTCACTCTTGCACCTACCTATCTAGAGGGTGCTACACTGGTTTGTAAGGATGTGTTTCCAGGAACACTTACAAATGTTCCTGGGCACACTCCCTTGCTAATCAGATCAGTGATCCCTGTAAATGTTCTTGGGCACACTCCCCTGCTAACTAAATTAGTGATCCCTGTTCTACTACACAGTTCTCTATGGAGAGAACTGTACTCCAGCACGGTATGCACTCAAGCTGCAGAAAAAACACACTGAATTGCAAGTAAACTGCGCCCGGGACCACCTGTCCCAAGTGGTCCCAGATGTGGTTCGGAGCACTCACACTTCAAATACGAACCAATCCAGGGGGGTAAACTGCTCCAGGGGGGTAAACTGCTCCTGGGACTGGTTAAAATTGCTAGTGTGAGTGCACACTTAGCCATTCTCAACCAGGGTTCTGTGGACTCCCAGAGTTCCTCCAGAGGTTTCTAGTGGTTCCTTAAGTAGTGTCTGCTTGACCTCCTATTTGATAGTACCTGCATAGTTCCAGGGCCTATGTCACTATACAGAATCAGATGCATGACACCAATGATCTTTTTACTTGTCTATAAGGGTTGAATTCTGGTCCCCACTGTAAGGGAACCCTTGAGGTTATTTCCAGGTCTTGGGGAACCTCTGCTAAAACTACTTTGTCAGGGGGACAGTGGGAAAAATCTCCTTTGCTTCGGTGGTCAGTGGGAAGAATGCCACTGACCACCAATGTAAAGGGCATTTTTCCACTGTCCCCTGGCAGACTTGGTTCCCTGAGACCTGGAAGTAATCTCAAGAGTTCCTCTAGAGTTAACGGTTGGTTGAGAAAGGCTGGTGTACATATTTGGTAAATTGATAAAAAAAGTATACTTGTGTCATTAACAGCATGTCAGTATAACTATACTCTTGTATGAAATTCACCATGTAATGCATTAACATGCACATTACGATTTAGCTCAGAATTAAGGAGGAGGTTCAGTCTCCTGTGTAAAAATTAAAAGTCAGCAGCTACAAAAACTCACCTTTCCCATGATCCAGCACTGTACTCACCCCAGCTGTTTTCAGCTCCCGTATTTTGTCCTTGGCATCAGCACCTTAAAGTGATTGTAAAGGTTTTTTTTTTTTTAAATAAACATGTCATAATTACCTGCTCTGTGCAAGGGTTTTGCACAGAGCAGCCCCGATTCTCCTCTTCTGGGGTGCCCCGGTGGAGCCTCTGGCTCCTCCTCTTCGTCAGGTGCCCCCATGGAGAGCTGCTTTCTATTGAGGCACCCATGCGGGCGCTCTAACGAGTCCTGCTGCTGCCTCCATTGACACAGACAGCAGGATTCGGCCCCGTCCCCTGCTCTTGTGTCACTGGATTTGATTGACAGTAGCGGGAGCCAATGGCTCTTGCTGCTATCAATTAGGCCAATGAGGACGGAGACAGTGACTGAAGTTGCTGGGTTTGTGCACATCTCTGGAATGGATGGACTCAGGTAAGAAAAAGGGGGGGGGGGGGGGCTCTGGGGCAGCTGCAGCACAGAAGGTTTTTCACCTTAATGCATACAACCCTTTAATTGTGGGCATTCAACTGTGACAGCTTGGGGCTTCACAGCCAGGTGCCCACTGTGCTTGCGCAAGCCACGCTTTGCATTGTGAATGGTCCAGCAGTCTTCTGGGATCTGTGACATGGGAGGGAGGGGGGAGGAGAACTTCCGCTCCAATCGTCTAGAGCAGTGATGGCGAACCCTTGCACTCCAGATGTTTTGGAATTATATTTCCCATGATGCTCTGCAGAGTGCATAAGCAGCATGGGAAATGTAGTTCCAAAACATCTGGGGTGCCAAATTTCGCCATCACTGGTCTAGAGGGTCAGAACAGAAGTGGGAGCAGGTACCCATCAAATGCAGAAGCAGGGGAGGAGGCCTTAAAGTGGAACTTCCCCTTTTCGGTGAAGCTCTGCTTTAATATATTCAACAGTATCTGTTAAAAAAACTGTAACTTAGCGGAGCTACAGTCTCACAATACCCTGTGAATGACTGAATATAGACTGCCCATCCAGCTAGAGTTTACAGTCTAAGGAAGTTGTCCTTCCATTCTTTTTGTTTTATTATTAACTTAGAATGAGTAGATAATATTGACTCTTTATTTTTATGACATGACTACCTTCCCTTGGTATGTGCTAAGACATCTAATTCTACAAGCGTTATGTGCCACTATCCCACTGCGTTTGCACTACTTGATATGTTTCCAGCTCTTCTCTAATGAGCACTGCAGAATTACAACTAATTACCGATGTAAATGATGCTAGTGAAGAAGAGGGGGGAGTTTGAGGGATAGGACTAGATGTGTGCAACTTTGCAGTAAAGAGCTTTCTACCTCAGCAGAAAATTTATCTTAAGAGACAATGTCAACTTTTTTTTTTTTTCTAATTAACAGTCATTTTTTTTTTAAACAACAGTTAACAGTTTCCTGACTTATCCAGCATTTAATTGCTCTTGCGAACCTTAAGTAGAGACTATGGGGATCCGTTTTGGTGAATGGGACGTGCAGTTTGCATGCACTGAAAAATGATGATTAGCTTCAGAAGTATTGATTTCAGATTATTGTGTTGTATGTGGATTTTTCCCTGGCCTTTTAATTTTTAGCTAAAATGTTACCTAATTGACCAAATTGTAGTAGCGACAGTTGACGTAAAATAATTTATTTGAAGGCATGCACAAATAAATATAGTGAATGCTGACTTATTTTTATTCACTTTTTTGAAAACATATACTTAAAGTGTTACTAAACCACAACAGTAAAATCATTCTGAATATGCAGTAAAGCATGTTTGTTACATTTACTGTGGAAACTAAGGGGTTAGTCCTCTGCATTGTGTAAAAAGGCTGTTTTATCCTGTCTTCTCTGATCCTCCCCTTCTTCCATAGTCTCCAAATCCTCTCCTGATAGAAGAGAGTCTAGGTGACAAGCTGCAGTTTGGTGTGTGTTGCTAGAGAGTTTTTTTCTTGGGAGAGTGCATGTGATCAGCACAGGGCCAATCAGCACTTTCCAGACAGAGGATCAGGGGTCCTGCAGCCTCATTGGACAGTCATAGGAGAATGAAAACTCCTCCTACAAGCTTTAACCAGACACTGATAGAAGTCACAAGACTGATCTAACTGCTGATGAGAAAAGGTATTTAGCAAAAAATAAATAATTGCATTTCCATGTTCTGTGTTAGGCAGGGAACACACATATAAAAATTTGGCCGGTTCAGCAGGAACCAGACACATTTTCAAGTGTGTGTATCCCTCTCTGTTCAACAGAAGCCGGTCATTTGACCAGCATCTTTTGAACGGCACTGCTGAAAAACCAGCAATCGATCAGCGCATGCAGCCAATGGCTGCAGCACTGATCAGGGTATTCTGACTAGGGGGAGGCCCCGCTGTCAAAATACAATAGCACAGTGGGACAGATTCCCTCATCCACTTCATTTGTGTACATGCAGGAATCTGTCAGGTTTTTTCTTTGTTCAACCCACGAAACAATACTGTCCGCATATACCCAGCTTTAGAGCCACTGTTTAGATTTTATTGCTGTCTGTGTCCCCAGTATTTTTCCTGGTGACCGTTGTAAATGGGATTTTAGGCTTGGTTCACGCCTAAGACAGATCTGTCTCACAGCAGGGGTCCGGTATGTGCTGGTTCACCATTTCAGGTCCGATTTCAGCCTGAATTTTGGGCTGAATTCGCACCTGAAACGGACCAAAAGACGCACAGCATTTTTCTGCAAAGCACACCAGACCAGCTGCGGAGAGATGTAAACCGGCTCCATATAGAGCCGGTCAAAATCTCCTGCTATTGCGAATTGGATGCGGGATCTCTGCATCCAATTCGCAATGGTGTGAACCCAGCCTAACCCTTTCACTGCCACGACCTAATGGTTATGCCAGCATGGATATGTAAACAGACTTCCGTTTGTTTACCTTTTTAAAGTAAGTGGTCAGATTTTTAGTAGACTTGATACAAAAAATTGCAACCACCATCATTTTATCCCACGTGGGTCTCTGCTTTGGAAAAATATATAAGGTTTTGGGTGGTTTAAACCTTCATTCTTAAAATATGCAATTTACCATGTGCCCAAAAAATGAAACAAAAAGAAAATGGCTCTGGCAGCAAAAGGGTTAAAGTGAGGGAAGGTTCAAAGGCCTGCGTTGTCATTTGAGCATAATAGAGGAATCCTGCAATTGAGTCACTTGTTTCAGTGACAACTGTCTAAAAGGGGAGTTCATAAATTTCGGGAAGATTCACCCTAGGTTCAAACTCTTGCGTTTAGCGCAGCCGGATTTGCGTGGGCACAGCAGACCATTCAAATAAATGGGCTACCGTGCCTGCGTTTCTGCAAAATAAAAGGTGCATGCCCCTTTTCAAAAACGCAGCCGCAGGGAAATCCCATGGTCTTTTTGATTTTACGTGCATGGGAGTGCAATTCATAATGAATGGTAGCCCCGCCTGTTTCCGCGGAGCAATGTGTTTTCACTGCTGGTGGTTGCATCCCAGCAATTCCCGCACCCGCAGCCATGCACAGAGATGTGAACGTAGGGTAACTCTTGTTTCCTGTTGTGTCTCCAGGTTAAGCAGTAAAAAAACTGTCAGGGGCTTTCCCTATATCATTTAAAAAATTGCCTTTAGATGCACATTTAAAATGATGCTTACCTTTTTTTCCCCTTCCTTCAGCCCCCCCCCCCCCCCTTTTTTTTTTCTCCTTTCTCCTTTTCCTCTTTCTTTTTCCTCTTTTTCTTTCCCTTCTTCTCTCTTTTTTTTTAAAGAAAAGGGAAAGAAACGAAATAAAAGAAAAAGAGTTTGCGTTTTATATAAATGATGATGTATGTTATATGTATGTTTAATACATGTTGATAACTAAACTAAGGCTCCATTCACACTTGTGTGACTTGTCATGCACCTTTCGACATCAAAGTTGCATAACAAGTCTTTCCCCATGTTTTTCATGAAACCAATTCATATATGCAGCAACTTCAAGGTAGTTCATGCGCTACTTTGGTCCGACTTTCATGCAATTTGAGGTCCATAGACTTCAATGTTAACCCTCAGAAGTTGCATGAAAGTCATACGTGAATGTTATACAATGCAACTTGTGTGCAGTAGTTGTCCACTATCACTGGTCAAAGCCAAAGTCATATCCAAGTTACACCCATCCAAAGTTGCACCAAAGTTGCATTCCAAAGTCAGCACAACTTTGGAGTCGTATAAGTGTGAATGGAGCCATGATATTTTTGTGAGGTTTTTTTTTCTTCCCCTGCAAGGTAAAGTCATGATGTGCTAATATGCATCGCATACTAGCACATTATGTGAAACTTACCTTAAAACAAAGCTGTTCCAGCGCCGCAATGTCAGCGCTGCAGGGGCTCCCATCCTCGTCTTGCTTTTGGGTTTGTGAGCTCCGGCTCTGTGATTGGGTTCTCTTAGTATAGGCTTACCTATAGGTAAATGTCAGCAAAGGAAGTTTAATTCCTCTTTAACCTCTTGCCGACCGTTACACGACGCTATACGTCGGCACAATGACAGCGGTGGGCAAATGGGCATATTTGTACGCCCCTTTTAAATGGTGGGGCTAGTGGTCGTGCGCCCACCGTGTACAGCGTGTCCACGGGACCCAGGAATTTGATGTCTGCCGGTCTCCCAGCAATCGTGTCAGGGAGCCGCAGAATGAGGAAGTGCCTATGTAAACAAGGCATTTCCCCGTTCTGCCTTGTGACATGACAGATATCACAGCTCCCTGTCATCGGGAGCAGTGATCGCTGTCATGTGAGTGGAAGCCCATCCTCCACAGTTAGAATCACTCCCTAGGACACACTTAACCCCTTCATCGCCCCCTAGTGGTTAACCTCTTCCCTGCCAGTGTCATTTACACAGTAATCAGTGCATTTTTATAGCACTGATCGCTGTATAAATGACAATGGTCCCAAAACAGTGTCAAAAGTGTCTGATGTGTCCGCCATAATGTCGCAGTCCCAATAAAAAATGCAGATCACCGGCATTACTAATAAAAAAAAAAAAAATAATAAAAATGCCATAAAACTATCCTCTATTTTGTAGACGCTATAACTTTTGCGCAAACCAATCAATATAGGCTTATTGCGATTTTTTTACCAAAAATATGTAGAAGAATGCATATTGACCTAAACTGAGAAAAAAATGTGTTTTTTTATATATTTTGGGGGGATATTTATTATAGCAAAAAGTAAAAAATGTTGCTTTTTTTTCAAAATTGACGCTCTTTTTTTGTTTATAGCACAAAAAATAAAAACCGCAGAGGTGATCAAATACCACCAAAAGAAAGCTCTATTTATGGGAAAAAAGGATGTCAATTTTGTTTGGGTGCAACGTCGCACAACCGCGCAATTGTCAGTTAAAGCAACACAGTGCCGAATTGCAAAAAGTGCTCTGGTCAGGAAGGGGGTAAAATCTTCCGGGGTTGAAGTAGTTAATGCATTGTTTACTTTCATACATTGTATCTTGTATTGTTTTCTATTTGAATCTGCAATAAATAATTATTAAACAAAAAAAAAGGATGCTTACCTAATGAGTGTTTACACTAGTTCTAGCCAAACCCTGTGTAACAGGAAGGTATCAGCCAGCCATACAGAAAGACAGCTCACATTACTGCTGATCATGTCAACCATGTCTTGCTAAAAAGGGCTGCTCTGCCAAAACCAACAATTGTAATTCCCCTGTATACACGGTCAGATTTTCCGATGGAAAATGTGCGATCAAGGCGTGTTGTCGGACATTCCGACCGTGTGTGGGCTCCATCTGACTTTTTCCATCGGATTTTCGGACACACAAAGTTTGAAAGCAGGCTATAAAATTTTCCGACAACAAAATCCAATTCCAACCTTGTGTGGCCAGTTCCGACGCACAAAGTGCCACGCATGCTCAGAAGAAATTCCGAGCCGGAACAGCTTGGTTTGGTAAAATTAGCGTTCGGAATGGATACAGCACTTTCGTCACGCTGCAATGTCAAAAATGGTTTAATACAGCGCAATCTCTTCTTCTTTATAATGTGAGAAGAATGAAGTAGTTTTGCTGCTCATATTCACACAGACTTCTCACAAACTTCTTTTTTTATTATTTATCGTGATTCCCTCAATATATTTTGATTTGGCACATCTGACCAAATTTCTTTTTTGTTGTTTTATTTTTTTTTTTGTATTTTTTTCAAGGCTGTTTTTATTTTTTTGGGGTTTGTATTTTTTTCAAGGCTGTTTTTATTTTGTTTTTTTGGGGGGTTTTACTCCAGAATATTTTTGTGTGTGTTTTGTGTGTCAAGTTACTACAACGCTATTGGTATCTTGTATTATCTAATCTCAAGGAGATTGTTTGGTGTTGGTGTCCCTTGTTAATTTCACATTGTATATTCAAAATGTACCTGCCTCCTCACCAACAAACTGTCCTTTTTGAAGGAAAACACACATAGGCGAGTTTAATGGAAACAAAAAATTCCTTTATTAAGGGCTCACAACGAAACAAAGAGGGAGGCAATGCTGGAGAAACAGCAGAAATTGGCGAAGCCTTTGACCCCCAGGGCAGACATCAATTATTTAACATCAAAATTGGTGGCCTGAGGAGTCCATATCTAAGGGAGTGCAGTCTGGTCCAGAAGTCCCAGAGATCCTGAAAGCAGCCCCTAGGCTGTGGTCATACAAGGGCCTGCATCTTTGGCCAGTTCAGACTGAACCCAGGTCATCACTCTCTGGTCTTCCTTCCACGCTGTGGCTGTGGTGGGGGAGTTGTGGCAGGAGGAAGAGGAGGAGGAGGAGGAGGGGGATGGGCCAACTCACTCAGGTGGGTATTGGGTGTGATTTTTCCACTCACCCCCTTACTTAGGACTTTATACAGAAGGTCCTCACACAGCTTGCGTTGACCCTGCAGTTTGGTGGCAGCCATGCAGGCAAAGGCCTCTTCAGGAGTGGGGGTGGCTCTGAGGGATGCAGAAGCCTCCTGAATGAGCCTGAGTGAAGAATCCTGAACGTGACTCCCCTTCCTCTGTCTTTTGTATGGAAGGGGGAGGGGAGGAACAGGTTGGGCTCCTACTGGTCCCAGGCTTCTCCTGGCTGCCACTTAGCCCCATCTCCTCCTGGCTGCCACTAACCCCCGCCTCATCCTGGCTGCCACATTCCACAGCCTCCTCCTGGCTGAGGTCTTTCTGTGTATGAAAAAGGGACATAGTTTTATTTTTTTATTCATCAATCACGCACAATTTTCACCTCATGACTGTTGCAAATTGAAAGTTAACAAATATAACAGACTATCCTTCTGAGCCCAGCATTTTTCATTCTTGTCCCAATTATTTTTGAAAACTACTGTCTATTGATATGTAAAACACTTTATTAAATCAGCAATTAGTGATCAATAATAACATCTAGTAAACATCATTTTTTTTATTGACCACAAATCTGTAGAAGAATGTTTTACCTGACTCAAGCTGGGCTCCTCCACTTCTTCCTGGCTGGAAGTCCCAGGTTGGACATCGGAAGCCTCAGCTGGGGTGAAAGGAAGAGTAGAAGCAGGAGTGGAGAGGGATTCCCTGACGCCAGTCTGGTCTGACAGAAATCGCAGTCTCTCATAGTACCACAGCCTGGGGACATAAATGTCATCTGCTGCAGCTCCGGATCTCTGGGAATCTGTGACCTTCTTGCGCTCCCTAAGATAAGTGCTCCTCAGGCCACCAATTTTGGCTTTTAAATAGGGAATGGTTGCCGTGGGGACCACCGGCTTCACCATCTCCAGCAGTTTCTCCAGCGCTGTCTGCCTCTTTTGTTTATGATTATAATGTGGATGTTTCACCTGCCACAGACAGGGCAGCTCCCTGTACTTGTCTAGGAACAGGGGGAGGAAGTTGTGGTCATTGAAGCCATCCATTTTATCTGCAAGACACAACACGAGACAAACCCTAATGTCAGGCAAAACTCTCCTAATCTTGTTACAATATAGGCCTCAATCTAGAAGCAGTATAGGCCAAGTTTAGATCTTACCTTCGTTATCACGATCGGCACCTCCGATACTCCTTCCTCCGCTCACAGATCGTGCGTACTAGGCACGCGTGTTATGCTATATACACACTGCGCATGCGTGTAACTCTGCCCGCCCCTGACGTTCTTTCTAATCTATTCCCCACCCCTTTTCGTTCGTCGCAGTGGGGGAAGAGCACATGGCGGAGACACAGCAGGTACGTGCTAATTACAGCAACGAGGAGGAGGAGGAGGAAAGCCCGGAGCCCGGAGATATGTCCTTTGGGGAGATGTTGGAGATGGTCAACATCCTGAAGAAGGCCGACTATGACGGGAATTATGGACCTTACCCCAACCCCAATGTCAGAAAGGCCAAGATCATGGCGAAAGTCTGCACCGGAATTTCGGGGTACGACGATCGAAAGATCAGCTCAGGAAGCGGTGGTTGGACCTGAAATTAAGAGAGCACGAGCAGTACAGAAAGAATCGGAGAGTGCTGCAAAAAAGTAAGTAGTTGTGCTGTGTTCCTATTCTTTATGTTTATTACGTTCGTGCTGCTCCATGTGCTTTTCTTAACTGCTATCCAGTTTCAAAAGGCACATTATTTGTTCATATAAAACATTGTTCGTTCGGCCTATAAAACACCATTGTTTTGACCATATGCATTTGCCCACATTTTTTAGGGCCTACTTGTCTGAAACTAATTTGGTTGTGTAGATGTATTTGTTACTAGAATTAAATGCAAACTAGATTCTGTGTAAGGAAAGGACACTCAGCAGCTGGTTACACATCTGGAAGCTGTAGCACTAGTGTGGGACACAAGAACACCCTTTTTTTAGGGGGCCCACACAGGTTCTCCAGTGTATACTATAGGGGTGTCTCCATCTGTGAAGCTTGTACAAAACAGGTAAAGTATTGAAGCTTGAAAAAGGACACTAAAAATTCTACATCTTGGAACTCTGCCAAAATAGACAATTGTACCCCACTTCCAAGCAATGTTTCATATTTATAGTTCTGACATCAAATATCTGTGTGCTAAGTATACCTATTTTTTTTCACATAGGGGAGAAAAGACTTGGAGAACACCCCTCATCCGAGGAGACCAGAGACCCCCCACCTCTGGAAGAAGGTGAAATCCACCCAAGCAACGCAGAGCAGGAGGAGAAAGACGTGGTTGAAATTGGCACCACAACAGGTGAGTGTCTGCGACCACAGCCTCAGGTAAGAGATGGATGCCGGCATATTTATAATACATGGTGTTTTTTGGTTTCTATCTATTTAGGTGATCATGATGTTGTGGATCCAGATCCTTTCACCTCAGGAAAGTGCACAGATCCTGATCGGGGAGATCATGGGGTGTAATAGGGACTTGGAAAACATCAAGAGAAACATCAATGATGTTCTTCAAAAAATGAAGAACATCATTGATGTTTTAGGAAGAGTTTAAAACCAAGCGCAGCGCCCAAAGGGTGCCGCGCTTGGTTCTGAAATGGCCTTTTCTAGTCTCATCGTACCTGGTGTACGTCACCGCGTTCTTAGCGAGCGGAAATTCTGACAACTTTGTGCGACCGTGTGTACGCAAAACAAGTTTGAGTTAACAAGTTTTGGAAAAAATCCATGGATTTTGTTGTCAGAATGTCCGATCGTGTGTACGGGGCATAATTGCTTTTATGAACTATTATCTCTATAAAACAATATATCACATTTATTGTTTGAAATCAGAATGTAATATTCCAATTTATTTTAAGGCAGATACAGAAAAAAATGTGGTGTCCTTACATGATTTTACAATTAAAAAAACTTCTACTCGTTCACTGACATGAATACTATCTAAAGCCGCGTACACACAGGCTGACTTTGCGACCGGACTGGTCCGACGGACTTTCCGACGGACTTTCCGACGGACTTTCAACTGACTTTTGACGGACTTCTGACGGACTTTTTAGCAAAGGGACTTGCCTACCCACGATCACACCAATGTCCGACAGATTTGTACGTGATGACGTACACCAGACTAAAATAAGGAAGTTGATAGCCAGTAGCCAATAGCTGCCCTAGCGTCGGTTTTTGTCCATCGGACTAGCATACAGACGAGCGAATTTCTGGGTCTGGCAGAGTTACGACGTAAAGGTTTGAAGCATGTTCCAAATCTAAAGACTATCAGATTTTCGACTGGAATGCCCTTTACACACGATCGGACATTGATCGGACATTCCGACAACAAAATCCATGGAGTTTTTCCGATGGATGTTGGCTCAAACTTGTCTTGCATACACACGGTCACACAAAGTTGTCGGAAAATCCGATCGTTCTAAACGCAGAGACGTAAAACATGTACGTCAGGACTATAAATGGGGCAGTAGCCAATAGCTTTCGTCTCTTTATTTTGAGCATGCGTGGCACTTTGTGCGTCGGATTTGTGTACACACGATCGGAATTTCCGACAATGGATTTTGTTGTCATAAAATTTTATAGCAAGCTCTCAAACTTTGTGTGTCGTTAATTCTGATGGAAAATGTGTGATGGAGCCCACATACGGTTGGAATTTCCGACAACAAGGTCCTCTCACACATTTTCCATCGGATTGTCCGCCAGACTCGGTCCATCAGACCAGTCCGGTCAAAGTCCGACCGTGTGTACGCTGCATAAGTCGCTTACGTACAGTACCTGGAACAACTATGTGATTTAAAAGAGTCAGAGGAAAGTATCACTTCATTAAAGCTAGAGGTTCAGCATGATTGACAGGCAGCTAGCATTTGTAGAATGAGACGTCAGCACCAGCAGCATCCATAGGTTTCCTTCAGGATATATAATTTATTTGTTGTGAATCATGTTAAGTTAATATTTAAGATCCAAATATAGTACACTTTTTGGCCCTGGTTGATTCGATTTCTGATGTGTTCTAGAATGCATGGACACACATGTCAAGTGAAATAACGTGAGTTTCCATGGAGGCCGTTCACATATGCAGTGTGAATCCAATGCGTTTTTTCAAAGTGTCCTGTGTGAGTTTAGTACGGTGCAATTTTCAGCTTCATAGACTTGAATGAAAACTGCATGCAGATCGCTTACCAGTCCTAAAGTAATAGACAGAAACGGATTCAATTCGCACCACATGAGTGTGAACCTAGGTTTAAACTGTGTATGTCTTTAAAAAGGAGAAGAATGTCTTTGTTTAAAGTACTGTAGATAACGCAGCTGAACAGATTTCCCCCAGGCAAGATACAAAATCAAAACTTTTTAGTATTACGTTCCATTTATATTTTACAGAACATTGTATTATAATAAAAGCAGGCCAATACAGTCATGGCACAATACCTTGATTCCTTTTGCAGCATGAGTGCATTCTCTACTTTGATCAAATAACCATCACACCTTTTAGATATGGTTTTTCACACCTCAAGATAAGCTACGGCCACTTATAAGATGAGCTACAAAGATAAAAAAAAAATCTGTATATATATATATATATATATATATATATATATATATATATATATATATATATACATGTGTGTGTGAGTGTATATATATATATATATATATATATATATATATATATATATATTTGTCTCTCTCCTTCTGTTTTCTCAGACACATTCTTAGTTTTCTCTCATCATTAAGCTAGTGCCTGGGAGATGATGTACCAGCCCTATGTGGGCCTCTGAAAACCACTTCTAGGCGTGCAGGAGTCGTGCTGGGTGGCTCTGATAGCAGAGATAATGGGAGCGAATGGGATGCAACGAACTGTTCTAATGACACCAGCAAGGGAAGAGACAACAGTAAGAATAAATAAATGTTAACTATTTTCCTCTTAGAGACATTTGCATTTATTGCCATTAAGTTCATTTAACTAAAAGCAGATAAAAAAAGAAAAAAGGCCTTAGCATTTGTATAATGAAAGTCTAAAATAAATTAAGACTCTTGGGGTGCACTTAAGGCAATTCTAAACAAGCTGAAATGTACATTTTCTACATACATGAAGATATGTGCATATATTGAGATATGTATATCTATCTCTATCTCTATATATATATATATATATATATATATATATATATATATATATATATATATATATATATATATATATTATATGGTAATTTCTTTCCATAAATTAGATAGTCCCTATTTTTTTTAGTATTTCCGGGAAGAAACGTTCACAAGCTTTTAATTTGGGCCATGTAATTTTGGTACCAACGCTTGGTCGCTTTTCGTTGTGAAATTGGGAGGAATGCAAACAAGATTTCAGCTCATTAAACAGGGGCAAACAGTAGAGAAATTGCAGTTACTTATGGAAATGACTTTTAAACATGCACAGCATTTACTTGCATTGCCTGCGCTGAAATTTTGCAAAGATTATACATTTGAATAATTCACTGCAGGACAATTAAAGGGTTGGCTTCATTTCCAATGTCCTACTTTTCTTCTCAATGGGAGAAAAATAGTAGTACATTGTTTAAGGTACAGAGAAGAACATGGAGACTCTATTGCGTATGAGGTAATGCAATTATGAACATAAACAAATGAACTGAGAGCAGATATTGTATATTACAAAAACTTAAAATACTTCTGACTAAAAGACCTCTATTTAAAGATATATATATATATATATATATATATATATATATATATATATATATATAGTTATCTCACAAAAGTGAGTACGCCCCTCAAATTTTTGTAAATATTTTATTATATCTTTTCATGTGACAACACTGAAGAAATGACACTTTGCTACAATGTAAAGTAGTGAGTGTACAGCTTGTATAACAGTGTAAATTTGCTGTCCCCTCAAAATAACTCAATACGCAGCCATTAATGTCTAAACCACTGGCAACAAAAATTAGTACAACCCTAAGTGAAAATGTCCAAATTGGGCCCAATGAGCCATTTTGCCTTCCTGGTGTTATGTGACTCATTAGTGTTACAAAGTCTCAGGTGTGAATGGGGAGCAGGTGTGTTAAATTTGGTGTTATCGCTCTCACTCTCTCATGCTGGTCACTGGAAGTTCAACATGGCACTTCATGGCAAAGAACTCTCTGAGGATCTTAAAAAAAGAATTGTTGCTCTACATAAAGATGGCCTAGGCTATAAGATGATTGCAACATTTTTTACATATGCATACTTTTTTTCTATTTAACCTATATTCCACTTCAAAAAAGCACCTCGCTGCTGAATGTGTACGAATTTCATATACATTTACAAATAATAAGAATGGTTTGGTCTATATTAAAGAGGCTATTTTTTTTCCATTAAATAAAAGACATAGCTTACCTCTGCTTGGGCGGCCCCCCACCAGTGCTATTCACTCCTCCTTCCTACGAGTGCCTCCTCAGCAAACCAGGTGCTAAAAGGGGCACCGTGCGTGTGCACTCCTGCAAGCTGTACAAACTACAAACCCACTCCCCCTTCACCGGAGTTTGACTGATGGCAGCAGGAGTCTATGGCTGCCACTGCCATCTGTGTCTCATGTGAGACTAGGAAGAGAGGGACATTGCTATAACAGGGACGTCGCTGGAGCGGTGAGAGGTGTCAGATCAGTGTTTAGGGACTGGGGATTTGAATAGGTAGGGGGGATTTTTTTACCTTAATGCATGGAATGCATTAAAGTGGTTCTAGAGGCTGAAGGTTTCTCTACCTTAACCACTTTAGCCCCGGACCATTTGGCTGGCCAAAGACCAGAGCACGTTTTGCGATTCAGCACTGCGTCGCTTTAACTGACAATTGTGCGGTCGTGCGATGTGGCTCCCAAACAAAATTGATGTCCTTTTTTCCTCACAAATAGAGCTTTCTTTTGGCAGTATGTGATCACCTCTGTGGTTTTTATTTTCTGCGCTATAAACAAAAAAACGCAACACTTTTGAAAAAAATGCATTATTTTTTTGCTATAATAAATATCCCCCAAAAATATATAAAAACATTTTTTTTCCTAAGTTTAGGCCGATAGGTACTCTTCTACATAATTTTGGTAAAAAAAATCGCAATAAGCGTTTATTGATTGGTTTGCGCAAATGTTATAGCGTCTACAAAATAGGGGATAGTTTTATGGCATTTTTATTAATATTTTTTTTTTACTAGTAATGGTGGTGATCAGCGATTTTTATCGTGACTGCGACATTATGGAGGACAGATCGGACACTTTTGGCGCTATTTTGGGACCATTCACATTTATACAGCGATCAGTGCGATTAAAAATGTATTGATTACTGTGTAAATGTGACTGCCAGTGAAGGGGTTAACCAGAAGGGGGCGCTGTAGGGGTTAAGTGTGTCCTAGGGATGTGTTCTAACTGTAGGGGGGATGGGCTACGTGTGACACGACACTGATCACCGCTCCTGATCACAGGGAGCGGTGATCAGTGTCCTGTCACTAGGCAGAACAGGGAAATGCTTGTTTACATCAGCATTTCCCCGTTCGTCCTCTCCGTGAGATGATTGCGGGACTCCCGGCGGACACCGGTGGCGCGCGTGCGCCCACAATGCCGCGTCTTAAAGGGCAACATATATATACGTTGATCTGCCCAGCCGCGCCATTCTGCCAACGTATATCGGCGTGAGCCGGTTGGCAAGTGGTTAATGCATTCTTTTCATTGAGGTAAAATACCTTATGTATGCAGTTCCCAGCCCCCCCCCCCCCACCCTTTATAGTTATCTGAGCCGATCTCGATCCAGTGATGAGAAACGGTTCTCTTCGCTCTCTCCCTCCTCATAGGCTCAGAGACAGCAGTGGAAGCCATTGACTGTTGCTACTGTCAATCACAGCCAGTAAGGAGGGAGCGAGGGGCACATTAGACACACAGTCGACTTGGGAGTGAGTCCGCACGAGTACCCTCGTGTGGCTTGCTATGGTGGACACTTGGTGGGGGCCAAGTTCACCTGTGGGGGACCCCAGAAGAGGAGGATTGAGGCTACTCTGTGCAAAACCATTGCACAGAGCAGGAAAGTATAACATGTTTGTTATTAAAAAAAAATAATAAAAGAATATGGCTTTACAATCACTTTAAGGTAAAACATTTTTGAGTTTAGAACTACTTAAAAAAATCTAATGTCCCAAGCTAGAACAAACTATTTAAACAAAGTATTTTGCTTCTGAGATTGCTGTGAAAATTGGATTTAAAATACAACACTTTAACATGATTAAGAAATTTAACTAATTATAACAGCAAAAGATTTCATATAAAATAACTTAAAATTATGTTAAAGTAGTTTCTTTTTATTTTATACTATATTCATAAGCTATTTTCAGAATCACAAAATGAATCCTTAACCTATGTCACAGTCATTAAAGTAAATGGTCAGATCTTACGAACAATGGCAGACTTCCTGGAATGTTATTAAAATTGAGTAATATGATTTGTCTGAATGATTATGGGTTTTTTTCATCCACACATTATAGTGCTAAAGGTGATTTAAATTTTATCATTTTTGTATCTGCAAGGATTCTGCAGTTCACATTGTTCAAATGTTCAGCCCCAATTAACCAGGATAATATTTTGTTGATGTTCATGGACAATGTAGATGATTTACTTACATAAAGAAGCCATGCCATTATTTTTTATGAAAATAAATTACATTAGACCCTGGTTGGTTTGAAAAAATGTAACCAAAAAATTTACTGTGATTATTTTTATGTTTCTGGTGTGATCTTTATCAATGTTTCTTCTATTAAATTGCAGATCTGTCTGGATTTGACTCATCAAGGGTTCTGGTCGACAAACCCAAACTTAGACATGGATCCTACTAAGCTCTATGAGGAGCGACTCTTGCTGTTAAATTCTGGACATTTTTAGGGCCAATAGGCAAACTACTGTAAAAAAAAAGGCATTACAAACTGGGCAATGCAAACTACTAATGCAAAAAAGAAAAAGTTTTAAAATACCATACAGAACAGAGAGGGCCTTTTTATGTGGCTTTGAGGGTAACATTGAAAATACACAAATAGACTCACTTTGACCAGCAGATAGAAATCGGCCATTAGTTTTCTATGTGCCCTGGCAGAAACTCAGCAATCATATGCTAAGATTATTTATGAGCCTGAGTTCCTAACTAACCAGTTGCCAGTGGAGAATAGGGATGGGCCAAATGACCCTCTGTTTGGTTCATACCTGAACTTTCGAACATCACGAAAGTTCGGAAAACCGAATAACAAACCCCACTGAAGTCTATGGGACCCGAACGTGAAAATCAAAAATGCCCATTTGGAGGCTTATATACAAGTAATTGGGCATACAATGGTTACGGGGGTCCGGGTACTGCCCTGGGGGACATGCATCAATGAAAAAAAAAGTTTGTAAAAAACTTCATTTTTAAATGAGCAGTGATTTATTGATGCTTAAAGTGAGAGAATAAAAATGAAAAATTCCTTTCAATATAGTGCCTGGGGGGTTGACCTGTAAAGTGGCACATCTGTACTGGGTATAGAAGCTGCTGCAGCAATAATTGCATTTATAAAGCAAGCTGCAAGCTTTCTTTTTTTTGTAAGCAAAGGCTTGCGGAGCCAGTCTGTATGATGAGGCCACAATGTAGTGCATTGGGAACAAGATTAGAGATTTTTTGGATAAATGCTGGTGTCTCTACCACAGACTTTGGATAGAAGTAACGGGTGTGGAAAAATTGTTCTTTGGGTGTCAGTGGCACCTTCACACCGTAACCCTATAGAGGTACTCTTGATAAAAGCAAGAATTGGCCTTGCTGTCAAAAATGTTAATGATTTGCACTTGTCAAACAGGTGTGAAAAAATTGTCCTTTGGGTGCCAATGGTGCCTTCACACCGTAACCCTATAGAGGTACACTTGATGAAAGCAGGTGCATAAAATTTTTTGACAGTACATGGCCAGCATCTAAATGCAAGCTTCTCAAAGCTGCTGGCTCTATAACTTCTGCCTTTCTGCCTGGTGGATTCTGCAGGTTCCCAGTTGCTTTCTCTTTTCACGTAAGGCCATTCCAGCTCTCTACCATCACGTGGAAGGCAATGTTGTGGCATCATTGGGCAAGGCAGTCAGCCGCAAAGTTCACGTTACTGCTGACACGTGGTCCAGCAAGCATGGGCGGGGACAATATATTTAATTCACAGCACACTGGGTAACTTTGCTTGCAACACGGAAGGATGCAGGATAGGGCTCAGTGCTGCAGCTTGTTGTACCCCCACGTCTCCATATAGCTGGTGATGATGTGAGATTTGTCAGCTCTAACCCCTCCTCCTCCTCCTCCATGCCCTCCTCTGCTGAGTTGTCCACTGAACCTTAAGTACCCCCTAAGCGTTATAGGGGCTATTCAATGGGTCAGGCTAAGAGGTGCCATGCTGTGCTTCAGCTGGTGTGTCTAGGGGCCAGGAACCACACCGGAGCAGAAATTCTTGCAGCTATGCAGGGACAGGCCCAGAGGTGGTTCACGCCACACCAGCTGGATCCAGTTATGGTGATGTGTGTTAATGGCACAAACCTCCTGTCCACCCTTAGACAGGGAAAGTTGACACATATGCCATGCCTGGCACATGTCCTCAATTTGGTGGTGCAGCTACTAAATAGGTTCCCAGGGTTGGAAGATCTACTAAAGCAGGCCAGAAGAGTTTGCTGACATTTTAGGCGATCATAAACAGCCAGTGCTCAGTTGGCTTAAATTCTGCGGGAATTCCACCTGCCAGTAAACCGCCTGATTTGTGACATGCCCACCAAGTGGAACTCGACTTTGACAATGCTGCAGCAGCTGCACATGCAGCCGAGGGCCGTCAACGAGTACCTGTGTGAGTATGACACAATGACAGGCTCAGGCCAGCTTGGCTTTTTTTCCCCATGCCAATGGCTGATCTTAAAGGATGCATGCACTGTACTGTCACCAAATGAGGAGGCCACAAGGATGGTGAGCCATGACAATGCATGCATCAGTTAGACAATCCCTGTTGTGTTCCTGCTGGAGTAGACTCTGCGTGGCATTATGGGCAGGGCACTCGAGGCAGAGAAGCGGGATGAAGAGGAGGACTTCCTTTCCTCTCAAGGCCCACTTTATGCAGACATCATTGTTCCTATGCAACAGAACACACAAGAGGAGATAGAAGAGGAGGATTCTGGCAGTTTTCAGTGGCATTGAAGCAGAGTAAGACATACATCAAATAGTAAGAGATGGTTTTCCATCCCCAGAACTCTTGTGAGTAGTACGTGGCTGGGAGGAGGCAGTTCCAGATACTGTAATCCTCAGTGGTCCCTAGGAGTCTGCTTCTCATGTCTCCGCAAATTTGCAGTGCATGGGCTTCCTCATGTTTCAAAGCCTGCAAAAGGACCCAAGAATACATGGTGTAGAGAAAGGATCACTATTGGCTGTCAACCCTCCTTGACCACTGTTATAAGGGGAAAGTCTCAAAACTCATCCCGTCCCCACAGAGGGTGCAGAATATGAAATCTCTTGAGGACATTTTAAAGAGGAGTTTATCAAATGCTTTTCCCACCTCTAGTGGTTTACAGTGTCATGGAAAACAGAGTTTTGAGGCTCCTGTTGGTCAAAAGAAGAGCGGTGGAGAAGGCGGCCGCCTAAGTGATGCATTTCTGAATTTATTTAGTCCTCGCCACCCAGGGCTGTCAGCTTCCACTTCCCATCGGCAGCATCTGCATCACATGGTGGACTATTATCTAGGGGTGAAAACAGAGATAGAGAGCTTTCCAGTCAACGATCCACTGGCTTACTGGGTCATGAGAATAGACCACTGGCCAGAACTTGCCCAGTATGCTATTGAGCTGCTAGGTTGCCCTGCATCCAGCATGCTTTACGATTGGGCATTTAGTACAGCTGGAGGTTTGTGTTACTGATCATAGAACGCATCTGTCCATAGACTCCGTGGACCGTCTGACTTTTATTAAAATTAATCAGTCCTGGATTACCAGCAGTTGTGAAGCCCCTGATGCTGATGTCGCCGATTAAGTGTTTTTGGGATGTGGAATCTCTGCAGGCTGCCTAGTGTTGTGGGTGTTGATTTTATCTGGTAGAATGTTTTTGGTGTAAGTTTCATGGGCACAATTAACATCCAAAGAACAATTTTTCCGCACTTGTTGGACAGGGACTGTGAACACATTCACTTCTAGCCCCCTTACAGTGCCATGGGAATGTTTGCCTCTCCTTGCTGTCCTCCCAGACATGATGGGGGAAGTGGGGGGTGTTAAAAAAGATGTGTAAATGTGTACATGGATGCACTTTAATCAATGGAAAGTGGTGTTTGGTGCACTTTAATTTGAGTATTCACTACACAGACACACACTTCACGGATACACTATAATATACTACAATATACTGCGTCAAACGTGCAGTAACACACAGAACTATATGGTGTTAAACTTACAGTAATGCAAAAAAATATATGACATTAAACTTGTAGTAATGCAATGAAATATACGGCGTTAAACTTGCAGTAACGCACAGAACTATACGGTGTTAAACTTGCAGCAACGCACAGAGCTATATGGCGTTAAACTTGCAATAACGCAATGAAATATACAGCGTTAAATTTGCAGTAACACAATGAAATATACGGCATTAAACCTGTAGTAACGCACAGAACTATATGACGTTAAAGTTGCAATAACGCAATGATACATACGAATTTAAACTTGCAGCAACTCAATTAAATATACAGCGTTAAGCTTGCAGTAATGCACAGAACTATATGGCGTTAAACTTGCAGTAACACACAGAACTATATGGCGTTAAACTTGCAGTAACGCAATGAAATATACGGTGGTAAACTTGCAGTAACACACAGAACTATTAAACTTGCAGTAACACAACTGAAATTTACTGCGTTAAGCATGCAGTAACGCCCAGAAATGTAGTGCATTAAATGGCACATAACGCACTGAAAAATACAGCGTTAAACTTGCAGTAATGCAATGAACTGTATGGCGTTAAACTTGCAGTAACGCAACTGAAATATACGGTGTTAAACTTGCAATAACGCACAGAACTATTAAACTTGCAGTAACGTACTGAACTGCACAGCGTTAAACTTGCAGTAACGCAACTGAAATATACTGTGTTAAGCGTGCACTAACGCACAGAAACATACTGCTTTAAATGGCATGTAACACACTGAAATATACAGCGTTAAAGTTGCAGTAACGCAATAAAATATACTGTGTTAAACAGTCACTACACTCACACTGACTGAATTATCCCTACATTCACATGAATGTAAATATGAATGGTCGCACTACACGCACAATGAATAAACTATCCCTACATTAACACTAATGTAAAGATAAATGGTCGCACTACACTCACACTGAACTATCCCTAGATGCACACTAAACTGATATTCTACACTGACACTATAATCAGAATAGCAAAGTTTAGCACACTAACTAATAGCACTGAACAGAGCCCTCTCTCTCCATGCTGCTATTACACTACAAATGGCCAATATGGAAAGAATACCTTTATATTGTGGGGCGGGATTAAGAGCAATGAGTCATGATTGGATAGAGTCATCATGACAGCGTCCAATCATGGCTCTGACAGTGCTCTGTGCCCTGATTGGGTGAAGCTTTCATTGCTTCAGCCAATCAGGGCTTTCAATGCACTGTGCGGTGCCACAGAGCATTGTGGTCATTCGGCAGGCTGAACAAATGGTAAAACGACCCTAGAATTCTGCTGTTTGCAGAACGTCCGAACAGCCAAAGTTCAGCCCGAACTCATGCTTGGGCTGAACCCTTCTCCCATGCCTAGTGGAGAATTATAGTATAACGGACAGGTTCCACTCAGAACAGGCCATGGTCGTCCAAAGAAGTTGAATGCACATGCTCAGTGTCATATCCAGAGTTTGTCTTTGGGAAATAGACATATGAGTGCTGCCAGCATTGCTGCAGCTGTTGAAGGAGTGGGGGGTCAGCCTGTCAGTGCTCAGACCATACGTCTCACACTGCATCAAATTGGTCTGCATGGCTGTCGCCCCAGAAGTAAGCCTCTTCTAAAGATGATGCAAAAGAATGCCTGCAAACAGTTTGCTGAAGACAAGCAGACTAAGGACATGGATTACTGTAACCATGTCCTGTGGTCTGATGAGACTAATGCCGCGTACACACGGTCGGACTTTTCGTCTACAAAAGTCCGACAGCCTGTCCGACAGACTTTCGACGGACTTGCGGCGGACTTTCGACTGACTTGCGGCGGACTTTCTAACGAACAGACTTGCCTACACACGATCACACAAAAGTCCGTCGAATTCTTACGTGATGACGTACACCGGACTAAAATAAGGAAGTTGATAGCCAGTAGCCAATAGCTGCCCTAGCGTGGGTTTTTGTCCGTCGGACTAGCATACAGACGAGCGGATTTTTCGACCGTACTCGAGTCCGTCGGAAAGATTTGAAGCATGTTTCAAATCTAAAGTACGTCGGATTTGAGGCAAAAAAAGTCAGTTGAAAGTCCGGAGAAGCCCACACACGATCGGATTACCAGCCAGCTTTAGTCCGTCAGCGTCCGTTGGACTTTTGTAGACGAAAAGTCCGACCGTGTGTACGCGGCATAAGATAAACTTATTTGGTTCAGATGGTGTCAAGCGTGTGTGGCGGCAACCAGGTGATAAGTACAAAGACAAGTGTGTCTTGCCTACAGTCAAGCATGGTGGTGGGAATGTCATGGTCTGGGGCTGCATGAGTGCTGCCGGCACTGGGGAGCTACAGTTCATTGAGGGAACCATGAATGTCAACATCTAGTGTGGCATACTGAAGCAGAGCATGATCCCCTCTCTTCAGAGACTGGGCTGAAGGGCAGTATTCCAACATGACCCCAAACACACCTCCAAGAGGACCACTACCTTGCTAAAGATGCTGAGGGTAAAGGTGATGGACAGGCCAAGCATGTCTCCAGACCTAAACCCTATTGAGCATCTGTGGGGCATCCTCAAATGGAAGGTGGAGGAGCGCAAGGTCTCTAACATCCACCAGCTATGTGATGTCATCAAGGAAGAGTGGAGGAGGACTCCTGAAGCTCTGGTGAACTATATGCCAACTATATGCCAAAGAGGGTTAAGGCAGTGCTGAAAAATAATGGTGCCCGCACAAAATATTGACACTTTGGGCCCAATTTGGACATTTTCACTTAGGGGTATACTTACTTTTGTTGCCAGCGGTTTGGACATTAATGGCTGTGTGCTAAAATATTTTGAAGGCACAGCAAATTTACACTGTTATACAGGCTGTACACTCACTACTTTACATTGTAGCAAAGTGTCATTCATTCAGTGTTGTCACATGAAAAGATACTGTATAATAAAATATTTACAAAAATGTGAGGGGTGTACTCACTTTTGTGAGATACTGTAGCTTTATACTGTATATTGTATATACTGTATGTATATATTAGGTAGGTTCCATCTCATTTCCTCTACTACTAGAGTTCACCTGAATGTACACTTTAATGCAAGTGTGAACTTTGAACATGAACATTACATGATTATTATTTGGCTATGGCAGTGATGGTGAACCTTGGCACCCCAGATGTTTTGGAACTACATTTCCCATGATGCTCATGCACTCTGCGGTGTAGTTGAGCATCATGGGAAATGTAGTTCCAAAACATCTGGGGTGCCAAGCTTCACCATCACTGGACTATGGTATCATGGTAAAACAAGTTATAGCTTTATTTAAATTGTGTTCCCCTTTTAAATGACACTTAATGCTTGTGAATATGAGTGGGATTTTTTCATTTTTTTCTTGCTTTTGACTTATGTTTCTCAAGCAGTTTCAAAGGATTTAGACCCTAATGTTAGGATTTCAAGCTGTGTCTGCTCTGTCTGAGCTGTTTTTTCCCCCATAAATGTGCATGTGAATGCAAACAAAAGCAAGCCACAGAACTCTCAAACAAATGTCAAAAACAAAACATTCTGATCTAAAACCAAGGTTCCATAAATCATTACTGATTAACCTTACTTGTTTTCGCCTTACTTCTTAACATATTCTAATTGCTTCAACATGGCAGTCAAAAATTGGGTACAAATAGATGGTGATTGAACTTTTGCACTAATATGCTCATTCCATGTGATAATACACACACCTGCATAGTAGCCATTTTAGAGTCTGTTTCCAGTGCAGTTCACATTAAATTTTCATAGTAAATCTTTATTTCATTTGAACACCAACATTTAAATGTAGATCGTAATTGTTCTATAAATTGATGTTGTTAATCCTTGAGATACTTACTTGGTACCCAAGTTACAGATCTCCTTAATAAATTACTCACTCTCTTATGTACACAGTTATTCCTGTTTTACTTCTTCTTGTTTTACAAGTCCTTGATTCACTTTATTTTCATTGGGGGTAATGTAAAATGGGTGTAATGAGCTGAGGACTTTACTAAGAAGAAAGAGTAGTAGATGGTTCAACTCCTTACACTCCTTCCTACTGTGAGACCCTCATTTTAGTCCTAGAATGTCAAATAAAATGGCTTTTATGTGTTTACTCAACTCCTGCTGCAAGGAAGCTCATGTTCAGGTCCCCATACAATATTAATGACCCCTTAAAGGACAAAACAAGCCTTCGTTGCTGTTAGGCCAACTTTGAAATTAAAAGAACATAACATTTTCAGAATCCTTCTACAAAGTTAAATGTAATGATTGACAAGGCCGATAATTAATGGATTTACTTCTTTACAAATGTGTTGAACGGTCATATAGTTTTTAGAGTGCTTGATGGTATTTTTAGCATTATGTGTATGTTTTTTTAGGGGTAACATATGAATGAATATTGGAGATTCAAAATAGTGAATGTCCTTTACTATTTGCTATGTATTCAATCACCATGTTTGACAAAATAAACATTGGGTTGATATATTGAAGAAATAGAATGTATTATTATTATTATTATACAGGATTTATATAGAGCTGACAGTTTACTCAGAGCTTTACAACGTGAGGGTAGACAGTACAAATACCCTTTAAAACAGTAGGAATCAGAGAGCCCTGCTCATTAGAGCTTATAATCTAAGAGGGAGGGTCAAAAGATACAAGAGGTAAAAACTGTGGGGGATGTGCTGATGGAGAAAATAAATGTACAGTTGTTAAGTGGGGGCCAGATAGGCTTCTCTGAAGAGATGTGTTTCAGGGATCGTCTGAAAGGGGGCAAAGTAGGAGATAGTTGGACAGATTGAGGTAGAGCATTCCAGAGGATGGGAGAAGTCCTGGAGGTGAGCATGGGATGAGGTGACAAGGGAGCTAGAGAGCAGGAGGTCCTGAGAGGAGGGAGGAGAACGATTTGGTTGGTATTTTCAGACCAGGTAGTGATATAGCTGGGGCCAAAATATGGATGGCTTTGTAAGTTATGTTTAGTATCTTGAATTTAGTTTGTTGGTTGAGTGGCAGCCAACAGAGGGATTGGCAAAGAAGGGTAGCAGACGCCAAGCGGTTGGTAAGGTGGATGAGCCTGGCAGCAGCGTTCATGATGGACTGAAAGGGGTAGACTATTTTAAGGTAAGCCAATGAGGAGGGAGTTGCAGTAATCAAGATGAGAGATGACCAGGGAGTGGATTAGAAGCTTTGTGCTGTCGTTGATTAGGAAGGGCCGTATCTTGGAGATGTTGAGGAGGTTAAAGGATAGTTCGGAGTCCAGGATTACACCTAGGATCTTGGCATTGGGGGATGGGTTGATAGTTGGGCCGTTGATGTTGACAGAGAAATCAGGGGAAGAGGAAAATGGGGGAGGAAAATTCATGAACTCAGTTTTGGATAGGTTGAGTTTGAGGAAGTGATGTGACATCCAGGCTGATATGTCTGTTAGCAAGTTGGTGATGCGTGAGGAGACTGATGGAGTGAGCTGAGGGATGGAGAGATAGATTGATCATTTTGCAAAGAGATTGTTTGCTTAGCTTGGATAATAAAGTGAATCTGTCTTTATGTTGAATGATCAACCATATCCAAGAGAAAAAAAATTTCACTTGCACAACTTTGGATGATAAATATTCATATTCCAAGTAAACAGTTTCTACTATTTTAACCATGTTTAACCCTTAGTCAAGTGACTTCATATAAAGACAAGCATTATAACTAGGTCCACACTCACCCTATGGCGGAGCTCCCCTGGACTATCCGATGTCGCAGCGTCTGTCTTCATCCGGTCTTCTTTCCCGATTCTGAATGGCCAGGAAGATGGAAGCTAAAGCCGATTCACTGGCATCGCAGGGTGGGAGGGCTCAGGGCACAGTGCTCTGTGCCCCAGCACAATATAAAACTGGCCAACTGAGGCCTGAGGATGTGGTCACATGCCTGTGAAGAGATGATGGAGAGGTAGAAACCTATTAGTCTGGTGCCCTGCACAGTGCATGGCCACCCAGATGGTGCGAGCTGGGGGGGCGGCACCACAGGCTGAGGGGGTGGTGCCGATGTGCCCCTTGTGGATCGGCCAGCACTGCCATGCATTTATAGTCCAGATAGAATTTTATTCCAATGTGAAATCAAATGAAAGGTGGTACACAAAGACAATGCATTTCTGATGCATCAGGCACGTTTTGCCATTTGCTTGGATTGGCACAATACTTTTTAGTAGCTGGTTATAGTAGCCAAACCAGGTGCTGTTGATTATCATTATAACAATCCAAACAAATAGTAAATATACCAAAATAATTCCTTGCTATCAGGTCCACATAAATTGTACCCAATCTGATGAGAGGAGAAAGATTTAGCCTCTGAAAGATGCTGGCTTCTGAATCATTTTCCTTCTAATTTTAAATTTGAATAAATGTGCATCTAGACCATAATATCATGGTGTGGCGCCTCAATTCTAGATCTATAATTTCTTTATTCAGGGTGTATGGAAGGTACTGTGATCCTACCCTGTTTCCCCGAAAATAAGACCTAGCGTGATTGTCGTTGATGGCTGCAATATAAGCCCTACCCCCCAAATAAGTCCTACCCTGTTTCCCCAAAAATAAGCCCTACCCTGAAAAGAAGACCTACAAGGACTTTAACTAGGGCTTATTTGGGGGGTAGGGCTTATATTGCAGCCATCACCGACAATCACGCTAGGTCTTATTTTCGGGGAAACAGGGTATTATATTATTTACCACTCAGCAACATCACACGTTCAAAATATGTTGAGCAGGGCACCTTATATACAAATCAACAAAAGTTTAGCAATCAGGATGCTGAACCTAAAAAACACTGTGGTGTTTAGCTAAGTCACATAGCAGGAAGTTATTAGCCTTTGTAAGGTGACACCGTAGGCTATAAAACAAGGGGCAGATTTGTCTATATTCTTCTTCATGACACAAGAAAAAAATTGATCAATGGAAGCTGCACAACATCCTTAAGCACCATCCTTAAGACCAGGCCTTCATTAGTGAAAAGCATTAAGGAGGGGCGGTCCCTGGGCAGGGGAAATATGGATACATGTGTATTATTTACAGCTGAAAAAATAGCTTTGGAGGAAAAATATCTTGGTGTGTGGCTTCCATTGATCAATATGCTTAGGTGACAAGTGGAGATGAGCTTTATGAGTCGGCATCCTGGGAGTTCACAGAGAGTGAGGCGCAGGTCTTGAGCAGTGCTACAATTTTGTCAGGTTTGAACTACAAGAGAAAAATTGTTTTCTTGACCTTGCCGATCTGGTCAGGTGGTATTAGAAACATTATTCCAAAAGGCCAATAAAATGATAGATTTTATGCCCTTTAATACAATGTTTAGTGATACATAAAGAAGCCCTGTTTAATTGTCTTTCTATTAAAGACATCCTAAAAGCTGTGCACACTCCAATGGCATGCATTGAGTATTTGACCCATAATGAGGGCAAATTTTGTCTGTGTCGCAGATGTCCTTGTCCTGACCCAAATCTGCCTTGTTATCCTCATATTTATAATAATGTTACCCACAGTTAATGCACTTAGCAATACAAAATGTGATCATCTTCTAGTAACAATAATCACCGAAAGCTTTAAAATATAATAACACTTATAATAATGTTCCTAGTAATGCACTTTTATAACTTAATATTACGTTTTATACCAATCTGCTGCACCTTAACATTTCTCAGTTTCTTTTGTAATTTAATTTACTATTAATGTTTATTAATCTTTGATATCTTATGTCAGTGAAGAAAAAAGTGGAACTTGCATTGCTTCCCAGACGAAAAAATCTAAATCTACTTAGCATACAAAGTGTGGCAATTAAAGTCTACAGATATCCCCAGAAAGTAATTCATTCCGCCTGTAATATGCATTCTGTGAACTTTATATTCGTCTTACCTAAGATAATGCAATACATTTTCCGGAAGTCATGTTTGTAGAATTGCAATTATTAGCATCAAATGCTAAGTTTGAGAAGGAGTTTCAGATTGCGTGGAGTAGTTTGAGCCTGTTAGTAAAAGAGAATGAGGGGTAGAGAGAGAGAAAAAGCAGGGAGATAGAGAAAGAAGGTTGTGAGAGAACAAAAGAAAGATTGAGAGGGGTTGATGTCATTCTAGTTAAGACTAATACTTCATTAACAAGCAGGATTGCTGATAAAAGTTTAAAGATGTGTCTAAAATGTTTTAGATTTTGGTTTCTGGTGTCACATGGGTGATCTAAACACTGGCTACAAATCGCCAACATCAGGATCACTAAAGGATTACTTACCAGTCCCTGTAGAATTGCTCCCTTGCCAGGCCAGGCCAGCAAGATGTCACATTGCTAGCAAGAGAGTTTGCAGTCTTTGGAGCTAGGGAGTGTTTTGTAACATTTTTGGTGTAGTGTTCGATATTTGCAAAGAGAGATCACACAAATACTTATAATAACATTTATTAAAGATAATGACAGATACAGATAAAGTTAAAGAAAATATGACAAGAATACTTAACTAAAGATGCTGTTTTGTTACAGAGTCCCCCCATAAAGGCGTGGCCAGGTAATCAGACTAGACGTTTGCATATTGCATGATGCATCTCTGGATGAGACTAAAACTGTATTCCAGTTTGGGCAGTGGTACAGTATTTAGACTTGTGTATAAGGAATCGACAATCCCAGGGACGGACTGATAACTCATGGGGCCCCCGGGCAATAGGAGATTATGGGGCCCCCAGGCAATCAGAGATTATGGGGCCACACAGTATACACACACACAGTATACAATCACACAGTATACACATACATGTACACACAGTATACACAGACAGATGTAAAAAAAACACAGATTTATACATAATGTCCCTGGTTTTACTGAGGCTGGCAACCCTGATGGGGCCCCCTAGTCACCCAGGGCCCTTGGGTAGTGCCCGAGTGGCTCAATGGTCAGCCCCTGGACAATCCCCATGCCAACTCCCTTTGCAATATGACCCCTCAATGACTTGGTTAGCTTACAGTCACACATTCCTTTCACATTACTTAACTAAAAGTAACTAAACTTTGTCCTGTATAATCCTTAGTTAAGGCTTGGAGGCATTCTTAAATATTTATGAGACCACTAGACAACTTTAACTAATAGGTAATTTGCTATTTCCATATCAGGGACCCGGGAGGGAGCCATTCCATGGTTGTAAGTGAAAGGCTCTCCCGTGTGACATCACGCTTGTGACATCAACTTTAAAGTGAAAGTTCAAGCTAAATTGTCTTACTGAATATTAAACAGTCATATAACACATGTACCTGTCTACCTACGTCATCTCGTGTCTACTATTCATTTCCCGGAAGGACAGGTTTGTCTGTGTGTGTGCCGGCCGGCACATCAGACTTATGGCTCATATTGACGCTACCATTGTAAGTGCGATACTTTGTATTTTAAAGTTTTAATAAATGTAAAAGGTTTTACACTATTTGGAGCCTTTATCTTTTATGTACCATGCCTACCCACCCATCGGTCTGAGCTTATAAGAGGCGGCTTGAGGACTTTTGAGCATGCTCACTGTGTATTGGAACCAAGCTGTGTTTAACTACAAATGGCAATCTGGTAAGAAGTGATTTTATCTAACTGGTGGCGGATTCAGCACAACTTTTTGACAGCGTCGGGAGACACCATCACACATGTGGATGGACTGTATAATTTGAGCACTGGTGGACTTTATATTGACTTGAAATCTAAATAATTGATAATTATTTATGATTTGATGGTTTAGCGCAATTCTATTTTTTCTTTTGATTTACTCCCACTGCGTTTATGTTATACAGGAGAATTGCAGCTTCTGACACTCTTTAGAATTTTTATTTTTATATATATTTTTGTGCTTAGCACAGTTTCTTCACTTTTTTCTACCTACAAAGATAACATGACGGAGACTAAGTGATACCATGAGTTGTATAGTGTTGGAGATAATAGCCACCAGTTTCCAATGCTGATTGTTGGACAAATGCAACACAGAGAATTTAAACAGGATGCTATACTGTACAATTATCAAGGTACATATGTTGCTGTATACAGTATGTCTGTTTGATGTTCATTAAATCATTCTAGGGTGAGCATCCGATTTAAGCTTCTTATGTTGAGGGAATGTTGGGACTACAGTAAATGGTGGTTGATTAGAGATCACACTGCTCAATTGCTAGCATCTGACAGCAAACACATAACCATTCTATTCTTTATTTCTGTTTCCTATTTTTTTAGGTTTCAGCATCCACCTTTTAAAGTATATCTAAAGCCAAAACTTGTTTATAGTTCTGCAAACAGTAGGGTATGGTTAAAGTCCAATGTTAGCTGCTTGAGATTTCACATTACTCCTGTCCTGAGGACAAAACAGCAAGGGAGAGGACATCTTCAAATCTGAGGGGAAATCTCCCCTTAAGCTGGCCATTCAATAGCCAGCCGGCTGAATGAAAAAACGGAGCCAATTTCCCTATTCATACATTCGCGGTAGATGGGAAAATCTCTCCTGCTGTGTCTTTGTGACAGCAGGACTTTCCCGCTGGCAGAACACACTGATTAGCACTACAGCCCATTGGCTGCATGCCTTGATCAAGTGGAGATTTTCCAACAAGCCCGTTTCATGTAATGTTGATTGATAGATTGGCCAAAATGGCCAGCTCGGACAACTGGTGTCACTGGAATTACTGTCACTGTGAGATTTGTTCTGCTGACAACTGTAGAACTTGGATTGCCCATCACTTTCCGTCCTGCTGACAATGATCACCAGGACAAGCAGTGGACACACACACAGCAATTCAAATCTGGCAGAAATTTTCTTTATTCCCTACTGTATTTAATTAAAATTATATAAGAAAAAAAGAAATCGCTGTAGATACACTGTTTGGCAGTTGGCAGTTAAAGTGCTATTAAACCCAAAACCAAAATGTAATATATTGCAGCTTACCAATCATTAGCTCTGGTGGCTACATCAGTTTTCTTTTTTTTTTTTAGGCTTTTTCCTAACCTGGTGATCTGGCCAGTAACACACCACTTGTATTAAGAGGGCCTCCACTCTGGATGAAGGAGCACAGGGGCACCTTTTTGATATCAACACTGTAAATTTGGGAGGCAGTGCATGTTAGATGTACTAGCAGATTTAACTACACTAACAGATTAAAGCTAAATTCCAGCTCACATTTTATAAGCAGTTACAGAAAACAGTTTTTTTTCCCTTTTGAAATAAAAGTTTTACATAAATATATAAAAGTTGATCATTGTAGCCACTCCTGTCAGTAGTAAATGGTTTGTCTCAACCCCATAACTGCTACATTTGCAGAACAGCTTGTTCTGTCAAAAAACAACAGACTTGCTGGCCTGATCATCAGGTGAAAATAAAGAAAAGAAAACCTAAAAAAAACAAAAAAAAACAAAAGCAGCCATCACATCTAAGAATTGGTAAGCTGCAATATAATAAATGTTTGCTTTTGAGTTTAATACAAACCAACACACTCAGCAATTGATATTAAAAACACAAAACAAAATGATCTATTCTCTGCTTCTGATCTGTTCTCTGCATTCCTTGCCACTATAGTTATGTGGTTCACTTTGAGGAATACACAAACTGCTGGCTGTGGATTTGTTACAGTACATTTTTTGATGCATGTAGATTCTTCTGTAGCACCCTCTACTTAAGTAGGTGCTAAAGTTGAGATTTTTGTGCAGGTAAATTTAGGCAGCTGAAAGCTAGGCCTGTTTGTTTTGATCTATGGCTGGGAGTGGCTTAGAGTAGGCTGGAGACTCACATCTAGTTTCATCTTTCGGACACGTCCCTTCTGCTTCTAGAGGTTTCTAGAAGGAAGGTGGGGAAGAGAGGTGGAGCTGTCCGGGGTGTTCTAAGGAGCACTGACCAATCACCAACATGAATTGGCAGGGGGTAGGCCTCCTTAAATACCTGCAGTCAGCCCAGCTGGGGAAGAGTTGTTTGGGTGGAAGAACTGGAGATGGAGTATTAGGCTGTCAGGGTCTTAGAGGGAGCCCCCCAGTCTGGGGATCGGAGCTGAACAGGAACCCCATACAACCCAATGGGCTTCCTGAACAGGAGCAGGAGAGGACAGCGGGGAATACTGCCGAGCAAGTCTCCAGGAGGAATCCATCAGGTATCGGTGAGTGGCAGGCACAGTCAGGAGAGCTGGGAGAGGCATGCCGGAACGGACTGGGTTGAAGCCTGAGATGGATGTAGAGCCAGCGGGAGAGACTGTGATGTTACTGGCAGTGAAGCTGGGTCGTTGCAGCTGGGAGGGCTGTCAGGGTCTGCAAGGGGCTGACTGGGACCAGTAGTCCACCAAAGAGGGCAGCTAGCACCAAATCTTTCTTTTGCTACACCATAGGGGTCTGCGTTCCCTGCCTGTAATAGGGAATTTTGCTAAGGCCTTGGCTGAAACCAGAGTTAGGCCTAACCATGTCCTAGCGGCGCCGGAAGAATTGTGCTGGAGAGAGAAGGAGGGATGGTCAGCAGCAAGGGTTGTGCAGGAGGAGAATATCTGAAATGTCCCAAACCATGCATCATTTTCTGGGCATCCCATGAATTCCTTAACCCCATCCAAGTTCTAATCCCTCAATAAAATACAAAAGTAAAGCTGATGGATGTGTTTATTGTCTTGGAGTGTCTGGAAGTGAATGCAGGGCTGAGCAGGGTGACAGGTGGGCCGCATCAATCAGCAGCCTCTACAGGGGTACCTCTACACTTCATTTCTGGTGGTCACTGGCTAAGAAAGTGCACTGGCCAAACAGAAAAACTTTTTAGCGTCATTACAGGGAAACACGTGCATACACACACACACACAACAAAATAACTAATATATCTTATCATTATATAATATTAATAACATATGTTACACATGACAGTAAAATAGCATGCTGTTTGTACTGTACCAGTAAGACATGTGAATTTGCATAAATGAAGTAAGAACAATCAATATTTTTGCATGGATCAATATCTGCTTTCTCAGACAAAATTATACAGATATCCTGCCATCCAAACATCCATAATGAATTACTGGTGGTTAGGATGGAGTGCAATGTCCTATTCACAATGGGCCTCATTTATCTAAGTTAAAAAAAAACTAGAAGTGTTGCTTCTATCCAACAATCATAATCTTCTATTCATTGTTAGAAATACACTTTGTAAATAAGCAACCACATTAAAACTGTAATGGTTTTTACGGGATAAACTTCTAATTCTGGACACTTTAATAAAAAAAAAAAAAAAAAAAAAACATTGAAGTTCTAATTTTCATACATTCCTTTTAATTTTAAATATAATAGATGAGTGTACTGAGATTATTGGAGCAAAAATCAGTCACGTGAGTGTCTCATGTATAAAGATTTGTTGTGGGTTTTCAAAAAGCATATATTTACTACCAGAAATAAGCTACTCTCTAAAAGTCTTGCCTCTAAGTACAAGCTAGATTGTATAAGCACTTACTTCATTAGCCTAATTGCCAGTAATGTTACCTGAATTGCTACTTTTACCATACTAATAGAAACTGTTAGGAAATAACAGTCCAGTTGGGTTATAAAAGCTAGTTGAATTTTTTTCAAATTGTAAATGTAAAGCCTTAAAGTGACAACAAATGATATCCGTATGTTCCAAGAATCCAGACACATCCACTATCTGTTCCTGCAATCTATTTTTCATGATATCATTTCTTACTGTGTTTTTCTAACTCCTTCTAACATCTTCCACAAGCTCCCAAACTACCAAAATTCAATGATTAGGTTGCACAAAGTGCATCCAGAAACCCCTATGGACTTTGGAGGCAGAGATAAAGTTTCCACGTGTATAAAAAGGTGTAGAAATTTTATTAAGGACTTGAAGTAAAAAGGGAAACATACACCCTTTAAAATGACATAATGGCAAAAAACATACAAATGTACATGTCTCATGGCTGAATATACTAAAATACCCTTATAGACCATCTAATCCATCCATAGAGCCGCCTATGTGCAACTCCAGGTCAGCCTAGGTGAATTGTAGTGGTCAACTCAACATGTTTCAGACATATAGTCCTTCCTCAGGGTCTTAGCAAGGACTATATGTCTGAAACATGTTGGGTTGACCACTACAATTCACCTAGGCTGACCAGAAGTTGCACATAGGTGGCTCTTTGGATAGATTTGATGGTCTATAAGGCTATTTTTGTAAATTCAGCCATGAGACACATACATTTGTATGTTTGTTGTCATTATGTCATTTTATATGGTGGATGTTTCCCTTTTTGCTTCAAGTCCTTAATAAAATTTCTATAACTTTTTATACATGTGTAAACTTCTTCTCTGTCTTCAACGTCCATAAGGGGTTTCTGGATGCACTTTTTGCAACCTAATCATTGATGTTTAAAATTTTGGATGTTGGTAGATCACACTGCACCCACCCTTAGTCTCTAGTTTATGTAAACTACCAAAATTTCTTTGAAACGAGCAGTGTGCATTAGTTGTGTTCATGTGCATCCATGTGCACTGCTCTATGCACGCTGCACACCCTATAGTCCATCTCAGGAAGAGAAGGTGGTTACATTAATACTTACAATGGGACCATGGAAAAAAGCGTTGCCCCCCCTCTAGCAGGGACGTGCGGTGAGGTCAGTGGCTGGTGAGGCACTGGCTAGTATCAGAGCCAGATAGACACAGGTTACATACGCCGTGAACGTTAGAGCGAGAGCAATAATTCTAGCACTAGACCTCCTCTGTAACTCTAAACATGTAACCTGTAAAAAATTGAAAAGTGTCACCTATGGAGTTTTTTAAGTACTGAAGTTTGGCACCATTCCACGAGTGTGCACAATTTTAAAGCATGACATGTTAGGTATCTATTTACTCAGCGTAACTTCATCTTTCATAGTATACAAAAAAATCGGGCTTACTTTAGTGTTTTTTTTGTTATTCAAGAAACAGTTTCTTTCCAAAAAAAATGCTTTTGAAAAATTGCTGCTCAAATATCGTATAGTATAAAAGGTCGCAATGACCACCATTTTATTCCCTAGGGAGTCTGCTAAAACAATATATATAATATTTGGGGGTTCTGAGTAATTTTCTAGCAAAAATATGATGATTTTTACATGTAGGAGAGAAGTGTCAGAATTGGCCTGGGTGGCAAGGGGTTAATTACCATAAGTAAGTAATATACAAATAATTATTATATATTGTCCACCGGTGGCCCACGATCGTGGCACAGAGAGGCAGACAAGGCATTTCCCTGTTCTGCCTAGCAACATGACAGGGATCTACTGCTCCCAGTGATCGGGAGAAGTGATCTCTGTCATGTTCTAGTGAGCCCATCCCCCCTACAGTTAGAACATGCTGAGGGAACACAGTTAACTCCCTGATCGCCCCCTAGTGTTTAACCCCTTCCCTGCCAGTGACATTTATTTACACAGTAATCAGTGCATTTTTATAGCACTGATCACTGTATAAATGCCAATGGTTCCAAAATAGTGTCAAAAGTGTCCGATGTGTCTGCCGCAATGTCGCAGTCACGATAAAAATTGCAGATCACTGCTATTACTAATAATAAAAAAATAATGATAAAAATGCCATAAATCTATCCCCTATTTTATAGACGTGATAACTTTTGCGCAAACCAATCAATATATGCTTATTGCAATTTTTTTTAACAAAAATATGTACAAGAATACATATTGGCCTAAACTGAGAAAGAAATTTGTTTTGCTATATTTTTTTTGGGATATTTGTTATAGCAAAGAGTAAAAAAAATAGCTTTTTTTTTTTCAAAATTGTCGCTCTTTTTTTGTTTATAGCGCAAAAAATAAAAACTGCAGAGGTGTTCAAATACCTCCAAAAGAAAGTTCTATTTGTGGGGAAAAAAAGGATGTCAATTTTGTTTAGGTACAATGTCGCACAATGGTCAGGCAAAGCGACGCCGTGCCGAGTCACAAAAAAGGGCTTGGTCAGGAAGGGTGTAAATCCTTCCGGGGCTGAAGTGGTTAAAGCAAAGTTTAGAGTCCATTTAACAGCAAAAGCCTAACCCCTGTCAAAATGTTTGCCATAGGTTTGCCTATTGTGGAGACTTCTCAGGAAAGGAGCTGATGGGAAATCTCTCCAACAGGGCCACAGACAAAACAAAGCATATTTTTAGCAGCTAAAACAGGAAGCGCCGAAATAAGGACCTTCATTGCAGGATCACCTGGTATTATTTTACTGAAAGATGCAGATTTACACATTTTGAAATGTAAATGTTAAAGCTTTCATGAGATTATGGGTTTGGATCCACTTTAAGGACTAAACCTGCATTGCTTGTGCATACCAGGCCCATGTTTTTGACAAACTATGTGATATGTATCAGTAAGCAAATAAGGAACATCCTGCATATTGGCACTTACGTCTGACAATTACATGAATGATAGAATGCAGTGAGACCACAGTTATCTTCTGTTTCAGCACAAAGTTGTCACTAAGCCCCGGTTCACACAGGGGCGGCACGACTTGCAGGTCGCCTCAGCGAGGCGACCTGCAAACTACTTCTGAGGCGACTTGCAAAACGACTTCTGCATAGAAGTCTATGCAAGTCGCCCCCAAAGTAGTACAGGAACCTTTTTCTAAGTCGGAGCGACTTGCGTCGCTCCTATTAGAACGGTTCCGTAGCACAGAACGGGAGGCGACTTGTCAGGCGACTAGGTCGCCTGACAAGTCGCCCCTATGTGAACCGGCACTAAGGGATTCATGAGATTTGGGGAGATATTGATATAGCTAAATCCAGAAATTAGCCTCATTTATTACCACGTCCTCCTAATGACAGATACTGTCTCTAGGCATTAAATCAGCAATCCTACGGAGGAAATTGAGAAACTGTGCAATCCTCATTTATTGACATTGTGTTTGACACCTCAGCCAAAGTTTGCCAACTCCCAGAGGCCTTGCAGATATGAAGCTCCATCTGAAAACTGATTGTACTACGAGGCAAATGGTGAAGATGATAGAGTGATCAAATCCCGGTGTGTATAAACATAAAGCCAGTACCAAGGCCATTGAAATAGAGACAGAATCAATGATTGGTGTGTAGACAATTAATAAGCTCTAATAAATGTTTATTTTCAGAGATAGAGATAGAAATGTAACAATATGTTACTTGAACCTGCAAACAACAGAAGCTTAAAAACTACAGTATTAAAAATAGATGCACACACAATGTATTTATTTCTAAAAATAAAGATGTGAAACATACCTGCAGAAAATAATATATGCAGCCAGTATGTTGTACATCCAGTGTATGGAAATAAGATTTTTAGAAAACAATTATATTAATTTTCAATGTATATATTTATTATTGTAATATTTACAGTAAGGTAAATTTTAATGTGATTTTGTTGGGTGATATGTCTATGCAATGACCCTTTTAGCACAGTTTCACTTGTATGTACAACGTAACTGCTAAAAGAAGACTGCAAAGACTGGGGCCCCTTTCTTGAAAAGTTGTCCCTGCTTATCCTCTGCAAGTATTTCACTAGTCAGATATGATAAATACTTGCTCCTCGAGTCTCTCTTTGTGGTTTCTCCTGCCAGCTGGTATATCATGGACAAATAAGCCACCCAGAAACCACAGTGAGTGGAAAGGGGGGTCACAGAACAGATGTGCACACACCCAGAAGTGTATGTATAGTTACAGCGGCCGGGACAGCAGAAAAGCAGGTATATTATAATATAGGATACCCTGTTATAACAGGGTCACATTAATGTATAGCAGCTATTCTCAACCAGGGTTCCTCCCAAAGCTGGTAGAGCAGGGGTGTCAAACACAATTTCACTGCGGGCTGCATCAGCATTATGGTTGTCCACAAAGGGCCAGTTGTATCTGTAAGACTATGTATGCAGAGTTCAGGCATGCATTACATAGAGAGGACAGATTTCAGGAGTATGCAGCGTTCAGAATGCAGGTTTTAGGGGTGCACTGCATACAGAGTGCAGGGCTCAGGAGTGCACTACGTACAGAGGGCAGACTTCAGGAGTATGCTACGAACAAAATGCAGAGTTCAGAGGTGCGTTGTGTACAGAGTACAGGGTAGAGGAGTGTGCTACATACACAGTGCAGGGTTTAGGGGGTGTGCTATGCACAGAGTGCAGGGTTCAGCTTTCTTTCACAAGCTGTCCATGTCTCACTTCCACCTCTCCTCCTTGGCTATGATCTCTGCACCACTCTCCCCCACCTCTGCACACATCTACCCCCACAGCCCTCATCTCTCCCACCCAGCCACCCCCCCAAAAGCTTACTCACTGCTTGCCTACCCGGCCCTGCTCTAGTACCTCCCGGGAGTGTAGGTGGCTCCACCTCTTTCACTTGCAGGGAGATCATTGGTCGGCATCTGTTCCTGTCAAGAGTGCATACAGGGCAGGTAGCAGTCTGTGAGAGCCCCCTAGAGGAAAGATGTCCTTGTAAACACAGAAAGCTTCTGTGTTTACAAGTGACAGTCATGATCGAGGAGTGGAGGGCAAGAGCCAGAGGTGGTAGAACAGAGTACTGCGACGGTCCGGCTGAAAAAAAAGTCCTGGGCATGAGAGCCACATGAAATGACTTGGCGGCCAAACTCAGCCCATGGTCCTTGTGTTTGACACATGGATCCTAGATGTTCCTTGAGTTGTGGCTTATTAGCCTCCCATTTGACATTGCTTGCTTAGTTTAGGGGCCAATGACGCTTGGCAGAGCCAGCAGCATGACACCAATTATCTTTTTTGCTGCCTGTAAGAGTGGCATTCTGACCACCACTGTAATGCCCTGTACACACGGTCGGATTTTCCGACGGAAAATGTGTGATAGGACCTTGTTGAAGGAAATTCCGACCGTGTGTGGGCTCCATCACACATTTTCCATCGGAATTTCCGACACACAAAGTTTGAGAGATTGCTATAAAACTTTCCGACAACAAAATCCGTTGTCGAAAATTCTGATCGCACAAAGTGCCACGCATGCTCAGAATAAATTAAGAGACGAAAGCTATCGGCTACTGCCCCGTTTATAGTCCCGATGTACATGTTTTACATCACCGCGTTCAGAACGATCGGATTTTCCAATAACTTTGTGCAACCGTGTGTATGCAAGACAAGTTTGAGCCAACATCCGTCGGAAAAAATCAATGGATTTTGTTGTCGGAATGTCTGATCAATGTCCGACCGTGTGTACAGGTCATAAGAGTTTTTTTTCCTATTGATCCCCAATGATTTGGCGTTAGCAGAGGTTCCCCAAGACCTCAAAATTATTTCAAGGGTTCCTCTGGTGTAAAAAGGGAGTAGGCATTCTCTCTAGTGTTAGAGGGGCAATCAACATCCTTGCTGAATGAAAGCATCAGTAGCTAGTGAACCTCCTAGACAATGAGATTGATTTATTAAATGATCAAAGAATGTAGGGGTGTTCATTTTAACCATCTAGGTTATGAGCTATTATCCTACATAATTACAAATTATGAAAAAAACGACATTTTAAAACTAATATTGCATTTTGATAAGATTATTTAAAGAAAAAAAAAGTGTAAAAAAAAAACCAAAAAAACAAAAAAACAGCAAATGGCACAGAAATGTGTAAAAAAGTTAACTGGAATGCATAATAGTTTTTGGTCAAGTTGATTAGATTTTTTTTCTCTTCGTTATTTGTTTTGAATATAATTATTAAAAAAACAGTCAGTAGCCTCCCTGGCGGTTTTCCCGAGTGTGGCTCGGGGTTAAAATTCAGGACCATTAGCGGTAACCCCAAGCCACACTCGGGATTACATCATAGGATCCTGGTGTGGCTTTACTTACCTTGTCCCTGGGATCCTGCGATGTCCCCCGCTGTGTCCGTGGGTTCCGTCCTCCTCCGAAGCCTCTCCTTGCCAGGCTCCGTTCCCTGCGAGCGTCGCGACGCACGGGGGCGGAGCCTGGTGGCAAATTAAAAAAATTGTAAAAATCATAACACATACAGTACTGTAATCTTATAGATTACAGTACTGTATGAAATTATTTCACATCCCTTTTGTCCCCAGTGCTTTGGCCCATGCCCTGCATGCAGTTTTATGTTATATATACTGTTCTTTCTGCCTGGAAACTGGAGATTGTCCATAGCAACCAAAAAGTGTCCCTTTACGTCAAAAGTGGTTTTAGACCAGCTAGAAAACAGCGATCGTAAATTAGAACACTTGCAGAATTGGACGATAGTGAATCGTGGGGAAATTTATTTTATTATTTATTTATTTTTATTTTTTTAATTATTTATTTTTATTTATTATATTATAATTTATGTTTTTGTATCTCAAACTTTATCATACCCGGGATATCTACTAGACTCTTGTTTGGACAGATTTAAGTGTGTTATTACAAAGAATTACAGACCTACAATATAAAACGCCAAATTTCCATGCAAAATAATTGTACCGCTTTCAGCACCTAAAATCCGAAATAATAATACTACCAGGGAGGTTAAATGCAGGGTGCATCCATGATGCCTAATATGCAAAGCATTGAAAAAGAAAAACCAAAGACTTTTTACCTGATATGTATAAATAACTATGGAGTTAAAGTGGTTGTAAAGCCTTAAGGTTTTTCACCTTAATGCATTCTATGCCATTAGCCCGTGAGCCCGAACGGGTACCCCTTTGGAAAGCAGCTTTTCGTTGGGGCACACGATGAAGAGGAGGACAGGAGCCTGGAGCATCAGCGGGGGACCCCAGATTAAGAGCATCAGAGCTGCTTTGTGCAAAAGAGTCTGCCAGAGAAATTCATAATAGAGAGTAAAAATATCTATAAACTCTCTGTTTAGCAGTTTTACTGCATTTTGCCTTTTGCAGCTCATTCATAAAGTGCAGGCTGCAGTACTAAACCCGAGGGCCCTCACAAAGTTCCTTCTGCATAGTGCACCAGTGAGTGCTCACGATTTTAACAAGTCACGTGATCAGGGTCTCCTCCCAGGTATTTTTTTAAACTCTCATTCATTTTCATAGTGTTTTGTAAACTTTGGATCCTCTAACCCAGTAGAGCACAGTGTGCTTTTATAACGCTCATCACGAGCACAAGAAAAACAATATTTTGCTCTTGTACACTGATAAACACAGACAATAACACTTTTTTATTGCTCACAAACATGAGCAGCCCAACATTTTTATCGGTATGTGAAATTTTTATACGTTCATTACATTGCACCACTGCTGCTACTGCTGCACAATGTAGAATCTTTGCTACATTAAAATAGAAAGACATGTATATATATATACATGTTCCTCCCTGAACATTTTGGTAGAGTGTCCTACTCTCTGTAGAATAAGTCGATTACCCATGTTGGCACACAAACATTTTGTAAGCATAAAAATAAATATTATGCAGTGGTTGCCACTGTTGTGTTTTCTGTGTCACTCTTCTCTACAGAAGCAGGCCATTCAAATCAACCATAAATCATGACAAGTGTTAACAAAAGTCTTTATATATTTCTTTTGTAGTAGAGTTGTTGTTGTTTTAGTTTTACTGTCAGGCATGTCAAGGTGACAAACACAGCAAAGAGTAAATGATACCTCACTGCATTTGTCACCATCCGTGACATGTCAGGCTGCCTAGATTTATCTAATTTTTCAGAAATGCTTTTTCTTTTTTTTTGGCTGATATTCTTCAGTCTGAAGTGTAAAATACTAACATTATTTTTTATCATCACCTGGCCATTTCAAGATGCCCTAGTGGTCACTGTTTATCATGTTGCCGAGGTTCAAAACTCTATGATTCATTGCTTTGCTGCAGAAAACTTTAAAAATAAAATAAGCATTCATATATATTGTTTAAATCTTTATTATCATCATAATTAATTATTCAGTCTAGTCCTTGATACTGAAGCTGCCTATAGAATAATAAAATTGTAATTTACACCAATTCCTCAACAAAACACCTTTTCCTTATCAAACTTAAATCTGTATGCAATTATAAATAATTGTTCAAATGAGGGAGAAATGTGCATAGGAACTCAACAAAAATGGCCAGTAGTAATAAAATGTACCAACATTAACATTCACACCCAAAAACTGACTGGTTACCTTGTTGGTGGAACAGATTTTGGTTGGAGTAATAATAAGACCTCATCACATGACCAGCGCAATTGGAATCAGCACGTGATGATTAGAACCAGCAGACGTTTCAAAACCTGGAAGTCATGTCTTCGCTCTTGCTCCACCTTAAATGCATTTCACCCATTCAGGCATCTTCAGGAAGCTTTCATCAATGTCACTTACAGGTTCTAGGATGCATGCTGGTTCCGATCATCAGAAGAGCAGTATTCTTACGCTTTTACCAACCCCATACTGCTGGAAATCCTGAGTGCCGGGTGGGCACTAAATGATGTAAGTGTACATCTAACAGGGGGTTATCTGTATGTTAAAGGAAGACTTTTTTTTTAAATAAATGTAAAACATGATGAGTTCCTCTCTGTGGTCTCTCGTTATATATTAATAATCCATCTGGGCGGAGAGAGCTGGAGTGGAGCCAGGAGATCAGAATTGGTGGCACAGGAAGGACGAGGTGGCATATCCATATTCAAAGCGTTTTGTGACCAAAAATTGGTGGGTCATAGACGTCTGGTGAGTACATGGTGTGAAAGGGGTGTGAGTTATCATCACTTGTTTTTTTGGAGCACTGGAAGTTTTGTGGTTGCATTAGCACATGCACAAGAAGGACTTGGTCTTTTCAACATCAAAGTGAAGTGTTGGTGTTGTGACAGCAGGCAGGTAAAATCGCCTGATTGCATCCAGGATGGCAGGTATGTGTGTCCTAGATTCAGGCTCTATGCGGATTTATTCCACTAGGGGAAGTGCTGAGAGTCCTTCAGTGGTGAGGGAATGAGCCCAGCTGAAGCAAGTTGGCTCATTAGGGCCTCTACAAAAGTTCCCAGTCTGCTTAGGGAGTTGCTCCATCCTGGAACCAGTTTTGTGTCTGTGTAGACTGGGGAGCTTGATACCTGCGTGTATTGTGAGGCAAATCTTATGTCCTGTGCAGTAAGACAAAGCCTGTGTGGCAAGCCTCTTAACCCCCCTAGCGGTATTCCCGAGTCTTGCTCGGGGTGGATTTTCAGTACCAAAAGCAGTAACCCCAGCCAGACTCGGGATCGCATCGCAGGATCCATGTAGAGGTTACTTACCAAATTCAAAAAGTAAAACACACAGTATAGATACAGTATACTGTAATCTTACAGATTACAGTACTGTATCAAATAATTACACATTCCCTTTGTCCCTAGTGGTTTGTCCAGTGCCCTGCATGCAGTTTTATATTATAAAAACTGTTCCTTCTGGCTGGAAACTGGAGATTGTCCATAGCAACCAAAACCGTCCCTTTACATCAAAAGTGTGACAGTGACAATTCTGCAACTGAGCAAATTTCAGTGTTTTTGATTTGATTACATTATTGAATAATTTTTATTATTATTATATTAGTATTTGGTATAATTATTTATAGTTATTTATTATATTATAATTTATGATTTTGTTTTTTCAAACTTTATCATACCCGGGATGTCTACTAGACTCTGGTTTGGACAGATTTAAGTGAATTATTCCTAAGAATTACAGGCCTACAATATAAAATGCCAAATTTTATTGCAAAATAATTGTACCGCTTCCAGCACCTAAAATCTGAAATAATCATACCGCCAGGGAGGTTAAACAGGGAGATAGGTGCTATCTCTATCTAGTTGATAGATATAACGTTTATATATATATATATATATATATATATATATATATATATATATATATATATATATATATATATAAATCCTGGACTATAGTACTGCTTATTGTATACTTTTGGTTTGGTTTGGTGGGTATTATTCATTCACTTAGTGAAAACAGCTGGCTGTGTCAAACACAGATATACATTATACACGTTTTAAAAAAAAAATTTCTGGGTTCACCTGGTTTTAAATATGCACAAACCTCTGTTTTTAACACAGACCTTTAAAGCAGTGTATTCATTTATTTTTGCTGACTAGCTGGTATGTGTTTTTGCAATTTTTTGTATTGTATTGTTCTGTGAAATTCCCAGTCCATGTACACCTTACTTTAAAAATATAACAATGCATTGATTGGAGCAGTTACCATTTTAACTGAGTGTAAAGTTTCACTAAGTGACTGTAAATGTAAATATATGAAATATCCATATGCAATATTTCATACTTACTTGATTAAAATGATTGTAAAGGGTAACTTTTTAAAAAAACAATCAACATGTCATACTTACCTGCTCTGTGCAATGGTTTTGCACAGAGCAGCCCCAATTTTGGCACTCTTTGTTCCTCCTCTTCTCAGTGTGCCACCATAGGAAGTCACTTCCTATGGTGGCACACCCGCAGGCTCGACCTCGAGCCACTGCCTGTGTACATAGGCCCACGATCCCTCATCACAGGATTTGACTGACAGCCACAGGAGCCAATGGCTCCTGCTGCTATCAAATTGGCCTGTGAGGAGGGAGAGAATAGAGCAGAGAAGGACACTGCTCTCAGGCTTGCTCTCTTGGATTGAGATCGGCTTAGATAAGTCGGGCTCAAATTTTTTTTTAATTCAAATACCCTTTTATAACTTTTCTTTTTTAACTTTTTTATACAACACATACATACAATTCGTTAAACAAAACATGTGCCTCTAGTTATCTTAATAGTTAGACATTCCATTAACATACAGTGAATACTGAATAATTTATAAACACTAATCTACTAATCTATATTTATATATATATATATATATATATATATATATATATATATATATACAGTACATACATACACACATATACATACGCACATACATACATACACACCGGTGGCGGGGGGACGGCGAACGGAATGATACCCATCCCCTGTCAGTCGGTCGGTCGCACTTACCCCATCACCGGTGGCTTCCCCTGCTCGGCGGCCACCCATTCTCTTGCTCTCCACGGCGGTGGCTTCCGTTTCCTAACTCCTCCTCGGTGGCCAATCAGGGGTCTTCTCTTTTCAGGCAATCGGAAAATGGGTTTCACACTTGCTTCTGATTGGCCGGATTGAGGATCGGTGTTTCAACAGTGAATATTATTTCACTGTTGTAACACACCTGGGTGGGCTCTGGTCACATGCTCTTCATCCCGAGCCCACCCTATTTTGAAGCCTATTAGAGCCTCTGGCTCTAATCAGGTGATTAAAAAAAACCCTTCCCTTGTAATTCGTGTGCCCGGTGCCCTGAAAGGGGCATGACGCATGAATAGGCGGTAGATTCATGCTATGGATTTTATAAAGTTAACATTAATATATATGACTCTCCAAATATCTGAGAGATTCTCCACAATTTCCCATATTCCCTTTAGTGTTAAATAATTACTGAAACCACCATTTGGCATATATCCTATTACCCCTGTTATATGTGTGATAATCTTACAAACTTCCATTTATTCGTTTCCATGGACTTTATTATTCCCCTCCAATTTCAAGAGAATACATTAAGGTAAAAAAAAAAAAACCTTCTGCCTTTAGAAACAAAAAAAAAGAAGAAATAATTTTAAAAATTGTAAATTTGATGTTGAAAAGAAAAAAAATATTAAAAAAGTTAATCTACTAGAGAGGTAGAGTGTTCACTTAGCCCAGTGAACTAGTGTTAACTCTGACTAACAAAAAGTGTGTAGGAGAATTGGAAAATAAATATTAGGGATATCCCTTGCACACAATTGGATGAAATAAACAGAACTTCACTGGTCTGAAAGAACATCATTCTCATTTACTAAATCTACCCTACATTGATACAAAGTTCATTGTGGGTGCAGCCAGGTTGAATTACTAACTGCATGACTCAGAGCATTGCCAGGAGCTCTGATTAACTGTAGCTACCATGTTGCTTTTGGCAAAAGCGTGGGAGAAAAATAAACAGCATCAAACTCATTTTTTTTTTTTTTTTTACTGCTAAACTTTTTTTTTTAACCTGACAGGGTCACTTTAAACCCAGAAAAAAGACCTTCATTTCTTAAGGTTTTGAAAATAAATATGTACCTTTACTTGTTTTAATAATGTATATCAGTTTTACTTTAAACAGCTTTTCAGAGCAGCCAAGTCAGCATATGCATATTGTCCTTTTTAATAAAATTCATTTTTAATAGTATTTATTTGATAAAAAATTGTATTATTTGTCCATCTGTGAAACTCAAAAAAATCTTATGTTTTTAAGCTTAGCTCATGTGTTTCTTATATGATTTCTTTTAATTACCTCATGTATTTACTTTTAATACTACTGTAAAGGTGAACATATAATATTCTAATGCTGAAATACAAAAGTTCATTTTTGTAACATATGAAAGAAAGGAATTATTACATGTAAGAATTTGCAAAAATATGGACAACAGTTTAATTGTGGCATTGACCTTTGCCTGGTCTACTGACTATTTCACCAATCTCTATTTATCATATTACATTGTATCAAAAAGCAGCAGACACTCACTTATTTTTCTTCCTTTCATCCTAAAACAATCTACTTACACCATACCATCTCCTCTATCTTCACGCTACAGTCAGCATAAATCTCTACTTATACCATCATATATCAAATTAGCCCTGGACAGAAGAATACGCTTTATTTTTCATCTACATATATATTATATATAGTGCATGAATTGTATTCTTGCCCCTGCAGCAAAATAAGATGGAGAGAAAAAGAAAATGGGAAAAAAACATTTAATGCTACTGAAAAAACAATTGAAGACGTATAACTGAAGAATTAGGAACTCAGAAAATCTAGGCAGGTGGTAAAACAAGAAAAATAATACAGGCATTTATAGAAAATAGATATAAACTGATTGATTTACTAATGGAGTAGGGGATGCTCACATTGCCAAGTAAATTAAAGCATTACTAACCCCCCCCCCCCCCTAAAAAAAATATATATATATTACAGCTTACCAGTCCCTAAATGTGGTGGCTGCTTTTGTTTTCACTTTTCAAGCCTTTTCTTTATTTTTATCTGATAATTGCACAACGAACACACCTTCTGTGATCGGGTGACAAGACTGATTCACTATACTGCATCAGGACAACAGAAACAAGACATCTCCCTTCTGCTCTTCTTCATAACATAGAGGAGGGAAAATCTGTACGCTAAAAATAACGGCGTTTTACCGCCGACGCACCCACCGCCCCAGTGTGAAACCGGCCTTAATGTACTTGTCAGTTAGGCTACTTTCACACTGAGGCGCTGCATAATGCCTGTAAAGAGCCTCTCCTGTCTCTCCAGTGTGAAAGCCCCTCAGACGGTAAAAAAAGTCCTACAAGCCACATCTTTGCAGCGATGTAGGAGCGGTGTATATGCCGCTCCTAAAGCGCCCCTGCCCATTGAAAACAATGGGGCAGCGCTGCCAAACTGCCGGCATAGCACCACTGCAGCGCCACTTTGTGGGCGGTTTTAACCCTTTTTTTTTTAACGCTAGCGGGTGTGAAAACTGCCCCACTAGCAGCCGATTAGTGCCGCTAAAACAACGGTAAAGCGGCGCAAAAATGAGGGCCGCTTTAACGCCGATGCCCGTCTGCCCCAGTGTGAAAGTAGCCTAATACTGTTTTCACAATTTTATGCTGTGAGAGCTTGTCCAAAGAGGATCTTATTGGTATTCGAACAACTTATCATCTTATGTGTGTGGCGAGCTGCAGTCGATTACTCATAAGACCCCTTTCACACTGAGGCGCTTTTCTGGGGCTTTAACGCTAAAAAATCGCCTGAAAAGCTCACGAAAACATATTTTCATTAAAATCAATTAATGCTTTTACACTGGGGCAGTGCGCTGGCAGGGTGGTGAAAAAACACTCCTTTTACATTGAAATTAATGGAAAGTGCTTCAAAAGCGCCTGAAAAGCTTTTCAAAAGCACCTGAAAAGCTCTTCAAAAGTGCTCAGTGCTTAAGGCCCCTTTCACACAGGGGCGGTGGGTGCGTCGGCGGTAAAGTCAATTTCACTTTTCAATTCAATTTGTTTTACTGTCAATTTCGTGGCGCTATTGGGCCGCTAGCGGGGCACTTTTACCCCCTGCTAGTGGCCGAGAAAGGGTTAAAACCACCGCAAAGCGCTGCTGCAGCAGCGCTATGCTGGCGGTGTAGCCGCGCTGCCCCATTGATTTCAATGGGCAGGAGCGGTGTAGGAGCGATGTATACACCGCTCCTTCACCTCTCCAAAGATGCTGCTAGCAGGACTTTTTTTAGCACCCTGCCAGGGCACCACTCCAGTGTGAAAGCCCCCGGGGCTTTCACATTGGAGAGACAGCAGCGGCCTAAGTGCTTTTGACAACTTTTGATTAGGTGGTCTATCTGTTACTAAGGGTCAGAGTGAACTTTTCCTTCTGGTGACGGATCCTTCCCAGCAATTCTTTGTGTGGACCTGCACTCATTGGACTCTTTATATGAAGATGTTATAGGCTTTTTAATATTTAGACTATTTATACTGTTTTTATCGCTGCACTTATGATTTATAATTACTCAGTCATGCAACACTTTACCCATGTGAAATTTTTGTCCATTTTTTTCACACAAATAGAGATTTCTTTTGGTGTATTTAATCACCACTGGGTTTTTATTTTTTGCGCTATAAATATAAAATAATCCGAAAATTGTTTAAAAAAAATGCATTTTATTTGCTTCTGTTATAACATTTTGCAAATTAGTAATTTTTCTTTATAAAAGTTGGCCAAAATTTATACTGCTATATATCTTTGGTAAAAATAACCCAAATCAGTGTATATTATTTGGTCTTTGTGAAGGTTATAGAGTCCACATATTATGGTGCCAATCATTGAAAATTGATCACACCTGATCTCACCTGATGGTATCTTATTTATTGAGACACCAACTAGCCAGGACAGTAGAAATACCTCTCAAATTACCCCTTTTTGGAAAGCAGGCAGTCCAAGGTATTTGTGAGCATGGGATGCCATCATATGACAGCCTCCCAGAACTAGCCGGCTACACTTTAGACATCATTTGGCTATCACGCGGTCAGCAAGTGGTTAATAACTGTCAAGCGGCGGTTAATCTACATCATTTTTACATTTTTTTAAATAAAGAAATTGTCAAAAGCTGCCTCCTGTCTTTATTTTTGACACTTTTTTTGGTGAATGGGTAGGGGTACAATGTACCCCATGCTCATTCACATAGGGAGGGGGCCAGGATTTGGGGGCCCCATGTTAAAGGGGGCTTCCAGATTCTGATAGGCCCCTTGCCCGCAGACCCCCACAAACACAGCCCAGGATTGGGAAAGGTCCTTGGCTCCATCAACATGGGGACAAGGTGTTTTGAGCAGAGCCCCCCCAGCCCCAAAGCACCCCTCCATGTTGAGGGCATGTGGCCTGGTATAGTGTAGGAGCTTGCTCGTCCCCCCATTTCCTGATCTGCCAAGCTGCATGCTCGGATAAGTTTCTGGTATAGATTTTGTGGGGGACCCCACACCTTTTTTTTACATTTTTGTATTGTCGGCAATGGTATTGTAAACGTAAATGTCATTATCTTTCTTTATAAATGTCAGTTTTGCTGCAGCAGATTTTATACACGGTACGGATGTGCCACTTTACACGCAGACTAAGGGAACCCCCCAGGCACTACAGGTATATATACAAAGGAATTTTTCTTTTCTTTTTTTTTTTTTACATTTTTGCTTTGATACGTGTCCCCTAGGGCAGTACCCGGGCCCCTATACCCTTTTTACAGCCAATAACTTGCTTATAAGCCTTCCAAAGGGGGACTTCTGATTTTTCAAGTTCATGTCCCATAGACTTTAATAGGGTTTGGGGTTCGGGTCCGAACTTTTGCGGTGTTCGAGAGTTCTGGTGCAAACCGAACCGGGGGGTGTTTGGCCCAACTCAATCCAGCAGGGTGTCCTGAATACCTAAGCTGTATCATCTGTATGTTCTTTGATATAATGAACTTCTATTAAAAGTCAACTGGTGCAAAAAATAAATCTTATCAAGGGTAGATTTAGACATGCATCTAAATCTCCCTAGCCTTTAAAGCCCAATCCGTGCCCAGATAGCAATCCAGTGGCTACTGATAGGTGGTTAGAAATCGATGTGACCAATACCAGCACAGCGATGTCCAGCGCCCAAGGCAAGGGTCCAGAATTGCACCCCTTCACCAATGGTAATGCATGCCATAGAATGGGTGTACCACCCTACATCTATTCTTTGCCCCTGTGCTTCTCATGCGTCAAAGGTAGTTGCCCTCCTCCCCACCTATTGTTCCTGCCCTGGATGCAACACCTCCTAACCACCTGTTTTAACCCCATTTTGGCTGATAAATGCGCCGCCGGTCATTTGTGGCACTTCCCCCTTGACTTAAATGTGTAGCTACAAGTCAGGTCTGCTTCTCTATGGGTGCAAAGTGAAGCATCACAGTTATGGCATGTAAACACCCCTGTCTACTGTATATTGCAGCTTAAGGTGGGGGGGGGGTGGTTGGTGGGCAGCCAGAACACAGCTCAACCACGTATTTTTGCTGCCCTGTAACCGCAAGTCAAAATCAGGCCTTAAAAAATGTCACTCATACTTGTTTGAGCTTCTGCTTTTTGCAGCTTTTGATGCTGTAAACAAAGTTGGTCATATACATATACAAGTGTCATTCATTTGAAACAAATGAAACCACCAAGCTCCTCATTTACTCCCTTGTTATCTCTCGCCTTGACTATTGCAACTCCCTTCTCATTGGCCTGCCTCTCCCCTCTTCAGTCTATCATGAATGCTGTTACCAGACTTATCCACCTTACCAAGCACTCAGTGTCTGCCAACCCTCTCCTCCAATCCCTACACTGGCTCTCAATCACCCAGCGAATTAAATTCAAAATACTAACCACAACATACAAAGCTACATCACCAATCTTGTCTCCAAATATCACCCAAATCGTATTCTCCGCTCTTCTCAAGACCTCCTACTCTCAAGCTCTCTCGTCTCCTCCTCTCATGCTCCAGGATTTCTCCAGATCCTCTCCCATCCTCTGGAACTCGCTACCTCCACCTGCCTGGCTATCCCCTACTCTTGCTACCTTCAGACGATCCCTGAAAACTCATCTCTTCAGAAAAGCCTATAACGTCTCTAACTAATCTTTTACTACTTCCATCAGATCATTCCCCACAGTTACAACCTTTTGTACCACCTGCCCCACACTATTAAATTGTAAGCTCCTCTGAGCAGGGCCCTCTTAATCCTCCTGTATCTTATTGTATTATAACTGTATTGTCTCCCTTTTATATTGTAAAGCGCTGCATAAACTGTTGGTGCTATATAAATCCTGTATAATAATAATAATAATTTGGCTGTGTAACAGTCTGTCTGAAATATGCAAGTACATTTGTATCTTTAGGCTGTAGAACTAGGCTTGTGTCAGTTCTATAACCACACAATCAAGTAAATCCGGTATGGTCATATCTGACCATTACTGTTTGGTCTAACACTGAAGTGTCAAGATTTACACTATAGTGACTTGTATGTCATATACTGTCCAATTATAGTCTAAAAAAAAAATTTGAAAAAAAAGATAATTTTTAAATGAGCAGTGATTTACTGATGTTTTAAGTGAAACAATAAAAATGAAAAATTCCTTTTATTATAATGCCTGGGGGGGTCCCCTTAGTCTGCCTGTAGTGGCAGTGACAGTGGCGCATCTGTACCATGTATAGAACCTGCTGCAGTAAAAATGACATTTATAAAGCTGAAAAAAATTACATTTTCCTGGCAAGCTTTCTTTATTTTGTAAACAACGGCTTGGGGAGCCAGTCTGTATGAAGAGGCCACTTTTTAGTGCACTCGGAACAAGTTTCAAGATTTTTTTTTATAAATTCTAGTGTCTGTTTCGCAGACTATGGATAGAAGTAAAAGGTGCGGAAAATTTGGGCTTTGGGTGCTGGTGGTGTTTTCACACCATAACTCTGTAGAGGTACTCTTGATAAAAGCAAAAATTGGCCTTGCTGTCAAAATGTAAATTATATGCACCTGTCAAACGGGTGTGGAAAAACTGGTCCTTGGGTGTTAATTGTGCCCATGAAACCTATACCAAAAAATGTCTATATATATATATATATATATATATATATATATATATATATATATAACTGGCTGTATGTATCAGGCGTGAATGTGTCTCAGTCCCCACATGTATGCTCAAATACAATCAAAAAGTGCCTACAGGACTTTAAGAGACACAAACCATATTTATTTACAAAAGAGTATAGTTTACTGTTCAAATACAAAATCTAAAAACATTTTTTAGTCACATTAAAAAGTCTGAGGGCATATTATCCACATCAATGATCATAACATAACCATAATTACAGAAATCATGACATTATTGGTGATCCAAGAAACAGGTGTCTATAAAGAATCTTGATGCATTTCACGAGATAACACTCACTTCCTCAGGAGAAATATATCTAAATAAAATTCAAAGTATTTAATGTAAATCCATACTTAGTCAGAAGATTTCTTCTGCATAAGATATTTGGTAGCATAAACCTCACAGATGTGGGTGCAAACGCAGCAAGAAAAATTGCCCAATGGTCCTTACTGTCCTTTCCGGGAGTTGTGGAAGGGGAAACGGGGACCAGATCGGTCCCTATAATGTCCCAGCTGTCTCAAAGAGGTGGGGCAATGTGTACTCATGCACGATGTAACAACCGAGCAATACCCCATATATCCCAAACAATATGATTGTGCCAAATATACCAAAAATGTCTTCTCTATAAAATCAACAAAGCTAGGCAGCCTAGACAGTCTTGCACAGATTCTACATCCCAAAAACACTTAATCAGCAACATCGGCATCAGGGGCTTGGTAGCTGCTGCTAATCTAGGAATGATTGGTTTTGATGTCAGCCAGTCAACGGAAAGACGCGCTCTTTTATCTATCACAAAACATGCAACAGCACTGAATGCCCATTCAGAAGGAACGCTGGATGCAGGGCAGCCCACCAGCTTGATTGTATACTGGGCAAGTTCTGGCCAAAGGTCTATCTTCATGACACAGTAACCCAGTGGATTGTCAACTGGAAAGCTCTCCATGTCTGTTTTTGCCCCTAGATAATCTCCCATCATATGATGCAGACGCTGCCGATCGGATGTGTAAGCTGACAGCCCTGTGCGCCGAGGACTAAAAATTTTTGAAATGCATCACTGAGGCGGCCCCCTTCTCCACCACTCTTCTCTTGACAAACAGAAGCCTCAAAACTAGATTTTCCATGAGACTGTAACCTACCAGAGTCTGGAAAAGCATTACACAAACTCCTCTTTAAGGTGTACTCAAGATATTTCATCTGCTCCCTCTGTGGAGACGGGATGAATTCCTGAGACTTTCCCCTTGTAACGGTGGTCAAGGAGGGTTGCCAACCAATAGTGATCCTTTGCCTTGATGCCACAAATTCTCAGGTCCTTTCAAGGCTTTAAAGAATAAGGGAGGCCATGCACCGCAAGTTTGCAGAGGCATGAGAAGCAGAGTCCTCTGGGTCACTGAGGATTACAGTATCTGGAACTGCCTCCTCCCAGCCATGTATTACTTCCAAGGGTTCTGGGGACAGAAAACCATCTCTTAAGGTTTGACGTATGTCTTCCTCTAGTTCAATGTCCCGCAAACTGCCAGAATCCTCCTCCTCGGCACAGTGTTCTATGGCATCACAAGAATGGTATCTGCTTAAAGCGGCATTGAGAGGAAAGGAAGTCCTCCCGCTGCAGGTAAACAGGCTGCAGGTCAGGGCACAAGGACAATACCAGGGCAAGGTGTGTGTGCACTTGCCGGGTATTTATACAATAGCTGCTAACGAGGTCAGGTGAAGGTAATACCTGCTCCACACTGCCAGGATCCCGCCGCTGGTGGATGCCAGTACTGCGGTCAAAAGATGACATAATACCAGCAGGGAAAAGCTCTTCTGACAGCTCCAAACTGCCAGGAGACACCTGCTGGTGGGCCACAGTACTTCACGCCAAATGATTGATATTACCAGTGGAGAGAAGCTTTCCTGACAAATTGTAATTACAATACAGTGCAGCCGTAGGGCAGTTGCTACTACATTTGTGGTGGTGTACACAGTACACAATACAGTGTAGTGCGGTGTTGCAAAACAAAATATACATCATGTCCAGAAGGCCACCAAGGAGAGGCAGATACTCACAGGCCACTAAAAGAGGGTAGCAGGCTCTGTGTCTACAGTCAACAGTGCTGGTCGTGGACATGGTGCATCCTCTGCAGGTGACCGTGGGGCACGCTTGTCCTTTTTTCTGCTGCTGGCTGTGTTATTGAGCCTGAACATGCAGAAGAGTTGGTGGAGTGGATAACAAAGCTGTCCTCATCCTCCTCATCCTCTGTCACCCAGGCTCAGAGTAGTTTTCTTTCCTATGCAGCTGCCAAAGCGGCCTATTCCACCGACTCCTTGTCTACAGTCACTCTTTCCGTAGCCCCACCATCATGCACGGAGGAGTCCCCCAAACTATTCGACCACAGGGTACATGCTGCTGGAGGATGCGCAGCGATTTGAAGGCTCCGATGTTGGTTCCTAGGTTGAGGAAGGGAGTAACATGAGCTTAGAGAGAGGGGGTGCCCAAGAAGGGCAAGAAACGTGCAGTCATGTTCCCTCAGCTGCAGCATAGTGCCAAGTTTGCTCCAGTGACGAGGATGGAGGGGATGATGAGGGTACATGCTGCTGGAGGATGTGCAGCGATTTGAAGGCTCCGATGTTGGTTCCTAGGTTGAGGAAGGGAGTAACGTGAGCTAAGAGAGAGGGGGTGCCCAAGAAGGACAAGAAACTGGCAGTCATGTTCCCTCAGCTGCAGCATAGTGCCAAGTTTGCTCCAGTGACGAGGAGGGAGGGGATGATGAGGTCACTGACTCTACTTGGGTGCCTGATAGAATAGAGGAGGAGGCATAACTCCAATGAGGCAGGATGTCCTCTAGGGGGCAGCTTAAGGGTAACCACCCTACTTCATCACACCGCAGAGCTCCACAGGTGCAGGGCGCTGCTGACTCCCCGCTGATTTCTAAAAGGTCCTTGGTGTGGGCCTTTTTGGACACATGTGCAGCAGATCGCACCATTGCTGTTTGCAACCTATGTCTGAAGCGGATCAAGCATGGCCAGAACAGCAGCCGCTTGGGCACCACACGCTTGACCAGACATATGACGACCTCCCATGCAGTCTGTTTCCCGTATACTGTATTTGAGATTTAATATCTCTCAGATATGATTTGGGTTAAATGAGAGTTCTTTGACCATGAGTGAAAGCTTTAACACAAAAACAACATTTATTGGTGAGTAGTTGAAAGTCTAATACACAACCATCTATCTATAGTCTACACCAAGGAAGAAAATATTAGGTTAAAATAAGAGGATTACAGTACATGAAGTAATACAGAGTATATTGCTTAAAACATTAATCTACAAACATATTTACCGTATATACTCGAGTATAAGTCGTTCCGAGTATAAGTCGAGGCCCTAATTTACCACAAAAAAATGGGAAAAACTTATTGACCCGAGTATAAGACGAGGGTGAGAAATGCAGCAGCTACTGTAAGTGGAAAAAGAGGGTCAACAGTGCCCATCTGCAGCTATATACCTCCTTGTGTCCTGTGCATGTATCATGTGTCCTGTGCATATGTGTCATGTGTCCTGTGTCCTGTGTATATGTGCATGTGTCATGTGTATATGTACCTGTGTATATGTGCATGTGTATATGTACATGTGTCCTTTGTATATGTACCTGTGTGCATGTGTCTGTGTGTGCATCCTACCTGTGTCCTGTGCATCCTCTGTGCGCCGCTCTGCACCGATCAGCGTGTAGTATTCGGCGGCCATTCAGTGTTCAAAAGCCGCACCTCCTCCTCGTCCAAAAAACTCCATTTCCCAGCAGTCAGCAGTCAGCCTATCACAGACATTCTCTCATCCTCATACCACGGACGAGGATGAGAGAATGTCTGTGATAGGCTGTACACTGACTGCCTATCACAGACAAGGAGGCGCAGCTTTTGAACAGTGAGAGCCGCTGCCGAGTGCTATGTAGCACACGCTGGCCGCCATCTGCCTGCATGACACGCTGATCATGTAGGCAGACGGCGGTGACTCGTGTATAGGTCGAAGGGGGCACTTTCAGCCCCAAAAAAGGGGCTGAAAAATTCGACACGAGTATATACGGTAGTTACAAGTAAAATGCAGACCTTTAGCATAATTACCCTTTGCACCAAGGTTCCATTCTGATGGTTGCTCTCCCATAAAAGTGTGTGTTTCCCTCCCATCTAGTCTGTGTATATCATTACATGATGATGCCTCATTGGTTGGCATAGCGTGGCTCTGATTGGTGAGCTTCCCTATTCCTGGTTAAGGACTGGCTACATCTCCAATCCCTATACATTGTATAAGTCAGCCCCCTTTAATGCAAATCCTTGTGACTATTCTGAGCAGGAGATTAACTTGAATTTTCCCAGGAAGTTAAGTGTTGATTACAGGTTGGCCTCCCTTCATTGCATATCCCAGCATGGGATCCTTTGAAGTGAGTATGTGTAAAACAATGAGGTTTGGATCCTATTGTTTGTATACACAAGCCTAGGCACTGATTTGTCTGGTCTACCAGAGATTTCTGTGAAGATAATGTGACATAGATAAAAGCTAAATTAAATATATTCATAATTACTATATTTTACAGCTATTAATGGAAATTTCACATAAACTCATAAGGCAACCAGTCCATTGGCAACAGCACTTGAAAGACCCACATCAAAGGAAAAGGCGGATTTCTTCTTGCTCCTCATCTGGGATCTCCAACCCTACTATACCTCCAGTCCTCTCGAAAACCTGCACTGAGAGGAATGAAGGTATAGCAATAGGTGTCCCAAGTACTTGCAGCCAATCTGCTAGCAGTACACCACCACCTGATTTTAGCAAGCAAATTTCCCTACCCCAGTTGCTAAACCATAAAAAGAAATTCGGTCCCAGCCATCCACATGCTCAGCGTCTGAATGCTAGCTTGGCCAAACTGCTAGCACTGCAACTACTGCCTTTTCAGCTGGTAGACTCTGTCCTCTTTCGTGAATTTGTGGAATGTGCTGTACCTCAGTTGCAGGTTCCAAAATGCCATTTCTTTTCACGGAAGGCCATTCCAGCTCTCTACCGGCATGTGGAAGGCAATGTTTTTGTCTTGTTGGACAGGGCGGTCAGCAGTAAGGTGTATATTACAGCTGACTCATGGTCTAGCAGGCATGGGCAGGGATCTTACCTTTCCTTCACTGTGCACTGGGTAACTCTGCTGGCAGCTGGGAAGGATGCAGGACAGAGTTCAGTATTGTTGGAGCTTGTTCCACCACGCCTCCAAAATGCTAGCAGTGATTCTGCCACACCTCTCTCCTCCACCCCCTCCTTTTTTTCTTCCTCTATGGCCTCTTCTGCAGATTTGTTTTCTGAACCAGCGGTGCTCCGTAAGTGTTCAAGGGGCTACGCAAGCACTCAGGCAAAAAGATGCCATGCAGTGCATGAGTTGGTCTGCTTAGGGGACAGGAGCCACACTGGGGCAGAGATTCTGTCAGCTCTGCAGGGGCAGGCTTAGAGGTGGTTGTAGCCACGCCAGCTTCAGCCAGGAATGGTTGTATGCAACAATGGCACCAACCTTCTCTCTGCCCTCCGACAGGGACACTTGACCCATGTTCCATGTTTGGCACACATCCTGAATTTGGTGCTGCAGTGGTTCTCTAGCAGGTACCCAGGCTTACAAGATCTCCTGAGGCAGGCCAGAAAAGTCTGTGGTCATTTCCACCGGTCATACAATGTGCACTAGTGTGGGGCGTGGACTTTGTCCCCCTGAGCCATTTGGCCAATTATGGCTCTCTTAGCTGAGGGTGCTGGAATTGGCCAAAGCATGCAGGTCATGGTGCATGCTTTGGTCAATCATCATACAGCACATTCGACTTGAATAAAGCTCATCCCTATTGGCAATATGCTGCACCTGGGGGATCATGATTGCCAATTTGTTATTTACCAGTGTTCTCCCCTCTCTGTAGGCTCATGTTCCTACCTTCCTCAACCTCGGAACCAACATCAGAATCAAATAATGCCTGCGCATTGTCAAGGAGCAAGTGGCTGACGCTGTGTTCAAATAACTCATCTGACTCCTCCATGCATGATGCTGGGGCTATAGCAGGAGTAGATGTGGACAAGGAGGCAGAATAAGCCACTCTGGCAGCTGCGGTGGACTGCACACTAGTCTCTGCTTGGGTAATAGAGTATGAGGAGAATGAGGATGGTTTAGTAAGCCAGTCCACCACCTCTTCTCCATGCTGTGGCTAAATAGCACGGGCAACATCACTAAACAGAGGAAATGGTGCCCTGCCTGAGGACGGACCACATTCACCTTTGCCTGTGGACACGGTGCTGCTGGCCCCCTCATAGTGCCATGGGAACATCTACCTCTCTTGTTGGCCTCCCAGACATGATGGAGGGGCTTATTACCAAAATGTAATAGAGGTAGGAAAATGTGTACATGGATGCACTTTAATTAATGGAAAGTGGTGTTTGGTGACTTTAACTTGAGGACTCACACACAGACACACTCCACTGACACACTACAATATACTGCAGTAAAACTGCACTGACGCTCTTCAATATACTGCAGTAAAAGTGCACTAATGCACTTCAATATATTGCAGTAAAAGTGCTCTGACGCAATTCAATATCCTGCAGTAAAAGTGCACTAACGCACTTCAATATATTGCAGTAAAAGTGCTCTGATGCACTTCAATATACTGCAGTAAAGTGCACTAATGCACTTCATTATACTGCAGTAAAGTGCACTAACATACTTCTATATACTGCAGTAAAAGTGCACTAACACACTTCAATATATTGCAGTAAAAGTGCGCTGATGCACTTCAATATATTGCAGTAAAAGTGTACTAACACACTTCAATAAATAGCAGTAAAAGTGCTCTGACACACTTCAATATACTGCAGTAAAAGTGCACTAATGTGCACTTCAATATACTGCAGTAAAGTGCACTAATGCACTTCAATATACTGCAGTAAAAGTGCACTAATACACTTCAATATATTGCAGTAAAAGTGCTTTGATGCACTTCAATATACTGCAGTAAAAGTGCATTAACACACTTCAATATATTGCAGTAAAAGTGCCCTGATGCTTTTCAATATACTGCAGTAAAAGTGCACTAATGCACTTCAATATACTACGGCAAAAGTGCACTAATGCACTTCATTATACTGCAGTAAAACTGCATTAAGGAGGAGGAGCTACGTCCCGACAACACCGCTATTTACACACCCGGAAGACACGGGTTACCTTGGAGCCGGCCGGCATTTGTATATACGCTTTTAACTTCAATGGTCTTGTAAGTGCAACTTCTGCTTTTATATCTAATAAAACGTTGGTTTTACACTATGTGGAGCACTTTGTTTTTTACATGGGGATACTTCCATCTATATTGACGTGAGCTGGAGAGAGCCCCTGGAATTGGACGTTAAGTGCCTGTTTAAAGATCCCTGGCTGGGGTTGCAGCCACTCGCTTTTTAGGTCTCCTGTAATTAAGAGACCATTCCATCTGGTAAGAGGCAGCATTTTTATCAGGAGGTGGTGGTTTATCTGCGCACTCTAACGTCATCACAGCAAGTTTTTTGTGTCATTACTCACAGAGCACTTGGAGACTAATTCTGTTTCATGCATGTCATCTAGCATGAAAGGACTTTAACCATCATTTTTTTTTTGTTTAAGTTATGGACTTTTTTTGGGTTTAATTTTCTCTACACTACTGTTTACTTTCCATAGATTTGTCACATTATCATTATTTCTGACATTTGAGATTTCATTTGTTAGTAATTGTGTCACTTATTGTTGAATATTTTTTGGACACAGCAATCATTATCTGCGTACCATCAATCAATTGTCATTTGCACTTTTGCTTGTTTATTTTTATAGCGCTCAATCGCATTGATTCACACAATTTTATTATATTTCATCCATTCAGTAATTGCTACTCACTTTCTTATTTGTATGTTTTTTTTGACACTTCTTAATGTCACCCTCATTCCAGCGCGACTTTTTTGATTTTATAAAACTGCATTAACGCAATTAGATATACTGCAGTAAAAGTGCTTTGATGCACTTCAATATACTGCAGTAAAAGTGCATTAACACACTTCAATATATTGCAGTAAAAGTGCCCTGATGCTTTTCAATATACTGCAGTAAAAGTGCACTAACACACTTCAATTTACTGCAGAAAAAATGCACTAATGCACTTCAATATACTGCAGTAAAACTGCATTAACGCAATTGGATATACTGCAGTAAAAGTGCCCTGACATTCTACAGTGACACACTTCAATATACTGCGGTAAACCTGCCCTGACACACTAAACTAATACACCTCAATATACTGCAGTAAACCTGCCCTGACACTCTAAACTGACACTAAAGTAAAAATGAATGTTCGCACTACACTCACGCTGTACTATTACTATATTCACACTACACTGACACTCTACACTCACAATAGAATCACAGTAACACACTATACCACACTAACTTGATAGTAGCAATAAACAGCCCTGTTCTATCTATTTTCACTCCAATAGCACACTACAAATGGCTGCTCTAGGAAGAAACCTTTTATAGTGTGGGGTGGGTCTATGAGCAATGAGCCATGATTGGGCACAGTCATCATTACTTTCTCCAGTCATGTCTCTGACAGTGTTCTGTGCCCTGATTAGGCAAAGCCTTAATTGCTTCAGCCAATTAGGGCTTCCAATGCACTGTGCGGTGCACAGTGCATTGTGGGGCATTTGGTGGGCTGAACAAATGATCGAACGCCTCGACAATTTGGCCCAACACTAACAGTCAGCACTTGTAGTGCTAATTGGTAAAGTCTAGGTATTGCATCTGTTTATTGGCCATGGGATGTGTTCATAGGAAAAGCATATGTCAACTCTGTCTTTAGAGGTGTTTTGAGTTTCCTCCTCCAAGCCATCTGACACCACACCCCAGGTTTGCTGTACATTTATGTTCCAAGGCACTGTGCTCTAAAAACCAGCAGTGCTTCACTATCCTAAACCCTCTTCATCCCTGTGTAATCCCCAGGGCCCAAGATATTTGTGTGCATAGTATTCTGTCTCGACCTGTGTCCTCTGTCCTCAGAAACAGGCTCATCTCCTACATACCAATGTTTTTTTTCCCTTTAGCTTCAGCAAGAACCAATAAGTGTCTCCCAGCACGTTTTTTCTGGTATTTTGTATTGTAAAAATTGTATTTATTTTATCAATTGTGGCTTGTGACGTCCATCAAGGCACAAAACCTTTCATCAACAATCTTTGGACTTATCAGTTTGAGACACATCTGTGATCATTCAGAATTCATTGACAGGTACATTTGAACTGCAGTAGATCTCTTTCTGACCTGCAATCGACCTGCTTCAAGCAGTTTTTGCATTCCCATCGAATGTTATGGTCATGCAAACCCATCTGACACAAAGATAAGTAAAGATGGTATAAATAACAAACATTAGATCACTGAACCTTTATTTTCAGTACAATCCAAATGTAATGTAATTTTGTACTTAATGTCTATTTGGTATAGACATAATTTTAACCAATTATAATCTTAATAAAATTAAATTTTTAATTATTACATTGTAAGATCAATTATTCCAGGAGGAGGTTTCAGCACCTTTAAAGTCCCAATATTTTGTTGTATCTTGTGTAATCCCCTTTGGGATGTGGTGCTGATTGTTAACTGAACTACTTCATTATTTTGATATACATTTCATGCCAGTTGCTGACATGTTATCTAAATTTAAAGCATCAGTAAGCCAAATTGTTATTTAAAAAAAAAAGATGCTGGGTAAGTTCCTATGGTCTACTCATGCAATTACATATGGCTGCTTTTTGCCTTTGAAGTGTAAGTTCACCTTTACAGAAAATCTGTAAGGTGACCTTACACTGGACCCCATCCCCCTGGGATAATGGTTTGGCTATAGAGTAGAGCAAAAGGAAAGAAGAAGGACAAACACAGCAGTTTGAGTAAGATAAGAATCAGCAAAAAAGGCAAAACGATAGAACATTGATAGACGTGCTTGAGATAGGTAGATTCAGTTAAAGTGTAAGTTCACCTTTACAGATAATCTGTAAGGTGACTTTACACTGGACCTCCTCCCCATCCCCGAGTTCCACAGAATCAGTGTCCCACGATCCCCCGGATGCACTGGTCCAAATCATTTGGTGGAGGGGGGATTGTGGTGTGGGGTTGTTTTTTAGGGCCCCTTAGTTCCAGTGAAGAAAAGTTTTAAGGCGTCAGCTTACCAAGACATATTGGACAATTTCATGCTCCCAACTTTGTGGGAACAATTTGGGAATGGCCCCTTCCTGTTCCAACATGACTGCGCACCAGTGCACAAAGCAAGATCCATAAAGACATGAATGAGTGAGTTTGGGGTGGAGGAACTTGACTGGCCTGCACAGAGTCTTGACCTCAACCCGATAGAACACCTTTGGGATGATTTAGAGCAGAGACAGCAAGTTAGGCTTTCTCGTCCACATCAGTGCCTGACCTCACAAATGCGATTCTGGAAGAATGATCAGACATTCTCATAGACACACTCCTAAACCATGTGGACAGCCTTCCCAGAAGAGTTGAAGCTGTTATAGCTGCAAAGGGTGGGCCAACTCAATAATAAACCCTACAGACTAAGACTGGGATGCCAAGTTCATGTGCATGTAAAAGCAGGCGTCCAAATACTTTTGGTAATATAGTGTATATGATATACTGCATATAATAATGTGGGAATGAGTATAATTTAAATGCATCATTTTTTGTGTATATCACTGGAACAATGAGTACATTTATGTGTAAAAACATTATTTTTGAGATTTTTAATGTGTGCATATGACAATTATTGAGGTTTAAGTCTTTTTTCACAGTCACTAGAGAAAACGCGCTACACCATTTTTTACATATATGCTGAGAGTTTGCAAGAGGCTGAAATTGCACGTGGGATCTGCTGATCTCAGCTGCAATGCTCTGTAGACATTTTAGGGAAAAAAAATGTACATATATTTTATTTTTTTAAAGGTGACCGTATCCTTTAACATGTATGACAAAAACATGAGGAGATGTGCAGAGATTTCCTGATTTTTTGAATTATTATTTTGCCCACACATACACTTAAAAGATTCTGTTGTATTGTTCTGCAATGTAACTTAAAGTGTAGCAATTGGCAAAATAAATACCACATATTGTATATGATGCAATCTGTCAATAAATCTAACACAGTAGTTTTTTTTTCTTTTCTGAGTCCCTATTACCTGTTGATCCTGCCAGAAGAATTGTATTCTTCCTTTAAAAGGCTAAGCTGTCCAGGAAATGTTTTATTACAAAGGTTGGAACAAACCATTTAACACTGTGAGGGGTGCTTACAACAGTCAGCTTTTAACCATGTGGTTTAGACCTTTTTTTCCCCGAAAAGAAAAAAAAATCTGTTGCCTAAACTGTATAAAAAGTGTTAGCTGGAGTTAGGCTTTAATTTGTTTGTCTCTTACTGAAAGTCTATTTCAGTACTACAAGTCCAGCTAGACCTACACAGTTGAGGAAGTGAAAAAAAAAATCTACTAGTGGGATCAACAAGTAATAAAACTGAGTTACAGGTCAACTTACAAAACCAAAAACTGCACTGTTAATGCTGATGTTAAACTTTCTGCAGGTTTTGCCTACAACTCCACTTAAAGTCATATGAAGAACAGTGTGGCTTAAACTTTTATGCAATAATATGTAACATTAAATAAATAGATAGATATAAAAAATATCATCCATATTAAAAATAGAGGATCTTCCACACTGGTATCTGACATACTCAGAAGTGTCAAATATGAACATTCTGTCAGAGCCAATAAATTGTGAACAGGGTGAAGATCCTAAAAATGGGCGGTAGGATAGATAAGTATTAGTGCTATTTATTTATTTTTTTCAGATGACAGGGTTTCTTTAAGTTTTAGGGTTAGAGGTTAGGTGATTGTTAAGGGTAAGGTTTAGGGTCAATGTTGATGTTTAAAGCAATTTTAGTATTTAGATGTTATAAATATGCACCAAAAAGCCCAATTGAGTAAATCATTATACTAGTAATAATAATTAACGTATAGGACAAAAAACTAACAATAATCAGGGTAGTGCAAGAGGAGGTAATGAAACATTCTCCAACTGGGCACATGTCAGAACTCATTATATTTGGAGCAGATTTGCATAATTCAAGAAGCATCAAATTAAATTTGCATAATTCCTTTGATTACACTTGTTATTAAATGTAAGTGACATTGATGTACAAAATGGACCAATATAAGGTTAATAGCAAATGTCACCTTCTAACAGGGTGAAGAGTCTGCAGGGGAGGGGGAAGCTATTACACAACGGTAGTGTCAGTGAATACTCTTTGTGCTGTGTTTGTAAAGGATCTAGAGTCTAGGCTTAAGGAATATATGCTTTCTATGACGCTGATGCAGCAATGGATTGTAGCTGTATAAGGATGAGGGGTGGGGGATATGGGGGGGTTGTCAGGTTATACAACAGCATGGTTAGAGCTTATTGAAATGTACACTATATTACCAAAAGTATTGGGATGCCTGCCTTTACATGCACATGAACTTTAATGGCATACCAGTCTTAGTCCGTAGGGTTCAATATTGAGTTGGCACACCCATTGCAGCTATAACAGCTTCAATTATTCTGGGAAGGCTATCCACAAGGTTTGGCTCTATGGGAATGTTTGATCATTCTTCCAGAAGCACATTTATGAGGTCAGGTACTGATGTGGACAAGAAGGCCTGGCTTGCAGTCTCCACTCTAATTCATCCCAAAGGTGTTCTATCGAGTTGAGGTCAGGACTCTGTGCAGGCCAGTCAAGTTCCTCCACCCAAACTTGCTCATCCATGACTTTATGGACCTTTGCGTTGTGCACTGGTGCGCAGTCATGTTGGAACAGGAAGGGGTCATCCCCAAACTGTTCCCACAAAGTTGTACCAATTGTCCTGAATGTCTTGGTATGATGACACCTTAAGAGTTCCCGTCACTGGAACTAAGGGGCCAAGCCCAACCCCTAAAAAAAAAAACCCCACACCATAATCCCCCTGCTACCAAATTATTTGGTCCAGTGCAAAAAGTAAGGTCCATAAAGACATGGATGAGCGAGTTTGGGGTGGAAGAACTTGACTGGCCTGCACAGAGTCCTGACCTCAACCCAATAGAACACCTTTGGGGTGAATTAGAGTGGGGACTGCAAGCCAGGCCTTCTTGTCTACATCAATGCCTGACCTCACAAACGCACTTCTGGAAGAATGGTCAAACATTCCCATAGACACACTCCTAAACCTTGTGGACAGCCTTCACAGAAGAATTGAAACTGTTATAGCTGCAAAGAGTGTGCCAACTCAATAATGAACCCGACGGACTAAGACTGGGATGCAATCAAAGTTCACATGCCTGTAAAGGCAGGCGTCCCTATACTTTTGGTAATATAGTGTGTGTATGGAGTTAATTGCATAGAATTCCAATAAAAAAAAATATCTGGTATTAGTCACTTCTTCAGTTTACTATAGAGAATTAGAGAATATCCAGCTAATAATTATCAGTAGGAACACCCACAACAGTGTATATATTTAGGATTTTTTTATCATTATGATTATTATTATTATTATTATTATTATTATTAACATAGATCACCCAATTGGCATGTTAGAGCTAGAATGGATCAATATTATTCGCTGTTTATGTTCACTAATTTGGAGACATTAAAAAGGTTCCCATAGCTATACTCTTCCCTGCCAACAACCACCTATTCAGTGAGAAGGGTCCTATTGACCACTGAGGAGTTCACATTGTAATGCGCACGTGCATGTGGGTGGGGGAATCACAACTACACAGTTGTATAGGTTGAAGCTCCTAGGCCCTAGGTAGAAATGCATGTTTGATAGGTTTTCCTAACAAAGGTGACAAAAAGATTCATTTTCATCCACTTAAACATTCATATTTCAGTTTTGGGCTTTTGGATCTCAATAATGACATCAGAGAGGAATTACTGGATTTGTAGATACACTCCTTATTGCTGTAGTAGATGAAGTGTCCAGCCTCTAGATTTATTCTCTGTATTGCAAAAAAAATAAATAAAAATAAAATATGTAAGAGTGATTCCTGTAAAGGCAGGTGGTTGGAACCTAGACATTACAATATAGAGATGTGTCCATATAATATAAGAGTCTAAAGTTGAGTATAATATTGTGTTTTGAGAAACTAACTAATTTTTAAACTAATATTCAAATTTACTGCTACTTGATCCTCAAATCTGTTTGGAAAATTAAGTTTAAAGACATAAAATATTATAGATGGCAACCAACCAACTAATTTGTCTGTTCTGACATAGGGTTCAGTGAGTTTGTTAACAAGTAATGACTGTTTTTTGGCATAAGAGCAGGTCCAGGATAGTTTAAAGGAGCATCCCCAACCCTCAGAGGCCATTTAAATCCTATTGCACCCTAAACATAAAAACAACAAAAAACACTTTACTTTTTCCATCCTTCATGACTCCAGTGCATTAGATTGAAATGGTAAATTTTACCCACAGGAAATAAAAAAACTCTTCATTTATTCATCCCTAACTCCTACCTCGCTCCCCTCACCACTCACACACACAAACACTTGTTGTTTTCCTCCTTATTTTTTTCAATTTTGCTTGAAACATTTCCTCTAAAATTTCTTTAAAAAGTGAAAGTTCCCTAGCAAAGTAAACAGCATAGCTGTCTTTATTTAATCAATTGTTACATTCTTGGAGACTGGTCTATTAGTAGACTATATCTTTAAACCATAGGTGTGCGCACAGGGTGTGTTGGCTGTGCCTGGGCACAGCCTATTCACTCCGTTTGCATTAGCATAATTATTCTATATGCCAGTGAGGAAATGGGAAAGATCTCCCACTGAGCAAGTCTGCTTAAAGGAGAAATCTGGAAGTGCCACAAGGAAGACTGTATGTACGGTGTATATACAATGCTGTGAAAAAGTATTTGCCCCCTTTCTGATTTAACTTAAAAGACTCAGATCATCAAACAAATTTTATTATCACACAAAGATAACCCGAGTAAGTACAAAATGCAGTTTTTAAATGATGGTTTATTTTATTAAGGCAAAAAAGCTGTCCAAACTTGTCTGGCTTTATGTGAAAAAAGTAATTGCCCCTAAACCTAATAACTGGTCGTGCCACCCTTGGCGGCATGAACTGCAATCAAGCATTTGCGATAACTGGCAATGAGTCTTTCACATTGCTGTGGAGCAATTTTGGCCCACTCTTCTTTGCAGGATTGTTTTAATTCAGCCACATTGGAGGGTTTTCCAGCATGAACAGCCTATGTAAGGTCATGATACAGCATCTCAATAGGGATGAGCTGAACACCCCCCCGGTTTGGTTTGCAGCAGAACATGCAAACAGGCAAAAAATTTGTGCGAACACCATTAAAGTCCATGAGACATAAACGTGAAAAATCAAAAGTGCTAATTTTAAAGGCTTTTATGCAAGTTATTGCCATAAAAAATGTATGGGGACCCGGGTCCTGCCCCAGTGGATATGTATCAATGCAAAATAAAGTTTTAAAAAACAGCCATTTTTAGGAGCAGTGATTTTAATATTGCTTACAGTGAAACAATAAAAATGAAATATTCCTTTAAATATTGTGCCTGGGGGGTCTCCTTAGTCTGCCTGTAAAGTAGTGCATCTTTCCAATGTACATGACAGTACCACAGCAAAATTACATTTTTAAAGGAAAAAATGTAATTTAAAACTGCTCGTGGCTGTAATGTGTTGTCGGATCCCAGCAATATAGATTAAAACAGCCCACGCCAAAATAAAAAAAATGGCGCGGGGTCCCCCAAAATCCATACCAGGCCCTTCAAGTCTGGTATGGATATTAAGGGGAACCCCATGCCAAAATTGAAAAAAAAATGACGTGGCCCCCCCCCAAAATCCATACCAGGCCCCCTTAGGTCTGGTATGGATTTTAAGGGGAACCCCACATCAAAATTTAAAATAAAATGGCGTGGGGGCCCCCAAAGTCCATACCAGACCCTTATCCAAGCATGCAACCTGGCAGGCCACAGGAGAAGGGGGGTGAGAGAGTGCCCTCCCCCTCCTGAACCGTACTAGGCCACATGCCCTCAACATGGGGATGGTGCCTTGGGGTCCCCCCCAAAACACTTTGTCCCCATGTTGATGGGGACAAGGGCCTCTTCCCCACAAGCCTTGCCCAGTGGTTGTGGGGGTCCCCAGATTCCGCCCTCCCATGTGAATGGGTATTCAGTACATTGTACCTACTCATTCACCAAAAAACGTATCAAAATAGTAAAAAGGACAGGAGACAGCATTTGACAAGTGTTTTATTAAAAAAAAAAATAAAAGTGTCCCGCAATGTAAATCTATCTTTAATCACAAATCGCAGTGCCGACGGACCAAAAAAAAAAGACCTGAAGACCTGGTATGGATTTTGGGGGGGACCCCCACACCATTTTCTTTTTTTAATTTTGGTGCAGGGTTTGGTGCAGGGTTCCCCTTAGAATCCATAGCAGACCTGAATTGCCTCGACTTGAACATCAGGCTCATCCCTACATCTCAAGTGGATTTAAGTCCGACCTTCATCTAGGCCACTCCAAAACCTAAATTTTGCTTTGTTTGAACCATTTGGAGGTAGACTTGCTGTTGTGTTTCAGATATTTGTCCTGCTGCATAACCCAAGTGTACTTGAACCTGAGGTCACAAATAGGGATGGGCGAACGGTTTGGCCCGAGCATAAGTTCGGGCAGAACGTTTGCTGTTCGGGTGTTCGGCGAACAGCGTATCAAACGGGTCCTTCGAACGTTTGTTCAGCCCCCCAAACCGACTACAATGCATTGCGGCACTGAACATTGCATTGCAAGCCCTGATTGGCTGAAGCAGTGAAAGCTTCAGCCAATCAGGGCACAGAGCACTGTCAGAGTCATGATTGGACACTGTCATCATGACTTTATCCAATCATGGCTCATTCCTGCCCCACAGTATAAAAGTATTTTTTCAATGGCAGGCATTTTCAGTGTGATTTCGGCATGGGGAGAGATAGAACAGGGCTCTGTTCAGTGCTATGAGTTAGTTAGTGTGCTATACTGTGCTACTTAGCTTCAATTTTCAGTGTAGAATCTTAGTTTAGTGTCAGTCTAGGGATAGTGTGATTGTAGTGAGGAGGGCCATCATTCAGCTTTGCATAGTGTGCAGCTAGAGTAGGGACAGCTCAGATAGTTTCAGTGTAGTGTAGTGAGACCGTGTCAGTAATCTTTACATTAATGTATAGCTAGCGTAGGGACAGTTCGGTTAGCGTCAATGTAGTCACCGTTTAACACCGTCTATTTGATTGCGTTACTGGCTGCTAGTTTATTGCCATTAACTTCTGTGTGCGTTACTAACAGTTTAACACCATATAGTTTTGTGTGTGTTACTGCTAGTTTAACACCATTTACTTCTGTGTGTGTTACTGCCAGTTTAACTTCATATAGTTTTGTGTGCGTTAATGCCAGTTTAACGCCATATAATTCTCTGTGCGTTACTGCCAGTTTAACGCCATATAGTTCTGTGCGCATTACTGCCAGTTTAACGCCATATAGTTTTGTGCGTTACTGCCAGTTTAACGCCATATAATTTTGTGTATTACTGCCAGTTTAACACCATTTACTTCTGTGTGCGTTACTGCCAGTTTAAGGCCATATACCTCTGTGTGCGTTACTGTCAGTTTAACGCCATATAGTTTTGTGTGCGTTAATGCCAGTTTAATGCTATATAGTTCTGTGTGCATTACTGCCAGTTTAACGCCATATAGTTCTGTGTGCTTTACTGCCAGTTTAACGCCATATAGTTTTGTGTATTACTGCCAGTTTAACACCATTTGCTTCTATGTGTGTTGCTGCCAATTTAACGCCATATAGTTTTGTGTGCGTTACTGGCAGTTTAATGCCATATAGTTCTGTGTACGTTACTGCCAGTTTAACGCCATATAGTTCTGTGTGTGTTACTGCCACTTTAACGCCATATAGTTCTGTGTGCATTACTGCTAGTTTAACGCCATATAGTTCTGTGTGTGTTACTGCCAGTTTAAAGCCATATAGTTTTGTGTGCATTACTGCCAGTTTAACGCCATTTATTTTTCTGTGCGTTACTGCCAGTTTAACACGATATAGTTCTGTTTACGTTACTGCCAGTTTAACACCATATTGTTTTGTGTGCGTTACTGCCAGTTTAACGCCATATAGTTCTGTGTGCGTTACTGCCAGTTTAACGCCATGTAGTTCTGTGTGCATTGCTGCCAGTTTAACGCCATATAGTTTTGTGCGTTACTGCCAGTTTAACGCCATTTACTTCTTTGTGCGTTACTGCCAGTTTAACACCATTTACTTCTGTGTGCGTTACTGCCAGTTTAACGCAATAAAGTTCTGTGTGCGATACTGCCAGTTTAGCGCCATATAGTTTTGTGCGTTACTGCCAGTTTAACACCATTTACTTCTGTGTGCGTTACTGACAGTTTAACGCCATATAGTTCTGTGTGCATTACTGCCAGTTTAATGCCATATAGTTTTGTGTGCGTTACTGCTAGTTAAACGCCTTATAGTTCTGTGTGCGTTACTGCCAGTTTAACGCCATATAGTTCTGTGTGCATTACCGCCAGTTTAACGCCATATAGTTTCGCGTGTTACTGCCAGTTCAATGCCATTTACTTTTGTGTGCGTTACAGCCAGTTTAATGACATATAGTTCAGTGTGCATTACTGCCAGTTTAATGCCATATATTTTTGTGTGTTACCGACAGTTTAATGCCATTTACTTTTGTGTGCATTACTGCCAGTTTAACAAAATATAGTTCTGTGCGTCACTGTATGTTTGGCGCATTATATTGCAGTATAGTATAGTTTATCCGTGGAGTGTGTCTGTGTAGTGTGAGTACTCAAACTAAAGTGCACCAAACACCTCTTTACATTGATTAAAATGCATCTACGTACAGATTTCAACTTTCTCTTTACATTTGCTTATAACCACCGTCCCCTCCCAAAAATGTCTGGGAGGACAACAAGGAGAGGCAAACCTTCCCTTGGCACTGTAAGGGGGCGAGCAACAAATGCATCCACAGGCAAAGGTGGACGTGGTGGTCAGTCCTCAGGCAGGGCATCATTTCCTCTGTTTAGTGAGTTTGCCCGTGCTATCCAGCCACAGCATGCAGAGGAGGTGGTGGACTGGCTTACTAAACCTTCCTTATCCTCCTCATCCTCGGAGATGCAAGCAGAGACAAGTGTGCAGTCCCCTGCAGTTGCCAGAGTGGATAAACCTGCCTCCTTGTCCACATCTATTCCTGCCATAGCCCCAACATCAGCCATTGAGGAGTTATTTGACCACAGCATCAGCCACTTGCGCCTTGATGATGTCCAGCCATTACTGGATTCAGATGTTGGTTCTGAGGTTGAGGATGACAGGAACATGAGCATAGAGAGAGGGAGGAACACTGGTAGACAAATTGGCATTCATGTTCCCCAAGCCGCAGCATATTGCCTAGTTGTGTCCAGTGGTAATGATGAAGATGGAGGAGATGGAGATAATGATGATGATGATGAGGTCTCTAAAGTGACTTGGGTTCCAGATAGAGCAGAGGAGTAAACTGAAGGTGAGGCGGTACAACCCCTAGGAGGCCGACATCAATAAAGAGTAGAGAGCAGCCACCCTATTCCATAACATTCTGCAGCTGTTATCTCCCAGCCCACACCCCAAAGCTTAGCTATCTGGGCCTTTTTAAGCACATCTGCAGCAGATCGCACTGTTGCTATCTGCAAACTGTGTCTCAGGCACATCAAACGTGGCAAAACACCAACCATTTGGGTACCACATGCTTAACAAGGCATTTAACTTCCGACCACTCAGCTCATTGCCAAGAGCACCTAAAAGCCACACAAAAGGGGCACAAATCTGTCCCTCCTCCTTACCCAGCACACTGCCAGCTGTAGACTGTAGCCAGCAAATTTCTCTGCCCCATCTGCTGCAGTGGAAAAAAAATACAGTCCCTGCCACCCACATGCCCAGCATCTAAATGCAAGCTTGTCAAAGCTGTTGACTCTCCAACTTCTGCCTTTCTGGTTGGGTGGATTCTGTCCCTTGCCGTGAATTTGCACAATGTGCTGTACCATAATGGCAGGTTCCCAGTCGCTACTACTTTTCACGTAAGTCTGTTCCATCTCTCTACCATCACGTGGGAGGGAATGTTCTGGCATCATTGGGCATGGCAGTCAGTCGTAAAATCCACCTTACTGCTGACACGTGGTCCAGCAAGCATGGACAGGGACAATATATTTCCTTCACATCACACTGGGTAAAGCTGCTTGCAACTCGAAAGGATGCAGGACAGGGCTCGGTGCTGCAGCTTGTTGTGCCCCCACGTCTCCATACAGCTGGTGGTGATAATGCCAGACCTGTGAGCTCTACCCCCTCCTCCTCCGCCACCTCCATGCCCTCCTCTGCAGAATTGTCCTATGAACATCAGGTACCCCCTAAGGTACCCCCTAAGCGTTCAAAGGGCTATTCCCAGAGTCAAGCTAAAAGGTGCCATGCAGTGCTTCAGCTGGTGTGTTTAGAGGACAGGAACCACACCAGGGCAGAGATTATTGCAGCTCTGCAGGGACAGGCACAGAGGTGGTTCACACCATGCCAGCTGGAGCGAGGAATGGTGGTGTGCGATAATGGCTCAACCTCCTGTCCACCCTTAGACAGGGAAAGTTCACACATGTGCCATGCCTGGCACGTGTCCTGAGTTTGGTGGTGCAGCATTTCCTAAATACATACCTAGAAGAGTCTGTAGCCGTTTCAGGCGGTCATACACAGCCAGTGTTCGGTTGGCTGAAATTCAGCGGGAAATCCACCTGCCCATTAACCACCTGATTTGTGACATGCCCACCAGGTTGACAAACAAGATATTTGGGAGGGCACACCCTAAAAGATGCGTTAAAGATGGTGCAGCCATAAGACCATACAACAGAACAAAATATTACAGCGCACACATGCAAAAAATACATTTAGCTCCTGCAAGGCTATTTAAAACATTTTTAAAAAATGGTCTGTAATATTTTGTTCTGTTGTATGGTCTTATGGCTGCACCATCTTTGATGCATCTTTTAGGGTGTGCCCCCCCAAATATCTTGTTTGTCTATGCAAAAAAAAAAAATCAGGAAGGGGGCAAATACTTTTTCATAGCACTGTATATATACATGTATGTATGTATGTATGTATACTTTATTAGGTACAGCTGTTTAATTGCTCGGTAACACAAATTGTTAATCAGCCAATCACATGGCAGCAACTCAATGCATTTTGGCATCTAGACGTGATAAAGACGGCTTGCTGAAGTTCAAACCAAGCATCAGAATAAGGAAGAAAGGGGAGTTAAGTGACTTTGAACGTGGCATGGTTGTTGGTGCCAGACAGGCTGGTCTGAGTATTTCAAAAACTACTGATCTACTAGGATTTTCACAGACAACCATCTCTAGAGTTTACAGAGAATGGTCTGAAAAAGAGAAAATATCCAGTGAGCAGCAGTTGTGTGTATGAAAATGGTGTGTTGATGTTAGAGGTCAGAGGAGAATGGGCAGACTGGTTCGAGATAATAGAAAGGCAACAGTAACTCAAATAACCACTCATTACAACCAAGGCATTTAGAATTCCATTTCTGAATGCACAACACATTGAACCTTAAAGCAGATGTTCTACAGCAGCAGAAGACCACACTGGGTGCCACTCCTGTCAGCTAAGAACAGGAAACCGAGGCTACAATTCGCACAGGCATACCAAAATTAGAAAAATAGAAGATTGGAAAAATGTTGCCTGGTCTGATGAGTCTCGATTTCAGCTGTGACATTCAGATGTGGGGCCAGCATTTGGTGTAAACAACATGAAAGCATGGCTTCATCCTGCCTTGTATCAACAGTTGAATATGCATGCATCATACATACCGTATTTTTCCGTGTATAAGACGCTATTTTTTCATGAAAAATTGACTAAAATCGAGCAGCGTCTTATACACAGTCAGTTAGCCTGGGAGACAGCCGTGCGAGTGCGTCGCTGCCCATAGCTTGTCAGACAGCTCCTCCAATCACGTGCTGTATGTTACTGACGTCCGCTGGATTTGGGGGTGGAGGTGGAGAGTGCACAGAAGCGATCCCGTTGGAGGTGAAGAGTGCGCAGATGCAACAGGGACCGGAGTGTTCTGAGCCCAAGATGTCAGAAAATAGTAAAAGTAAGTGATTGCCTTACTCTGCAAAATTTAAACCAAATGTAGCCAGCTATGCAAAAGAGCATGGGAATAGAGCTGCAGAGAAGAGTTTTGACTTCCCTCCACTGAGTGTATGAGGAAGAACAACCCCTGCATAATATACTGAGATTTTAAACGTTACCTTATGGTAATTACTGGATAAAAGTGTGTTCTGTTTTACCTATGTTTAAAATATTGATTTCTTAATTTTGGGTTTGAAAAGTGGGGGGCGTCTTGTACATGGGGGCGTCTTATACACGGAAAAATACGGTACTAGGGGGAGTACAACTGGGGGAATCAAAGGTGGAGAAGTAGCTGGGGGTTTTGGTAGATCATAAGCTCATTAATAGCATGCAATGCCAATCTGCGGTTTTCAAAGCGAGCAAAGTCCTTTCTCGTATTAAGAGAGGTATGGGCTCCAGAGAGAGAGATATCTTTCATTTTGCCCCTGTACATAGCATTAGTAAGACTCCATTTGGAATATACAGTTCAGTTTTGGGCACCAGTTCTCAAAAAGAATATTAGGGAACTGGATAAAGTGCAGAGAAGGGCAACCAAACTGATAAGAAGCATGGAGGAGCTCAGCTATGAGGAAAGGTTAGAGGAACTGAATTTATTCCCTCTTGAGAAGAGGAGATTAAGGAGGGATATGATCACATGTACAAATACATAAGGGGCCCATATAGTGAACTTGGTGTTGAGTTATTCACTTTAAGGTCATCACAGAGGACAAGGGGGCACTCTTTATGTCTAGAGGAAAAAAGATTTAATCTCCAAATATGGAAAGGTTTCTTCACAGTAAGAGCTGTGAAAATATGAACTAGATTCCCTCAAGAGGTGGTTCTGGCAAACTCAGTAGATTGCTTTAAGAAAGGCCTGCATTCTTTCCTAAATGCTATATTATAACTGGGTATTATTTATAGGTAAAGTTCATCCAGGGAAAATCCGATTGCCTCTCGGGGGATTTGGAAGGAATTTTTTCCCCTGCTGTAGCAAATTGGAGCATGCTTTGCTGGGGTTTTTTGCCTTCCTCTGGATCAACTGTGGGTGAAGGATTGTGTATACAGGATTGTATTTTTTTTTTTTTTGGTTGAACTAGATGGACTTGTGTCTTTTTTCAACCTGACTAACTATGTAACAGTTCAGGCTGCTGCTAGTGGTGTAATAGTATAGGGATATTTTCTTGGCACACTTTTGGGCTCCTTAGTACCAATTGACCATCGTTTAAATGCCACGGCCTACCTGAGCATTGTTGCTGACTGTGTCCATCCCTTTATGACTACAGTGTACCCATCTTCTGATGGCTACTTCCAGCAGGATAATGTACCATTACACAAAGATCAAATCATCTCAAACTGGTTTCTTGACCATGACAATGAATTCACTGTACTCCAATGGCCTCCACAGTCACCAGATCTCAATACAATAGAGCACAATACAATAGATGGAATGGGAGATTTGAGGAATGTTTCTAAGACCTTGTTGAATCTATGCCATGAAGAATTAAGCTTGTTCTAAAGGCAAAAGGGGTCCAACCCAGTACTAGCAAGGTGTACCTAATAAAGTGTCTGGTGAGTGTGTATGTTGTATATGTGTATATATATACACACACCCACACACACGTGTCTTTGCGTTTTGGTGTGCACATCCTAATGCAATAGGCTGTGCACACCTATGCTTCAAATTGGATGAGGCTCTTCATATTTTCATTGCTCGCTTGTCCTGTTATGCTTACACAGTCCACTTCTGTATTTTCCACTTTTGATATGGTTCAGTGCCCTAACAATTTTATTAGCTATGTCTTAGAAAGTGTATGCATGAATTAGGAGAAAAAGAAAGACCTTATGGTGATTAGGGTGTACATTTTTGTGCATTTTTTTTTTTAGGTCAAACATGTTACAGTAAACACCAGTGAAGGCCTGATGCTCCAGACATCTATGTGGATAAGGGTCCAACACAGATGGCATTAAGTGCTAATATTAAACCAATCATGAGACCGGTATTTACTAATTTGTTTTAAGCCTCAAAATATAATTAAAATGTTTCAGATATTTCCTTTATCTGTAGTTTTTAACTAAACTATGATTAGCACAGCACAGGCTGAATATATTGTAACCTTCCAGTTGAATGTTTAACTTGCTCTTCCAGTTACTGTCATGCCTATGTGTCACACTACAAGGGACCTATAAAAATAATAACCAACATTATCCTGTGCCATGGTATTACGTTAATTTTCTCAACATAATGCAGTAGAAAGGCTCTGGTGTGTCATACCCTACTGATACGACACTGTTTGGGAAATAACATTCTATTCACCAACAGCAAAGCCCATTAAAATGTGGTGGCTTGAAAGTAATAAATCTGACGTCTGTCTTTTACTGCATACCAGCCAGCTGTACAATGGAATCGCTAGAGAATGGTAATGTTCAGTCAGGTTTGCCACATCCAATACTCCCAATAAGCCTCTGCTGTATAATCTAGAAATATAGATTTAGTGGTTACTGTTCAGACAGGAATTTAAAACTGAAAATCATTTATTCTTAAAGTGAATCTGTCATTTCCACCAAAGTGTATAAATTACAATTTCCAGAAGAGTACAGACACTTTACTGTGCCTGCAAGTATATGCTATTGTCTTCAAGATCAGGTCCTTCATATCTGGGATGGGCCCTGTATTTTAGATCCATACTTTAGAAAGGACATTGGGGGTGATTTATGAATGCCGTGCGCCATCAGTTGAGGCGCACGCCGAGGCGCAACGCACATTTCCATATTTACGAAATGATGCACCGGTAAATCCCCCATTTACTATAGCGATCCCAGCGCACGGGAGAATGCAATCTGTGCGCCACTATGGACATGGCGCACGGCATCTCCCAATCAATATTGACAGAAGATGGAGGTGCCAATATTATGGAGTGATGTGAGGAGGTTTAGTAGCAACTGCCCAAGTAACAAATATGCCCAAAATAGAATGAGAAAGTAACTTTTTCAGACAAACCCTGCTGTGTCTGCAAGTATGTTTAGAACTGCGTGAGATCAATGTAAGCAGTGCACATGCGCAAGCGGCTGTTGTGCTCATTCACATGTGTTTGTTTACTGAGTGGCCAAAATCATAGTAAGTGTTAAGCAACGTACATGCAATTGCATGGGTTGAACGGATGCACCTTTAAACTTGACAATTTTTTTTTACGCTGGTTCACCTTTATGTATTTTTTTTTAAGGAGATTTGCACATGGGTCATGTTAGCATGTTATGTTGCCAACATGTGATATGCACCTTGTTAACATTATGTAAAAAGGCTCCGGCTCCTCTAGCTCCTCCTGAAAGGGCATTTAACCTTCCCCCTCTAATGCATATGATTTCCATGGGCTAGCTTTTGCTTTTAAAGCGGAACTCCACACTCCATTCTCCAATGCTCTTGTCTCCCCCCTCTAACCCCTTGGATTTCCATGGGCTAACTTTTGCTTTTAAAGGGGAACTCCACACTTCATTCTACAATGCTCTTGTCTCCCCCCTCTAACCCCTTGGATTTCCATGGACTAACTTTTGCTTTTAAAGGGGAACTCCACACTCCACTCTATTCTCAAAAGGCTGTGAGCTACCTTCATCAATCTAAACCACATGCTTTTTCAGAGCATACAACAGGGCCAGCTAGGATAGGGGCGAGAAGAGTGATCACCCAACCCCCTCCTGAACCATACAAGGACAAATGCACTCAACATAAAGATAAAATACAATTAATAGTGCGTTAAAAACCAACTTAATATTAATACACAGTGCATACAACTGCAAACATATATAAAGAAATGTCCATAAGCATATGATACTCAAAAAGCCTAGTGATTGTGTATCAAAAAATGTAAAATATAATAATCCTTTCTCTGTGAAAATAGGTGATAAAAATTATAATGAAGTGAAGAAAAAATACAGATGAAAAAGTCACCACCACCTCAGTGTGAATTTCCTGCTCATCTTCCACATATAAACACCCCTTGGGTCAAGTATCACTTTCAAACAGGGATCCTCTATAGGATCAGCTTATATCATTCTGAGTAATAATTCAGACATTCGTCTGTGGTTCTTCAAAGATGATAGATTCTTCCGAATTATATTTGATCTCAAAATAAATAAAACACCATCATCGCGCAAGATTGCTGTGTAATCATTACTTTCTACTAAGTAGAGAATATTTACTCACATTTTTTGCTTAAAAAAATGCATATTGAACTATCAGTATTGCAAGCAGCTCTCCTCCTCACTGCACTTCCAGTATAACGAAACACAGGAAGTGACGTCAACGGCTCCTCCCGATGCATTGCGTCACAGGTCACGTGACTTTCTCAAGGGAAATAAAGCCATGTGACGAGCGTGACGGGTTTATAAGCCGCAGTTTGCGTATCGGTTGCCTTGGTGATGTAGGGATCATTGGATCATCATGCTGTCAATCATTTTTATACACTATTCCTTTGATTAACAGCTCAATACATGATATACATATTATACATAACAAATTTTATAATCATTTAATAATTTTCACTGCACAATACATTACTTAAAAAAACAGACTAATTTAAAACCCCCTCTTTTTAATAGTTTAAAAATGTATTTAAAATATTTAAAAAAGTGAACGGGTGGAGAGATAAGACTCCATCTAGTGGTGAATATCGGACACAAAAATTAGAAATCAGAAATAAAACAATTTAAATCAAAATCGATGTTCAACCCCAGTGGCGAGAGAGTACCAAGTTCAAAAATCCATCTTGATTCGCATTTACTTAATTCTTTAACCAAGTATGAGGAGGACAGAGATAGTCAACTGTAAGCACCACATCCCATAATTGAATAATGAACAAAAACTCAAGGCTGTTAGGCCTAGAGAAGGAGGGGGAGGGGAAGAATCTTCCCCAGGGACTTTTAAGGTGCTATTTAATAAACAGTATATTCAAAAAATTCTGTACGATCATACATAATAAAATTAATATTTATTGAATCACATTAAAATGTTCATGTCATACTTCAAGAGTAAGGCATGTAGATAAAAACATTATAACATAAACATTGTCACCCAAAAGAAGTTTCTTGATTATATCACAATTTGGATCATATAACAAAAAGCAACTACTCAAAAGATGCCAAAACAATCTGCCGTTCTCAAAGAACGGCAGATTGTTTTGGCATCTTTTGAGTAGTTGCTTTTTGTTATATGATCCAAATTGTGATATAATCAAGAAACTTCTTTTGGGTGACAATGTTTATGTTATAATGTTTTTATCTACATGCCTTACTCTTGAAGTATGACATGAACATTTTAATGTGATTCAATAAATATTAATTTTATTATGTATGATCGTACAGAATTTTTTGAATATACTGTTTTGGCATCTTTTGAGTAGTTGCTTTTTGTTATATGATCCAAATTGTGATATAATCAAGAAACTTCTTTTGGGTGACAATGTTTATGTTATAATGTTTTTATCTACATGCCTTACTCTTGAAGTATGACATGAACATTTTAATGTGATTCAATAAATATTAATTTTATTATGTATGATCGTACAGAATTTTTTGAATATACTGTTTATTAAATAGCACCTTAAAAGTCCCTGGGGAAGATTCTTCCCCTCCCCCTCCTTCTCTAGGCCTAACAGCCTTGAGTTTTTGTTTCTTAATTCTTTAACCCTTTACCTAATTACTCCCCCTGGGGCTTATACTTATCAATTTCCCAGAACTTAAGACCTATTGGATTTTTATTATGGCATTGTGCAAAATGTCTAGAGACACTATGTTTTTGGAAACCATTCCTGATATTCTGTATATGTTCTTGTATTCTTTTCCACATAGGTCGTTATGTTCTTCCTATATATTGCAATGAGCATGGCCATTGCAACATGTACACTACCCCTTCTGTTCTGCATGAGATGAAATCTTTTAATATGTATTCTTTTTTGGTGATATTAGAGATAAACTTATTACATTTTTGGCCATTAAAATTGGTGTTCCTACACACATAGCATCTTTTACATGAAAAGAAGCCTTTGCCCTGAAAAAACGTAAATTCATGTGATTTTGTTGGTGGATCTGGAACATTTTTTGCTATCAGATCCCTCAATGTGGCTGCCTTCCTGTATATAAATTGCGGTTTCTCAGGTAGGATAGTTTGTAGCTGTCTACCCGCTCTGAGGAGTGACCAATGTTTTTTAAAAATATACAAAATTTGTCTATGTTATACGTTGTAACTTAAAATCATGATGACTTCTTGATACTGAACCACTTTCCTTTGCTTATCTTGATTTAAAGGGTCCCTTGGTAATTTTCATACTTCTTGAATCTTTTCCTTTATGAACTCTTCATTATAGCCTTTATGGGTAAATTTCTCCCCCTTCACCTGTGCTTGTTTTAAAAAAACTTTCTGACTACTACAGTTTCTTCTTAGACTAATCATTTGTCCCTTTGGTATATTTATAAGCCACGGATCATAATGGCAGCTATCAACTGGTATGTAACTGTTTCTGTCTACTGGCTTAAAAAATGTTTTCATTGTTATTTGATTCTCTTCTATTTGTATTTCCATTTGCCGCTCCTCCCTATGCGTTTTGCCACTCAAAGGATGTCGTCTCGGGGCCCCTAGATGACGTCCTTTGAGTGGCGAAACGCATAGGGAGGAGTGGCGTGCTGACATCACTGCATATTGTAGTCCCAGAAGCAACGGGCTGTTATTGGGAGCCGACCGGCTCGATTATCTTAGTGCTGTTTTTATTCTACGTAACTGTAAGTGTTCACTTGTCTTTTAAAGCATAATAAATTGGTTAAGGTTTTACACTATGCAAGCCTTTTGTTCTTATATGGGGATCCATTATCGTGTCCATTCGTATGAGGATAATTTCTGCTGAGGCCGAGGAGTTTGGTACACGGTACAGAGACCCTAGCCTGGGTTATTAACCATAAGCGTTCCTTGGTCCCCTATAATAGGGGATCATACCGATCTTGTAAGCGGCAGCGTGTGCTCAGGTGGAGGCATTTTCCTAATCTTCACTTTTTCTGAGGTGTCTGGATTATATGTCACCATGGATGATTTATTGATACATCTTGCATGGACTATTATTCTCTTTTTTTTATCTTTTTCAACCTAAGATTCAACAGCCACTACTATCACATTTATTTATTATCACTGAAAGTTTCTTTTTATATTCACATATAAAAACATTTTTTTTATTTTTTTTTATTTGAACTCACTCATGTTATTATTTAATACTATTTTTGGTTGATGAACCATATTCATTATTGTCACTTAATTAGGTTGTTAATTGGTATTATGTATTTTTACATTCTTTATCAATTTTTTATTGTCTAGTTTTATTTTATTGGGATGCTTTTCTGAATTGATGCTCTCAGTGCAAGTCTAGATTTATCATTTGCCATATTGGTGTATTTGGTTCAATTCAATCTCAAATAGTGAATACAAAAAACAAAAATGATGTAACTAATATGGTAAACCAATTACCATATTAGTTACATCATTTTTGGGTTTTTTATTCACAATTTTTTTCAGTTGTGAGTGCATTTACTAGCTCTTGATTGGTCATTGCCTCACAGGTCAATTTATTTAGCGCAGCTTCCCTCTTTTTGCATTCTTGTTTGGTGTTGTATAACATCTTAAGTTGCAGCTTGGTATATATAGTAATAGCGCAGTTTTTTTATTTACAATCTTTGTCTTTTTTTAGGTTGGGCTTTGTGTCCCTCTTCTGAAAATTGGCTTTGCTTCCTGTCACATAGCCAAACTGGAATTGAGGGTAAAACCCTACTAATGGCTTCCCTCTTTTTGCATTCTTGTTTGGTGTTGTATAACATCTTGAGTTGCAGCTTGGTATATATAGTTAATAGCTCAGTTTTTTTATTTACAATCTTTGTCTTTTTTAGGTTGGGCTTTGTGTCCCTTTTCTGAAAATTGGCTTTGCTTCCTGTCACATAGCCAAACAGGAAGTGAGGGTAAAACCCTACCAATGGCTTTCTTGGGGACACACAGGTCAATCTAACTAGTGTCCCCATTAGGCAAATTGCACTCTAGCACTTTGTTGTGTACACCCCAAATTATTAGGTATTTATTAAAGGCAAATCCACTCTGAAATTGAAAGTGTACTCGCTGTAAATCTGAGGGGAAGCACTGGTGATTTTATCATCCAATCATGTAGAAGCAAAGATGCTGTTTTCTTTTCCCTTCATGTCCCCCTTGGATCTCCAGCAACTGCACTTCCAAGTGCACTTGTAGTGCAAAGTGGATTTGCCTTTAGTAAATAAACCCCAAAGTCCAAGATACCTAATAATTTAGGGTGTACACAGCAAAATGCCAGAGGGCAATTTACCCAATGGGGAAACTATTTAACTATTTAGATTGACCTGTGTGTGTCCCCAAGGAAAGACATTGGTAGGGTTTTGTGACAGGAAGTGAATAAATTTGAAGGAGAAACTGGCAAAATTTGGGAGGTGTCTTCACCCTATCAGGGGTGCAGACATCCCCAAAAACTGACAAGACTTCTAATCTCTCTGCACTCTATCCCCAAGCAAAAATAAAAAAGGATTTCATTTTGTTTAGCTCTGCAAAGACACATTCCTAAGTTCAACTGTGATGCACGCCGATGGCCCATTTAGACCTTGTTTAATAGAAAACACCAGTTGCCTTTCACTATAAACATTTGTTAGTCCAGTCCTGGAAATCTGCATCTGCTTTACTATTAATTTCCATAAAAATTGGGTTCCTGCAGCTAGATGCGCCAAGTGCATCTAGATGCGCCAAATGCATCTAGATGCGCGATCGCTGTGTATGTGAGATGCGCAACTGCTGTGTGCGCGGAGGTATGTACCCATGGCGCATATCTGGTTCCTGGAAGTGGTGGTCAGCACACAGGAATGACATCACGCCCCTCCAGGAAGTTGCTTGTACTGCTGCTAATTTCTTCCCACCACCATGCCCTGCTCACTGTTCTCTGAGGAAGAGATGACCCTTATTTGCAAATTAAGATAATTTTTTATTTATTTTTACATGGAGTGAGGTTTGTGTAGGTCATATGTGTATGTCTAAATGATTTGGCCTTAAAACACGCACCTACTTCCTGTGTACAGAGTCACTTCTGGGCCAATGTATATTGCTTCCTGCTTCAGTGTGTGTGTATATATAGATATATCTATATATCTATAGATCTATATATAGATCTATAGATGTAGGTTCTTGTGTCCACCAACAGAGAGAAGTTGGGTAGATGCCACACTCCCAATTCTGGAGGCATAATAATGGTCTAGCACAGGGGTCTTCAAACTACGGCCCTCCAGTTGTTCAGAAATTACAATTCCCATCATTCCTAGTCATGTCTGTGAATGTCAGAGTTTTACATGCTCATACTCATGGGATGTGTAGTTCCGCAACAGCTGGAGAGCTGTAGTTTGAAGATTCCTGATCACTCTAGCATGTCTTTAAAAAAGGTGTTTTTTCATGTGCCTTGTATAATGCCCAAAAAATATCGTTAGGAAAATACAAGTGGGTCATGGCACATCTACATTTCAAATTTGGTACTTAAGATGGTCATGCACTATGCAATCTGATTGGCCAATCTCTGTAAAACTCGATATTTAGGCAAGATAGGTAATAGGAAGACACACTTGCATAATTAATTCAAAATATAGGAAATAAAACAGGCTCTTGCACTAAATCTAATTTATTTAGGATCTAACTGATTGCAGTGTATGGTCACCTTTAAAGAGCAAGATCTGAAAATATTAATTTATTGGGTTTAGAAACACTTCTCTGTTCTTTGTAATGTATTAAAAGATTTGGGTAAAAAAAGAAAAAAACACATTTCAAAGATATATTAGAAGTGAAAGGAATGAGATTAGCATCAAAAGGGTTAATTAACTGAGTACACCTACTAATTGCCTAACAAGACACATCCAATGAGATGAATTTAACCAATTGTATTGGGAGTGTGCTATTATCAATGAGAAAACTGCATTTACCCTAGCACCAGTTGCAGTATACATATATTTATTATTGTTATTTGCTCTTCAATGTGCGCCGGTTCGCACGTTCAATTAATGACTTTTCCGGTGCACCAATTAATGTATGAACTGGTGCAGTGCCTTCTTCTTAGTAAATCACCCCCCAGTGACTTATTTACAGATTCAGATAAAGCTCCACTATCTCTTGGCCACCAAGGTTCAGGCATTTTATATTTCAGAGACAGGAGAATAAGTGACAGGAGGTGCAAGGCCTAATCTCAATTGTAGGGAAGTCAGGGACTTGTCTTTAACACAGACCTAACATCCTGGGACCTCATGGGCAAAAAGAAGTGTGTGTCCTAAGTACTACAGTTATTTTCCCTTTGTGTTAACATATTTCTTTATATTAAGTGTATTATACTGGAAGCTTATCATGGCTGTTTGGCTTCCATTCATTCTTTGTTCCCTCCAAAATAGCTTTTAGATCAAAAAATAAAATAATTAGTATACAATTATAGTGAGTATGGGTAGATTGGAGGTGTCAGTAAAGGTAAGGGTATAATACTGCTTAGTATAATTAAAACACCTGCATTGCTGGGTACCATTAGTATAAAGATCCTAACATTTCCTAAAGTAAGTTGACTGGGCTAAAGTTGGGTCTTATCAACTCCATATTATAGTGGATAAGCTCAGCGAAAGCTTCTGGTGTGCAGCTTGGTGTAGGGAGGACAGTTCCGTGTGAGCAGCCCCCTTATAGGAAAAGTTATCACACAAGGTGAAACTAAAACAAAAATGGAACAAAGAGAATAACAATAAAATAAAAAAATTAAGTTCAAAAGTGCCAAAAATTCAAATTTTTGTACTTCAGATACCATTATGTTTTCCAAGATGAAAAGCGTACACTTATGTCCTGATGACATTGTCATTTTTGAGCTGACTTCTATAATAACTCAGGTGTCCAATGTTTGCTTTTTTTCACTCTTGCCTGAAGGATTCTGTGACAGTGATTCAGAGATGGCCCAGCACGTTGGATATGTCGACACCCTCCTGTGTTAAAGTTATTGCCTGAGTCTGTGGAGGCTCAGGTAGGTAGATGAATGTAAAATGTTCCTCTCCATTACTAGCTGCACTTGACTGGAGTCTCATTACATTACAATGGCTCTTTAGCAATGGAATGGGTCTTACATCTGGGTTCCGAGCACCCCTTATTCCTCTCTGATAACGTAAATTACCTTTCGCCTCATTGCCTCAAATGATCAAACATCAAATTGCTAGTAAAAAAAAAATGTATAAAAGAAAAAAAAAGAGGCATAGGAGAGACAGCAGAACAGAACCACAGGTTGACTCCAGGTTGTTTGTCAGCAACAGAGACGAGTCACTGGCTCTTAAGCACTTGTTCAGAGATGAATACACTGCTGTCTTTGTGTGCATGGTGCTTGTTGCAGCGGCAAATGACACACCTGTAGAATACAAACAATGCTTTATAACTGGATATTATGGCCACATTCATATTGCCTTCTCTTCAAGAAGCAGAAAATGGTTGTTAGTGTTAAATATTCAATTTATATATATATATATTTATATATATATATTTATATATATATATATATATATATATATATATATATATATATATATATATATATATATATATATACAGTATCTCACAGAAGTGAGTACACCCATCACATTTTTGTAAATATTTTATTCTATCTTTTCATGTGACAACACTGAAGAAATGACACTTTGCTACAATGTAAAGTAGTGAGTGTAAAGCTTGTATAACAGTATAAATGTGCTGTCCCCTCAAAATAACTCAGCACACAGCCATTAATGTCTAAACTGCTGGCAACAAAAGTGAGTAAACCCTAAGTGAAAATGTCCAAATTGGGCCCAATTATCCATTTTCCCTCCCCGGTGTCATGTGACTCATTAGTGTTACAAGGTCTCAGGTGTGAATGGGGAGCAGGTGTGTTAAATTTGGTGCTATCGCTTTCACTCTCTCATATTCGTCACTAGAAGTTCAACATGGCACCTCATGGCACAGAACTCTTTGAGGATCTGAAAAAAAGAATTGTTGCTCTACTTAAAGATGGCCTAGGCTTTAAGAAGATTGCCAAGACCCTGAAGCTGAGCTGCAGCACGTGGCCAAGACCATACAGCGGTTTAACAGAACAGGTTCCACTCAGAACAGGCCTCGCCATGGTCGACCAAAGAGGTTGAGTGCACATGCTCAGCATCATATCCAGAGGTTGTCTTTGGGAAATAGACATATGAGTGCTGCCAGCATTGCTGCAGAGGTTGAAGGGGTGGATTTTCAGCCTGTCAATACTCAGACCATACGCCGCACACTGCATCAAATTAGTCTGCATGGCTATTGTCCCAGAAGGAAGCCTCTTCTAAAAATGCACAAGAAAGCCCACAAACAGTTTGCTGAAGACAAGCAGACTAAGAACATGGATTACTGTAACCATGTCCTGTGGTCTGATGAAACCAAGATTAACTTATTTGGTTCAGATGGTGTCTAGCGTGTGTGGTGGAAACCAGGTGAGGAGTACAAAAACAAGTGTGTCTTGCCTACAGTCAAGCATGGTGGTGGGAGTGTCATGGTCTGGGGCTGCATGAGTGCTGCCGCAGCACTGGGGAGCTACAGTTCATTGAGAGGACCTTGAATGCCAACATGTACTGTGACATACTGAAGCAGAGCATGATCCCCTCTCTTCAGAGACTGGGCCACAGGGCAGTATTCCAACATGATAATGACCCCAAACACACCTCCAAGATGACCACTGCCTTGCTAAAGAAGCTGAGGGTAAAGGAGGTGGACTGGCCAAGCATGTCTCCAGACCTAAACCCCATTGAGCATCTGTGGGGCATCCTCAAATGGAAGGTGGAGGAGCACAAGGTCTCTAACATCCACCAGCTCCGTGATGTTGTCATGGAGGATTGAAAGAGGACTCCAGTGGCAACCTGTGAAGCTCTGGTGAACTCCATGCCCAAGAGGGTTAAGGCAGTGCTGGAAATTGTGTAAAAATATCCTAGGATGGACTTCTGCGCTACTAAATAAAAACCGTGTACAAGATCAAATGTGATATTAAATAATATTGGTGCTGCAAAATCAGATATAGTGAACACCCCTCACTATTAATAAAACTAAAAATGCACAATCGTGGTAAATTGTGTAAGTGATTCTGCGCAACAGTTACTCAATACATAGTGCTACTGCATGAAAACTGCACACCTAAAAAATTACCAGTAAGGAACCACAGTAAATACAAATGTGAATCAAAAGTGAATGTCCTTCACGTTTTATGTTTTCCTATTATTGAAGGACATTCACTTTTGATTCACATTTGTATTTACTGTGGTTCCTTACTGGTAATTTTTTAGGTGTGCAGTTTTCATGCAGTAGCACTATGTATTGAGTAACTGTTGCGCAGAATCACTTACACAATTTACCACGATTGTGCATTTTTAGTGCTGGAAATTAATTGTGACCACACAAAATATTGACACTTTGGGCCCAATTTGGATATTTTCACTTAGGGGTGTACTCACTTTTGTTGCCAGCAGTTTAGACATTAATGGCCGTGTGCTGAGTTATTTTGAGGGGACAGCAATTTTACACTGTTATACAAGCTGTACACTCACTACTTTACATTGTAGCAAAGTGTCATTTCTTTTATATTTTTTTGTCACATGAAAAATATAATAAAATATTAATCTCTGCATCCTGCTGTTATAAGGTAGGCACCCAGCTTGGATTCATACGTTATTAGCTTCTTAGGAGTAAACAATAATTTGTGCAATAAGGTATTCAGATAAATGTTTAATTCTAAAGATTTAGGAGGACCCAACAGGTATAGTTGAGGGTCTAGTTGTAACAGGGAACTCATGACATCACGCAAAAAGGTTATTATTTGCTTCTCATAAACCTGTAACTGTGGGTAGAACCAGAACAGGTGGATAAAAGGAGGCAGGGGCCTCTTGACACTTAAGGAAAATAGGTTATTAAACAGTTTATATCTTGCTAGCTGAATTGGGGCTTAATAGGTACAGTGAAGTAAAAATACTTAGGAGAGCTTATCAGTGAGTTTCAGGGAGATCAATCAGTGGTTGGTTAGAGCCTCTTCTCAGGTCTCATTATGAATAGGACCCAAAACAGCCTCCTGCATGCCTTGAGGTCCTGGAAGGCTGTGCAGATTTCTGAAAAAGTTTCGGACAAGCTCTAATCTAGCCTTTCTCAACCAGGGTTCTGTGGTAAGGTTGCTAGGGGTTCCTTGAGCAATGTTCAACGTCTTCCCTGAGATAAGTTCCCACGAACAACAATGACCTTCTAGCTACTTTAAAAGGGAGAAAGATTTTTTTCCAATGACCACAAAAGTAAGGAACATTCTTCACAGTGACCATCACACTAATGTACTGTGAGTTGTAGATATAGCAACCGTTAGCTGGGGTTCCCTGAGACCAGGATATTATTTTAAGGGTTCCTCCATGTTAAAAAGGTTGAGAAAGTCTGCTCTAACCATAGCACCAGCCAAATGATTATCTGCAAGCATAGGCAATACAGGCCAAAATGGCTAGTGACCATTTATAGGCTAAAAGTATTGAAGATGCTCATCTGATATGATCTAATCTAAATGAGTGATACCATGTTTACACCAGAGCTCAGGATGTGCATGTGAATTCCTTTGAGGACAGGCTTGAACATAAATTTAAGCATGAGCTTGAGCACAGTTTTCCTGACATTGCCCCCCTCCCCTTATGGGCAGCCTCCAGATACCCTTTCGGACCTCCTTACTGGGTGTGTAGCAGCAAAAACCTACAGCAGATAAGGAGCATGTAAATTTTCTTCGGGTTCCTAAGAATTTTCTTCTGGGCCGAAGCTCTTCCACTATCAAGTAGTGGGTGCATTCCTCTCTAGTTCTGCGGTCCAAGCTATCCCCCACTTCATACTCCTCAGAGCCATTTATTATAATTGGCGGTGGAGGTCCTGAGTACCGATTCAGAAAAGGATCCAGTATAGCAGGTTTCAACAATGAGGTGAAGAACAGAATGGATCTTATAAGATTAATTTAAATACAGTTCATATGCTACTGGATTAATTCTTCTCCTGACTGTAAATGGACCAACATACAGTTAGGTCCATATATATTTGGACACAGGCACAATGTTCATACTTTTGGCTCTGTATGCCACCAGAATTATTTAAAATGAAACAATTCAAATGGATTTGAAGTGCAGACTTTCAGCTTTAATTCAAGGGGTTGAACATACATATCAAGTACAAATTTTAGGAACTGCAACCATTTTTATACACAGTTCCCCCATTTTCCGGGGCTCAAATGTAATTGGACAAATGAATATAATCATAAATAAAGTGTTCATTTTTAATATTTTGTTGAGAATCCTTTACTGGCAATGACTGATTGAAATCTGGAATCCATGGACATTACCAAAGACTGGATTTCCTCCTTTCTGATGCTTTGCCAGGCTCTAACTGCAGCTATCTTCAGTTGTTCTTTGTTTGTGGGTCTTTCTGCCTTTAGTTCAGCAAGTGAAAGTCATGCTCAACTGGATTGAGATCAAGTGATTGATTCAGCCATTGCAGAATATTCCACTTCTTCTCCTTCAAAAGCTCCTGGGTTGCTTTTGTAGTGGATTTTGGATCATTGTCCATCTGTACTGTGAAGCGCTGTCCAATCAACTCTGCTGCATTTGGCTGAATCTGGGCTTACAGTATATCTCTAAACACTGCAGAATAAATCCAGCTGCTTCTGTCTTCTGTCACATAAACACCAATGACCCAGTGCCACCGGAAGCCATGCATGCCCATGCCATTACATTGCCTCCAGCATGTTTTACAGATCACGTTGTGTGCTTTGAATCATGAGCTGTTCCAAGCCTTCTCCGCACTTTTTTTCTTCCCGTCATTCTGGTACAGATTAATCTTAGTTTCATCCGTCCAAATAATGCTTTTCCAGAACTGGTCTGGCTTTTTTAGATGTTTTTTGGCAAAGTCTAATCTGGCTTTTCTATTCTTCGGGCTTATGAATGGTTTGCACCTTGTTGTAAACCCTCTGTATTTGCTCTCTTCTCTCTTCTTTATGTTGAACACATCCAGGAAATCATGGTATTGGGTTGGGACGAACTGAGCAGATTCTGAGTCATCATGGAGGCCCAACAGTGGAATAGCTTCTAAAGCTGTGGGCGAACAAGACTGCTGACAATTAACTTATGAGAATGTTACCTTGCCTGTGCTCCAATCTATATGGGGGTTGTGAGCTTGGAGCCAAGGAACCCCAAGGATGATTGGAAACAAATTAGATGGGATGATGTCCAACCGGTGAAATTCTTGATGTATGCCCTTGGAGATTGGAAGCAGATCAGTTTCAAGGGTTACTGGCCCAGACTTAAAGTGGTAGTAAAGTCCCTATAAACATGCTAAATAATTGTCTCCCTGCAGATTTAGGTCATAATGTACTAGTACGTATGCACCGCACACTAGGGCTCTGTTTACAGATTTACCTGTAAACAGAGCCCTCCAGCGCTGCAGTGTCATGGCTCCCTTGGTGCTTCCTTTTTCTTTAGGTCTTCCTTCCAGGTTTCATAAGCTCGGTCACCTGAATGGCTCAGCCGAGGTAATGTCACTCCCACGCATGTGCACGGGAGTCACATCACAGAGTCACATCGAGCGGGCCGTAAATGTGGTCTGAGCTGCCCATGCATGAGCTTACAGGAAAGGGGAGATTTATGATAGAAGAGACCTCTTGGATCTCTTCTGTTATATAAACCCTGCCTGTTAGTGGATTTTTACATTTTGACTTTACTTCCACTTTAAGTCCAGTTCCATCGACTAAATGTACTGTTAGTCTTTACTTCTTTGTTTTCAGAGAAATGTTGTGCATCTTAGCAAAATGAATGCCCAAAAACAGCTGCAAGCCCCAGAATCAATGATGGCTTGGACCGGAATAGTCTTTTTGGGTATCTGTAGGGAGACAGATAAGGCTACATGAGCAGGACTGTTCATGGAAGTACATCCAGCCTCCAGAGAAGAGGAGTAAGACTTACTTGGTCTCGTATATAGTGACCTGTGCTTCCACAGTAGGAGTATTGATTTGGCCGTGTTGTAATTTCTCCTAAGTGGGCAATGGAGAGCGCAGAAGCCCAATTTGCATGGTTTCAACTTCAGGTGAAGTGTTAGGCAGGAAAGATATTGTGGCCGGAACATTTGACAGCACCCAAGTGGGACAAAAACTGACGGATCATTCTGATCAGCTTTCACGTAACCTTCGATCTAGCAAGGATAGCTAGCTGCATCAAACCTTCAAGAGAACTAAGTAACTCTCCTCTGGCCAATTCATCTTTAAGAGATTCTGAAAGTCCTAAGTGAAAATGATATCTTAAGGCAGCATGACTCCAGCCAATGTCAGCACACTACTTGCAAAATTCACAGACAGTCCTTTACTGGCCTTTGACCTTGCTGTAGGGTATAAAGAGTAGATTCAGCTGTGGCGGCTGTGACAACTGAGCCATGGAGTCAAAGAATGTGGTCAGTGTGTTCAACAAGGGACTACGTTGTTCCAGTAACTGGTTAACCCAGGATTGCGGTTCCTCAAGTAGTAGAGAGACCACGAACCTCACTTTTGTTGTTTCAAGTGAAATTGTTCTTGGTTGTAATGCAAAATAAAGGCATTCTTGAAGGTCCCATATTTACTCCATGTCCCAAAACATTCTAGAGTGGGGACCCAGGGTTACCAGGGGACATTACAATGGTAGTTACTTGTGAAACAATGTGATGTCCCTGATTTAGTTGTGGATTGAGCCCCAGAGATCAGGTGCAGGGGATGCTGTAGCGAGAGTCTAAACTCAGTTTTCCAACTGACAATACCCATCCTGGTGATTCTTGACGGCTTGAGTCAATGCAGCGATCTGTTGACATAACATCTTCAAAGGAGCAGCACCTCTTTCGGCCTCAGACATGGCTGAGTGGTACTGTTATGTAATTGGTTGAGACTGAGTTGATGATAGGGCTGCCCTTACACCTCTTGTCCTGTTTGCCCTGAGAATGATGACAAGTTATAACAGGGCACAGAGTGGCATGGGTGCCTGTAGGAGATATGGTTTGGAGTATCCTGGTTGTAGATGCAGATTTAAAGTAAGCAAGTTGGCAGCAGGCAGATGTAGGATATCGGATACGTAGTCAGACAGACAGAAGGTGGCACAACCTGGCAGCAGGAGTACAAACTAAGAAACCAGGAGCGGAGTCAGAGCCAGGCCAGGGTCAAAAGAGCAAAGGAGGTACCAGAACAGCAGGCAGGAAGCAGGGTTGAGTCACAAGTTGAGTCAGCAATAGGTATTTAGAAACAAGCAAGTTCAAGCTGGGTCAGAATACAGATGTACATAGGATCAGGCCACAAGCAGTAGGAGCTGATGACCACTCAGCAATGATCCTGAGTCCTATAGGGCTGGATTTAACCACTTCGATACCGGGTCATTTCTGGCACTCCTCTCCTACATGTAAAAATCATAATTTTTTTTTGCTTGAAAATTACTCAGAACCCCTAAGCATTATATATGTTTTTTTTAGCACAGACACTACGGAATAAAAAGGCAGTCATTGCAACTTTTTATGTCACACGGTGTTTGTGCAGTAATTTTTTGAAAGAAGATTTTTTTTGGAAAAAAAAACTGTTTCATGGATTAAAAAAAAACAAAACACTAAAGTTTGCCCAATTTTTTTGTAGATTGTAAAAGATGGTATTACGCTGAGTAAATAGATACCTAACATGTCACGTATCAAAACACGGGGGCGTGGCCGAGACCAACATGTGAGAGGACGCACTTCTCACAGCTCCAGCCTGATCCGTCCATTGATCCATTGATCCTTCCCCGGCATCCCTGATCCTGCTCTCTTCGGCTTCCCAGCTGGCTACCAAGACCCAGCACCTCCCGGACCTACCACCGGCCCTCTGCAGATGGGGGAAGACCCCCTGAGGCCCATTGGAGATGGCGGGACCGGACTCCCAAGATGGCCCCACCGCGGCGGCGGCCATGGCACAGCGCACGCCGCAAACGACCGATAAACCCAGAGAAGAAAGCAGCAGCAAAACACAGAAGCCATCGGGTAAGGAGCAGTATAGAGACATGCTATACTATACCCAAAAACTACAGGGCCCTGTGGCTAATGAAGCAGGGGGGTGGCAAATAGAGGGGAAGATATAGGCCAGTTTACACAGACAAACTGGAGCCTTGATATGGACTGCATTCCCAGCCATTCCATTGAAGATGTAGCCCATCCTCTCTATCCCCCCTCGGAGGATACTTCAGAGACTCTAGAGCAGCCCATGTTAGCTGAAATATTGAAGTCCATTCATATGTTCACAGCTACAGTTAATGACATGAAGGAGAAGATGTTATTTCTCAGACAAGACCTTCAAAAGGTTAGAGAAAGAGCGACAGCAGTTGAGAGCAGAGTGTGTGACATAGAGGAAAAGCTACCTCCACTTGCACGAGAAGCTAGAGCAGCACACCGCATGGCCCAAGACACATACAACAGAGCAGAGGACACAGAAAATCACTTACGCAGAAACAATGTGCGCATTGTTGGTCTCCCCGAGAAATCTGAGGGCAAAGACCCCACTATATTTGTGGAAAACTTGCTTGTTGGGATTTTTGGCCGGGAAGCCTTTTTCCCATTTTTTACTGTGGAAAGAGCACACAGAGTGCCGGGCCGGCCCCCCCCCCACAGGGAGCCCCTCCCAGATCAATGCTGGCCAAACTACTGCATTACCACAACAGAGAAACAATATTACATTGCGCGCGAGAGCAATGGAGTCAGAGTATCATTTTATCCTGACTTCTCTGCTGAGGTACACAGAAGTAGAGCAAAATTCGGGGCCCTGCAACTACCATACGCAATGCTCTACCAAGCGAAACTACATGTGACAGCAGATGGGCATGCGCAGTTCTTTGAGTCAGCTAGAGAAGCGGCAGCCTGGCTGGATCACAATGAACAGGCCTTTCGCCACCATCGTGCGGATGCAGAAGGCGACTGACCCTGATACCACATTAGCGACAAAATGCACGATCATCTGCCTGGCGGTTACACTTTTCATGTTGGTGAGATGTTGTTCTAACCCCTTTTTTTGCCTCTTTTGCCTCTTTCACACCCCTACATCCTATCCGGCTCCTCTTCCTTTACCTGTTTGCCTGGGGACGCTAGCTACATATCTAAAAATGCTAGGAAAAAACTGTGACTTTTCTTTCCACTTTCCTGTATAACTCTTGGTTTCATTTGAAATGCACAATCAGTTTGCCTATTATTAGGCTATGTTGCAGCAACAGGATTTGCCCTGTTGGCAATTCTATTATGGATGACTTTACTTTTTAGTTCTCCACTGGCATTTACCAAAGTAAGAGCTTTAAGCCGGTCATGGAACAACCAAATCACAACTGCACTAATGTTTGTTGGCTCCGTTGTGCCTTGTTGTTGCTTACAACTTGATCTATCCTACAGTCCAGGAAACTTCTCTTTATTGACCACCTGTCACCCTGATGGCACGGGAGTCCTTCATTGCCCCATTTACCTTGCCCCTCGTGGACAATTCCAAATAAGGATGCTTAAAAGTCCCACCCAGATACGGATTTTGCCCTTAAAATGGCGGGTACCTCATTGATCTCCTGGAATGTCAGGGGCATGAACTCCCCCCTTAAACGTACAATGATATTCTCATGTCTGAAAAAGTTTTATCCTGCTGTCTTGTGTTTACAGGAAATGCATCTGACACCTGAAACTAAAAGTTGCTTGAAATATTTATGGATAGGTTGGGTGTACCACTCCACTCATACCACCTTTTCTCGGGGTGTAAGTGTGATGGTGCTCTAAACGCAGTGTTCCAGGTATCAGTCCCATTAGGTTCTAAACAATGCATTTTGAACTTGCTTGACGAACTGGAGTGGGATCCCCATACCAGAGAAGCCCTCACCAGGGCCCTTTTTATGGCTCGCAAGATAATATTGTTGCATTGGAAGTCTGAATCTCCCCCTACAATTAAAGAATGGATTACTGCACTAGGCAATGTACTAAGAATGGAAAAAATTATATACCAGCATAGGGGATGCTTAAAAAAATTTGAAAAACTATGGGAGCCATGGCTGGGAACCCCAGGGCTTGCTCCAGATGACTTAGTCATGGACTGACTTTTGAGTCTTAATACGGGCTAAATACCTAATACATTCTGAACTACCACTAGATTAAGATGGGTGGGGTGAGCTTCCATAAACATTGGGCAGGGGGCGCTGTGGAACCTGACCAAGAATGCATAATGTTTGGTGATGAGGACTATATATTGAAATGTAAAAGGTACTGTACTCGTTATATAAGGTTATGTACACATTTGTTATGTGTGCTTTTCCTGAAGTTCTTTGGACTGTATGTATTTATTTCTAAATAAATAACTTCTTTTTGGATAAAAAAAAACAAAACTGTGCACACTCATGGAATGGCGCCAAACTTCGGTACTTAAAAATCTCCATAGGCAACGCTTTAAATTTTTTTACAGGTTATCTGTTTAGAGTTACAGAGGGGGTTTTGGATAGAATTGTTGCTCTCGCTCTAATGTTCACAGCGATAACTAGTATGTGTGGTTTACATATGTGGGTGTGACATACGTATGCGTTCGCTTCTGCGTGCGAGCACGCAGGGACGGGGGCGCTTTGATTAATTTTTTTTTTATGTTCATTTTATTTCATTTTTTATTTTTACACTTTCCCTTTCATTTTTTTTTTTTATCACTTTTATTCCTATTACAAGGAATGTAAACACCCCTTGTAATAGATATAGGGCATTAGAGGTGCTCTTTATGGAGAGATGTGGCGTCTTTAGGACCGCACATCTCTCCTCTAGGCTGGAAAGCCTGAGATCCAAAAAAAAAACAAAAAACGACTCTTTCTCTGAAGGTCATAGAGACTAATGAGAACCATCTGGTCCACGGTATTCTCTTCCGCCGCAGGTGGATTCCTTCTCCAGCTCGCCGATTGCACGGCCGAGCCAGTAGAAGCACCAGAGGTTGGCGGGAGGGGGGGACATCCCCTCCCACCGCCTGTAAAACTATCATGTGACTAAACAGCCGCTATGATTGTTCTTACAGTGCAGGAAATCGCAGACGGAAAAAAATTATACAGTCAGGTCCATAAATATTGGGGCATCAACACAATTCTAATCTTTTTGGCTCTATACACCACCACAATGGATTTGAAATGAAACGAACAAGATGTGATTTAACTACAGACTTTCAGCTTTAATCTGAGGGTATTTACATCCAAATCAGGTGAACGGTGTAGGAATTACAGCAGTTTGTATATGTGCCTCCCACTTTTTAAGGGACCAAAAGTAATGGGACAATTCGCTGATCAGCTGTTCCATGGCCAGGCCATGTGTTATTCCATCATTATCCCATTTACAAGGACCAGATAAAAGGTCCAGAGTTCATTTCAAGTGTGCTATCTGCATTTGGAATCTGCTGCTGTCAACTCTCAATATGAGATCCAAAGAACTGTCACTATCAGTGAAGCAAGCCATCATTAGGCTGGAAAAACAAAACAAACCCATCAGAGAGATAGAAAAAACATTAGGTGTGGCCAAATAAACTGTTTGGAACATCCTTAAAAAGAAAGAACGCACCGGTGAGCTCAGCAACACCAAAAGACCCGGAAGACTACGGAAAACAACTGTGGTGGATGACCGAAGACCCTGTTGGCCAGATCAATAACACTCTCTAGGAGGTAGGTGTATGTGTGTCAAAGTCAACAATCAAGGAACTGCTCATGATCCAAAGCATACCACCTCATCAGTGAAGTATGGTGGTGGTAGTGTCATGGCGTGGGCATGTATGGCTGCCAATGGAACTGGTTCTCTTGTATTTATTGATGATGTGACTGCTGACAAAAGCAGCAGGATGAATTCTGAAGTGTTTCGGGCAATATTATCTGCTCATATTTCGCAAAATTCTTCAGAACTCATTGGACGGCGCTTCACAGTGCAGATGGACAATGACCCAAAGCATACTGCGAAAGCAACCAAAGAGCTTTTTAAGGGAAAGAAGTGGAATGTTGTGCAATGGCCAAGTCAATCACCTGACCTGAATCCGATTGCGCATGCATTTCACTTGCTGAAGACAAAACTGAAGGGAAAATGCCCCAAGAACAAGCAGGAACTGAAGACAGTTGCAGTAGAGGCCTGGCAGAGCATTACCAGGGATGAAACCAAGCGTCTGGTGATGTCTAAGCATTCCAGACTTCAGGCTGTAATTGACTGCAAAGGATTTGCAACCAAGTATTAAAAAGTGAAAGTTTGATGGATGATTGTTAATCTGCCCAATTCTTTTGGTCCCTTAAAAAGTGGGAGGCACATATACAAACTGTTGTATTTCCTACATCGTTCACCTGATTTGGATGTTAATACCCTCAAATTAAAGCTGAAAGTCTGCAGCTAAAGTACATCTTGTTTGTTTTATTTCAAATCCATTGTGGTGGTGTATAGAGCCAAAAAGATTAGAATTGTGTCAATGTCCCCATATGTATGGACCTTACTGTATCTGAATGATCCCACTAAAAGCCCAGGATGTCATATGATGTACTACGGGCAAGAAGTGGTTAAATAAGCCAGTGGGAACCAATGTCCATCAAACATGCATGCTCTTGTAGATGTGATCAGGGCTTTATTTCTTTGCACAGTTCTATGGACTGTTCTGCGTGCACATACATATTCCTTTGAGTGCGCAATCAAGCATTGGCTTGAGAATGGGCTTGAGTTGAGTTTTCCTGGCAGCTATGAAGGATTAGTATATGTATTGTGACAGTATGGTCCTATGTCATGGTGTACTTGGCAAAGGATTTTCAACAAGGCAGATTGAGGGGCTTTAGGGGAGTTGCTTCTATAGAAGGAAACTGGATTTTCATTGTTTAGAAAAATCAATTTTGGGACCTGGAGCCTGGAGATTTCTTAGAGAACTGGGTGGGATGAAATCTCCAGTCCAGGCTTTTGGAAACCATCAGAACATTGATTGGTTAAGTATGTGTTGGGCTATTAGTAGTGACCCACCCAAGGACTTCAGGTGTGCAAGGGAGAAGCCAGAGGGGTGCATATCTGCACTGGAAGAGACAGAGACCCAGGCCTGAGGGTCAGAGCAGCAAGGTGCTGCTAGCTATACAAAGAGTGTTAGTGAGAAAATGGTCTGTGGGAGACAGACAAGGGCCCAAATTGAAAGGCCACAGAGGCAATGTTGCATGTGTAAGCCAGGAGGCTGAATCTACCTTTATTTTATTTATTGATGGTGAAAACCCCCTGCAAGGGAAACCCTTTGATTTTGTTTTCTAGAACTTTGAACTTTCTTTAATAAAAGTGGGCCAAAAAGCCCACAAGCCAACAAGACAATTTCTGGCATGGTCTCTACTCACTGCTCACTGAAGAGCTCTACATTAAAGCTAAACAACCCCCAAACATTACAATATGAATGAACCAGCCTGTAGATTGAGTACAGAGCAGAGCCGAGGACCTGTAATGATCTTCCTGAGTAGCTGGCTGTAGGACTTCACCATAAGGGTTTGGGTCTGGAGAAGGATTGTCTCCCTCACTGGACTGTGTCCAGAGGAAGCTGGAAGATGTGCAACTGTCCTGGGGACTTGTGGGTATTGACCCTGAATTGTGATCCCTGGCTTACTGTGTGCTTTTGGGGTGTAAGTGTCAGAAGAAGCTGTGGACTGAGACAGCTCTCATAAGTTCTCAGAATACTGGCAGTTCCCCTGTACTCAGTCAGCAGAATACCGAAGTAAAAGCCTATAGAAGAGCGTTCTCTGTTACTGTAAACATAGGTATATGTTGGGCGCAAATTCCAATAGACACATTTTAAAGTTTTGTGGAAAACTTTTCCAAAAATTGGAGGGTGTTAAAACTGAAAAGGGAGAACAAATCCATATTAGCCCATGGTCTTTGAATATAATCTCCAAACAAGCTCCTACAGATGTGATAATCAGGTACAACCTTTTGGCCATATAGTGTGCGTGTGTTTTGTTTCATTTATATAGCATGTTAACCATAGCAAGTTGCGATGCTCAGGCTTGTGTCTTTGACTTCAAGGCCCCCTTTTATTATGTAAAAGACATCACGCACATCACAGGGCTTGGAAGCTATATGTAGCACCCTCTTGCTGCGGGTTGATTAAGCCAGTCCCCACTCCGAGGCCTACAGTAAACGTTTTCTGTGATAATGGGTGTGAGACCCCCACAACCATCCCGCTGGTTCACTACATTTCACAGGTTCCTCAATAAAGTTGGACTTGAGGCCATGTTGGGTATCACATGTTATATACTTGTGAGTGGTCTCTCATGTCTAGTTCACTGGGAGTCCTGCTGAACACCTGAGGCCTATGAGGCATGGAGGCCAGGTGCATGCACCCAAGGCAGCCTTCTTTCCACCATCAAGTAGGTGGATCCCCTTTACTAGGTCACTACCCATTCCTGACCTGAACCTGTTGTATCATCCACACTCCCCAAGTATTGGTTGTATTAGTGATTTCTCTGGAAGAATACCTGACCAGTTCAACACTTATGAGAGCAGCCCAAAACATTACCTTTCCACTGTGTATAGACGTATGCTAAGGCAAGATTGGTTTACCCATGCTGATCTGATAGTCTTCACCAAACACATCATGGGACACTGTTAGCCTAAAATGTTTACTAGCTGCTTTTTGTATAATCTAGTACATAAATATGCAGTCAATGGTTTTCAGAGGCTTTTTTCCCCAAAAATTTAGTAAAGTGCAATATATCAGAGTACTGTACAACAGAGTTCAACTATAACTTGTCCAATTGTCCATCCTAGTCTCATACGCTAGTAGTTCTCCATTATACCCTCATCTGAAAGCCTGGTGAAGTCAGTTTTTCCCTGATCTCAACGAGTGTACCATTCTCTACAATCTGCCTTCTCCAGCTCTCATACTTTCCCATTGCCACTACACCCCTACCATGTCTCCATTAAATATCCTGCTCCTATCTCACCTGAAAAACAACGCACCTCTAAAAGCTAACAGGGACTCTACCCTGCTATACTGTATACAGGCAAACCAATATATGCAGGCTGTGACTCTAAATCAGCAAAAAAATGGTTAGTGTAAACTGTTATTTACATATCAACCACTGCCTACCTGCTTCCATCCATCATCATTTGGAAAAATTGTGGTCAGATATACTTTATGTGTTCCATAAAAAAATTGGGAGAAGTAGTACATTGCAAACTCTGCTGTTAGGAAAAGTGAGATCTGAATTAAAAGTGTATAGTTAGTTCCGTTTTACATATTTTTCTTAAATATGTTGAAAAGCGATCACTAACTTCTCAGTAAAATGAGTTTCCAGCCAGGTAGATTGAGAACCTTCCACTTCATTAACTCCTATTACATTAATTACCGCCTGCCACCTCCTCAGTGTGAGGATACTCATTTACAACCAGTATGAAACTCATCCGAAGTTGCAGCTTCAATTAATTTTCACCTTAGCCTGGAACTAATTTGAACAGAAAACAAGTTCACTATGGACCACATTAAGCCACAATCATTACTGGTTATTGTTGTATCAGGTGTTTTTTTTTCCTGAAAGGAACAATAAAGGACAGGTTTAGAGAAAATGTATTTCTTTCTGCGAAGGAAAAAACGAAGATGTAGACCTGCTTTCAGCCTCTAATATGGCCGTCAGGCATGTAATGTAGTGAAGAAAAGATGGCCTGTATTCTATTTGTGATATTTAAATGTGGTGTGTGCTTAATGTAGTGTTCAAAGGAATGTTTAAGCCTCTGATGTGGATGATGTTTAGTACAGTACTCAAGGAAAGGTCTACTGCCGTATTTCACCAAGATTGTTCTGTGAACAGTACAAAAGGAGAAATTGCTGTGGCGTATCTGGGGATATTCAGTGCAATGGATACTGCAATATCAACAGCGATTTATTTAGTGCAGCATTTTCTAAAACTGATAGCTCCAGAATGGGTGAGGGCGTAAAGAACCAACTTTTTCTTTCAGGCTGGAAATCATGAATAATAAAAGAAAAAGCTATTGTTTATTGAAGCATTAAATACAGAAATGTAGGCATTCAGATATATGTGCACCACACCATTCTAATAATATGAGCTTTTTAGCTTAGAGGCAGGCAGTAAAATGATTTCTCAAGGCAGGCTTTCTTGATGCTTACATGTGTTTTACATGCCCTGAGTGAGAACCTATGTGTATGGTTATGTAGACTGATGTCTTGTCTGGGTTATTTGCTTTTTTTTTAAGGTGCTGCAAGGAACAATGAAGATATGTAAAAGCGAAGTATACCAAAGTGACCATTTGAATTAACTTTTAAATTTAGAGCAGTCAGAAAAGTCAAGATAATTTTTAAATGTTAGCAATGGATTAATCTGCTTAGCCCATAGTAATTTACCCTGCTAAATAAAGCCAATAGTACTTTAATGTATTCTAAGAAATATAGCTTTGGCTGGTAGTAACAAGGAATTTGACAGATGCAAGTGTTTTTTTTTTAATTGGGTATTAAAGTGAACTAGTGCTTTGCTTATGCAGACCAAAGCAACAGGTGAAATGTAATATCTGTCCCAAAAGACTACATATGTCCCTTCCTTATTTATATATCCTAGTTGCAATCACGGAACACCCAATAAGAGGATAATATGCGACCAGTCTAAACTACGTGGCATGTTCACCAATGCCAGGAGCCCGGCGGACAAGATGGGTGAACTAGAGATACTGTTGTACGGGGAGGATTTGGATTTTTTGTGAATTTCAGAGACCTGGTTCAACAGCTCTCATAATTGGCTGGCAACCATTCAAGGGTATACCCTTTATTGCAGGGATAGAGAGGGTAAACATGGCGAGGGGAATGACTATATATCAAGAAAAATGTTCAAGTGAATGTGAGAGATGACATCACTAAGGGGGCTTGGGAGGAGGTGGAATCCTTATGGGTAGAGCTCCAAAGGGATGAAGCTATGGGGAAAATATTACTGGGAGTATGCTATAGGCCCCCTAACCTGAGGGAGGAGGGGGAGATGGATCTCCTATCACAAGTTGGATTAGCAGCAAGGATGGGAAGTGTTATCATAATGGGGATTTTAGTTATCCAGACATAGACTGGCAGAGGGAACCACGCATTCATCTAAGGCTCGCCAGTTCCTAATTGTCTTGCAGGACAATTTAATGGTTCAGATGGTAGACGCACCAACTAGAAATAAAAAAAGAAAAAAAAAAGAAAGTGTTACTGGATCTACTGATTACTAACAATACACCCTGATTTGGAATTTAGGAAACAGCGATCACAGGTCGATTGGCTTCAGTATAAATCACACAAATAGTAAACATAAAGGGAATACAAAGACACTGAATTTCAAAAGAGCCAACTTCCCTAAACTACGAACCTTGTTAGAAGGCATGAATTGGGATAAAATCTTAGGAACAAAGAACACAGAGGAGAGATAGGTTTGCTTTAAGAGCATATTAAATAAAGGCATTAGCCAAAAAATAGAAGGCTGAGGGATCATCATCACCATTCAGACTTTATAAAGAATGCAACAAGAAATGTAAGGGTGCAATTAGGGCGGCTAAGATAGAACACGAAAGACACATAGCGGAGGAGAGAAAAAAAAAACGAAGAAATTCTTTAAGTATGTAAACAGTAAAAAAGGGAGGACAGACCATATTGGCCCCATAAAGAATGAGGATGGATGGGGAGATGGAGAAGGTATTGAATTTATTCTTCTCCTCAGTCTTCACAAGGGAATTGGGGGCTTCGGTAACCAAAACTTCAGTGTTTATCCTTATGACACATCACAGGAAGCACCTCCATGGTTAACAGAGGACAGAATTCAAATTAGACTTGGGTAACGTAACATTAATAAATCACCGGGACCAGATGGCTTGCATCCGAGGGTACTCAGTCAAGTAATTGACAGACCATTGTGCCTAATTTTTACTGAGAGTCTACTGACTTAATGGTATCAGGTGATTAGAGAAAAGCTAATGTAGCACCAATATTTATAAAGGGCCCAAAATACATCCCTGGGAATTACAGACCAGTTAGCCTAACATCAATAGTATGCAAGCTCTTGGAGGGGATGATAAGAGACTATATACAAGATTTTAGTAACGAAAACGGTATCATTAGCAATATTCAGCATGGATTCTTGAAGAATCGTTCTTGCCAAACCAATCTATTAACCTTCTATGAGGAGGTGAGTTGCTATCTAGAAGGCCCGTAGACGTGGTGTATCTGAATTTTGCAAAAGCATTTGACACAGTTCCCCATAAACGTTTACTGTACAAAATAAGGTCTGTTGGCATGGACCATAGGGTGAGTACATGGATTGAAAACTGGCTACAAGGGCGAGTTCAGAGAGTGGTGATAAATGGGGAGTACTCAGAATGGTCAGAGGTGGGTAGTGGGGTCCCCCAGGGTTCTGTGCTGGGACTAATCCTATTTATTTTGTTCATAAGCGACCTGGAGGATGGGGTAAATAGTTCAATCTCTGAATTTGCGGACGATACTAAGCTAAGCAGGGCAATAACTTCTCCGCAGGATGTGGAAAGCTTGCAAAAAGATCTGAACAAATTAATGGGGTGGGCAACTACATGGCAAGTGAGATTTAATGTAGAAAAATTTTAAATAATGCATTTGGGTGGCAAAAATATGAATGCAATCTATACACTGGGGGCAGAACCTCTGGGGGAATCTAGGATGGAAAAGGATCTGGGGGTCCTAGTAGATGATAGGCTCAGCAATGGCATGCAATGCCAAGCTGCTGCTAACAAAGCAAACAGAATATTGGCATGCATTAAAAAAGGGATCAACTCCAGAGGTAAAACAATAATTCTCCCGCTCTACAAGACTCTGGTCTGGCCGCACCTGGATTATGCTGTCCAGTTCTGGGCACCAGTCCTCAGGAAGGATGTACTGGAAATGGAGCGAGTACAAAGAAGGGCAACTAATCTAATAAAGGGTCTGGAGGATATTAGTTATGAGGAAAGGTTGCGAGCACTGAACTTATTCTCTCTGGAGATGAGACGCTTGAGAGGGGATATGATTTCCGTACTGGTGACCCCACAAAAGGGATAAAACTGTTTAGCAGAAGGGAGTTTAACAAGACATGTGGCCACTCATTAAAATGAGAAGAAAAGAGGTTTAACCTTCAACTACGTAGAGGGTTCTTTACTGTAATGCCGCGTACACACGGTCGGACTTTGCAGCTACAAAAGTCGGACAGTCTGTCCGACATACTTCCGGCGTACCTTCGGCGGACTTGGGGCAGACTTTCTTACGAACGGACTTGCCCACACACGACCACACAAAAGTACGCCAGTTTAGTACGCTGTGACGTACACCAAGTCCGACGAGACTATAAAACGGAAGTTCAATAGCCCGTACGACACCCTTTGGGCTCCTTCTGCTAATCTCGTGTTTATCTCGTGTTAGTAGAAGTTTGGTGAGAGACGATTCGCGCTTGTGAGACTCGTATTTTTCAGTTCGTTTTAACTGTTGTTCAGTCTGTGCTTGTGAGGTTTGTATCTGCTTTTCAGTGCGTTTGGTCAGTTGGCATTGAGAAATCTTTGTTTTATTGGCCGCTCGTTCCTGATTTTCAGGTCGTTCTTCACAGGCCTTGCTGTTCTTCAGTGCGTTCTGTTTAGTGCGTTCTGACCAGCCGACCGTTTTGAAGCCATGTTACCTGTACGTACTCGTCGTAGAGCTCGTGCATTGTATGTGCTTGGTGCTGTAGTTTATTCTTCAGCCCAAGACCAGTCCATGAACAGGGCGAGGAGGAGTTCATGGACCAAGAATTGGTTGCTTCAGCGTGACCAGTTCTGTCACATGCCTTTGCTCCGTGAGATCCGTGAGAATAATCCTGAGGATTTCAGGAACTTTCTCCGGATGACGGACCCCGTTTTTGATCGTTTGGTGGCTTTGCTGACCCCCTATATCAGCAGGCAGGATACCTGCATGAGGCAAGCCATCACTCCGGAGCAGAGGCTGGTCGCTACCTTGCGGTATTTGGCCACAGGGAGAAGCCTGCAGGACCTTAAGTTCTCGACAGGCATCTCCCCCCAGGCTCTGGGGATCATTATCCCAGAGACCTGTTCTGCCATCATACAGGTCCTGCAGAAGGACTATATTAAGGTAAGCTATTTTTATTTTATTAGCATCACATGTTCTTTTATGTAATCTTTGATAATGTAATGTATTTCTTGCTTCAAACACTACTTCCCATCATTGCAATATAGTGTGAATGTCCCCTTTTTATCCTCACACATGCTGGGATTTTTTCCTGTTATTTTTTGTCATGCATGTATAGTTTCCTTCAATAACCTTCCCAGCATGAAGTGATGGGAACATATCCACCTAGTCTACTCATTTTGAATGTATTTTGTTGGAGTGTATTTAGTGTGCTTATAATTAGCAATTAGCTAGATTTCACAACCCCCCCCCCCACCTGAACTCACTCCAAATAGTGTGCTGCTAATTAGCAATTAGCTAGATTTCACAACCCCCCCCCCCCACCTGAACTCACTCCAAATAGTGTGCTGCTAATTAGCAATTAGCTAGATTTCACAACCCCCCCACCCCCCCCCACCTGAACTCACTCCAAATAGTGTGCTGCTAATTAGCAATTAGCTAGATTTCACAACCCCCCCACCCCCACCCTCGTTAAAATTTGCTTGAATGTTCTGTGGTGTTGATTTGTCTAAAGCAAATCTATGTTGCACTTTGCAAAATGCATGTGCACTCTACAAGTGCATTTGTTCCAGTGCTTTAGTAAATGAGCAGAAGCTCTGCTGATTTCCATCATCAAATCATATGCAAGCCTCAAAGTGTTTTCATTAATTGCCCTTGCATGTGATTGTGTACTGTTTGCAACATGAATGCCTTTTGACATTACCTCATTTACTGTAAGCTGGTTTGCAACTGCACCTGCAGAGTGCGACAACTGCAGTCTTGTAGCCTTTGTTATCCCTAAATTCCTGCGTGTTGTTAAAGTAATTTTTTTTTGGGATTTCACAACCCCCTAAAATGTAATCAATGTTCTATCAGAGGGGGTGAGCAATCTGATAAGTGTGCCTTTTTCCATATTAGTTATTCCAGAAGAATTAAATTATTGAATGTTATACTGATGCTGGGGAATAATGTTTTTAATTGTCTAATTTTCTTGCAATGTTAGCTTCCAAATTAATTGATTTTGGTTTTCTTGTTTGATTCCCCAGTTTCCTTCAACGCCACAGGAATGGCAGACTGTGGCATCCCATTTTGCCAGCCGTTGGGACTTTCCCAATTGTGGAGGGGCTATAGATGGGAAACATGTCCACATTGTGCCACCACCCCATTCGGGGTCATATTATTTTAATTATAAGGGGTTCCACAGTATTGTTTTAATGGCGGTGGTGTCGGCACACTATGATTTTTTATATGTGGACGTGGGGAAGAATGGCCGGATGTCGGATGGAGGAGTATTTGCCCAGACGGAGTTCTGCCAGCGTCTCCAGAGTGGTGGCCTGGGATTGCCACCTGATGAGGATAACGTGGAAGGACTCCCCTTTGTCTTCATTGCCGATGAAGCCTTCGCTCTGAGCAAGCACCTCATGAGGCCATTCCCCCAAAGAACCCTCACCCCGGAGAGGAGGGTTTTTAATTACCGGCTGGCCAGAGCTAGAAGAGTGGTTGAGAATGCGTTTGGAATTCTGGCCAGCCGGTTCCGCCTGTTTCAAACAGCCATTAATTTGGCGGAATACAAACTTAATTTTATAATTTTATCATGCTGCATTCTGCACAACTTTTTAAATAAGCATTCTGCCAATTATATAGGCACAGTTGGGCCTGAGGCCGGACAAATAGAAGCCAACCTTACAGGCCTGGATACTGTCCGTACTGGCTTGGCCCCCCAAAGTTCCCGTCAGGTTAGACAGCAATATGTTGATTATTTTATGGGTAGGGGGGCCATTGCAATGGGCCAGGATATATAATTTTTTGACAATAAAAAAAATATTGCTGAAATCTGGCATTATATTTATTGCTTGCCTTTCTTTTGGGCTGTCTCCTAGGTTATGGTCGAGCAGTTGTAGTGCCAACTGTATTAGAATTTTAAAAATGTCTAAATAAGCTCCATTGCCACTGTAAACAACTTTTTGACAATTATAACCAAACTGATACTGAGCCTTGAAATAACAAACCACACATTTGTTAAAATCCTATAAAAGGAGATGTTTTTATTAATGGTTGGTATGCATTCAGTTCTGCATTTAGTATAAAATGTTCATAGACAAAAATATAATGGTATCTTAATGATGTAGCAAAATATAATTATATTGAAATATTTCTACCTAATCCACAAAAAAATATTTTGGGCTTTTGGATTTTCAAAAACAGGCTTTGTTTTTGGAAAATCAAGTTTTGTTTTTTTTTAAAAGCAAGTTTTTTATTTTTTATTTTTTGTTTTTTAAAATCAATTTTTTAATTTTTTTGGGTTTTTTAACATTAATTTTCTTAATTTTTTTGGTGTTTTAAAATCAATTTTTTTTACTTTTTTTGGTTTTTTAACATTAATTATTTATTCGATTTTTTTGTGTTTTAAAATCAATTTTTTAATTTTTTTTGGTTTTTTAACATTAATTATTTATTCGATTTTTTTGTGTTTTAAAATCAATTTTTTAATTTTTTTTGGTTTTTTAACATTAATTATTTATTCGATTTTTTTGTGTTTTAAAATCAATTTTTTAATTTTTTTTGGTTTTTTAACATTAATTTTTTTAATTTTTTTTGGGTTTTTTAAAATCACTTTTTTTTTTTTTTTTGGGGTTTTTTAAAATCACTTTTTTTTTTTTTTTGGGGGTTTTTTAAAATCACTTTTTTTTTTTTTTTTTGGGTTTTTTAAAATCACTTTTTTTTTTTTTTTTGGGTTATTTAAAATCACTTTTTTTTTTTTTTTTGGGGGTTTTTTAAAATCACTTTTTTTTTTTTTTTTTGGTGTTTTTTAGAAAATCAATTTTTATTTTTTTGTGGATTTTTGACAGCCCTCCTTTTTGACATTAGGTTAAACAGCCATTTATGTTATGCCAAAAAAACAAAGAGAAGGCCCAGAATGGGGTCAGCAAAACAGGAAATGAAGGACATGATTGATGTTTTGGGGTTTAAAAAAGGGCATTTAGATTCGACCCAAAACATCAATCATGTCCTTCATTTCCTGCTGCATACGATCCAGCCTATTACGCATTTGATCCATGTCTTGATTCCAGGCCATTATTTGACCAATTAGACGTTGGGCA